>OX451208.1:23768710-24374249 GCA_949628255.1 Macrophya alboannulata
TATGTATGTACATGATTTTATGTATGTAGTATGTTAATTGCACGATATATTTAATCACAGATTGCAAGACCATAATCCAAATGCTACTACTTCCTCACTTGATTGCACCACGTGGTAGAATTCGAATAAAAAAGCAACATTGGAAACCATTCATCGCTGAATGTCAGAAAAGTCTTATCGTACATGTCAAGGTGAGCTATTGAAGAAAATGTTTCCCTTCGTAACAAAGCTGTGCCATGTGGATAGTTTATGAGTAGACACTTTATTAATATAATTTTGAAATTTCGTGAGTTGTAGATACCAGGAGATATACCAACAGCACAACAAACACGAATAGATGAAATGAAAAACCTGGGATTGACTGTACAACCGTACATCATCGTAGTGGGACCTACTTTAGATTCAATTCAGACATTCTACGTCTCTATGGATTCTACATTATATCAGCTGCCCACAGCTTTAAAAGCTATTGATATATGTTTCAAATCCTTCCACGTTTTGAATGCATGTATCCACCCGAGAGTGAGCACCTATGGTACCTGATCCAGCTATATAATTTAACCACTAAATGGGATAAGCAAATCTCGTACATTGCAGATATTGTCAAATCAATGTCTCGATTCAATAACTGAAACCTTAGTATCTACAATCTATTTCACGGAAAAGTTAATATTTCGGTCTGAAAATGTATTATTGTCCGTTTTGTATACATATGTATCCAACATCCAATCATCTTATAGCGCACATAAAGTTGCGGCATAGTGTACAAGTCTATGAACGTTTTGAATGCAAACAGCCTAAATGCTGGAGAAGTTTCAGTAATATTTCTACTTACAACAAACACTTGGGCTTGAAGCACCCTTTACCAGCAAAGACTTTAACCATGCCAATGCCTAGCAAACTAAATAATGTAACCATACCTCTTTTAGGTAACGCAGATTTACCTGATTTTTCCAATCACTCTCCTGTAAAAGAAACAATTTCTCATGCTGAGGATGTTAAACGTGGTATAAATGTAGCTGAGTTCAAAGAATTAGTGCTTAATGGCTGTGCTTGCTTTGTGTCAAAACTGTATTCCAATAATTTCATCAACAGAACTGTCGTACAACAAATCATTTAAAATGTCGATGAGTTATTTTCCTCTGGTTTCAATCACATTATGAAACAGAAATACAACTCCGATGGGAGCAATGCGATAGATTTGAATCAGATGTTTGATATAGTTATTAATGCATTCGAAAATTTACGAACTGAGCGTCAGAGATTCAAGTTCTTTGAGGGATGTGATACCTTTGTTAAGCCGATTTAATTCATAATTGGTACATCACTTGAACCAAAGACTGTTAAGGGAACTACACATATGAGCGTAGTTGATTTAAGTGGTCAATTTATTCCAATGGACCAAATTTTAGAAAAATTTTTGGCATTACCGAATGTTTTTGCCAAAATACTTTCATACATGAATAAACTGAGAATAGATGAAACGTTTTCTTTTGTGCGTACGGCATTGTGGATGAAAACTGAGCAAAGATTTCAAAATGAGGGTAAGCTGGTCTTACCGTTAACAATATATTTCGATGACTTCGAAGTAAACAACCCACTGGGATCGTATAAAGGTGTTAATAAGCTTGGTGCTGTGTACTTTACTATTAGTGCTTTCCCTACTGAAAATGTTTATGTGATGAATCACATGATATTATGAGAGAATTTTGAATGTAATTTATCATATAATTTGTCTTGTGAATTCGCTAAAATATATGAGAAATCATATAATAAATCACATAAACACGAATCATCAGATATACTATATCAAAAATCATATGGTCAATCATACAGTTTATCATGTAATTTGTTTTGTATTATATCTGATGATACGTGGTTATGTGATTTGTTACGTGATTTCTTATATATTTTAGCAAATTCACAAGACAAATCATATGATAAATTACATTGAGAACTCTTTCATAACATCATGTGATTTATCACGTGAACATTTTCAGTAGGGTTACCATCGCAATGTAGCTCCCAACTCGAAAACATATTTCTGGCCCAATTACATAATTCAGAAGATCGAAAAACATTTGGTAATCAGAACGTCTTTAGAAAATTATTATATGAAATAACTCGTCTTGAAAAAAACGGTATAATTATTGAGTTAGATACTGGAAAAAAACAGGTGTACTTTGTGTTGACCCGAATATTGGGAGATAATTTAGGTCTTCATTCCATATTAGGCTTTAACGAAAGTTTTAATTCTAATTATCCATGTAGATTTTGCCGGGTCGATAAGAAAACTCTGCAAAAACAAATATCTGAAGATGCTGGAATGTTACGCACCAAAGAAAACTAGGGTGAGTGCACCAGTGAATGAACAGTCACCAGTCAATGAACGGAATCACGTCCTCCATGAAAAAGTAAGGTTTTACCGTAGACGTTTGTTTCCATCCATTCTTGCAGCAAAATCGAGGTTTTCTTATGCAACAGCTTCACTTCTCACATACGTACGGTTCGCTCGTGAAGTGATATAATAAATTATGTTTGAGACCAGTGCTCGCCTCATCGCGAGAAATTGATGGAAAAAGTAAGTATGGCCGCTTTTGTTCTTCACTTTTAGGTTAGATCATTTACATCAGAAGTGTCGAATAACTTATGATATTGTTTTTTCTGATTGATAAAAAGCCGAAACTTTTGTTCTGCACAATTTTTATGAAACATAACCTTGAATTACTTTTGAAGGGTCAGTGTTCATTCACTAGTTCTCATAACCGCGATTTTCCAACGAATGAACGGCAATGTTCATTCACTGGTATACGAAAATCCAGTGAATGAACGATATGAAAACGGCACCGTTCATTCACTGGAACCTGTAATTTCCAGTAAATGAACGACACCAATTTCGCTTATTTAGTAATGCTGTAAGATATTGTTATTTCAATTAAAATGTTTCTCGATAATATTAATTTCTATCGAAATTGAATTATATTCGTTTCTAGGTAGGTAGGTCGTGCCAGAATAAAAGTACAAAATTATTGATAATTGAAGTTCCTATTTTTTTTTTGTTACCTCGTTTTTTAAAAACTTTGTGATAATGAGTATTACTGTTTTAATTAGTATTATTAAACTGCAGATATTTTTAGTGTAAAATCTTTCGAATTAAATATACGTCAATAACTATAACTACATACCTACTTCATTTGATACCTACTGTTCATTCCCTGGGATAAGTCTGTTCATTTACTGGTGCGAAGGCTGTTTATTGACTGGGTCTGAGTGTTCAATTACTGGTGAAATTGCTATTTTCATTTTAAATAGGTTTTCTTATATATATTTCTGTTTGGATAATACGTTTCAACGAGCGATTCTAAATATTTAGGATATAATGTGTCGAATAGAACTGGTTTTGTAAGGCAATAATCATCCAGTACAAAGAAAACCTTCCGTGAAACTGACCGTGCGCTTAATTGTTCATTTACTGGTGCACTCACCCTATGCAGCAGATTTATTACGATGCGAATATGGAATCAAACAGAACTGCATTTTTAATGATATTCCGAATTATCACTTCATAGATAGTCCAGTAGCTGATAGTGCCCATGATTATCTGGAGGGAGTATGTCGCTACGATATGGCTCGAATTTTGAATGCATTGATAAAGGATGATAATCTGTTTTCTCTCGATCAATTGAACAACAGAATCAGGTATTTCAACTACGGCAGTGCTGTAGTTGGAAACATTCCACCAGCAATCACACGTGGCGCTTTAAAAAATGGAGTTATAATTATTTCAGCATCCGAAATGTTATGCTTGGTTTATTATTTTGGTCTCATTATCGGCGACCTTGTTCCTCCTGATAACAAAGTCTGGCAATTATATGTTGCCCTTCGACAAATTATTGCTTTAGTTATGGCACAATCATTACGTAAGGAAGATGCTAATTTACTTCATACACTAGTGTCTGAACATCATTCTTTGTATCTTCAGATTTCCAAAGATTTACTTAAACCTAAACACCATTTCATGGTCCATCATGGAACCAGCATAGAGAAATGTGGACTTTAGCATGTTATGTCAACCATCCGATATGAAGGCAGGCACCAGGATTTCAAACAAAATGCTAAAGCAACTGTATCGCGTAAAAATATATCTTATACCCTCGCATTAAAGAATCAATTGTCATCAAATTATAGATTCATGGCAAAGAAGGGGCTTGAAAAGCGAATTACTATGGGCACTGGCTATGAAATTAATTTAACTGATTTAGATGACTATAACAGTTTTAAAAATATTTTACCTGTTGATTTAAACTCTACTGATAAATACCTATCTGTATCCTGGGTGAATATAAACGGAATTACTTACAAGCCAGGCAATGTAGTAGCATCAGGTATAAACAATGATTGTTTACAATTTGGACAAATCAAGTATATACTAGTAGATGAAATGCAGGAAGTGCATTTGATATTCTTGTGTATTGACAACTTGTGTTTTGTAAAACATATTCATGCCTTCCAAATTGCAATAACAAATAAATGGAACTATATCTTATATAAAAGGTTACATACACATAGTGCCTACAACGTTCATGTTCTGACAAATGGAAAGTGCTACGTACCACGGGATTGATGGATTCTATACTATCATTATTATTATATACTATACTATATCGATGGCTCAATCGAATATCGCAGTATCTCGCGAGCGACTCCGAAATCGCTCTGTAGCGCCATAGACTTGCCATACAACTACAGAGCGATTTCAGAGTCGCTCGCGAGATACTGCGATATTCGACTGAGCCATCGATATATACTTACAAACAGGTTGTATACTTGCAGAAAGGTAAAATAAGAAGCCTGTTAAAATTTGAAATCTTAATAATAATATTAAAACGTGCCTCATCGCGAATTTCTATTTCCCATTCAAATAACACGGGAAATGTTCTAGTGGCACACTTTAATTTTTATATCTCAAGTACTAATCTACTCAGAATGATTCTGCATAGCTAATTCTGTTCAAAATTGAACGCTCTACGAAAAAGGTCTCTTGGTCTTTTTCGATAAATCTAACTATTTCCAAGCTGGTTGTTGGCTATCAATGGTAATTAACCAATAACCAACTTCGAAATAGTTAGATTTATCGAAAAAGACCAAGAGACCTTTTTTGTAGAGCGTTCAATTTTGAACAGAAGTAGCTATGCAGAATCATTCTGAGTAGATTGGTACTGGAAATACAAAAATTGAAGTGTACCACTAGAACATTTCTCGTGTTATTTAAATGGGAAATAAAAATTCGCGATGAGGCACCTCTTAATATTAATATTAAAATCTCAAATTTTAACAGGCTTATTTTACCTTCCTGCAAGTATAAAACCTGTTTGTCATTTAAAAAAGAAGTTGCTCTAAAATGACACACCCTACTATATATACCTATACTATTATTATATACTCATATTATTATATATTATTATTATATACTATACTATTTCGTTGAGTTTGAAATTTTCCGTGAAATAGATCATTAGTTCACTTTCCATTGGTATATTCTGGAAAACTGAAAATGTTTTAAGATTACCCGTACTTTCTTACATTATATATGAGTTTAAGCACTATATTTATTCTACACTATAATTGCATTTGACGAAATTATCCTATAATATTATTCTTTACTTTATTCTTTGATAGTCAACCATAGCAATAAAACAGTCTCGTCAAATATCTCATAATTTTACGATATAACTTAAGCTTACCGTTTCTGTGCAATGTATTATAAGAATCTACACCCTTGTGATTTATAGTTGTAAGGGTTTTGGAGTATTTTTTTTTTAACTATATTTAAGCTTAACGTATTGCACACCGAATAATAATTGTATGTATATTGTGATACGATCAAAGGTATACTAGCTTGTCGAGGATTTTATTTATGAATGTATTATTTGATAAACATATCGACGGCTGAGCAGAACAACATCGTATCTCAAAATTTGGTTCAAGAACATCGTATCTCAAAATTTGGTTCAACAACATCGTATCTCTGTGTATAAGACATAGGAGATACGATGTTGTTGAATCGAATTTCGAGATACGATATTGTTGAACCAAATTTTGACATACGATATTGTTGAATTAAATTTTGAGATACGATGTTCTGCTCAGCTATCGATACGTCTGATTACGAAAGGTACTGGAGTTCTGGAGTAAGCCTACTTTAGATTTAAACAGATCCAAGTTTTTATTTTTTCATCATGAGAAATACACGAGTATAGAGAATAAGAAAAATATCAGCTAGTGCCTCCTCTTAATATGTTTAGTATGTTTTGGTTTGATTAATGGAAAATATTTTATATTATTGTAGCTCTGATATACAATAAAACAAATGAATCGTTCGGATTGGGTTGTTCTCCTTCATACAACCCAATAAACCCTTCTTACATGGAACACAACCCAGGCTTCACTGTATCAACATAGTATTCTCACCAAGTAAAAGATTAACTGAATTCAATCACAATTTAATTGTATCAAATATAATGTATTGCTAAAACAATGTGAATCATATTTGATTTGACGACATTTTAAGTTGATTGGATTATGCAATGATGTTATTTTAAGATGATATTTGGGTAGGTCGAATAAATGTATTATGCAGTGGATGCATAAATTTTGGAAAACAACACAGATAAGTGTTTATCTAAGCAATTGTAGGCTGTACTTAACCACATTATTATTCAACTTAATACGAAATTCACTCAGTATAAGCAAATTTATAATTCATTTGAATATAAAAAATCTTCAGCAAAACAAAATCTTAAGTTGATACAACAAAACTGAGTCTTAATTCAGCAACTGCATTTGTTTGGGACAAAACAAGAGGTAATTAAATCAAACTAAAAATTAGTCACCTCAACTAAATATTTAGTCGCTACAATGGTACAGACTTTTGTAAGGATCACGAGGGTTTTGAGCTGAAAAAATTAAGTGTTGGAGCGGGTGCTTTATTAATGACACAGTGGATCGCTTTAGGATATTTATTAAACAAAAGATAATGTTTCGGGTATTATATACGCTTTGTCTACAAAACATGATCAAGAACAATAATCAAGATGGACGACATGGGTAAGTATAGTGGCGCCCCCAGGTGACGACACGTCGTTCATTATATCGATATAAAGCGGGAATTATAACTCATTTACAATCCCCCACTTTATAATTCCTCTTTGTTGCTTATTCCGAGTCTTCTTGTTGCCTTCTGGTGTAGATTTTTACCCAGTGCTTTCGTCATTATGTCTGCAGGATTTTCGGATGTGGAAACATATTTCAGGATGACTTCTTCGTTGTCGATCATCTCCCGTACGAAGTGATAAGCCACGTCAATATGTTTGGTTTTTGATCGTTCAATTCGATTTCGTGCAAAGTCAATCGCTGACTTGTTGTCACACCATATTGTACAAGGTGTCTCGATCCAATCGTTTAGGTTCAGTTCCCTTATGAATAGGTTTGCCCATTTGGCTTCCTTCGCTGCGATGGACATCGCTACGTATTCTGACTCCATCGTCGACGTTGTGATACATTTTTGCTTTGACGACTTCCAGTCCACTAAGATTCCCCCAATGCTGACGGTCACTCCACTGAATGAACGTCTGTCGTCGAGATCTCCTGCCCAATCTGCATCGGTCCATACGTCTATCCTTAGCATACCCCTTTTGTATCTCAAGCCCAAGGCTGATGTGCCACTCAAATATCTCAATATTCGCTTTGCTTCAGTCCAATGTGTCTTGTTCGGGTTTGATGAAAACTGTGATAGTTTTGTCACAGCGTAGGCTATGTCCGGTCTGGTGTTCTGAGCTAAGTACATCAGTGAGCCTATGAGCTCTCGGTATGGCACATTCTTCATGTTGTCTCCCTCTGATTCAGTAGGCGAGCAGCCCTTGCCACTCAACTTTATGTCTAGTTCCAGTGGAGTGTTTGATGGTCGACAATCTTCCATCCCAAATTTCTTTAACAAGGTTCGTACATAAGCCTGTTGACTTAGAACAATTTCATCCTCCGTTTGATGTACTGCTATACCTAGGAAATATGATATTCTTCCCAAGTCTCTTATTTCGTACTCGTTACTTATCTCCGTTGTAACCTTGTTCAATATCCTTTCGTCCTTTGAAAAAATCAGGATATCGTCTACGTACACAACTATAAAAGTGTATGAATCTAAGCTATATACGCAGTTCGAAGAAAATAATCGTTTGAATCCTATAGTGATTAAGTAATTGTCTAACACGTTGTTCCAGTTACGACCACTCTGCTTTAGCCCATAAATTGGTCGTTGTAGCTTAACTACTCTTGCTGTTTCTTCTTTATCGGCTACTGGCAGTCTCATGTAAATTTCCTCATCGAGATTTTCGTTGAGGTATGCACTCTTCACATCAATATGACGGCTTTCCCAACCGAATATCAACGACAATGCTAATAGGTATCTCACAATTCCGAATCGTACTACTGGTGCGTACGTTTTGTCGAAGTCTATTCCTTCCTTCTGTCCGAAACCTTGTGCTACCAGTCTAGCTTTGTATCGACAAACTTCCCCATTTTCATCGGTTTTGATTTTAAATACCTATTTGCTTCCTATACACGTTTTTCCTAATGGTAGTTCTGCGTCCTCCCAAGTCTTCAGCCGCTCTAGATTCTTAATCTCTTCTTGGATTGCATTTGTCCAATCGTTCGCTTGTGGCGATGATAAGGCCTCTGACAAGGTGTTTGGTTCGTCTAACTCCATTAAATTCAATTCTACGGTCTCTTTTGGCTTTCCCTTTCTTCCATAGGGGTTCCTCGGTACTTTCTTCGGTCTTCCTGGTTTTTTTACCTTGATAGCAGGTCCGTTTTTTGCCCCCACTATCTCCGCCTCAGCTTGTTCCTCAGGATCTTCTTCAACTCTTGTTTCTTCTTCGTCGCTTGTTTCAGATTTATCACTGGATTCGTTAGATGTTTCGTCTAACCTGATCTCCTTTTCCTTCCTTCCATTTATGCTCTGGAACTCGTAATAGCAGTGTGTGGTATTACCGTTTACATATTCATGTCCTATTTTGTTCTCGTCAAAACGCACATGTTTGGTGTGAATTATATCTTTCTGCGACGGATCCCATAGTCTGTATCCTCGAGTTCTATTTGAGTATCCAACGAATATGCACGCCCTTGCTCGAGCGTCTAATTTCTTTCTACCTTGGGTGGGTAGGTGTGCGTATGCTAAGCAACCGAATACCTTCAAGTGTTTCACGCTTGGTTGTTTCTGCATCCAAATTCCTTCAGGTACTCCATCCTGCACGTTGCTGTGAATCATTCTATTTCGAACGTATGCAGCCATTGCGACGGCTTCTGCCCAAAAAACCTGTGGCAGCTTTGCAGATACGAGCATTGATCTGACCATATCTAGTATCGTACGGTTTACCCTTTCAGCTACTCCGTTCATCTGGGGTGTTTCTACACTTGTCCTCTCATGTTTTATTCCTCGCTCTGTAAAAAACTCTTGTAGTGTCTTGTTACAATATTCTAGTCCGTTGTCAGAGCGAAAGCGTTTAACCTTTTCTCCTTTCAATCTTTCGACTTGATCTACGTATGCCTTTATTTTATTTGCAGCTTCATCCTTTGATTTCAAAAACATTACCTCTACCTTTCTGGAGAAATCGTCGATAATGGTCATAAAATACCTTGAGTTACCTTCTGACGTCACTTGCATGGGTCCGCATAAATCTGAGTGAAGTAACTCTAATACTGCTTTCGAAGATTTTTGTTCTAGTTTCTTACATGGCATTTTTGTAGATTTTCCTATACAACAGCCATAAAACAGATCGGGGGTTGTTGCGTTGTTCGTTAGCCCCTGTACGTAGTCCTTCTTAGCCAACTCTGAAATACTTCTTTGTTTTACATGGCAGAATCTATGGTGCCACATACCTGGTTCGTTTATCTCGGCGGGATGTAGCTCCTTTTCCCCTGACGTGGGGTTTATGACATCCGCTTGTAAGATGTACAGGTTATCCGTACGACGAGCTATTGCGATAACCTTGTTGGATGTATTGTTTATGATTCTTGCAGCCCCCTTTTCAAAGATGACGGTTTTGCCTTTCTGTTCTATTTGAGGTATCGACAAAAGGTTCCTTCGACATCTGGGAATATAGTATACATTTTCCAGTATTACCTCAAAATTTGTGTTATTTTCTTCGACGTTCAGCGTTATATCGCCAATGCCTTCTGCCATGAGCTACGCCTTATCTCTATGGACTGTCGTCTCAGCTGTGCCTACGGGTTCAGGGTCTATTCTTCTGGAATTATGAAACCATTGTTTATTCTTGCATACATGGTGCGTAGCTGCACTGTCAACTAGCCAAGCATCGTCTAACGTGATGCTGTTTACACTGATTGATAGAATGAACGATTCCTTTTGCTTTGATTGAGTAGTCTGCTTCTTTGAGTCATATTCCTTTTTGCGACAAACCTTTGCCATATGACCAGCTTTACCGCAGTAAAAACATTTTCTTTCGTCCTTTTTGGTTTCTGTTTTATGATTGTCTTTACTTACTTGATAAGCAGATACTTCAACTTGTTGTTCATTATCTTGTTCCTTAGACATTTTTCTTTCATACTCCATCAATAACGTCTTCTTGATTTCTGACGAAGTGAACTTACTGTCCTCTAGGTTAGCCAGTGACATTGTTAAAGCGTCGTAGGAATCTGGTAATCCTGAAAGCATTGCGTATGCCAAATCCTCGTCTTTCATTTCCGATCCAGCATCCTGTAGGTAGTCAGCAACTATCTTCGTTCTTGATATGTAAGATGCCATTGTTTCACCTTCTTTGAGGCGTATCCTTACGAACTCTCTTTTCAATTGCATGATTCTTTGTCTGGATTTTGGTTCGTATACCTGTTCTAGGATATTTCACGCGTCCGCGGCAGTCTTGCAATCTACGATGTGTACTTGTTGATCCGCTTCTATCGCTAGCGCAATCGTCGCAAGAGCTTTTTCTACTCTGCCGTTGTATAGCTGTATCGCATTGCTGTCCGCATCTTCCGCGAGTACAGCCTGCCCGTTCACGTACGGCCACAAATCCTTCTGTATAAGGTACATTTTAGCCGCGAATTTCCATGTTCTGTAATTGTCTCCGTTTAGCCGGTCTATTTTTCCTGCTTTCGAAGCGCCCGACATCTTGGCTTTTTTGATCGAATACACAACAATGTTTGAACGGGTTCTCGAACCTTCTAAAACAGCACGTTTTGTGACTTAACCTCACTTTCTCTTGAATATTATTCTTGAGCGTTCCAAACCCTCTGCGAACTTGGGTCCTGGGCCCATAACCTTGTTGGAGCGGGTGCTTTATTAATGACACAGTGGATCGCTTTAGGATATTTATCAAACAAAAGATAATGTTTCGGGTATTATATACGCTTTGTCTACAAAACGTGATCAAGAACAATAATCAAGATGGATGACATGGGTAAGTATAGTGGCGCCCCCAGGTGACGACACGTCGTTCATTATATCGATATAAAGCGGGAATTATAACTCATTTACATTAAGTAATTTGGTCAACTGTATATTTAGTTGTGCCGACTATTTTTCCGACTGAATTTTTTTGTTGAGCGAAGCCAAAGTTTATTTCGCAATATTCGATTACAGATTTTACTCCGATCGACTAAATTTTTTTTCATTCAAGTAATCCGTTTTCTGCGTGTAGATCGCTTCTTTTTATATTCTCATCTCGAAACAATTCAAGATAGTCGTGAGGGGCCTCGTGTCGTTACGACGGTTCAGGGTACTCATCCGTCGGCTACAAGGTCGTATCCATTTCATTTTCGTCACTTGTTGTTGAAAAGGAATTGTCTACTCCAGGTTCTTCTTTTTTAATCGGGTTAATCTCTTCTTTGGTTGGTTCATCTTCGATCGGCTCTTCTTTGATGGATTTAGCAGTCGTTTGAGAAACCTTCACCAGTTCTTTCAACGGACTGACCACCGGTTTAAAAACATCGCTCATCTTCTGTTCAGCGATCTCTTTGCCCGACTTTATCATTCTGTGTTTACGTCGAATCGCCGCGCTGGCTTTGGCGATATGACGCAACACTTCTTTTTGGTCGTGAATTTTTGTGTCCTGCATGTTGACCGAGCTGTATCCAAAACCGTACTGATTCTACTCCCCCGAATTTTCTCCATTTATGCTCACGAAACAGTCAAACCCTTTTCTATATCTACCGGCATTCATCTCACTGTCCTTGTTTATTACGATGAATCCGTACTTATCGTTGTTCCAACAGGCCGAACACAAGTCTTTGAATTGCGCGTAAGTCATGTCAGTGTTTACATGATCATCGTATACGTGTCTCAAATTCATCTCATCTTGCTTAAATAGGACTAAAAGATTGGTATTGTCACGCACTAGACTCTTGGGGATACGAGCATCGGTCTGACAAAGATAGAAGCAGTCCACATTTTTGTGTCTCCCCATACAGAAGAAAGCTCTGATGTTATCCTGCTTCTCACAAGCCACGTCATCGAAGACAATGATCGAATTAGGTAGTGCGTCGTTTGGTAAAACTACCTGTTCATGCTCGTCAAACGGAAAGTACTCGACGCCATCTACATCCTCGATTAACTGTTGCAGGAACTTGTACTTGGGTTGATTCAAAAACTTTGATTAGATATAGATATTTTCAAATCGCAGTCCGTTAGGGTGTGTTACTAGATTGAGCAGAGCATTAGTCTTGCCGCAGTTGGACGGTCTGCAAAATACTGCGCGAACGCTGTTTGGTAGCAAATCACCATGCCGTTTTCTAGTTTCGACATCCCGTTGCACGATTTTGTCGAAATTCATGACAGGTAGCTTGACAGACTGTTTCTCGAACCTCATCTCGACTCTGACTGAGACCAAATACTATAAATATCGCTCTTATGAAGATGATTCCTCATTCACGTACAGATCGTCGACATAATCGTGCACAAGGCTAAGACAGTCGGTCGTAAGCGTCGTGGTAAAGGGTTGGTCAACAAAATTATCAACAGTCTCCCGGTAGAGCTGCACATACCCGGTCATCAATACTGCGGACCCGGTACCAAACTAGCGAAAAGACTCGCGCGAGGCGATCCAGGTATCAATCCTCTCGACGCAGCTTGCAAGGAACACGATATCGCCTACTCAAAGAATCGAGATAATCTCGAAGCTAGAAGTGCGGCAGATAGGATTTTAGCTGAAAGAGCCTGGAAACGGGTTCTTGCCCCGGACGCAAATATCGGTGAGAAAGCAGTCGCCTGGGCAGTGACAAACGCGATGAAAGCGAAAACCAAGCTTGGTATGGGAATCCGGAAGCCGGTGGTATTGAAAAAAGTCATCGATGCCGCCAAACGGTCCATGGTTCCAGGAAAAACTGCGACAGTAGCCATCAAGTCTGCATTGAAGGGTGCACG
Source organism: Macrophya alboannulata (assembly GCA_949628255.1). NCBI lineage: Eukaryota > Metazoa > Arthropoda > Insecta > Hymenoptera > Tenthredinidae > Macrophya > Macrophya alboannulata. The sequence continues at coordinate 23,782,143 of OX451208.1, forward strand.
AGGCGCTGTTAGAAAGGCCGGCGGTAGATGCAATGTATGTACGTTCGCCACGGATTCTACCTGTTCTACCTAAAGTTGGCGGTTTGTTACCATTCCTCATACCCCTTTTTGCCGGGCTCAGTGCTACGGGCGCGATAGCTGGTGGTGCAGCAGGTATCGCGAAAGCGGTGAATGACGCAAGCTCCGCCGAGAGACAATTGGAAGAGAGTCAACGGCACAACAAAACTATGGAAGCTATCGCTCTAGGCAAGGGGCTCCACCTGAAACCGTACAGGAAGGGTTTAGGAATCCAACTGACAGAACAGCCAAAAAACTAAAAGTGACGCTACCACGGCGGGCGCTAACTGACGTGGACCTGCTAAAGTACGCGACGGCCCTGAACATTCCACATTTCCGCGGCGTCTTTATGCGTAACGATTTACCTAAGGACGGGCCGCGTAGACATGAATCAGCGGTCGTCAATCTAGATGATAAAGATGGTCCTGGATAGGGCTGTGCGATTAATCGATTAATCGTTGTTCCGATTAATCGATTAATCGATGGTTTCGATTAATCTTTTTTCCGATTAATCGATTAATCGATGGTTTCAATTAATCGTTTTTCCGATTAATCGATTAATCGAAATTTTTTCATAATAATTTTGAAGATCAAACGGTATATACATAGTTATATACCTATGGCTCGCAACTCAAATTTACCACGTTCGAACTATTTTCGTCTCTGACCGACGTATACGAATATTATAATTCATATTCCCACCAAACCGAACCAAATAATTCTGATCAGTTATATGGTTCCAATCTTCAGAAAACGAATGATAGTATGTAAACATTATTGCCAAATTTGCTGTGCACGTATGAAATTCATCTGGAGGAATATTAGTAATGCAGAAACGACGAAGTGCTTCTTTACTGGTTTTCAGATTCATCCAACATTTTGTATTTAAGCTTTATGAAAAAATATACGCGTATGAAGAAAAATGCCTTGTATCTCCATTTCAACTCAATTAGGTATTGAATATGCTTATTTTAATTCATTACGTGTACGGCGATCATATATGTATAGTTACGTGATGATTTTCGAGTGAAACCATAGAAAAAGTACTTGAACAATTTGTCGTCTATTCAAATATCGATTTTAATTATACTAAACTTGAATTTGGCTTTTTATTTTACGGATTTGAAAATAATCAAATAAACCTTAGAATCTATACATTTCATTTACACACATTTATTCTTTACATAAATTACGGCATCAGGTTCATTTTCATTCAATTAAAACCTCAATAAAGATTGGCAAAGCGACAAATCGTAAGTAGTCTTGGAGTAGCAAATTTTGCCCGATTATGGGTGTTACCGAGATTTATTGATAGTGAGAATGGGAAAAAATCGTATCATAATCATTATACTTCGTGTGCACTTCTTATTCAAGCTCGAATATTGGTTTGTCAAAATATTTCGTATGTGTGTAAAAAAGCATATTATAAAAACATGCTTTATGCATGCCTTTAATTATATATATACTAGCTCACTGCGCGCGCTTCGCGCGCGTCTGACATTGCTTTTTTGAATCTTCGTTTCTGCAAATCACATTCTAAAAATCCGCCAACTCTCATATGTTTTTTGAATAATTTCATAATTTTTCTGTCAGTACTTAGTCTCCATTTCACAACTTCTAAATCTTAAATAGCATTTCCCCTATTGTCTTATGTCAAATTTAATTTCTAAAAAAATGCTATATCTTTTGTTGCAAAGTAAATCCAATTCGGTCGATTCACTCAATTCACTCTCGAGTTACTACTCAATGAGTATTTCTAAAGGAATAACCGAGCGTCGGGTTATCCGTTAATAAACTTTCCAAAAAATCATAAACGAATTTAAAAATACATAGATTTCACTATATACACGTTATAGAGAAGATTATAGTGTAATTTGCAGTAGCAACTACGTAAATTTCCTATTTCCCATATCAATATCGACTTGTATTCATTTTATCCATAGTGAATTTTGCCAGATATCTTTTTAATTTTTTTCTCGTAATGCAGGAGTTGTTTACACGTACTGTATAGTACACGTGGAGAACTCTTCTATTACAAGCTAAAAAAAAAATCACCTTGTTATCTTGCAGATTCCACTACGAATAAAATGTTCGACTTTCCTATAGGAAAGATTTAACCCTTCTTTACAGGTTAAATTTGAATTATCACAAGGGGTTGAGTGCTATATAGTATTTATAAGTTGATGATGCTGTATGTGAAAGGGTGGATTGTTCAACATCACCGAATACCGAAAAATGGTTCCCCCCTCATATCACCGAATCTCCCGTAAACCGCATTCAAAAATCTATTTTGATTCTTGCGATATTGTTGTTGCAATTTTTCACATGAACACCCTGTATATTGATGCTACACAGATCTTTTATTTTATTTGCAATTTTATGTTGACATCCTATCGAGTACACATTCCGATTCAAACTGATTTAGCTCCGAGTTTAATTCCGCAGCTTACTGTTTCTGTCTATTAATAATAATTCTTTTTTACTGTCTGCTTTTTTTTAACAATTGCTGATTCGAACTCGCCACCACCTCAACTCTTCTTCAGCGAAGGTTCGTAACCGCTTGGTATGACTTTTATGTAGTTGTTTCGTTGGCTTCCCACTCTTATATTTCGTGGCCAACTCAACTATAATGCTCATACCAATTGACTACATTGATAACATACTTATTGATTGTGTACAATTATCATATACGCATTTCTTGTTATCATTTTATGTAGTATATTTTTAAATTTTATATATTATTCCTCACTCTTTCTAATTTTGATAAATTTTTATTAAATATATGAATATATGAATTATATCATGATTGTAATATTATTGTATTCTTTTTTTTTATTACTTATCTTTTATTTTGATAAAAATAATTGAATTGCGGTACAATTCTTCACGTTAGTTACAACGTTTGTTCATTTAACAAACAATTTGTGAACGATTCGGTCGCGTATAATATAGCATCATCTTCGTCGTCATCATTGTGCATAATAAATTTAAATTAAATCATGGCTTCTGGAAACGTAGATAAATGTAAGTACTCGTTAATGATTTATTACTTTTTTCAATAATTTATATATCATCCAAATTTTATATTCCTGAATTTTAATAATGTATTCTTTTTTTATATTAGATGATTAATGCTAATTCCTTCAATACCTTCAATAACTACACAATTGATGTCAATTATTTTTTATTTGTATAAATATTGTGGTAATATATATGTTTTTTTTTTTGTTAGTCAAACTTTCCGTGAAAATTAGTGTCGAGTTCGATATGCGTTACAGCTTGTCTATTCGGTTTAGGCACTTCACGCGCTTCGGTCGAATCGCGAATAAGTTCAGAATTCAAAACATAAGTCTATATTTGTGCGCATGCGCGAGGCACAATGCAAGCGCGCGTAAATACTACGCACAGGGTGTTTTTAAAGTAAACGTACTCATATTTATAGTGTGTTGAAGAAACACATGACTCTAATTAAACATCATTCAATATTATCCTTTCATTTTTCTCTGAAACACTCTGAAAAATTCGTTATAATACAACAGAATTGAGGTTAGTTGTAAGCTAATATGTCAAATATATTTATCACGGCGTTTGTTCTAGAATTTTTATTTCGTCGATATTGTACTCGCCCGTGATACTGTTATTCCATTTATTAAACTCGTACTCCACCAATAATCACTACACACTGCACTTTGCTGCTCAAATTGAGCATTCAAACTTCAAAGACGGTAACTGAATATCGCGGGTTATGAAAAAGGTAAAGGTCTTGAATGATGTTTTTTGAACGAGATTTAAAACCGTCAATTTGAGATAGTTCCAACTTTTGCCGAGTGCCTAAACCGAATAGACAAGCTGTACAACTCTTTCTATTGACATTTTCTGTATTAGTAATCATCCATGGTCACATATATCATGAAAGTAACGGTTTCGTGGTTAAAAAATAAAAAATAAAATAATTGAAATTAAATTAAATTAAAAAAATTAATAAATAAATTCGATGACAAAATAATAAATTGATTTTTTTTTTCATTATTCAATTGACATGTTTAAGCATCGAAATAATGTACAATAAAAACTGTTATTCATTTTCAATTTTGAACCTCTGCTTCTACGATATTAAAATTCGATTTTTAATCTTTTACTGCCATCCTTTATTATTCTTATTTTGTACTTGCGAGTATTTCTATAATAGTCATATGTATATGGGTGTGTAAAGTGAGTATACAGGGAGGTCGCGTGGCCACATTTCCCGTACAGAACGCTGGGTTCGAGATTATAATTTATTTTTTGTTTTCGTTAAACGCTCGTTTCTCGTACCATGTAAACGAGCGTTTAACAAAAACAAGGGAGAGATCATAGTCTCGAACCTAGTGTTTTGTACGGACTATGTGGCCTATCCATGCGACCTCCCTGTATGTACTGCGAAATAAACTGTTCTTACACATTTTTTTTTTTTCAATTGGATGCCTTAAAAAACGACATGTAGTAATAATAAAAATTCATTTGAATATATAGTTTATTCTATGTACATACATACACACCTATTCATTTACATATAATTTAATATGTAGTTATAATTTTCTTCTTATGTAAATTTTCTCAGGTGATCTTGATGATCTTTCTATTTTAAATGATGATCCATCTGATTCTGATAATGATTCTTCGATAGAAGCTACCGAAAGAATAGAGTTCACCTCTACGGAGGATTTAAAATCAGTTACACCTTACGACAATACTGTGTAATTTAAATTTTTATTTTACATCATTTCATTATTAAAAATTAAATCTAATATAATTTCATTCTAATATTTTTAACTGTAAATTTACTTGACAATAATTTTTTGAATATTATGATTTAGAGAAGTCATTGGCTACATAGACGGCATTGAGTCACCCAGGTTGGTGGGTGCCAATAATAATAAAATTTTCAAATTTTATTTGAATAATAATAATAGCGAAAGGGTACAAGTTACTTCTTGGAATGCAGAGTGCGATCGAATCGAACCCCTACTAAGAACAAATTTTGTAAGATTATTCAAATGTTTGTTTAAATTCATTTATTCAAATTCAAATCTATTATTTTATTTTTATGATCAAGCTAATAGATCAATATATATTTTTAAATATGCATCACATAATTATGATTCGTTGAAGGTATATGAATTCTGTAAATAATTTCTACTATAATTTTTGTTATCTGACATTTATACCGAGATGTTTTCTTGAAACTGTACGGTCGACGGCGCACGCGTCAAATAATTCGACGTGATTGGTCGGCGAGATCGTCTCGCGACGATATTTTACCCTGTGAGGCAGGGGAGCCAACTTGCATAAAATTGGGCGAGAGCTGTCAAACTCGCGCGCTCAAAATAGCGAGTTGAGGTTATGTTATTTATTTTAGTTCATCGTGAATTATGAAAGAAACATAGCATCAACCAGCAGTTTGTAATAACGAGGTTGATATCGGAAGATAATTAAATTAATGCAATAATAGATTTCTTGAAAAAACTAAAATCATTTGTTAGAAATAATTAGCTGAGAATTATTTATAGAAAGAAAAAATCTAAAATTAAATCCTGCGTCATTATCGAGTGGCGGTCTGGATAAACCTAGGCAGGTTGATAAAAGAAAACGTTTATTGTAAAAAGATTCTTTATTCACATGAGATAAAAAATAAATTAATCGTTGAAACCCAGTCGAAAGTAGCTCCGGAGTACATTCGTCGTCACAGTGCAGTGCTTCGAAAAGCCAGTAATCAGTGTCGATAAACATGAAATGAGAAAGAAAATTACTTTAGTAACAAGGAATCAAAGAAATTATTCAGTATAAAGATGAACGCTATACTCACTTTACCACTCTTAAGTAGAGACGCTACTAAAACTTTGACAAAAGTGATTTTTTCGTTTTCAAAATTATTAATAAAAATATCATCAAAAATTCAGTTCTACAAAAGTTGAAGTACGTTAACATGTATCTAGAAAAAAAAAATTAAGATTCTGCGATGAAAGTGTATGCGCAGGGAACCTTTCGCAGAAAATTCCCTGCGCATGGCTATTAAAAATTCCTTACGCATAACCTTTCATCGCAGAACCCTAATTTTTTTTCTCAAGATACATGCTAACATACTTTAACTTTTGTAGTAATGAATTTTCAATTACATTTTATTTAGTAATTTCAAAAATGAAGAAATCGTTTTTGTCAAAATTTCAGTAACGTCTCCCTAACGCCTGAAAGTTCGTAAATCTCTATTGAGTTTATTCCTGGGTTTCATGTTTGCACTGTTTTAATCAAATAAAATCTCACTCTCATATCAAAAATAGAAACTGAAATACAGGAGTTATCCAGCGGCACAAGTTGAAAATCAAGAATTTCATGATGGTCTCTTCGCCTCTTCGTTTTTATTTTTCATTTTCAGAACTCATAAAACTTAATTTACCTCTGACATTATGAGAAAGCCAGAAATGTACTTTGAAGATACATTTCACGCATTGATTTGGAAAAAGCCATTATGAGAAAGACCTAGACCGTAGAAAAACCTACGACCCAAGATCTACGACTTCAGTCATCAGCCGACAAAAGTAGTGATGGTCGCTGCATGTCATGAAACTGAATAGGAGGTTTCGATGAATGGCAAAGATGCGATGACATTGGGCGTTGCAGACGTATTCTAGGAGTAGCCAACTAATCAGCAGTCATTTATCAATATTTCCTGTAGATCGAAAAAATTTTGGTTGTTATTTATTGATTCATTTGTTTATTTAAGTACAGGTACAGGTGTTATTTTGATTAAAATGATTGGATAAACTGGTTTCACCTACCTGCTTTATTTTCACTGAGTACCCATCATTCAAACAAAAAGTTTTCAATCTTGGTTAAATAAAACGAATTCTCGAAAAAGCCGATACATTGCATCGAAGCAAGGCAGTATTGCGAATAAATTTCAACAATTCCCTCTAAAATCGAGTTTCAAACTCAACACTGAAAGCTTTCCAAGCATTTTCGAATCACGACTTCAATTATTCGAGATTCTAACCTCAAAAATCCAAATCAACCGCTTAGCCGCCAAAACAGAGTTTGACAGCTCAAACTCAGGATGGCTAGCCTGCATGAGCAGACGCCGAAACTCGCGCGTGCGCTGTCGACCATACAGTTTCAAGAAAACATCTCGGTATGTTTACAAATCATAGATTGTACACGTGGATGGTGCATATGCTAAACCGAGCCCGGTGAAAAACTTCAATAAAGGTTCAGTCAGTTATGAGTTGATTGTTCAATCGAACACCATGGTCAATATTCTTGGTAAACACATTATTCAAGAATCTGAGTTGCATTCTGAATTGGTTATTCTATCAGATATATTGAACCACAAAAATTTAATTTGTAAGTATATGTGTTCATTTTTGTCATTTTTTATAGTTGAATCTATATTTCATTAATCATAATAATATTAATTCTAATTAATTATGACAAACTAAATCAAAAAATACATTTCAATCTATTAATCATATTCTTTATATTTTTTATAACTAAAAAATTCAAATAATAATAATATATGTTTGAATAGTACATTGTTTTTATTATATTTATAATATACCTATACATACGAATTTTACAGGCACGCAGGGATTTATTAAATCAAATTTTTACCTTATAAAAAATCAAATTTCCAAATCTGCGGATTATGCGTGTGGATCCATAACAGACGGTACTTATAAATTGGAGGTGAGAAGTTCTAATATGGATGTCGACAATTTCTTTTCCAAAGGCGACCATGTCGAAATTTCTGGTTATACGCAATTTAATGGTGAGTTATTTATCACTTTTATAAATCAAATTGTTATTGGTTTCTTGTTCAGCATTTTTAGTTATTATTATTACACAGCAATGCATATTCGAAAGCGTAACAATATTTTTATTGTTATTTAATTTTATTATTTAATTTTTGATCAAATCAATTTTTTATTTTGTTGAATAATTTCATATTCATCTTCAATTCAAAATACTACATAATAATAATAAAAATAATATACAATTTTCTAAAATATTTTTTAAAAAATTATTCAAATTAAGTTTAACAAATTCAATTTGTGTTTGTGTATTCAAAATTTCATACATTATTAAAGCATTTTTCTAATCGAATTCCTATCTCTTATGAGAGTATATCCGTGTTTAATTATTGTCCTATTTCTTGTGCTTATCCTTAGCGAATCCGTTGTACCTTCTCATATCTAAAATGAGCAGCATAAGATTGGTGGACAACCAAAAAATGTCCTTAACGAAATTGATCAGAGGGAATAAAGCTCTTGAAAAACTTCGGCGTTCTCCTGTGGACAATCATGAACCTGCAAAAAAAAACAGAAAATAATATTTTAAAGATGTCGTATACAGTGTCACCGAAAACATGCCGATGCTTTCACATGGTGAATCTTGATCATAAATGGTATCGAAATTTCCATAGCCGTTTTCTTAGATGCATAGATTTTCAGTTATAATTATTTTAATTCTAGCCAATGACGCGCTGCCTATTACCGGGCAGTGTGTCGGTGTGCCTCCCGCTCGCTTGTGTGCACTCGAAATACAACCGATCGGGGGGCACACTGACACATGACCCGGTCATAGGCCGTGCGTCATTGGCTGGAATTAAAGTAATTATAACGACCCAAAGAATAACTAAATAGTTATAACGTAAAATCTATGCATCTCATTTAAAAAACGGCTAAGTAAATTTAAATCCCATTTCTAATCAAGATTCACCATGTGAAAGCCTCGGCACGTTTTCTGTGACACCCTGTAGACAACTTTTAGTTTGTTTTGTTCATCGACGTATAGTATGGACTACGCTGATTCATCTAAGTACTCTCAAATAAATTCAGTCTACAATGATCACTTTTTTTATTGATATATGGTCAAAAAAATAAAATATATTCTAATTAATTGTAATACTATGTGTCTGATCAACTATTGAACAAATATGACGCTCTAATTCTTCTCTATGCGTAAGTCCATATTATACGTCGATGGTTTTGTCTGACTAAAAAGATTTGTTAAAAGTTAATACTCATACATACCTATATTGATAGTACAAATGTCCTTTATTATCACTTTATAAACTCGGCATTGTGGTATCTATTGTTAATGGATTCTACTCGTAATTAATGCCGGGTTTATGCAGTAGTCTTAACCGCACTGCACAAACCCGCAATATCTTGTTTCATTCTCACGTTTGCCAATCCCTTAACTTAGCTATGTTCCTAGCTTATGTGTCAAGGTCTAACTAATTATTATGGGTCAATTTTTTTTATTTTTTATTAATTGCATTACATGGTTTCGTTACTCGTTTTCCGGTTTAAACTCAGCCATGCTTAAAATGTCAGATAAAACACGATAGGATACTATAAAATCCTATAGAATCCGGACACAAAAACCGGATATATAGCCGATGGTTGTCCGGTTTTTGTGTCCGGATCTATAGGATCCGATCGTTTTATATCTGACATTTTAAGCAGGGAGTGTAATACCAACAAACTGTTCTATATAGTCATCTACGCTCACTGAACTCTATAGTATACTTGAACGTGCACGTCATTAGTGGATGGCGGTGATAAAGAGTTAGACAAGTTCGTCAGACTCCAACTACGACTATCTCTTTCTCATCGCTGGTTGCTACACAAATGATAGGCCCGTGCGCGTTCCAGTATATAATAGTTTAGTGTCTACGCCTCATTACATAATTTTACAATTCAAAATTATTTGTAATGTTATTATTGTAATTTTTTGATTACTCATAAATTATATTAAGGGGGTATACCCACCTTCAAAATAATTTGTTATAAATCACTGTTACACTTTGAATAAACATTTCATTGACTCATTTTTTTTTTACAGTCGATTCGTGCCATCTTGATATATAGTTAATAATTTTTCTATATTTTGTCTCCGTCGCTGAACATAGATATTTCTCACATCGAAGATAAAGTAGTGTCGTAAGGTACAGTTTACTTCGTTGCATGAAATTTTTTTAAATTTTTATGAAATATTCTATTTATTAAAGTAATTTATGGCCGAACCAATAATATTTCATGAATTTCATTTTTAGACATCAAAATTTTTGAATGTAAGACTTTTTTCCATCGATATTGAAAACATTTATTTCAATCAAAAATTTATATGTCTAAAAATTAAATTCATGAAATATTATTTGTCCGGCCCTAAATCACATTCATATAGAATGTTCCGTACAAAAAAAAAATTTAATGAAATGCGGCAGCCTTGACCCTACGACAACCACTTTCTTTTTGATGGACTAAATCTATGTTCAGCGAACGATACAAAATCTTTAAAAATCATGAACTATGTATCTAAATAATACTAATCAACTATAAAAAAAAAAATGCGTCAGTAAAATGTTTACTCAGCGCGTAGCAGTGATTAAAAAAAAATCATTACAAAGGTGGGTATACCCCCTTGAGACGGTTGATGCTTTATTTAATGCTATCGAATCGTTCACAAGTTGTTTGTTAAATTGCATCATGTTGTACGTTTAATGTTCTGATAATAAATTTCATGTTCTATATCACTTTTTTGAATTATTAGTTTTTATTTATTTTACTTTATAAAAATATGTCGTTTTATTATATTATATTATTGATGCTGATTATGCCTATTTAATTACGAATATTTACGAATATTTAATTCATACATAATACTGAAATAGAATTCATTGATAGAATGTTTTTTATTGACCAGCTTTATCAATTCATGACTATTCACATTGCGTGAACTAATTTTATGACAGTGAATTATCTTCGATTTCTTCCTCTATATCTCCACATTTTAAGTGTTCTTACAGTTTTACAAATTGAATATTCATTTTATTGTTCACAATCATATACACAGTCAAATACCTACTTATATTTGAGGATGTTTATGTATTGTGTATAATTTGATCATCATTCGCTTAGGTTTTCTTAAAATATAAAGTTGATTATTTGTACACACAAGTTAATATAATTCTTTGTAAACGTAATTCTTTACAATTCGATCATCACGTTGATTACCAAGATAAATTCTCAATGAATCCCATGAACGAACACGCGAACAAGCAACATATAATTGGCCGTGATTAAATACATCTTTTCGAAGGTCTAGACCAATTTTAGGAAAAGTCTGGCCTTGTGACTTATTGATAGTCATGGCGAAAGCTAGTTTAATTGGAAATTGTCTTTTTTTGAAGTGTCGAAAGTGTAGCTAAAACGAACAAACCTATAGAGCGTGGACTGCGAATTCGGGCAGAAAATAATTCGTTCAATAGAAAGAAACAAACTAATGCGACCAGAAACATAATTCTTCATAAAAAGCGGGAAACGTATGCAGATATATTATAGGGGGAATTGTCTGTCAAAACGAGGCTTTTCTTGACTCTCAGATATATTAGAGTGAAAATCTATTAAAGTTCCTGATGCTTATACCGTGTGTTTGTGAATTCACGCTACAGTATGTAATTAAAATTGCCTCACACGGGTATTAAGGACCACCCTAATATACATCCATATATAAAATATTTGATATTCTTATGTCATGATTTATAGACATCTATATATTTTAACCAATCAATAATACAGTTCTTTGTAAACGTAATTCTTCACAATCTGATCATCACGTTGATTGCCAAGATAAATTCTCAATGAATCCCATGAACGAACACGCGAACAAGCAACATACAATTGCCCATGATTAAATACATCTTTGCAGAGGTCAAGACCAATTTTAGCAAAAGTCTGTCCTTGCGACTTATTAATAGTCATGGCGAAAGCTAATTTTATTGGAAATTGTCTTCTTTTGAACGTAAACGGATAACTGTTCTCACAATACAATGTTATACGATTCAAAAATACAATTTCTCCAACCCTGTCACCCGTCAGAATTTCGCATCTAAGCAAATTATTTCTGAGATCCAAAATCAATAATCTAGTACCATTCAAAGACCTTCGTGTATACTCAGATTTCTAATTAGCATAACGACACTATTCACCCTGAGCCTCAGTTCGTGTGGAGGAATAGAAGGTGGATTCAACGTATTCAAATATTCTGGCAGTAGAATTTCACCTATATCATCGTTGTCGTTACAATTTTCCGTACTATCTACGCTTGTATATACCTTTTCAGTTACAATTTCTAAAAGCTTGACAACTCTTTCATTTATTTCATCTACGTCAACATTTCTTGCAGATAAAATTGCACATTTTGATGCTTCTCGATATCGTTTATTTTTGATGAGGAAGCGGGTAATATTTCTGTATTATAATAAAGATTGACACGATGTAGATAGAATCACATTTTATTAATGCTTACTCGTGAGAGCTTACAAACGGAAAAATTACATGAGGAAGCAAAGACAACTTACACATGCATACGACTCTGCGCTGCGCATCTCATACATGTACAAATGTTGTGCGCATGCGTAACTCTGCTTTAAATGAAGGCGGCATTGTATTATCTCTAACACTCCCTCTCAATGAGCATTCATTCCCTTTTTTGTCTCACAATTTTCCTTACGTACTAATTATTCTTAACTACTCCTAGTAGTTCTCTTAGTTTAACAAATAAGTCTCTCGGCAACGCTTTTGTAAATATGTCAGCTTGTTGCTCTGAGCTTGGTATATAATTCAATGTAAATAATCCTTGTAAATATTTTTCTCTAGCAAAATGGAACTTAATATCTATATGTTTTGACTGCTTGTGAAATTCTGGGTTTTTGAGTAGCCGTATGGCACTTTGATTATCTAAAAATAACTTTGGTGTTGCCTCTGACTCACCCAAAATTTCTATCTTCAATCTGTTCAGCCATATTAACTCTTTTATTGATTGCGCTGCAGCAATAAACTCAGCTTCGGTTGTTGACAGTGCTACTGATTTTTGTTTCTCGGTACTCCAGGCAATTAGGCTTTCTCCCAATTTATAAGCATAACCGCTGGTTGATCGTCGAGTAGCAGTGTCACCCGCAAAGTCTGCGTCGCTGAAACCTATGAGCGACAAGTCGTTTTGTTTAGTAAACTTAATACCATAATTCATGGTCCCTTTCAAGTACTTAATTATTCTCTTTACCGCTTTCCAATGTATTTCCAAGGGGTTCGCTAAATATTGACTAGTACAGTTTAGAGCATAGGTAATGTCTGGTCTAGTTCCTACGGATAAATACATTAAACACCCTACGGCTTCCCTATAAGGTACATTGTTTCTAAGTTTCTTAACGTTACTGTGTTTTTCCGGGTTAAGTTCATGATTTTTATCAGCTGGTACAGCAACTGGATTTGATTCTATCATGTTAAATCTATTCAAAATTTTCTTAATATAGCTTGTTTGACTCATAAAGATTGAGCCATCTTTACACTTATCTATCTGAAAGCCTAAAAAACATTTTGTGTTATTAATCGTGATCTCGAATTCTTTGTCTAGTTTTTTAAGCATATCTTCTATCGATCCGTCATCTTTAGCAGCTATTATACCATCATCTATATATATCGCTAGAAGTATGGTTATTTCCGATCCTATATTCGTGAACACACAAGGGTCTGAATAGGTACTCTTTAAGTTGTTTTTCTTCAAAAAATCCGTAAATCTTTGGTTCCAGCACCTTGAAGCTTGCTTCAAACCGTATAGACTTTTCCTTAATTTGCATATTCGTCCAGTCCCGTCATTGAATCCTTCTGGTTGTGTCATGACTATTTCTTCGTTGAGATTTCCATTCAGAAAGGCGGTTTTAACGTCAAAAAGTTTTAGTTTCATTTCTTTGGCGGCGACTATAGCAAAAAACATTCGCAGAGAATCAAATTTTACTACCGGGCTAAATGTTTCATAATAATTTACTCCGTATTCTTGCGTAAATCCTCTGGCTACTAGTCTAGCTTTATGCCTCTGGACGCTGCCATCAGTGTTTTCTTTGACTTTGTAGATCCAGCGACAAGATATCGGTTGTTGGTCAGTGTTTTGCGGTTCTAGAGTCCAAGTTTTATTCTTATTCAACGAATCTATTTCGTCCTTCATAGCTTGTATCCATTTCGACGCATTGGGTCCCTTTGTAGCTTCTTCAAAACTCTGTGGTTCATCATTTATTGTTGCAAATAAATAGTCTAAGTTCAAGTATTCATCATACCTGCTCGGTCTACGTATAGTTTCTCTTCTTCTCAAATTCCTTTGAGGATTTTGTCCTTCAGGTTCATTCGGAACATCTTCGAAAACTTCATCTTCAGATTCTGTGCTAGAACTTTGTTCCTGCAGTTCAATCGGGTCGTCTTCTATTATTTCCAATTCTTCTTCTGAGTCTTCAATTTCTTGATTCTCGGGTTCTTCAGGGCCTCCAATTATTTCAATTGTTGTTTCAGGTTTCTTTTCAGCATCATCAGTTGTTTCCTTTTCAGTTTCGTCAAAGATTATGTCTCTGGCATATTCAATTTTGTCAGATGAGGGATACCAAATCCTATAACCTTTAACAGTCTCTCCGTAACCGACGAATATTCCTTCTTTAGCCTTTTTATCTAGTTTAGTTCTATTTTGTTTCGGTATGTGTATATAAGCCTTAGAACCAAAAATGATCAAATCTTCTAATTTATTTATTTTTCCAGTCCATACCTCATATGGTGTCTTATCTTCAAAGTGGCTCCTTCCAGTCCGATTGATGACATGTATGGCTGTGTTCGCCGCTTCTGCCCATAGTTTCTTTGGAATATCCTTTTCATATATCATCGCTCGTACTGCTTCCACAATCGTCCTATTTTCTCTCTCTGCCACGCCGTTTTGTTCGGGGGAGTAGGTGACGGTTCTTTGATGTGTTATTCCATGCGCTTCTGTAATTGCTTGAATTTTCTTATTTATAAATTCTAAGCCATTGTCAGTTCTAATGTATCTTACTTCCTTTTTAGTTTCAAATCTAACTAACTTTATAAATTCTGATAGGTAGCGAGGAACTTCATCTTTACTTTTTAGGAAATAGAGTTTTCTGTATCTCGAATAATCATCCTTAAACAGCAAAAAATAACGAGATCCGCCTATGGATTGCTCCGGCATGGGACCACATAAATCAGCGTGTATCAACTCAGCCGGTTCTGAACTCTTAATTTCTTTATTGTTCGTCTTCGGGAACGGTTTTCTATGTATTTTCCCATAGATACAACCCTTGCAAATAAAATTGTCTTTTAGACTAACCTTAATGTTATTCTTCTTCAGAAAACTGCAGACGTATTTGACATCCTGATGTGCCATTTTTTGATGCCATTTCTTCAGATCGGTACAAGCTGCCAGATTCACCATAGGTTCAGTTTTTCCTTCTGCTTCAGGTATCTTTGCGGCTGCTCTTATCTTCAGTTGCGCCTCACATAATTTGTTTCTTCGAATTCCGACTATTTCAACTTGTCCTGATCGTGTAAATTTACAACCGTCGGCATCTGAAACGTGCTGCAAACCTTTATCTAACGCTGATCCTGCAGAGAATAAGTTAAAGCGTAAGTCAGGTACAAATAACACGTTGGCCAAATGTTTCGTGTTCCATTTGCATCCATCAAAGGCTAAAATTTTAATCATTCCTCTTCCAATCGCTGGTATAGTTTGGCCATTTCCTAGCTTAATATTCATTGGCTTCTGAAATTTTTCAAAATTATTAAACCAAGTTCTTTGGTGACTCATGTGATCAGTTGCTCCTGAATCTATGTACCACGTAAGTGTTCTATCTTCATTACCCTGAAGCGTTGTAAGCGACATTCCTATTAGTGCCTCGCCTTGTTCATTTAGACGTTTTAATTTGTAACAGTCTTTTTTCCAGTGGCCTGGCTTCTTACAATAATTACATGAGTTTATTTCAGGCCTTTGTTCAGATTTTCTTTGATTCAAAACGTCATTTGCCTTTACATCTTTTTTGTAATTTTTCTTATTTTTAGGGAATTTATTCTTGCATCTTACCGTACTCAAGGCCTGATTTTCAGTTTCTTCTTGACCCCCTTTTCTCATCTCTTCAGCCAGTAACCTCTCTGTCATGTTCGAAAGGGTTCGTTGATCATCCGGAGTTGACTCCCAAGCGGTGACGAAGAAGTTATAAGATGTAGGCAGGGTCATCAGTATTTTAGTCATAATCATGGCATCTGATATAGATTCACCAAGATTCTTCAACCTGTGAGCCAAATCTTCTATGCCTGCAATGTGTCTTGCCATGCTGTCCGATGGTTGTTTTGTAGTCTGATACCATTTCTGTTGAAGCATGTGAATTCCTGTTTGATTCTTCTGTTCATGCACGCTATGTAGTTTGTCCCACATTTCTTTAGAAGATTCGCAATTCATGATATGTAGTAATTGTGTGTCTTCGACACTCGTGGCTATTACTCGTTGAGCAGTTGTGTCCTTCCTTCGCCATATGACGTAGGCTGCATCTGCATTGTTCGGTTGTTCCAGATCTCCGTTTACTACTTCGAAATTTCCTTGGGCCATCAAAATAATTCTGACTTGAAACTTCCATGTCGACCAATTTTCAGATCCTTTCAATTTTGTAATTTTCGACACTTCGTTCTCCATCGAGGATCTGCTTTCGCACGTGGGCCAGATAACCTCAAAACTTATTTTCAGACTTTAATAGTTTTCAAAAGGAATTCATTTAAAACAGACAGAAAATATCACCAGTGTTTTTTCTCTGGGCCCATAACCTGATGAGGAAGCGGGTAATATTTCTGTATTATAATAAAGATTGACACGATGTAGATAGAATCACATTTTATTAATGCTTACTCGTGAGAGCTTACAAACGGAAAAATTACATGAGGAAGCAAAGACAACTTACACATGCATACGACTCTGCGCTGCGCATCTCATACATGTACAAATGTTGTGCGCATGCGTAACTCTGCTTTAAATGAAGGCGGCATTGTATTATCTCTAACAATTTTTAATCAGGGTACCGAATGTGTCTTCTACTATATCAGCATCCATACTCGCTAGACAACAGTGTGGTATGCTTATATTGTCATTTACATCATTCAAGACTCCATCGCCGAGATCTAGCAAAAATTTCATAAAATCAACTTCATGAGGTAGCGTGCGCATGTTTTGTGTTAAAGAATATTTTACAAAGTGTAGCCAAACCGGGCTAAATTTAATTGATAAATTAACTGTTTCACTCCTGGTACTATGCAATTTAATCGGCAGAAGTTGCCTAAAATCACCACCAAGAATGAAAATTTTTCCACCAAATGGCAAATTATTATTCATAATATCCCGCAAGGTTCGATCCATCACTTCCAAAGCGTATCTTGGAGCCATAGGAGCTTCGTCCAAAATGAAAATATCAGTATCTTCGAGGTATTTAGCTTCGGTGGATTGCAATTTAATATTAGATGAAGAATCTGCAAATAGAGGAACTGGCAATCCGAAAGTCTTGTGAACTGTTTTGCCATTAGGAAGCAATACTGCTGCTATTCCAGTGAAGGCCATTGTGATGACTCGCTTATTGCTACCCTTGAGTAGATTCCAAAGAGTGATATAGAGGAAAGTTTTTCCAGATCCACCTGGTCCATCGATGTGATAGCATGTATTTGCATTTTCATTCTTATTATCACTTACACTCAAAATGACATCGATAATTTCTTTTTGCTTGGCATTCAATATTGTATATTGCTGCTTTCCATTTTCCATAGCTTGTTGAAGTGATATGCCGTCGTCCATTTCAACAATATCCGCCAATTGTATCATTTCAGGAAAATCAGAGAGACTTCGACCTTCTACGCAAAGCATTGCATTTATCTGAGCATACGATTCATTTTGCCCAACGATGAAACCCGAGGATTGTGCATAATCTTCAGACATTGCAACTTTGAATTCTTCCCAAAGATGTTCAGGATGAACTGGCTGACAGTGTATCAAAATGCGAACAAATAATCTGCGCAACTGTCGAGGCATCATCCAAATTTCTGCTTCATGCATTGCTCGGCTCCATTCTTCATCGTCTTCAATGAGACCTAATTTCAAGCAAGTAGTTGTAAATGTTTGTTGAATTTCTCCGTCTACAGTTCGCAGATATTCGAAACTTGTAGCCCCCCTGATTGTCAATAATAACAACCGCAAATGAAACAGTTCTATCTGTGTGGGACTGACAGCATACATGCGACCAATGCAATTGAAATGAGATTTTCGTGGTTTCCAATGAGAAACATTTTTACCATTACAGTCTTTTTGCTTTTGGAATGTATAGTGTGATGGAATATCAACGTACAAATATTGTCTGGCTTGCACGTCACGTGAATTCAAAGCAAAGTAGTCTAAAAGCATAGTTGCTTTTTCCAATGTATTCATAAGCTCATTTTCATCAGCACCAACGTTGATTGTTATGTTTTGTTCATTTGGTAAGTGCACAGGTAAGCGTGAAATAGCATGACTTTTGTCATGCAGAGTTTTACTCAGAATACGCCACACTGCTTCCACAGGTCCTACATAACGAGAATCAATATAATCACGTATTTCATCGTGATTTATAACAGTATCGTCGTGAATTTCACCAATAGTTACCGTAGCAGCATCATGACCTTTGTAGATATATTTGTATAAGTATTTCACGGACTTAATACTCGAAACAATTTCAACATTAATATGAGAATTGAATAGACTTAACAGCATTGGGCAGTAGGGTACAACGTAACGATTGTTGACACTGTACCCGCCAGGACGCTCAAAAAATGCATCACCAGTATCTTTGCGACGATAAGATGGATATCCGTTTGCGTCCATGGTTGTTTCCTCGCACAATGATCTGGGATAATGTTTAGAACACTTACCGTCTACGAAACACCAATCACCGCAAGGTCCGTGAATCATATGTCTCATAACAATGTCGTGCAAAACTCGGTTCTCAGTCGGATTGGGGATTTCTGCAGAAATATAACGGTCAACTATACTGGGAGTTGTTATTTTGTAATTTTGACGCAGTGTTACCAGCATATGTATATGAGGTAAACCTCTTTTTTGAAACTCCACAACATAAACATACGCTGCTACTTCTCCGAAACACTTTTTCTTAACAATTAGATCAATCAAAACATTTTTCTTTATGCTAAAGACCCGTGCGCAAATGTCTGGTCGATCGGCGGCTTGTTGTCCTGGAAGCAGATTCTCACGGATTTCTTTCCAACTTGGATTACATGTCATCGTTATAAAAAGATCTGGTTTACCATATTTACGAACAATAGCCATTGCATCTTGGTAATTTTGCATCATATTGCGCGGTGAACCTATAAATGACGAGGGAAGTATAATCATTTTTCGAACACGACCATTTACATCATTTGCAGTATTTTGCAAATAGTCTATAAGTCCGTTATAGGATTCTGCACGTAGTTCTTTTTGGTGCCCTTTACAGTATTCTATTCGGTCCTTCTCAATTTTTACATAATTGTCCACTGCCCATTGCTGGAACAACCGACGACCCATAATGAACGGATTGAAGTCGTCACGTATACTCAATCGGTACTTTACATAGGCTAACCTGGAGACACGTCGATTGCTGTTCAACCGCATTAAATTACGATGCCAACCCCGAGAACCACATGGGTAAAATAGAGGATAAATCCAAGGCTCGACATTTGGATCCATACTACTGACTTGTTGCAGAACTTTATCATTTCTATTTCGAATACATACGTAAGATTCAGGAATCTCTCCATCAGCAGTCGTAGAAAACACGGCAGCCACTTCATTAGTTCTTTGAAAGTTATACCGACGTCGATCCACACCTGGCTTCAAGGTAAATAGCATACTAAGCTCAGGGACAGGATCATTATTCTCAAATGCTAATCGCCGTTGATTTGCTAATTCTTCACCCATCATTTGATATGATTGTGCAAATATATTGTACTGTCGCATTATTCTATCTAATGTTAGTACAATTTCATCGTCGAGTTCTGAATTGTGATTCAAGCGATGTTCCGTTGCTTCGCTCGGATCAACTATAAAGAGTTGACCATAACTCGGAGGTTCATTCGTAGCAGAATACAGTGATGTATTAACTTGGTAATAAATCTGACCTTGAATCTTAAAGCAGTAGGGTCCAGGTCGTCTTACACCAAAATTAAATAGATTGGCATTGAATGAAGCAAACGAAAATGAGCTATTGTAACATCTTATACGTTTAGAAAAATCGTTAGATTTCGGATGATTAGCCTCAAACAGTTCACGAAGTTCGATAGGAAAATCAGGCATCGCATCAAGAAGTACACTTCCATGGCTACAACAATCATTGAACGAATTCCCTTTATGAGCCACCTTCTCTTGTGAAAAATGTCGAGCACCACAATGAATACACATTACCTCCAATCTCCCAATATAATGCTCATAGATTTCATCGCAACGTTCAATATTGAAATGTTGGATATTAGACGACTCTCCATGTATTGCTCTGAACCTGCGCTGCCGTTCACAATTATTTAGACCGACAATATCAACATCTTCATCAAGAATTGGTAAATTTGACGTATCGAATTCATTTTGTGAGTCAAGTCGAATATTTTCTGCATCGTTAATTACTATACGGCTACAACCTACGTCATTGATGGAGACTTGCCTCTGACGCCGCTGACATTGATTTGCATTATTTCTCTCTCTGGTTCTCTCTCTACGTATACGTACAAACTCCTCCTCTTCTTCAACAGTCCGAATAATCTTACGACGTGGCATTATTAAAACAACTCTAAATTAACAGCACTGCGACGATAACAGATGATTAGTCATTGCATTACTGATTTACATTTGTATCGGTACTTATAGTTTCATCATTAGATACTCGTGTAAATCATCAGGGTAAATGTCTCATTAGGTATGTACATACTACTGATTTAATATTGTATCGGTACTCATAGTTTCATGTACTCGTAGAAGTTATCAGGGTAAATGTCTTATTAGGTATGTACTACTGATTTGAAATTGTATCGGTACTCATAGTTTCATCATTGGGTACTCATAGGATTTATCAAGGTACTCAAAAGGTCTCATCAATTAATTCATCATCACATATATTTTTTATTTGAATTCAAATATGACATTTTTTTTACAAACAATTTACAATAAATTCAAATACGATACCCATATGTTAACAATATTATAGAACAAATGTACAAGAAAATAAATGCATGAATGTTAAATTTGTAATTATTCTGCTATCTAGGTATACGTATTGAACTGTTGTTAAACTCTCTCGATTACGAACCTGAAATGAAAAACGGTTTAATGAATACAAAAGTTATCCTCTGTAGTTTAATCGATTTTGCATTTTTTATTCTATTTAATATGAATTCTAAAATTTGGGTTACGTACCTAATATGAAATATACAGGGTTGATTCCTATCGTCCGTACACTGCGAGTAGTAATAATTCGAATTCGAATTATACGATCGCGGGGATCATGACCATAGTCAGTTGATCACGAAGCAATGTTTGCAAATTCAACCTAAAAATAAAAGTAACTACAGAATTCAACCTAAAAATAAAACTAACTACAAAACGTCTCTTCACTCGTAAGTTTTACAATTTGGATATTTAAAGATTCAGTCACATACCTTATTATATATGATATCTGCACTCTTGCATACAACACGCTGGTTAAAAGTTGCAAACTTCCGTAGCTTTTACAATACGCTGTTGATGCTGGTGCAATACTGCAAACTTTTTTATATTTGCCACCATATTTCAAACAAATTATGAACAAGAACCGCACGTTGCTCTATGCATGCGCATTGCACAGCGCGCATTTCGCGGTGACGGAAGTTGCGTCACATCCGTTACAATCTCTTTTTTAAGGAAGGGATTTGACCTAACCGTGCTTCGTTACCTTGCGTCGCTGAAAACCATCGATCAATCGATAAATCGAAAAAAAGATTAATTGAACCATCGATTAATCGATTAGTCGGAAAAACGATTAATCGAAGCTACTGATTAATCGATTAATCGCACAGCGCTAGTCCTGGAACACATTGGGTCGCGTACCGAAAGAACGGCAACGCAGTCGTTTACTTTGACAGTTTCGGTAACCTTCGTCCACCGTCAGACCTCGTTAGATACCTTGGTGTTGGTAGCGTCAAATATAACCATAAAAGATATCAAGACTACGACACGTTCAACTGTGGCCACTTGTGTCTCGAGTTTCTATAGTATAAGCATGCGACGTAATTCCTCGAAATCAGTGCGACTTTCGCAGTAGGCATGGACGATTCGTTTACACTAACCGTATCGGGGAACTCCTCGGTCCTTGAGACTCAATACTTTCCTCCCATTGATCTTGACCCTCTCAAGAATTACTCCCTAGGTCTCGTTGAGTAACTGACTTTTAATTTGATTCCTAACGTAGACGTTGGTCACAACAAGATTTACGCGGGCAAAGAAATAGTAACTATACCTACCGGCAGCTATGAAATAGAGGATATCGAGAATTATGTACAGGGTGTATTATTGAATAAGGGTATTACCATCGATATCAAACCGAAGAATAATACACTGTGCAGCGAAATTAAATGCAGTCACCCTGTAAATTTTCTGCCGGACGATTCTATAGGCAGCCAGCTATTGGGTTTTACTCCACGTGTTCTGCAAGCCGATAAAGTTCACCAGTCTGACCTTCCCGTAACTATTCTAAGTAAACGCACTACGAGTCGAGTGTAACATTACAACGGGTGCCTACGTCAATGAGCGCAAAGTACACACCATTCATAAGTTTTTTCCCGTCGTTCCACCTGGATATAAGATCATTGAAGTACCGTCTCACGTCATTTACCTACCAGTCACCGTAAGGACCATAGATCATATTCAACTCCGTATAGTCGATCAAGACGGGGATTTGATCAATTTCCGTGGAGAGGTTATAACTGTAAGGTTGCATATCAAGGCTCAATAATGGGAATAGTTTAGAACAGAGGTGTTATATTAGTAAGGTGAGATGTCTCAAACAAGTCAGTCGTCAACCGGTTCTCAAAGAGCTGACACCTCAGAACGTGCTGCTTCTGAAAAGCTTGGGTCTCAAGGTTGCACCTTTTGGAAGAGGAATTTCCGCACAGTAAGACTACGATTCGTTTGCATCTGCGTCATCTGCTGTATACCATGGAAGAAGAAATCTTAGACATTCAAACACCCGTCGCCTTTGACGAGTCTATCGCACATTACGAGGTTCACGCACACAAGCCTTATGCCTCATCGAGTTTCAACAACAGTGACGAGATTCGTATCGCTGTCCAACACCAAGACCTGTGCGTATTACCGTGCAAGAGTTCGTTGCATGTGTATGGAAGGATAGTCAAGGCTGATGGAACTCCGTCGACTACCGCAACACTGGTCAACAACGGTGTTTGTCATCTGTTTGAAGAAATGCGGTACGAGATAAATGCTATTGAGATCGATAGGAGCAAGAACGTCGGTCTCACCAGTCTTATGAAAGGTTACCCTTTCCTACGGCCCGGACAGAATTGGATGTTGGAGAATGCTGGTTGGCTCAATGTGAATGCAAGCCATGCCGATGGTACCTTCGACGTATGCATACCGTTGAAGATGACGCTAGGGTTCGCCGAAGACTA
The DNA here is from genome assembly GCA_949628255.1 of Macrophya alboannulata. NCBI lineage: Eukaryota > Metazoa > Arthropoda > Insecta > Hymenoptera > Tenthredinidae > Macrophya > Macrophya alboannulata. The sequence goes on from OX451208.1 coordinate 23,805,779, forward strand.
TCGCAAGATAATCGTCAATGCCAAGCACGAATTGATCTTGACTCGTTCGAAGACCGATGCGAACGCGGTTTTACAAACTCAAGAAGAGGGATTCAAAATCCTGATTGATAAAGTCGAATGGTTGTTACCATATGTACGTGAAGCTCTCGGATGAGCGGAAAATACGGCTGTTAAATTTCATCGAGAGAGATGCGCCGATCTCAATGAGTTTTCGCAACTGGGAATTGTACGAGTATCCTGTACTACCCACCACCTCGAAACACATTTGGACCGTGAAGACGTCGACTCAGCTCGAGAAACCTGACTACGTCGTACTGGGTTTCCAGACAAGTCGGAAGAACGAGCCGAATCAAAACGCTAGCCATTTCGACCACTGCAATATCACCGATGCTAAACTCTTTTTGGATTCTCAATGTTATCCCTACGGGAACCTGAATCTAGATATAAGTCACAATCAGTATGCTCTGTTGTACGAGATGTTCACAAATTTCCAAACCTCCTATTACGGCAAGGAACCTGAACCGTTGCTGAAGAAGAGTGAATTTCTACAGTACGCTCCCCTGTTCGTGATTAACTATTCAAAACAAAACGAGTCGCTCAAGTTTGGACCAGTAGATGTTCGTCTCGAATTTGAAGCCAAAGATAACTTTCCTGCCGATACGTCTGCTTACTGTTTGATCTTACATGATCGTATAGTTGAATACAACCCCATAAGTGGTGGGGTGAAGAAATTGGTATAAAAACCCGTTCCACCGACCCGTAAAGATCAGTTGAGTTCGAGATGGAGTTCGTCATCGATATGCAGGGTTTTAAAAGACCCTTTGACAATTTTACATTAAAAGAGTTTGCCATAATTGCTATTGACCAAGAAGCACCACCTTCTACCCTACTATTTGAACCGCCGCAGATTGATCTAAAACCGCTCAAAACACGCGCAAAATAGCAAAAAAATAATTGAAACCAATTTTTTTTTCATGTTGTGCCAGTCATTGCAGATGTTCTAATGAAGCAAAAATGAGTAGTCATACATCCAAAAAAAAATGCACCATCGTGTTACAGTAGGCTAATTTTTCCTTTTCGTTATAATGTGAAATTTCCCGATTATTTCACGAGCAGTTATCTGTTTACTAATAAAATAATGAAACGTTACTTTTTGCCTGTATAATAAATTTCTTGTTTGCACATGTTTCTCTAGATTGTGACCTTGATTCTCGCTTTTGAAAAACTGAAATATGTTAATTCTGGGCCGAGTTATCAGCAGTTAATTATAGGCATTTTTTGGATAAAAAAAATTGAACCTATAAATTAAAATGGTATGGAACTTTTGATTCTCACCCGTTCTCACTCTGACTATTTTTGGATACTCAAGTACTATCCCTATATAATACGTAGAACAAAAAATTATTTGCTAATACTTGCAATCTTCGACGGGGCACATTTTTTTATTCAGCAGCTACACATCTTCCCTAAATAAATTAACTGACATTCCTCTATTTCTGCTGCCACAACAATTATTGGCAGGTTCTGTGGTATCGATACGCTCAATACATATTCCTATCATTATTAATAGTTGAACTAGTATTGAAATACTTCAGCTTTTTGAATCGTTCATTATTATATCCTGCGCTACCTAATTGTTGCGATCTACGACAACGCGTGTTAATTCTAATTTTTCGCGCTCAATACCGTCACACTTGTTAACTCTGCATTCTACGAATCTACAGTCGGTAAGATTAAGTAAGTCAGTGCCATCTCTTGTTTTCCACGGTATTTAATGTGGTATATTATGTTACAAGCTCACAATAGCGCGCTTCGCTTCGCGCGCTTCTGAGACTGCCTTTTATAGCATATGAAACTGGCTTTTATAGCATACTGATTATTCCTTACCAACTGATTTTAATTTGATTGCTATATGTAATTTTCAAATTTTCCACGATCGAGGTAATCTGCAACTGATTTTAATTTGATTGCTTTGTTAATTTTCAAATTTTCCACGATCAAGGTTATCTGCTATTCCTCACCAACTGATTTTAATTTGATTGCTATGTTAATTTTCAAATTTTCCACGATCAAGGTTATCTGCAACTGATTTCAATTTGATTACTATGTTAATTTTCGTATTTTCCACGATCAAGGTTATCTGCAACTGATTTTGATTTGATTGCTATGTGAATTTTCAAATTTTCCACGATCATGGTTAGCTGCCGTTTGCACCGATATGTGACAGCAACGGCCGCCAGTCATATTTTTCGCGCCTCCCGAGCACATTTCCGGCGTAAACAGCTTCAAACCGCGCGAAGTAAGCCGAGCGTACGTCACCGCCGTCCAATCGGCATCGCGGAAAGGCGGTGACGGAAATGCGATTACCAGCGATTACCAGCGATAAATAATCGTGACACCAACTTTTTTATATTAGGATTATTGTAGTTGATTGCGCGTATGTGTATAGTTTATGAATCAGATTCAAATTTGTTTCGAACATGGACCGAACAGGTAAGTGAATTTATTGTTTTGGGTAGCATTAATTAGATTCAACAACTAATTTTCACCAAATATTGTAGATTTCACTAGGCGGTCACTTATTAAAAAGTGTTTGTTTGAAAAAAAATTCTAATGACACGTCTAAGGTGAAATTAATAGAACAATATGCTGACAATAATGGAGCAAGAGTAACACAAAATGCTGCGAGATTACTTGTCACATATTGGAAAAAACGATGGGCCGATGCTCTAGAAATTGGACAGTCATTGAAAATCGGCATAAATGTTGGCTCGATCAGGATCTTTACGCTAGAAAAATAACTCCATGCAGTCAAAGTGAACCGCGTGGGCGAAAACGATCCAGATTTCAAGATTTAAGTGATTCCCAAAAAAGACGTCGAACAGCCGGTACATTTTCGAAAAAATATCTCTTTCCTTGTTCAACTCAAAGTTTTGTAACACGAGGATTTCAAATAAGTCTAGGTTTACGCACAGAATCTAGCGAGGTTCTGACGTTCGCAGCTTCATCTTCGTTGAGAAGGGAGGGAAATTTCAAGGCTGCCAATGCAGTACAACAAAGTACAGCTCTTCCTAATCAAGCAGTGAAAAAAAGTCATACAGAAAATCTTCAAAAAATGAGCAGTGCTGAAGCTTTAGCTCTATCATTAGACTGCGGACTCACTAAGACCCAGTACATACGCCTCAGAAAAAATTCCAAAAATTTCCGTAAATCCTTTATCCTTTGATTATACCTTCATCATATGACCGTGAAATGGTTTCATCTCATAGGTATGCGAAAATACATGCCTCATTTTTTTTATAATTCCTGCAGGAGCTGATATCTATCCCGGTTACAATGATTTATTGAAAGCCAAGTCACTCTGCTATCCACAAGGTATAACGATTACCGAGCAAGAAGCTGTCGTGGATTTGCAGTCTTTTAGACCATACAGCCGATAGACTGGTTTCAAGCTTGTCGGAAAATAAAATTCCAACCGAAGTTACTGTTATTTACAAATGGGGAATAGATTGAAGTTCCGGACACTCTGAATTCAAACAAGTATTTGAAAAAGCTGCACATTCAGATTGTTCGGTACTTATAACTACATTGGTGCCTATTCGAATCATTTCCAAAAGTGACAAACTAATTATATGGGAAAATCCCACTACTTCTTCAACTAGGTAAAAATTGTATTCATTACGAACATTTCACAGTATTCCACTTTATACTGGTATGCATATAATTTTTTTACAATTTACTGCAGCTATTGCAGGCCGATCAGAATATCATACGAAAAAGAATCAAAAGAAGCTATCACTAAAGAATATGAACGCGTGAGTTCAGATATTTCACCATTAACGCCAACAAATGTAATTCTGAATGATAATCCCGTCAAGGTGGATCACCAACTATTCATTACTATGGTCGATGGAAAAACCATTAACACATTACAGGGAAATAACGCTACCTCGGTATAATAGACAATATGTAGATTATACTCATGTACATATAATATACGTATAGTATACCTATAATAGGTATATATTAGGGTGGGTCAAATAAACCGACCATTTTTTTTTCAACAGGCCCTTTTAAAAACTTGTTCTCTACGATCAAATGACAAGCCTCGAAAAATCTGAGCTCTTAACTTCAATACTTAGAGGTCGCTCATCGCGATTTTCTATTTCCCATTTAAAAAACACGGGAAATGTTCTTAAGGCACACTCCGATTTTCATATTTCAAGTACTAATCTACTTAGAAAAATTCTGCATTGCTAATTTTTTTTTAAGATTGAACGCTCTACAAAAAAGGTTTCCTGGTCTTTCCAACTTTCCAACTTGGTTATCGGTTATTAATGCTAATTAACCATGGCTAACTTGGAAACGGTTAGGTTCATCGAAAAAGACCAAGAGACCTTTTTTGCAGGGCGTTCAATTTTGGACGAAGGTAGCTATGCAGAATCTTTTTGAATAGATTAGTACTCGAGTTATAAAAATCGAAGTGTGCCCCAAAAACATTTTCCATGTTATTTAGATCGGAGATAGAAAATCGCGAGGAGCACCCTCTAAATATAAAAAATAACAGCTCTGATTTGTCGAAGCTTGTTATTTGATCATAAAGAACAAGTTTTTGGAAGGGCCTTTTGAAAACAAAAATAGTCGGTTTATTTGGCCCACCCTAGTATATATCTACTCAAACAGACGCGAGAATTGATTTTGTTTCAATCACAAGTGTCCTCTTTCAGGAAGCGATTGTAATATCAAAAGAATTATTAATATATAATGCATCTGCAGTAATTATTCCAATACCAAAATCGTTTCCTGAAAGGAGACACTTACAATGGAAAAAAAAAAACAATTGTCGAATTTTTTGTGTATAAATTATACCTGTGGATCGCGCGCGGGCGCATGTATAGATCATAAGAAGTATCGATATGAATTCGGAATTTGCGTCTCGTAAAACGAAATGAACAGACGAATAAACGTAGTTTAAAACTCTTCGAGGTAGCGAATTGATTTGATCACTTTTAATTTTACAGAGATGTTACATTTGCAAATGTGGGCCTAATCAAATGAATGATTTAAATAATAAACATTATAAGATCGGTACAGATAATAGTGAGGTTTTGAAGTACTTTCACCACTACATGCTAGGATTAAATTTTTCGAATTTATTCTGCATCTGTCCTATAGGTATTGTGGGATAAAAATTGCAGGTATGAATACGTTGGGTGGATAGTTGTACAATCGTCTTTATTTTCGTCCAGTATCTACAAAGTCCGGCGTCCTACTGACTACTCTACATACTTCAAGTACACGTCACTCATACACTAGCGTTCAGACAATACTCACGCATACCAAACACACCCACACAGGCATACTTCCGATGCTCGCACACTACAGTCGGCTATCCTGATCGGGCATCTGTCCTCAGATGTCCTCGTCGGTGAGTGACTCGTCACTGTCGTCGTTTATCCAGGGCTTCATATAATCAGCTGTTGTCGTAGTTTGACGCGGTCCCTCATGTTCTCCGATCTTTTCTACACAGTATCTGTCATTTCTAAGGACTCTTGTGACTTGATAAGGGCCAAGAAATTTTGCAGCTAATTTCAACCCAGGTGCAATCTGCGTTCGGTTTATAGCCACTAATTCGTCAACCTTGTACTGGATTGCTCCTTTTCTCTTTTTGTTATAGCAATTTCTATTCTCCTCTTGAACCTTTAATATTTTTTCCTTTGCTTGTCTTCGTAATTCGTCGCGATCCTCCTGGAACATAGTTGCCCACTCTTCTTCTATAGCCTCTCTAATCGTCGGATCGCTCTTCATTCGTATTCGAGTTCCGAATAACAAATCAAACGGCGCCACGCTAGTACTTCGGCTTGGGGTTGCATTTAGATAACATTGTGCAGTTTCCAAGTACTTATGCCATTCTTCTTTTTTCGGCGCGGCTAGTTTCGTCAACAGTGGTTTTAACGTGCGGTTGACACGTTCAACTTGGCCATTCGCTCTAGGAACGCCCGTCGTAATCAAGGTATGTTGAATACCTTCCTCTTTACAATATTCTTCAAAGGCGACGGATGTAAACGCCGATCCTCTATCTGATATAATCCTGCGCGGGTTCCCAAAAATCCCTGCCTGCTTTCGTAGTCGATTTAACACCTCCGCAGCATTCGTCGTTTTGGTTGCGTAAAGCCAAACAAACTTTGAAAAAGAGTCTATAACAGCGAAAATATAACAATAACTTTTCTTTGTAGAAGGCAACGGCCCTGCGTGGTCGATGTGGTACGTATCCAGTGGCACGTCGCCCTTGTCTATGGGATGCAGAAAGCCTTCCTGCTTGCCATGTTTCTTCTCAGCTAAAATACAACTTAAACAATTTCGTATAACCTTCTCCACCTTATGTCGCATGTCCCGAAACCAATAGTCCCGCTTCAAAAGCGTCTCCGTTTTGTTAACTCCGAAATGACCATTTTCGTGCACCCGTCTGATCACATGCGACTGCATCGCTTTCGGCACTACCACGCGCACCTCGCCGTCGCACTGTTTAACTAAGAGTCCGTTCTTGAATATGAAGTCCTCGCACTGTTGGTGTTGCAAAAGATCGATGATCTTTTTCAAGTCGCTATCGTCGTTCTGCACTTTTCGTAACCGGGCGATAAGGCCACTTTCGCACTCGTCAATTACCAAACACGAAGGAAGGGGGTAACGGCTCAGGGCATCGACATGAGACATACTTTCGCCCGGACGATGCTCAATTGAATACCGAAATTCTTCCAATAAAAGAGCCCATCGAGCTACCCGCACACACAAATCCTTTTTGTTCATTGTCATGACAAACGCCTGGCAATCTGTAACCACTTTAAAGTCTATACCTAGCAAATACACTCTAAACTTTTTTAACGCCTTAATTATCGCGAGCACTTCCAACTCGTAACTAGTGTAACGCGATTCGCTTTCCGTCGTCTTTCCACTCGCGTAATACACCGGGTGCATATTACCGTCTTCACTATCTCGCTGGAGTAGAATCGCACCATACCCATGCATACTTGCGTCTGTATGCAACTCTGTTTCGGCTTTTACATTATAGAGTCGCAAAACAGGCTTGTCACTCAAAATCTCTCTCAGACGTTCAAACGCATTGGCTTGCTCTTTATTCCACTCAAAGGCTACATTCGCTCTCAACAAGTTAGACAAAGGTCGTGCAATTGTTGAATACTGGGGTATAAATTTACGAAAATAACCGGTCAATCCCAAGAAGCTTTGGACTTGCCTAACGTCGGTGGGTTTTGCAAACTTCATGACCGCCTTTGTCTTACCTTCCGAGGGGCGAATGCTACTTTTCGTCACAATATGTTCTAGATATTCTACCTCGGTCTGTAAAAAGGAACACTTCTTCCAATTTATTTTCAAGCCATACTTGCACGCTACACTCAACACTAACGCGAGATTTTTCAGCCCACTCTCCAAATCAGCTGACGGAATAATAAGGTCATCCATGTAAGTTAATACGACTTTTGCAGCTACCAAATCTTTAAAAACTACGCTTATAAATTTCTGGAACACAGAAGGTGAATTACATAATCCGAAAGGAACTTTCAAAAACTCATAATGTCCATCTGGAACCACAAATGCCGTATATTTCCGACTGCTTTCATCTACTGCAACGTGAAAGAATCCATTCTTCAAATCTAAGGTACTGAGAATTCTTGCTCCCTGTAACGCATCTAATTGATCTTCTATCAGAGGCAACGGATAGCGATCTTTTACTATTTTCTTGTTTATCTGCCTATAGTCTACACATAATCTAGTTGCTCCGTTTTTCTTTTTTACTAGAACAATAGGGCTGGCGTACTCTGACAACGACGGCCGTATTATTCCATCTCGCAACCATACACTAATTTGATCATTTACCAACTCCTTTTCTGATACTGATAACCGTCTAGGCCTTTGATAAACAGCCTCGTCGTCTTTCAAAACCAAGCGCATTCTAACATTCGTCTCGCACACCTTATCAACTCTATAATCGGATATCATTCGTCTTAATTGTTCTTCATACTCATTCGGTACATGGGATACGTCGACCGTGTTTACTTCGCGTATGTCATTTATCAGAGATAATTCCGATACGTCAGGGTTTGAAGTATAGTCATAACTAAGTTTGGAGATAGCAATTTTACCATTTCTGACATGCATTTCGACTGTATCTAAGAAATCTGCGCCGATTAGTAGCCCGTACTAAATGAGTGTGTCTGTGATTACATGTACCTTCACTACAAAAGAGTTGTCGTCAATCATAACATTTACATTTAAAATTCCTAGTGTTCTATTATTGTCCGATCCAACGCCACGGAAACTTATTTCGTCCTCTTTCAACGGAGGTGAACCTATTTTTATATATTGCTCTGCACGCATCAAACTTATATCGCTTCCTGTGTCTATCAGTGCTTTTACGTCGCGACCGGCTATGACAACATTCTTAACAAATTTCTTCTGCGAACAATTTACAAGACTGTGACTTCGTACCGCGTTTGTTTCCTTGGTATCACTTCGCTTTTTCGGGCATCTAGGTGCCACGTGCCCGTACTCACCACAAGAGAAACACTTCGATCGTTTATGTTTAGATGGACATCTTACACTCACATGACCTTGTTGTCCACAATTATAACAACGACGCACATCTGACCTTGCCTCATCCCTTCCATCGCTCTTCTGTTGTTTAAAGGACTGCTCGTTGGACTTCGCACCGGTGTTATCGTTCGTTAATCCCCTCGTTCGAAGCGTAACCGTCTTAAATGCCTCTAAGAGAGAAGCTGTGGTATCGAAACGGTGGATGCGAGCCTGATCTCTCAACGATAAATCCGGAATGCCGTCGATGATGTAGTCAACGACTTCGTCGTCGTTAACCGGAACACGATTCGCCAATATTTTTTCATGGAAGTAGTCGCTGAAAGCTTCTCCTCTCTTCCAAACTCGATCCTCAAATTGTTTTCGCATGGTGACTTTGCTCTGCCTATGTGAAAACATCGCCTTCAATTCTCCTAGCAGATCCTCAACTGCCATTCCTATGTGTTCAGGTTTCGAATGGAACCAATCCAACGCTCGGCCTTTCAGGCGTGTCCCAATGAGAATTTTCGTCATCTGTTGATCCAGTCTGTATGATGTTTGGAGTAATCTCACTTGTGCTTCCCATTTATCGTATACGCCTGCACTGCTTCCATCGAAAACATTCAAAAGCTCCGAAATCGCATTCACGTTAACTCTCGGAAAAGTATCCTGCACCATCGGCCTGTCTGGCACCGGGACGTTTGCTTCAGTTAATCGTCGAAGGAATGCTATTTCCTGACGAGCTAATGCTACTTCTCGTTCCGTCAATTCTTTTTCTCTTCGCTGCATTTCTGCTTCTCGTTGCCAGTCTTCATGAGAGCGATTTGTCATTCTTGTGGATTCATGTTCACCGTCCATCTGCTCATCACCATTTTGTCGTCCGAATCTTTCGTTAGCGGCGCGTATCCAGTCACCACTCGGATCTTCCGCCATTAGCCTGCTTATTAGTTCGGCTTTTGTGCCTCCCGCACTCTGTCCCATCGATTTCAAAATGTCTTTTAGTTCAGTGACCGTGAACTCCTGAGCACTTTTTGCTGGCGCCATCACTTGTAACAATCACTATTCATTCACTGCACAATCACTGGTTCGTCTTCACGTCGTGCGTCGTCAAATCGTCTTAGTTTGTCGTCTTGAGATCGTCATGGATTATCGTCTTGAAATCGTCTTAGTCGTCATTATCGTCTTGCACCGAACTCGCTGCAACAACTATCTCGCCAAGTTTTCGATCGCGGCTGAGCCCCCAAGTTGTAGGATAAAAATTGCAGGTATGAATACGTTGGGTGGATAGTTGTACAATCGTCTTTATTTTCGTCCAGTATCTACAAAGTCCGGCGTCCTACTGACTACTCTACATACTTCAAGTACACGTCACTCATACACTAGCGTTCAGACAATACTCACGCATACCAAACACACCCACACAGGCATACTTCCGATGCTCGCACACTACAGTATTATTCTACTGTTGTGGATATTTACTTACACTAAATATAGATGTTTCAGAGATACCTGTGATATAATTAATTTGTAGGCTTCAATTACCAGATCATCTGAGAAAAAAAGGAGCCAGAAAAACTTCTGAAGAAAAACAGTTGATAGAGACAAGAAAAAGAGAAATCCAGATTAGTTTTAGACAGCGACTAGGTCTATTAGTTGATATGCCGAAGCCAGGTGAGTGATAATGATTTACTGTACAGATATAATATTGAACCTGAGCAATAAAATGTGCCATGAAATTGAAAGTTGTGTTATCCACTGATTATATAGGTTTTGGTTCGTCAAATGATGGCAACACTGCGCGAAGATTTTTTGAAAAAGAAGACATTTCTTCAGAAATAACCGGAATTGATAGATCACTCATTCATCGTTTTTCGATAATCCTGACTGCTATAAATACATCTCAACAGCTGGATTCTCAAAAGTTCGATGGATATGCGACTGAAACTGCTCAAATTTTGATCGACAAATATAATTGGTGGCCTATGTCTCCAACCTCGTCTCCAACTGTACATAAAGTACTAATTCATGGAGCAGAAATAATATCTCACGCGATATTACCCTTAGGTTCATCCATGTTGTCTATAATAGAACTGATGACGTAAAATAATACAAATGTATACAACGAATGAAAGATCGTTTTCCTAAATGTAGGGCAGCTATCAGAAGAAGCCATGGAACACCGAAATAAGGACTTCAAGATTTTTAGAAGTCAATTTGCTAGAAGGAGCTCTCGTATCCTGCATATAACAGATGTTTTTCATCGGTTTCTGTTGACATCTGACCCCTACATTACCAGCTTAAGATCTGCAACGAAGAAAGTGGTTAAATCGCGTGAACTACCTGACGAAGTTAAGGAATTGCTGGAGGATAATTCACATGTAATCTCATACGATGAAGACATGAGTGAAGAAGAAGTCGAAATCAGTGAAGATGAAAATGAAACGGACGCGGAAATATAAATATTATTACATAATTTTTTCGTTTAGTAAAAATTAAATATTTCAAATAATTTTTTTGTTCTTTCGACTATCAATTACAAATTGTAAATAATTTTTTTTTTTTAGACTATTAATTACAAATTGTAAATAATTTTTTTTTTTTTAGACCATCAATTACAAATTGTAAATAATTTGTTTTTTAGACTATCAATTACAAATTGTAAATAATTTGTTTTTTTAGACTATCAATTACAAATTTTAAATAATTTTTTTTTTTCTTTAAAATATCAATCACAAATTGTGAATATATATTTTTTTTTCTTTAGAATATCAATTATAAATTGTAGATAATTTTTATTTTTTTTTTTGTAATAACTTCTATATATTGTGAATAAATCCTTTTTTCCAATTATAAAAGCATAATTGTGTTGGTCTTCTGAATAATTATTTTTGAGTATGAATTAGATATTGTAAAAGGATTATGTGTTCGAACATATACCGTAATATGTGTAACATGTAGTTCAAAACATGACAATCCGATGGTTGATTTGGAAAAATTTCTTGAATACATTGCTGTGCGGTTCTTCAATGTTTGAATCGATATAACTTCCGGACGAATTTTTTTATCGCCTAGGTCAAGGTCCAAAATTCAAGCTTAGACCTTTAGCTTCAATCCACGTTTTTTAAAATTCTTGTAGAGCGTCAAGTTACTGAGATATCACCATGTAAACATTATGCGCGCGTATCGTGTACTTTTGGACCAATGTGCGCGCCCGTGGCCGCGGCCGCGCGCGACGTCCTGCTTGAATCAACCGCTCCTTAAATATACTGTATATCGGAACTTTATCCTGAATTTTACATATTTCGTAGAGAATGAATCAAGGAACACGCTCGTATTTTTTTTAGAATTTTTGAAGGGTGTGAACATCTCGAAAATCGCGTTTAAAAAATACAATTCTTACAAATGGAAGATTGTTTATTCGATAAAGTGAAAAATAATAACATGAAAGTCCAATCCAAGAGCTTTAAAATAAGCTTTTGCAGACGTCTGTAGGTCAAAGGGAATCGGAGATAATAAAGTTCAAAGGAGAGCGCGATTCCGATTTTTGGTGCTTTTTTCGAAAATTCAACCCCCTGTAGCTTCTAAACCATGTGAGTAAAAAAAAAAATAAAAATTGTTTCTTGTGTTTATTTTACCCAGAGAAGATGTAAAAAAAATTCGATAATTTTCAAGCACATGAGGTCAAAAAGGTGTCCCGCTTGACGTGGAATGACTCATATATGAAACATACACGTCTTACCAATCTCATCAACGATGGTTAACTCTACACCTTTGCAAGTTGGTTTTTTCGAATTGCAGCATTTCGTTAAGTCAGTTTGTAGTTTCGTGCTTAGCAAGTCTCGAAACGCATTCTCATCTCGTAAAATTGCCGCGTCAATCATGAGCTTCGGCATTTTCTGTACACGCGGTGGGCAACCACGATCGCATGTTGATATTCCAACAAGACTGGGCATCTCTGTAAATAAGACACTGGCTAACCAGCCTGCATTAATCTCGCAGTCGATGAGTCTGCATCCGGCTCGAAACGTGTTTGTGTCTTTTTTGAACCCCTCAATCAATATTTTGGCTCGTAATCGATAGGAATGCGTTTTCAATCCTCTTTCGAAAGTATCTAATACCATAGCAATAAAAGGGTTGATTTCTCTGAGCCCTTCTCCCTGTAATGATAACAGAACTTAATGTACGAATCCCTGCTGGTAATAAAAATCACGAAGTTAGGGTCTTGTTTAAATAAAATCAGTATAACAGATCGAAAATTGACCATCGTCTAAATGAGTGTTGTAGGTGTGAAATTCTAGATCGAATCGGTATTGTATAAATACTCCGTCAAGCCAAATACCAACCAGCTTTCTGATCATACAGGAATGAATACAAGTGGTGGGACAAGATGAGGATATTTTTTGGTAGGAAATGAAAGATTCATCGAGAGCCTTTGGCGTGACAGAAACCTGTTCTCTATTTTGTGAATGTCCAAAAAAAGTCCGAGCTAAAAATGCTTCTACAAATTTTGATAGAGGAAGGTAGTGATTGTGGGTACGTGTATTGAAAAAAAAATGTCAACCTCTTACGACGAAACCGCGTATGTGCAAGGAATCTTTTACTACGGTTACCTCGACGATTACATTTTTATCGCAGAAGGTTGCAACTATCATCCAATTCACGTACAACAATAGTTAATCAAAATGGGTACAAATATTTTGATCAAACTGATTTTAGTACTTTTAGAATCAGACCAACAATTTTCGGCAAAATTTCACTGAAGTTCGCCATTCAGAGGCATTGATGTTCTGGTCTATAGTCCTACACGTTTATTTTATTTAGTCCCAAGTATCTCTTCAACATTTGTGTTGCATCGAACAACGCTGAGGATACGAGTTGTTCGATTAGGCTAAAAATTCGTGTGAATGCGTATTGACATCAAATGAGACAAGTGTAGCCAAAGAAAGCTAAACTATATCTTGCTGCCTATCCTAATGTTTGAAGTACAACCCTCACAATTTCAATGTGAAATCCAGGACAAGATATTAATGATATATCTGTTGAATTAGATGCAATCTATATCATGCTTACCTTCTGTCGTAGTATTCTGGCCGTATCGTATTCGTAGTCTGGCCAATCGGAAAACAACGCCAACATTAACTGGAAGAGACTGTCAAAGCCACAAGAATCTTAGAAACAGACTTTCTCGTTTTCTATTAATATTGCTTCAAGAGTATTTGTATCTCCAGCCTTGATAATTGGTAAATTGCGATTTTTTTCGAACATCAACCTATCCTGGATTTTATGTGTGCTCGCACCCAAATATTTTGCCCTTCGTTTGTTTTGTGTTTCTGTTTCTCCTGCCCCCTCTCCTCCCCATGTTTCCAACTCCCGTGTCGCGAGGATTTGTGGTGTACTTTTTTCATTGTGACATTTCATGCAACGTCGCCGTGTACCATATCCTTCTTCGGGTCCTATTGCAACGGAACATGGGTGGATAGCATGCACAGGTTCATTACATACGTCACATAAGTGTGCACCTGGGGGTTTGCCAAACGTAGCACACGCAGAACACGAGCTTTCTTCAGCTGCATCATTTATGCAGCATTTCCTTCGGTTCCTTCAGCGGGTGGGGATGGTATGGCCAAATCATGATCATCAGGCTCGTCTTCTTCTCCTTCATCATGCAAATATAAACACGATGCTGTTGGTTCCCGTATGGCGGTGTTGTTGATAGTTTGCTTTTCTTGCACAGGTACAACATTTCCAGTTGCATGCTTTGCACTAACTATTTTTATGCGACCGTTTATATAATCAATGTGTTTCCCCAAAAACACATCTGGTCTCATTGGTGTCGTACAGTGCTTCAACAGGTGGGTTTTTATTATATTAAATTCCCCCTCCTCTGGAGCACTAGAAGCTGGTACACGACCATAACCTTTGTCGCTAAGTATACTTGACCACATCGGAATTAACTTCAGGTCTTTTACAAGCCGATCTGCTAACTTAGGCAGATAATGAGCATTATCACGATCTCCCATTTCTTTCGAAGCAACTTCTACTTCTTTTTCGATATTTGCTGCCCACTCTGACCACTGGTTTTCCCCATAACCATCATTCACGTCTGTTCACGCGATCTCTTTTGTTTATTCGGAATTTGTCTGATATACCGCGTGAACGGTCTACACCAACTAATTAAAGGAGTATAGTTATTATTTGGGTGATTGAAATGAATGATTGCTGATGATTAAACTGAATATATGTTGTAATTGAATGATAATAGAAAAAAAGACGTTACAATAAAGGTGTTGTATAAATTAAAGTTAAATAGGATTGTGATACTGTTCAAATGAATTTTGGTTGAGTGAATATTTAATTGATTAGGAGTGGTAGAATTGATTTGAGTCCCAAGACTGTATTCGAACCGAGCAGTTCTGTGGTTGAGGATGGACTACTTGTTTAAGGGATGGAAATCGGTATGAAGGGATATTGGACGGGAGTGGGAGTGTATGTGCTAGGATGGGAATCGGTGATTTTTAGCTTTCACACGACCCTTGAGAGTCTGGTTTGTGTAGACTCTATAAGTCACTATTGCTTAAAACTAAGAGTTTACGTAAACTTTCCCATATTTTTGAATTTGGTCTGCAAAATCTCACTTGAAGACCCTTGCCTTGATTTTAACCATCGGGCCTCAAGTGTTTTGCCACAGTCGCGTGAGAAAATGGACTTGGAGTAGATGCACGACGCAACCACGTCCTCGGCCTCATTGTTGTCAATCAAAGTCGGATCATCGTTAGAATCGTTAAACTGTTGACAAAGCAAAAATTGAAAAACTAAAAAGATGAGCCAAGAATTGACCAAAAACGCGGCAAAGTATAGTTTAAGCGGATGAAATTGAGTAGCAGAATGTCCATCAAAGTTATCAGGTATTCTGGATCACAGAAACTCTATTGTTGTTCGACGATAGACAATTGTAAACTCTAGTCATAATAATGAGGCGCCTGAATACAAAAAATGATCTTATTTCGTAGAATTTTATTGATTTTTTTCAGATTTTTAAAACGTGGCGTTTTTTTTTTAGCTTTGAAAATTCCTAAAAAAAATAACCAAAAATGATAAAAATCTGAAACAGATTGACGTTGCATTTTGAAGACCGGCGAATCATATAAAAAATTGATTTCAAAATCTGAGGGGATTAGGGTCATGGGTTGGTCGAATTGGCATGGAATACCCCATATGTATGTGCACCCAGCCAATACACGAGTAGATAACGGATATTGGCAAGACGCATGTTACTATTGGAACGTATACAGGATTTGGATTCCAGGTATTCCATCAAAAAATATATATTATACGCACCTCAACTGTAACCCCCTCAGCCAAGTTCTTCAAGCACACGTTGCGGACCTCAGATCCTCGAGGCTCAGATTCATTCGGAATTTCCACTGTTACCCCAGTGATCAATGACTTCAATTGTATTTTCGCCTCTTCGCATTGAGATATAAGGCCACAGGATAAGGTACCATCTGTATCGCAACGTGAAACCAACAGAATATTTTTGATAATGCTGCGAGCCTCGTCGATATCTCGTGCAACTACCAACTTCCCGACAGCAGCTAGGTAAAGAATTCGTATACGATGAGGAGTATTTGTCAGTAATGATACGTAAGTTTTTATAAAATGAGCCACATCTATGTGCAAGTAACATGCTGGCAGATTGTCGTTTCTACACGCATTCGCGTATTCTTTAATAGTGCCGTAGGTCATAAATGCACGAATTACTGCACTCATCAAAGCTCGGCTCTCATCGGTTACTATTTCACGTGGAATTGGTGCTCCGGACCGGACCCACTCTATCAACCAAAACTGGATCGGATTGGTATTGTGGCTTTCACTGATCTGCTGAGATACTGAGAATTGCCCATCGGAGCAGTTGATAACACATTGGTACAAAAATACGGGCTTACAGTGTGCCTTCTCAGGCTTGTCGATTTTTCTGATGATGCCTCCAGTTGCATCAATTGAAACACAACTATCACGATTTGCCCTGTAAGTTTGTGTTTGATAGTTGGTCCAGTAATGTACGTAAAACGGGTCCAAACGGATATTTTGTACGACATTCTCGAAACAGGTAGCCTTCATAATAGCAATTGCCTTGATGGGATCCTGATCCGAGTTTAGGCTAGATACGTATTCATTAGGGTGGGCCAAAAAAAACTTTTAATTTTTTTTTCTCTAGTTACCATGAAAATATCGTCCAAGATGAAGAAAAAAGAATTCTGGTAAAGTTTGAGCTCTTAATATTAATATTAAGAGGTCGCTCATCGTGATTTTTGATTTCCCATTTAAATAACACGGGAAATTTTTTGTTTTTCATTTGGAATTTCATTGCGCTCGAACGAATTATCGGCGAGTGGAATTGAACACATATACTTGTAGGGAATTAAACAATCTACAAAAAATATCTGATATGATTTTTTGCTGACTCGACTCGTTTAAGAGTTATTCGAGTTTAAAGTTCAACCTCAAATTGTAAATCATAACTTTCACAATTTGTTATACTCTATCGCAAAATAATAACTTAAAAACATAAAATATCATATTCACCGTGAAGTTTATCGAGTGTTTTTCGGTAAAACAATAAAATTTGTACGAAATATCAATTGCGAATTTAAAAAAAAATTAGGTATAGGAAAAAATCGGTTTTCCAACGATTATTGATATTTCGTACAAATTTTATTGTTTTACCGAAAAACACTCGATAAACTTCACGGTAAATATGATATTTTGTGTTTTTGAGTTATTATTTTGCGATATAAAGTATAAAAAATTGTAAAAGTCATCATTTACAATTTGAGGTTGAACTTTGACCTCGAATAACTTTTAAACGAGTCGAGTAAGCAAAAGATCATATCAGATATTTTTTGTAGATTGTTGAATTCCCTAAGTATATGTGTTCAATTCCACTGGCCGATAATTCGTTCGAGCGCAATGAAATTCCAAATAAAAGAAACAAATTTCCCGTGTTATTTAAATGGGAAATCAAAAATCACGATAAGCGACCTCTTAATATTAATATTAAGAGCTCAAACTTTACCAGAATTCTCTTTTCGTCATTTCGGACGATATTTTCATGGTAACCAAAGAAAAAAAAATTAAAAGTTTTTTTTGGCCCACTCTAGTATTCATGCTTCGCCGTGCTGAGTACTTTGGATGTAAACAAGTGAGACGGCTCCGGATCTCCAACCGACATTAGCTTGTCTGCCTGTTCTGCCTGATAAACATGCACAGCTTTATGCAGCAAATCGCAGGCGACTTCTTGCCTAATCGGCGCTCTGAGATACAGTTTACCACATATCGCACCAACCCCTTTCGTGATGATGCAATCTAAATATATGTTGCTGTCTTTAGGGTCTTCGATGTTTATTGTGAGTTTGCTCCCACATTTGCAATTACCTGTTGATAGATAGTATAATTGTTAAGAAAATGAAGGAATTTTTTGAATGGAGTATTAGTTAAGTATTTGAAAAAAAAAAAATTAGACCATGCAATAATATGACTTAGTAATTGGCCTTATCATTATGATTAATAAATATTCTCTTATTTTTATGTTATCAAATATCTTTACTTTTTTAATTCTCGATATAAGTAATCTTATCTATAGAAATGAAGTAAATAGAAATATATTTCAACTATAAGAATAAAATATAAAAATAAATTTTGTGTGTTTCGTAGATATACAAATATTGCATTTTATTTCAAATTTTTATGGAAATATTTTCTGTTGAAAATAAATCGTCGAAAGACACCCCGGAATTCCTACATCCACCGAGCCTACCGGAGGATTTCACAAAATACCGAGAGATTATAGACAAGGGTATTTGGAATTTGTGTGTATACCATTTTTCCTGTTGCGTATTTTTGTGTATTAAATACATTCATATGAGGATTCTTCGATCTGTATCTTCATTCAGTCAGAACAAAGTTTCTCATAAAATGACGTTCACGGTGAATTTTCAAGCAGAAAGAATGAGATTTCTGAAAAAACTCAAAGGACAAAAATTGGTAGTTTTTCTTACCTACTTTCCAGAAAAAAATACGGCAATATCACAGATTGACGAAGGAAGAAAATGGCCACTATACAGGGTGTTCCAGACCACCCGTACACCCCTTCTAAAATCTAAAATACATGGTTGAGCGAAAAATGCTCTAGATAAAAGTTGCTGAGCTCTGAGGGGCACATATTATGATGACCGTGTCTGTGACCTTGGAGGTCGTCTTCAAGGTTATTTCAAAGTCAACTATGTTTTTTTGGATGAAAACCCATATTTCAAACCCCGGATTCGGAAAGAGCGAAAAATTCTACGTTCAGATCATGTATTACACGTGGGCTTTGTTCGACTCATATGGTGTTGTACATACACCCATTTATAATGAAGAAAATTGACCATTCTAAGAAGTTCTTCGAGCAGTTGATTGTTTCCCAAGAAGGGTAAGGGCTTTGATCCAACAGAATGGAGCTATTTTTGAGAACTTGATCTAGAATTTCCATTCTCTTCGATTATTCATATTCATCTAAAAAAACCGAATTAATAGTATTGTGATTTATTATGTTATTATATCGAAATATGTTGATCATGTCATCGTCGTTTAGTTGAAGTTATAACATCTCATTGTAATGAAATTTAATTAAATTTGAATAAAATAAAATAAATGTTGGATCAGGATAAAATCGATGTACTGCGCTTTTTGCGTATAATTGAAATCCGAAATAAAAATATCTCATGAGGTATGATTCCGGTGAGGGAACCGGCAGCGCAAAATATCTGTATTCCACAGAGCGCAACCATTTTAGAAATTTTTCAGTCTCTTAGAATGGTCAATTTTCTTCATTACAAATGGGTGGACAACAATATAGGAGCGCACGTGTAATACATGATCCAAACGTCAAATTTTCCGCTCTTACCGAATCCGGGACTGAAAATATGGGTTTCTATTTAAAGAAACAAAGTTCACCTTGAAATAACCTTCAGGACGATCTCCAAGGTCACAGACACGGTCATCATAATGTGTGCCCCTCAGAGCTCAGCAACTTTTATTTGAAGCAGTTTTCGCTAAACCATGTATTTTAGATTTTAGAAGGGGTGTACGGGTAGTGTGGAACACCCTGTATGTATTTTCGCTTCCTAAAAATACGCCATTTTTGCATAAAAACTCAAATATTTAACAATTTTTCCAATGATTACGCAACTTTTGAGCCTAATCTGAACGTGGACCGAGCCAATCTTCGATTTTAGTAGGTCAAAAAACTAGCAATTTTTGTTTCTTGAGTTTCTTACGAATTCCAATTCCTTCTGCTCGAAAATTTGCCCTGAATGTCATTTTATGAGAAGCGTTGATGAGCTGTCCTGACTGCATAAAGATAAAGATCGAAAAATCCTCCCAGGAATGTGTTTGACACACAAAAATATGCAAGAAAAAAATGTTTCAGACAAATTCCAAATATCATCTTTTATGACCGCTTGTTTTGTTTGTAGAATCTCCCATTACTAATTTTTAAAACTATAGATGAAAAGGTTTCCAGGTATTGAATATACAGCGAAATTTTAGGATTTTTCAATTCAATAATCTTCGATTTTCGGTAACTTAAATCATGGAAGCAAGCTGATCGCTTGAGCCTCCAAATTGACATGAATTGATAAATTAAAGGCCGCAGAATCCGGTGCAGGTGCACAAAATTATCAATAATTGTGAACGAAATTGTGAGAGGTGATATATTTCCCAGATAAACCAGAATTATAGGAATGATTCGGACACAACAAAGATTGATTATGAATAATTAATACATACCGTTAATTAATCCAGTTGTACCACCTCCCGATAGGTAATGATTTTTGAAATGGTAACCACACTTCAGATGCGTTTCGTTCCAGATACTTGAAGTAACCATGTGCTGCCATTTACCTGGTTTAAGCACTTTTTGTTCCCGGTATACCTATGTGAACCTGGCCCCCGACTTCCACCAATCAATTTGGTTTTTATAATTCCGGAAGATTTTCGTATGTAGTTGATTGTAGTGAAAACCATTTCGTTTGTAGTAGCCTAAAAACAAGCGGCGAATCTATTCGCGTAGAACTTTTCATCCGATCCTTTTTTGTTGCGTAATCTACATTCAATAATTCTAAAAATGTTGTCTATATTTTTATATGTAAAATCATCGCACCCATTACGTGTATGAAATAAATGGAGAGATACATTCGTTTGTGGATCATGATGACATTTATTTTGAATCACTAGTGAGCACGAAGACTATATCACGTTATTAATGCCATAAATAAAATCTTGTTGACATATCCGCAAAAAATTCTTTTGTGCTTACGACCTTATGGCATTACCAACGTGATATTATCCTGACTTTTACTTGAAATTGAAAAACTATACCATTGAAAAACTACTCTTAAATAATCCGCGAATATCACAAATGGAATATTGAAGACATTCTTTTTTCCAGTGCCCCAAAAACAACATGCTTAATTTCGAAGCTTATCAAGTCCTTTAATGTTGATGGTATCAAGTTCTTTAGTATTGATAAATATAATGATTGAACTACTCTGACTAGAACATGTTTGGTGTCGGAGTGAAGATATCTTTCAATTTTTATCGAAAAAACTTCAAGTTTCCAGTCAAAAATCAGGAGGCTTCTGCACTCCCGGTTGATCCAGAAGTCGGATTGAAATATAAGGTGTCGAAAAGGTTCATCCTCCCAACGTAAAGAAACTACATGCTGAAACTTAAATCTTTTTATCGAACCGCTCCTGAGATCATAGAAGGAGTTTGTTCGATTATCAATGGATCACTTGTTTGTCGGGTCAGTTGGCGTCGGAACCCTATACAGAACTAGCCTTAGAAAGGACAATAAAGTCCCACAACTATAATAAAAAACTATATGACAAGAATAGGAAACATCATGAGTACAATATAGGAGATATGGTATATATAGAAAATGGCAACAAATTGAATAGGAAAAAGCTAGATAACTTAAGAGTTGGACCATTTGAAATAATTGAAAAAATATCAGACTCCATATGAGGTATTCCATGCCAAGTGAACCAATCGTTGACCCTCACCTCTTCAAAAACTGACGCCGATTTTTCTGGTGATGAAGGAGTAGAAAAAAATATTTCCTGAATTTTTTCAGAATTTTCGGATGACAGCCGATGTTCTATATGATTTTTTTCTCTTTTTTTGGTTTTTTATGCATAACTCCCGTTCTTTTTCATCGATTTCCATCAATGAAAAACGAAACTTTTCGTTTTTCGGTCGACTTTCAGAATAAATTTTTTTCATATTTTTATTCTCGCTTTCTGATGCCTAAGACGTGAAAAGTTCGGAAAAATAACAAAAAAATTGAGTTTTGACCACTTATGACGGTCTCGATTTTTTTGAAAAAAATTACCAAGATTCCTACTCTCAAAACGATTTTTTTGAGCCGTGCCAAATCATGGGCAGAGCACTGGATCCAATTTATTTCGTGGTTAATCTGTAAAATTTTTCTCATTCTCTATATCGATGCTGACATTGAATGTTCGAAAAAGTTATTAAAACATCAAATGATCATAATTTTTGCTCAAAATGGCACTAAATTAACATCAAAGATTCATCGCGTTCGTTGTGGATCATTTTTATCCTTTTATTCAATCATTATTCTTATGAAAAATGATCCACAACGAACGCGATGAATCACTGATGTTAATTTAGTGCCATTTTGAGCAAAAATTATGATCATTTGATGTTTTAATAACTTTTTCGAACATTCAATGTCAGCATCGATATAGAGAATGAGAAATATTTTACAGCAAAACCACGAAATAAATTGGATCCAGTGCTCTGCCCCATATTTGGCACGGCTCAAAAAAATCGTTTTGAGAGTAGGAATCTTGGTAATTTTTTTCAAAAAAATCGAGACCGTCATAAGTGGTCATAACTCAATTTTTTTGTCATTTTTCCGAACTTTTCACGTCTTAGGCATCAGAAAGCGAGAATAAAAATATGAAAAAAATTTATTTTGAAAGTCGACCGAAAAACGAAAATTTTCGTTTTTCATTGATGGAAATCGATGAAAAAGAACGGGAGTTTTGCATAAAAAACCAAAAAAAGAGAAAAAAAATCATATAGACCATCGGCTGTCATCCGAAAATTCTGAAAAAATTCAGGAAATATTTTTTTATACTCCTTCATCACCAGAAAAATCGGCGTCCGTTTTCAAAGAGGTGAGGGTCAACGATTGGTACACTTAGCATGGAATACCTCATATACAGAATCAAGACTGGTAGGAAAAAATCAGATTCAAGTTTACTCCACATATCAAAACTAACTCCGACCTCCGAAGCAGAAGAAGACACAGACGAATGATGTTATCCGAGGGAAGAAAAGGTCCTTGAGAATTCTCACCCTGAGGGGGGGAGATGTAAAGAAAATATATTTCCTTTAAGTCGAATTAGCCGCGCTTCACATGCCTCACGCGCTCTTAATCTAACTCACGCTAGATGGAGGGATAGGCTATGACTAGGAGAATTAAAGTTTGAGCACATGTGCGTAGAAGCAATATATAGATGAATAAAAAGTTTATAAAGATTAGAAGATAGATTGAAAAAGCAAGTTAGTGTAAATAAAGAAGTGATAGTAATAGACTTTAATTGTCGTTTCTTTATTTACAGGTAAGAGTGTAAATATTGTAAATAATCATTGTAAGTAGCTAATAAATTCTCCACTTTATTTACAGAGAAACACACTTTAGTATTATTATTATCACCGACGGTGGATCCCGATAAATAATTGATAATTAATTGTCTTATATGTATATATGTATCGATTCCGGGCGACTCGAACTTTCATTTGCCAGCGTGAAAATTTGAAATTTCCGTTAAAAATATCAGGAGTCCTTCTCAGTGGCAGCTAAACCGGCAGTCGGATCAAAATGAATTATAGAAAAGTTTGATCTTGCCAATGTATCAAGATGTCACGCCAAAATTCAAATTGTTCTATCGAACCGTTTCTGAGATTTTCGAGTGAACACAACGGACAGGCAGACCGTCATTTCGTTGAAAACATGATTTTCGGATTCTAGTGGTCTTGAAACGTGAAGATTCGTCAAAATTGGACATAGTCACTTTCCAGCCGAATACAATACTTTTCTTCTTAAGATAAAAAGTAAAAAAGTTATAGCCACTTGAAAAAATGGCCTCCCGCAAAATTGAGAAAAAATTGATTTCAATTTTTTTTTCGTATACAGAATCGCTTGTAGTTGATTGTAGTTAACTCATTTACGTTTGTAGTTCGATGCTTATCGTTAGGAAAAAAAAAATCACACGAAGACGGGTTTCAACCCCCAGCATCTATAGAATCGTTTGTAGTTGTTTGTAGTACCCTTGATTTTGTTTGTAGTTGCTCAAAAATCGAGATAAAGACGGGTTTTCACCCCCAGAGTCCATTATATCGTTTGTAATTGTTTGTAGTACCCTCAATATCGTTTGTAGTTGCTCAAAAATCGAGAGGAAGACGGGTTTCGACCCCGAGAGTCTATAGAATCGTTTTTAGTTGTTTGTAGTACCCTTGATTTCGTTTGTAGTTGCTCAAAAATCGGGATAAAGACGGGTTTTCATCCCCAGATTCCATAAAATCGTTTGTAGTTGTTTGTAGTACCCTTGATTTCGTTTGGTGTTGCTCAAAAATCGAGACAAAGACGGGTTTTCACTCCCAGATACCATAAAATCGTTTGTAGTTGTTTGTAGTACCCTTGATTTCGTTTGTAGTTGCTCAAAAATCGAGATAAAGACGGTTTTTCACCCCCAGATTCCATAAAATCGTTTGTAGTTGTTTGTAGTACCCTCAATATCGTTTGTAGTTGCTCAAAAATCGAGAGGAAGACGGGTTTCGACCCCGAGAGTCTATAGAATCGTTTGTAGTTGTTTGTAGTACCCTTGATTTCGTTTGTAGTTGCTCAAAAATCGGGATAAAGACGGGTTTTCATCCCCAGATTCCATAAAATCGTTTGTAGTTGTTTGTAGTACCCTTGATTTCGTTTGGTGTTGCTCAAAAATCGAGACAAAGACGGGTTTTCACTCCCAGATACCATAAAATCGTTTGTAGTTGTTTCTAGTACCCTTGATTTCGTTTGTAGTTGCTCAAAAATCGAGATAAAGACGGTTTTTCACCCCCAGATTCCATAAAATCGTGTGTAGTTGTTTGTAGTACCCTTGATTTCGTTTGTAGTTGCTCAAAAATCGAGATAAAGACGGGTTTTCACCCTTAGAGTCCATAAAATCGTCTGTAGTTGTTTGTAGTACCCGTAATATCGTATGTAGTTGCTCAAAAATCGAGATAAAGACGGGTTCTAACCCCCAGAGTCCATGAAATTGTTTGTAGTTGTTTGTAGTACCCTCAATAGCGTTTGTAGTTGCTCAAAAATCGAGAGGAAGACGGGTTTCAACCCCTGGAGTCTATAGAATCGTTAGTAGTTGTTTGCAGTAGCGTTGATTTCGATTGTATTTCCGGAATTTGACTCACAGAGATGATCTATCGCGAACTTTAGCTGCAAAATCGATTGTTGTCATTTGTTGTACGTCCGATTTTAGCGTAATTGGAGTAACGTAGCGGAGCAGCATAGCGGAGAGCACGGGCTCTCTGCGCAGATTAAGACCTGCACGAAGCGTGCGCGCAACGTACGCGAGTTGATATTGACAGCAAAGGGCCTGATGATGGCGGCAGAGGGGGTTAAATAGCCGGGTAGGAATTTGGTCAAATAAGTAGGGCCTTTAAATAACTGATACTAAAATAAGTGGGGTGTATGAGGGTTGTACTATTACTACGCTTACGTGCACGTTATCAGCTACGTATTTTCATAAGGTACGCCATTCAACGAAGCGCTATAATCGAGGCGAAATCACGTATCAGCTGACAGAAATATTTAAGTTGAATATTCTAAGTTGCCAGATTCAAGGTAAAATGCAGTGGTAAGAGATCACGTAGACGGTCGTTAACAGAAATCTAGTAAAAGAAATGACGTATCGATTGCGCGTTGTAATCGATACTCGTAAAATTAACGATTATAGCGGAGGAATCGTTGCTTATGATGTCAATGCGGTGTCAACCACTAAGTTTCACCCGCAATGCAATTGGTATGCTCTTCATCCCGGAAACATTAAAATTATCGATAAGTATACAAGGACAAACGTTGCTATAAAGTTCCGTTCTTAGCATTATCCAACCCCGACGACGAGGACGTGACGGAAAACCGGTTTCATTTTGTTTTTTAATTTTTTTTTTTTTCTTTAATTTTTTTCGTTTAGTTATATTTCTATTTATTTCTTATTCATTTTCATCTTTATTACTATTTTTTTTCATCATTATTTGTTTTCAAGGTTTCTTTTTTTGACATTCATTACTCATTTTCCTGAATCTTACATATAAGTACGGTATAACAGTACGTGAAATATTGACCTATAACAATGCAAACTGTATTTATAGAAGTTCACACTGTATGTACAAAGATAATTGAAAAAAATTTCGTTCGAGTAGGTCTGCCTATTTTTTTCCTCGACAATTGTACTGCGTTACAAAAATCTAAAGCCTTCTCGGCTTGGATACACGTTTCTCCTTAGTTATTATATAAAATAAATGATTCAAAAACAATAACACTTAAATCATACCGCCATAGGAGGCTGAAAGAGTTTTCAAAAGGATTCAGTATTCTTATCATATTCTATTAGACTTTTTCATTTTTGTTTTCCAATTTTCTCTTCAGGAGAGAATTTCACACTAAGCCGTACTCTTTCACCTTGGCGACTCGGATGTAGAATAGAATAGAATAATATTTATTATGCCGGGGCCTAAGAGGCCAAAGGGCAAAAAAAAACAATTACAAAGTATTATCAAAAATTATGCACATAACAACATGTGCTAGCGAGCACAAATGGAACAAAATAATAAAAAAGAAACAAGAAAAAGAAAAAGGAAAAAAGAAAACATTAAGCTTAAAAGTACAATAACTTAAAGGTGTACCATACATCGTGTTGCACTAAGCAATCTCACAATTTCAGAATACGACACACAGTACAATACTAATAACTAATAATAATAAATCAAGCTAGAAAACTAACAACAATATTATCATAAAATCATAAGATGGCAGATAATCACAATTTAAGGCTAGTGGGGCATCACAAACAGTACTAAATAGAAGCAGTTTCAACATTAACCTCAGGGCACCCTTCCGCCGACAGCAGATGCACCATGAGTCTTGCCTTGAACACGTTCAAGGAAGTAGCTGATAATACCGAGTTAGGAAGTTGGTTCCAAAGAGAGATCGCTGAGAGAGCAAAAGATTTGCGATAGGTCTCAGTTCGACAGGTTGGAATAAAAAAAGGTGAGGAGTTGCCTAAACTCTCAAGCCTAGACGAACGGCGAGCAGTTTGGTCGACTTCCACAAACAGATCACGCAGGTACCGCGGCGACGAGGTCAGCAAAACTTGAAAAAGCACTGAGCCGAGAAAGTACTGTCTGCGATTTACCATTGCCAGCCATTTTAATTTGTGCCGATACGGAGTAATGTGCACATCTCTCCTCAAGTGAATGATAAACCTAATTCCACAGTTTACCAGTCTTCGGAGCTTTAAGTTCAGGTAAGCCGAGGCATCATGAAAAACCAGACTGCAATAATCAAGGTGTGGTAAAACCAACGCGGAGACAAGCATAGTCTTCACTTGAGGGGAGAGGAGTTCACTAAGGCGCTTTAACCTATGCTATGATGTAGAATAGTTCGTGGATATTATGT
Organism: Macrophya alboannulata; assembly: GCA_949628255.1. Taxonomy (NCBI): domain Eukaryota; kingdom Metazoa; phylum Arthropoda; class Insecta; order Hymenoptera; family Tenthredinidae; genus Macrophya; species Macrophya alboannulata. Next base: position 23,833,176 of record OX451208.1, read on the forward strand.
TGGAGCAGAAGCGTTCGCGCAGTGACTGCCTTGACTCTTTGAAGTATTTCTTTGTGCTCTTCCCACTTGCCAGTCACTCGTTTGATAAACGCAAAATAATGCCCGGCAATGTAGATAACCGCAGAAACGAACTTATATGTAAAGTCATCATAAACCAGCTTATCTGGTATCTCTGCAAGCGTAAATTTTCTTCTGCAATGTGGAAACCAATTGCGAGCTGCAAGTAGAGAATTTCCAACATCCTCGATGTTAATCATTAAATGATTGCCTCCTGACCAGCCTTTCGTTATATTTAAACTTTTGCACCTGAAACAAGTATTTGTACTCCTGCCTGTAGAAGTCTTATTTAGGAATTCTTGTAGACCTGCCATGCCACGCTGATGCAGTGACATGGGGTCAAGGTGTAGAACCGGCAGCGTCTTGGTCACCTCGAATCGGCAATTAGCACAGTGAAGAGTTTTGACAAGTGATGGCACATCACGAAGGATGAATTTCTCCTGCAAATATGAAATATTGATCTCACAATCCAATATTCCGTCTGTGATTTGTTTCGTAGCACTTAAAATACTCCCTCGCTCGGTGTATAGTGTCGCCGTCACGCCTGTCGTTGACAACCTTTGAACAAATTCAAATATTGGGACATTACAGTCTGCAAGATAATCCGAATATGTTGCATGGTCATGATAACCAGTTAATAAGCTTTGAACGGTGGTGTCGAACGCACACGTGTTATTTACTTTAACCATTTTCCCCCGAATCTTGACCGGTGTCAACGCACTTCCGTTCATAAGCAGTGGCATCACTGGGGTGAATATCCGCCGTTTGTGTATGATCTCGATATCGGGACATGCAGTAACATACTTCTCCAGTTTTTTAGCTTTAAGTGGTATGTACCTTCGGTTCTGGTGGATTTATCACGCGTCCTAACTTCCAACCCTCGAATTCATTCAGATAGGACATTCTATTGGAAGCAACACTGTCAACAGTGGTATCCTTGGATTGGGGTGAAACTTCCCTCGAGTCTCTTGCCAACTCCTCCGAATCATGAATTTCGGACTGGTCAAGTTTATCGTTATTTATCAGCTGCACTGAATGTCCGAGATTCTTGGACTCTATCATGTCGCTACTGGCTACTCTTTCAGGCGATTTTATTGGTGACAAATAATCCAAGAGATGATCAGATACCGAATCCTCGACTTCAACGGAAGGTAACATGTCAGAATGACAGCGACTATCAACAGAGCTATCTCTGCGCTTAGGTGATTCTGTGCGAGCAGGGTCCATCACTACAAATGATACGCATGCGGCTTCCGGTTGTTCGGGTAATTCTGGAACAGGGTACGTTATTTCAGGCGCTGCGCGGGTGATTTCCGGATCACATTTTTTTGACTCCTTTTGTGGTGCATTCAATAATTTGTTCGTTCCTTCCAATGACCGGAGGTGTTCAATAAGAAACTTGTCTAATCTAACAGCCTTTCCTTTATGGAGTACTAGATGTTTGAGTTCCCGGAAGTACTCTTGACTACGAGCCGAACTAGCAACAACTGCATCTTCCAGATGTGGCTCACTAGCTGTCATCACGGCTGTCCACAAAACGAACTGTTTGGACAGTTTTAAGAGACGAGACCCAAAATCAGCACAGTGGTACGGGTTTAATCGACCTTGCTTCAGGTTATTGGTACTGGCTGCTTCGATGTTTTTCAGAATTGCAGCGGTAGCACAGCTCGATTCTAAGGTTTGATCGTCGGAGTCATCTAAGCGTTTCAGCGACTCAGGATCGCTGCTTTCCCGATTCATCGGCGCATCGACCGGGAGATCATATGATTTCAAACGCTTCATCAACCTATTCTGCGCAGCGAAGCAATGGCTTTCTTCGTCATCGATATCTTCTTTGCTCGACAGAGCTACTGATACCACGTCCGTGCAAAGATCAATGAAATCCTCAATCTTTGTGCACATACTTAAAAAACCGACACAGCGTAAGTAAAAATCCTTTTTGTCGGGAGATTCGTGTTTGGAGCAACTCCAACCCGCAACTAATTTCATTAGATGTGCAATATCAATGCGTATGATGGTTCGAGGGTGTTGAACACGCATCACTGATAACCTCCTATCATAGACTATACAGTTCTCTACGTACGTCTTTAAATCGCTGTTGTTGAATACTAGAGAAGCCGCGTTCAGGAGCGCCAGTGAATAGTCTGTGACTACTTGTTTTGGACACGAACCCCCAGAACGCGGTAACCACTCTCGCATATCCACTAGGTCAGTATATTGGTATCGTGCTTTTCTGAAATGCACTAGAATAAAGGTAATATCTTTCCTCGATAACGACAAACAGCTTGATATAAATACACAACACGTTAAACCCGCCAGATTTGTAATTTGTTTGACTATCGAACCTGTCGCATCTATGCCAATACTGCATAGGTCATCTTCATTTCGGAACTTATTATACATATGGGTCATCGCAAATCGACCAATGGTTGGAATCGACCACTTTCGATTTGGACGAATTTTTGTCAGAAGTTTCCTTTTATCATAAAACGAAGTTCTGCCAAAGGAAAAAAATTACAAATTTTTCTTACGAAAGTTATGCGAAATTGAAAATTCCACCATTTTTCGCAGTTTTCAAGTTTATTTTTAAAATATCTCCAAAACTACCATAGTTACGAGAATGGGCTCGAGTTTGTTTTAAAGGGGATACTTGGGGCTATGAAAATAAAATATTTTGAAAAAAAATTCCGGAAAATGATGAACTGGCATAATTTTGAAATTTGGAAAATCGTAAAAATCGAAGTTTCGCATTAAATTTTTGGCTCAATTTTTTTTATATAATGCTTTCAATTGATCTAAAAATATCCTAAAATTTTCGAGAGGGTGTTTTTTTTTCTTCAAAGATATAAATTTTTGAATTTGCATAAAAAAAAATTTTTTTTTTTGCAACTTCTAAATAAAGTAAAGTTGAGCAAATATTTGGTTTTGTAATTTTGAGCAATAAAAAAATTGTATCTACGACATAAGAATGTAAAAATAATAACATAATTGAAATTGCTTTTTTTATTTATATGGTATCATTTTAAATCCAAACTCATTACGCAAGTCGTTTTATTTTCACTCCTTTTCCGTTGCTGATGCCTCATTCTTTATCTTAATCTGGAAGAAGTCAGAGTGATATTTATTTTCTGATGAAAATTGAATACAAATATAAAATTTTTATTAATAATAATAATTCAATGAATTAATTTTTTTAAATTATCTAACTTCTTCCAGATTGAGAAAAAGAAATGTGGCATCAACAACGGTAAAAGAAGTAAAAAAAAAAAAACGACCACGTAATGAGTTTGGATTTAAAATGATACCACATAAATAAAAAAAGCAATTTCAATTATGTTATTAGATTTACGTTCTCACATCGTGGATTAAATTTTTTACTGCACAAAATAACTAAACTAAATATTTGCTCAACTTGACTTTATTTAGAAGTTGCAAAAAAAAAAAATTTTTTTTCATGCAAATTCAAAAATTTATATCTTTGAAGAAAAAAAAACACCCTCCTGAAAATTTTAGGAAATTTTCAGATCAATTGAAGGCATTATATAAAAAAAATTTAGCCAAAAATTTAATGCGAAACTTCGATTTTTACGATTTTTCAAATTTCAAATTTATGACAATTCATCATTTTTCGGAAATTTTTTTCAAAATATTTTATTTTCATAGCCCCAAGTATCCCCTTTAAAACAAACTCAAGCCCATTTTTGTAACCATGATAGTTTTCGAGATATTTAAAAAATGAACTTGAAAAATGCGAAAAATGGTGGAATTTTCAATTTCGCATAACTTTCGTAAAAAAAAATTGTAATTTTTTTCCTTTGGCAGAACTTCGTTTTATGATAAAAGGAAACTTCTGACGAAAATTCATCCAAATCGAAAGTGGTGGATTCCAACCAATGGTCGACTTGAGATGGAATGACCCATATACAGTTGTGTTGGAGTCCAGTACATTAGTGTAAAATTTGTCAAGCCCGATTTCACGAATAGACTCACTGAATTCGGGACCGTATTTCATGCCCCATACTGAGGCGAGTGCCTCTTTAACTTTATGTAATCCTAACTGTCTATCGAGAGCTTCCTGTTTTATCTTTCGCGCAACATCTTCAGAGGGTAAGTTTGCCGGTTCAACGTCCCCAAAACTCATTAATCTGTTGGCTTCATCTCGCCGCCAAACATAGACCGATTTTCCCTGTAATTGTTTCCCAAAACGGGCCCGATTCTTACTCGTTACCTGCCTTTTGCCTTCATGAGCTACCCCCTTGGAATCAAAAGTAGATACACTTAAGGCTACTGGGCCATCCGCAATTGGTTCATTTACACAATAAATATGGATCTCTGATTTACATTCGGAGCAATAACCTTTAATCGACAAGAATATTTCGCCAGGATTCCGATTTATATGTGCGTTTTTGAATGCGAACGGGCAGGGCAATTTCAAGTGATCCCATATGACATCATATACTTTGTCAGTCCAGCCGATTACTAATACCTCATAGTCGCGATCTTTGTATTTCGCGATATGCGATTTGAGGTCGTCCCATTGGCTCTTTGAAATCGCGATAGATTTACGCAGTGGTGGTAACACGCAATCGGTTTCACCCATCGACCAATTTGAATCCCGTCGCGAATCGTCCATGGTTGTATTAGGAACACTCACGGCTGAGGAAATGTCTAACGATTCGCCTCCATGTATGCGCCTGAAAACATCGTTTCTGTTTTTGGACAGGTACAAATGGATGTAGTCCTTGGTCATCTTATGATGCAATGCATCGAACGCCTTCCGCCAGACATCGTCACTCCACGGCAGAAGTTTGCCTTCACTTCAACAAAGCTCTTTTAGAGCTTCATAAATTTCATTTGGCTGAAACGCCGGTGATCGAGGCAATTTCGAACCGTTCACGAAACCTGCTTAGAATTCTCTCAGCTCGAAGCGCTTGCACAAAAATAATATACTCTGTTGTCCCTGCGTCCTTTATATACCTAGAGCTCCGACCCCACTCTTCCTCTGCCCCACTACCTTGAACGGTTCCGCATGCGCAGTAAGCGTCAACGGCCAACGCTGGTAGTCGCTGGCCCACTACCTCTCTGTAGAGCACGTCCGTCCTATAGACCAGGCGATCTAGTACTTCAAATGCAAGTCATTCCAGAACCAAAAAATAATAAAAATATTGGCACGTAGGGAATGGTTCAAAGATCTTAAATCTAAGTTTGTGGCAAATATCAGTTTGCAAAATATGGAAAAAGAAAGTTAAAAACCGTCGAAAATGAGCGAAATTTCGCGCGCCACTGCCGTTCACCACGGACGCTAAGAGAATCGTGCTGGATAGCGAAAAATAGTACAGGAACAATTTTGTAGAGCACTAAATTTCCAACAAAAAAGTCAGTGAGGGCATATATCCAAAGTCAATAGCGTGGACGTGGGAGGTGCTTGAAATTTCGCCCCAAAATCACTGCGATATCCTGAATTCGTGGCGATCCGAGGTGCGTCCCGGAGCAATAACAAATGAAATTCCGATGTTTAAAGGTTAAAATAAAAAATCAGAAAAAATTCATGGCTCATTTGAACACCGTAGAAAGAATTGTTAGACCATAAAAAAAATAACAATTCATCGAAAATCCAAATTTTGACATACTGGTAAAGTTTTTTTCTTTCTCTTCTTTTTTGAACTAATTCTTGAATAACTTTTTCTATTATGGAAATAAATGAACATTGAAATGCATTATCACTGCAAATGCGAAAATCAATATTTTCCAGTCGGCGAGTAACGATATACATGGTATTAGCAAGTTCTTAACCGAATAAATATTCATAGGATGTCTTCTGTAATGTAATGATATGACTAATGTTACCTCATAAAATAACGGAGATATCAAAAAAAGGACTCAGAACCATTTTTGTTGTACGTGATGGTAGGAATAATCTTTTTCTTTTTAACTTTTTGTTATGTCTTCTACCGTTTTGCTGTAACGGGCATTTATATACAATTACAAGTGGAAATGTGTATTGCGAACGTAAATTGATTATTAACAAATTTTATAATGAATTTGGATTGATGGATATGTATTTCGTTGAAATCAAGGAATTTATTAATATGTAATATAATGATGCGCCAGAAATTGTTAATGCCAATTCGTCATTAAAAATAACATGTAAACAAGAGACCAAAAGGTTTGAAGAAGTTACCCTTGTACAGCGTAAGAAATACCATTCGAGAACATATCGAGTTCATTTGTCTGACGATGAGTTTAACAATTGTTAATTACACAATTTAGATATTGACAGTAGTACCATTTTTTTTAATTCTTCGAATCACGGGTATGAATTCTTAACAATATAGAGAATTTTATGCGATAGTGCAAATTTTCATCATATTCTTTATAACAATTCGTTTATTATGATTATCAACAACGACCGGTCAGAAAAAATTGAAAAAATTATTTCCGATTTACTTTGTTCGTGCCGTACAGAGAAAGGTTCTTTGTTTTTTTTTTTTTATTTTTTTTTTATTTTACAATTATCACGGAGTCTGTGAATACAATCATTGACCGCGCGGGTCATTGTTTATAAAATTATTACGGGCTAACCGTCGCACCTACAGCTACGATACAATTGCGGGGCAATTGATTCCATATTTACAGAAAGCATAGAGCTACGGGCTTATATCAGACTCAGTTTGTTGCGTTTTTGTTTTTCAATAAAGTAATTCAAGAAATAGTCCAAAACAGTAGAGAAAACAAAATTTGTCAGTCTGGCAAAATTTGGATTCTCGATGAATTATTTTCGTTCTGATCTGACAATTCTTTGTACGGTGTACAGATGAGCTATGAATTTCTTCGGATTTCTTATTCAACCTTTGGACATCGTATATTTCATTCGGTATTGCTCCGGGACGCACCTCGGACCGCCTCGAACTCAGGATATCGCTACAATTTTAGGGTGAAATTTCGAGCGCCTTTCACGCCTATGCTAATGACTTTGGATGTTTCACTTTGCTTTGCTGACTTTTTTGTTGGAAATTTTGTGCTCTGTAAAATGGTTCCTATACAATTTTTCGCTATCCATCACGCAGTGTCCGTAGTGAAAGGTAGCGGCGCAAGAAATTTCGCTCGCTTTTTATGGTTTATGAATTTTTTTTTCATGTATTGCAAACTAATTTTTTACACAAACTTGGATTTACGATCTGTGGCCTATCCCCTACATGCAGATATTTTTTATTCGTTTGTTCTGAATCCACTTGCATTGAGGGTCAAGAATTGGCCTAATTCTTCGACTGGATTATACGATTCTGTCAACTGCTATTGCAGATGCCCGATATAGTGAACTATTGACAATTCGTTCGGAAGATTATGTTTCTGTTTATGAAAAATAAAGTGAATTTGGCAAATAATTTTCTGTCAACAATTACTGAAAAAACGTTAGTTGATTAGAAATAACATTTGGACATGATGAATTAGTGAACCGAACATTTTAGTAGTAATCGCAATCTACAAACAATAGAGTCAGTTAAAAATCAGAGTACAGTAAGTCTGAATAACATCTCACCATTTATCTTGTTCGAACATTGTTTTTAATTATTAATTTTCAAACGACTACAAACGATTTCATGGACTCTGGGGGTGAAAACCCGTCTTTATCTCGATTTTTGAGCAACCACAAACGATATTGCAGGTACTACAAACAACTACAAACGATTTTATGGAATCTGGGGGTGAAAACCTGTCTTTATCTCGATTTTTGAGCAACTACAAACGAAATCAAGGGTACTACAAACAACTACAAACGATTTTATAGACTCTCGGGGTTGAAACCCGTCTTCATCTCGATTTTTGAGCAACTACAAACGATATTGAGGGTACTACAAACAACTGCAAACGATTTTATGGAATCTGGGGGTAAAACCCGTCTTTATCTCGATTTTTGAGCAACTACAAACGAAATCAAGGGTACTACAAACAACTACAAACGATTCTATAGATTCTGGGGGTTGAAACCCGTCTTCGTGTGATTTTTTTTTTCCTAGCGATAAGCATCGAACTGCAAACGGAAATGAGTTAACTACAATGAACTACTAACGATTCTGTATACGAAAAAAAATTGAAATCAATTTTTTTTCAATTTCGCGGGACGCCATTTTTTCAAGTGGCTATAACTTTTTTTGTAGGCTACTACAAACGAAATGGTTTTCACTACAATCAACTACATACGAAAATCTTCCGGAATTATAAAAACCAAATCGATTGGTGCAAGTCGGGGGCCAGGTTCACATAGGTCAAATTTGAGGCAATTCAAACATTGTTTTATCGACGGATACAAAGGGCTGACCCTTCTTGCCGTATACCAAATGTATACAGAATCTGGCAACTCGCATCTAAAAAGTCCCTGAATACGGGAAGTGCATTCACGGACTCTCCTATCGCTAGAGCTGGAACTATATGAGTAGATACGTTCTACCCTAACAGGAGTATTAGAAGAAGAGTCAGAAACCGAAAACCCCTCCATGATCTCCGCCTCGGAGAGAGTGATATCTACCCCCCTAATGAGGCCCACCTTGAATAGAGCAAAATCAGGCACATATACCCCATAGTTTGGGTCTACTACCGAGATTCCCGACTCGACAAAGTTATTGGCATCTGGATAATTGTTGAAAAATATATGTAAAAGCGACTTATCCCCTTGCTGCTAGCATGCCCCTTGAGCTTTTTACCAAGGCTCATATGATGTGAAAATTGCTCAGCTTAAGGCCTCGTTTCGTAAATCTCATGTCTCAAAAATGTGTTCACACAAAAAGGTAACAAAAAACACCAGGACTTACACAATGAATGCGATTTTTCGGATATAACCACTTGAGGAGAAGAAAAAAAAGAACTTACCTATCCGTGTTTCTTGGTTTGCCGTTTTGTTGCACCGTGTGGTTACGGAAGAATTTTGAAGATTCATCGTTTGCTTTTGGTAACATTTCATGCTCTGGTAGCTCGAGGTCTATTACGCGTATCGGAAGAATTCATACCACAAAATATCTTGGTATCAGCGTGTCCTACTCAACAAACATTTTTTTTGTAACACATGCACGTTCTCTACGTTTTTTAAACCTATTAAGCGGCCCTAAGGTGACCTTTCTTTGACCGACTCGAAAAAGCGGGCAATAATATTTCATTTTTGTCCGCTTATTGAAAAGCGGGCAATAATGAAATCATTATTGCAGAATCAATGCATGCGTTACAAAAAAAATGATATGCACCGAGGGCTAAGTGGGCTTTTTGACCTCGTGTGGTTGCAGTACTCGTCTTCGGCTCGCAGACGAACTCGTCTTCGGCTAGCAGACGAACTCGTCTTCGGCTAGCAGACGCTCTCGCCTTCGGCTCGTGCTAGCTCACCTCCGACTCGTACTGCAAACTTCACACTCGGTCTAAAATAGCCCACTTCACGCCCTTAGTATACAATATACTATTCCGTAATATTCGCGCCACTCGAAACTTGTTTTTCATGCGAATGAACATCATAAGCCGATTTTTTCAACAACAGGTCCGCATCGATTTTGAAAAAAAAATATGAAATAATTTTCTTCTCAGGATTGACTTGTTTTTGTTTGAAAATTTAGTGTGTAAGAGATAGTCAAGAGCTCTTATAGACACAATGGACAGATTTGTAGCTGAATAAATTCACGATCAAAAAATTATTTTCTCTTAAATTTTTGTTTTTCACTGTGATAAATACTTTTCGAACAAAATTATGAAACAATTATTTCTACATTCCTTATAAATTCTTCAATAACTCGTATTTTTTTCAAAATTTTCATAACCATACGCGGTAGTTGAAAAAAAAAATCGAAACATTTTTTTTACAGAAAAACTAAATAAACAAACAAGTTGTAGCCGTACTATTGAAAATTGTACTGTTATATTTTTATACAAATAAAATGTATGGGCAAGTCCACCAATCATCAACAAATGAACGGGCCGTCGGAAAATCGATTTGTCTGAAATTCTTACCTCTTGTAGTGTGTACCAAGATTGAAAAGTTCACCAAGTTGGAACCTTCTAAGACTTACCGTTCGCAAGAAATGCCATATACAAGTTTGCTATTTCGACCTAATTGAGGTTTGAACGCGAATTGTTTTCGTATCGTTATCGGCATAAAAAAATTATGAAAATATAAGTATCTTATGTGAAAAATTCTCACCTTTCCGAATATGTTATTCATTTCTGGGTAACTTTTCGAAATCAATCTCAAAAACACGATTTTTGGCAAGAAACCCGCTTTTTTTCATGCGCCACTAAACTTTATCTTACTTTTGAATTCTTTATCTGAAAGCTGAGATTTTTTCAGTAAGAAACCCAAATTTGTAGAGTGGGACGGCTACGGAATCCCGCTATAAGATAAAGTTTGATGGCGCATGAAAAAAAGCGGTTTTTTGCCGAAAAACGTGTTTGTGAGATTGATTTCGATATGTTACCCAGAAATGAATAACATATTCGGAAAGGTGAGAATTTTTCACATAAGATACTCATATTTTCATAATTTTTTTATGCCGATAACGATACGAAAACAATTCGCGTTTAAACCTCAATCAGGTCGAAATAGCAACTTGTATGTGGCATTTCTCGCAAACGATAAGTCCTAGAAGATTCTAACTTAGTGGACTCTTCAATCTTAGTACACACTATGAGAGGGAAGAATTTCAGACAAATCGATTTTTGGACGTCCCGTTCATTTGTTGATAATTGGTGGACTTGCCCGTATACTGAAATAATTCAATTACGAAAATTAAAATATGTCCATTGTCTCTATACAAGCTCTTGACTCTCTCAGTAACATATTAAATTTTCAAACAAATCGATCAAGTCGATCCTGAGAAGAAAATTATTGTAATTTTTTTTTTCTTCTCAGAAGCCGATTGATGTTGAGGTCTGATACTTTCAGGATCTTAGTATTTTGATAGTACCTACTTATCCATAAAATATCGTTAAGATATTCGCAAAAGGCATTTTTACCCTGCTTGTCCCCGTATGGCTTTCCGCTCATCCGACGTTCAAGTGACTGTAATTCCTGAGCCGATTGAGTCGCCATCATCGGAAAGGTCTTAAACTTTTTGTTATTTTTCGCAGAATTTTTCACAGAATTTTTGGCAATTTTTTTTTTCGAAAACGATGGTGGCCTATTGTTGAAAAAATTGGATTATGATGTTCATTCGCATGAAAAACAAGTTTCGAGTAGCGCGAATATTACGAAAACATGTTTGTAGAGTAGGATACTCAAATACCAAAGATACTTTCAGAAAATCGAATCAAAAAAATTTTTTCTTGCGTCATCAATGGAGCCACACCCAAATTTAGAGCACATAGATATCACACGCATTTATCAACAGAGAGAAGAAAAAAAAATCAGAAGTGGCACATGGACCCAATTAAGAACCGATAGCCAATCAAAAGACAAAAATAAGACAAGGAAGAAGAAAAAGACGAAGAAAAAAAAAGAAGAATCAATTCGTTTTCAAGTTGCTCTGGCAATGTGAGGGGTAGGAAGCAGGCCAACGCTCAACTTAGGAGAAAAAATATCCCTGCTGGAGCGGACTTGATGAGTCTCTTTATCAGGAAAAATACCTACTTGTACTTTTTAATCGTTGAAGCTTTGTTTCACTTGATAAATTGCAAAATAAGTATTGTCTATCACCCTTTGATTGCAGCAATGTATTCTGTTTTATCATGGTCAAACATAACATAAACCGTCGGGCTCAGCAGCAAAGCTCATATTTCTCACATAAACAACTTCAATAAATCTATTGGAAAAATTTATTTTAATATCCGAATTTAGGATCTAAAGAAACAAAAAAAATCTTTTTTTTTTTTTAAGTACTTATTCGCAATTTTTTTAGTTCTTTTCTCAAATGTCAAAGAATTGTTTTTGTTTCTATTCTTATTAAAAAGTTAAGTTTTTTGTTTCAATATAAGAACGTACTTTTGACCTTGTCAAAAAAAAAAAATCAAAATTATTTCAAAACAATTTTTCAAAATTATTGCTAATTGATAGGATTATCAGCCAAAGGACAGGTAAGTTTCAAGATGGAAGAAAAAAAAATACCGAGGATCTTTTCCAAAATAATATAACTATGTCCTAGAGTCAGCAAGGTATTGGCAACGGAGTTAGCTCGCAGGTGACCGAAATTTCTCTTTAGAAAAACTGATGACTAGTTAAGTTGGAAATATTTCTAAATTAGTGGTAAATCCAATTTTTCTATGTTGGATCGATGTAATGCTCACTTTGAAATTTTAATACTGGAATATAAGATGTTTGACTTTGGTCAATTGTATATTCAAATAGTTATAATTGTATATAATGCTAAATTAGGTACTGATAATTTACATAATTTTCTGGTGGTTCAAAATAACATTGGCTTTCTACCTATGTACAAATACAGTGCAACGTATATGCATTATTAATAATAACTAAATTATATCCTATATTACAATATGATCGACCATCATCGACTACAGTCAACATACAAAGATACAAACTTCTCTTACATACAGAACTCGCTCTAACTTCCTTTCATTACGTTTTGTCATCCTCTTAAGAGTCTTACGGTAATATACAAGCGATTAAAATTCCTGGTTGGTAAAGTAAAACTAATATTGTACAACTTTGGAGGAATGTTGTGATGGCTCGGCACCAACTTTTGCTAAAAAAAATCACTTAGTAAAACCACAATGGCACTTTACATTTTAAATATTAATATATCTATGATATCTGTACATACTTATATATGCATACATATATCTACATGTATGCGTATGTAATCCATGTAAAACCTATCCAATAACATAGCAACAATAACAACAATATATGGACTGTTAATTCATCCACTTGCGGCAGTTAGGCGCGCCACATGCGCATGCTATTTTGTGCTGGTCATCCTCTATGTCAAACTTATAATCGTACGCCAGCTGCAAGAAAAATAAAGTCAATTGAATTTTATGTTTTGTTAGTTTTTTTTCTACGTTGTTAGGTAACATTGAATGTTGGAAAGCGATGTAGTTTCAAAAATTACCTCTTCACCCCGTGAGATTCTTCGCTTTGCAAAGATAATGATCCGAAGATCACGCTCAACTTCAACAATTTCTGCGACGCAATTTGGATTACACGAATGGTTGATGTAACGAGCAAGTCCACCACATAGTGTCGCATCCACTACTCGCTCTTCGTCCAGGCGAAACATATAAATTCCCCGATTCTGTAACAAAGAAAAGTAACTCATCAAACTCCATGTGTGTTGTAATCGAATATTCGAAGTGTCATATCAGGTCAAAAACAATTTGAAATTCCATTGCGATACAGCTCGATGAATGTCTATGGCCGAAACAGCAAAACACAATACCATGAGCTCTTATTTGAAATGTGTCACACTCAAGCCGGACAGGACAAAAGAAATGTTTCTTCAATATTATTAAACCATACCAACTATCAGTGAATACCAGCTATTAATCATTGATCAGATATTAGATTGCATCTGAATAGAAATAATTATTTTTTCAAATCACTGGTATGCCTGGAAGAAATATTCTATGGACTTGGTTGTTTCACAGCTGATTATATGTAGGGTAGCGTGGTCCCAAACCGACTGGTGGTCTCATCCTGACCTCTCCATGTGTTTCAGTATTCATGCTGCCACGGAAACTGTCGGTGGTGGCATTTGAAAGCTCTCACAACACCGACAATTTGGAGGTAAAAACTCATCTTTTTCTCTCATTTTATTCTATGATTCCGCGCCGTGTTTTTTTTCGAAAGCCGCGAAGTTAATTTTGCAGCTGCACGGAACTTCAGTTTGAAGTGTTTTATTGTGTCGTGAAAAATCCAAAGTTAGGTTGTTTTGGTTGCTCATGGCCTAGACTTGAACACGCACTATGAGATTTAGATCACTTCCATCGTTGTGAGTAAACGGCGAGTCATTCTTTGAAAAAAGTCGTGGTGGTCCCAAACCGACCGCCAAGGGGTGGTCCGAAACTGATCCCTATGTTTTTGTGCACTACAGACTTTCTAGCTTGTTTTTGACAGTCAAACTGTGATTTAATGACTGCCGACGGTAATTACACATATTTTTTTAGAAATGGGGCGATCGTTCAAACGTAAAAAGCCAAAACGAGATCCGGCAATTTTGCGGCGAGCAATTGCTGCAATAGCATTAGGATTTTCGCTTCCTCAAAAAAGGCCTTCAAATGTTCTAGATAAATTCAAAGATTATTCCCAAATCGTATTGTTTTGCTAATATGTTGTAAAATAACTTCAAAATTTTAGCCGCTTCCCTTCAGTCGCTGCAAAAAAATAGGGGGTCGGTTTCGGACCACGATTTTTGAGAACAACCAATATGCAGACTTTCACTACGGCCTCGGTATCTTAAACAAACGGTACCCGAAACCTCGTCAAGCTACTTAAAACTTTAAATAACGTTCCCTTTAAAGAATCAAAATTTTGTTTCAGCAAAAAAATCATTTTTAGGCACTTTTATTGCCTTTGCTACTTAGGCGGTCGGTTTCGGACCACGCTACCCTATTTTTAGGTATAATTAGAAGTTATTAGTGATAGGTTTATTGGTGATTGGTCGCCTTACTTACATTAAGGCCCATCCCTAGTCGCCCACCTCCTTTTTTTCGAAAAAGGGGTGGGGAGGGCACATTTCGATTATTATCTAGGCCCAAGCGTCGAAGACGCAAGAATCAAATGCAGAGCGGCGATTCTATTTCAATTCCGAACACATACGTTCGAAAATATGTTCGTTTCATGCGAAAATAGAGCTGCAAAACCGTTTTTAGATTTGACAAATGTCAATTTCCTCGGCGGCCATTATTATGTAGCTGTCCGCCGAGTTTAGCTGGCACACGAGGTAAGTGGCGCCACGTATTGTAACGTGTTCGGCTATTAGCCAATAGCTGAAGCCCGCTACGTCGTTCTCACACATCACGCAAATACCGACGTGACCGAAAATAGGTATAAATACGACCATGCTCGGCGGAATCGCCAGCATTCGTAGGCAGAGCGACCACGGTGTCTCACTTAGCGTTTAGGTATAGAGCATTCATAGGCAAAGCGTCCTCGATGTCTCACCTAGTTTTGATATACGGAACAGTGCTATAGCAGCCTGTTACCAGTAACGTAGATTCACTCATTATTAATCAGATCAAAGCGATTGATTAAATATTACATTCAATGAAACTCAAACAATAATTACTTCAATCACACTTCATATTTAAAAGTCGTCTTAGCACGTCTATCGACGCAATAGCAAACTCACATTATTACTGATAATCATTTACTCTATTAAAAACCTACAGATTGGATAAGTAGCCCGTTGCTTATTCATATAAGATTAAAACAACTTTCTTTGTATCGAGCCACATTTAAACAAAATCAATGTATTAATATTTATGGTAAATCTAACGGTTGCAACCACTCATACTATTTGTCAAAACATTTAAAGTATAATTTTATGTTGAAATTATAATATTACGAAATCTAACAGCTGTTGTTTCCTTAGCTATCATTCTTAGTCATTTCATATCGCCAAGATCACAACAAGTAAATTAGCTAGAGGCAGCTTTGGCTAAGGTATAGTTGACAACACAAGACAGCGGTGATATCGCTATCCCCGTCTGGCTGTGTGATAGACTATACCAAGTCCGAGTCTGTACAGACAGGCTTGACTGCAAAGTCCGGCTCTGGAGGGAGGCAGCTTTGTGTCACTGAGGAATAGACCGAGTCTGTGTAAGGCAGCTTTGTTATTGTTCTTCATACACCGAGTCTGTGTTTTAGGGAGGTGATCTTGGTGATCAACATCCAACATTCGAGTAGAATACGTAACTTCGCGCAGAAAGATTAATTAAAGAGGAGCTCCGATCATAAATTCGCAGCAAAGACACTCACGCGAACTTAAAAAGGATTTTCCACGATCATAGGATCAGTAAAAAATCCGTAAAAAGTTACAGTATATATGCTCCGACGCAAGGATAGTACACTAAGAGAGTGATATCCTTGATATTTGTGGCGCCACTTATCTCGTGTGCCAGCTAAACTCGGCGGACAGCTTCATAATAATGGCCGCCGAGGAAATTGACATTTGACAAATCTAAAAACGGTTTTGCAGCTCTATTTTCGCATCAAACGAACATATTTTCGTACGTATGTGTTCGGAATTGAAATAGAATCGCCGCTCTGCATTTTATTTTTGCGTCGTCGACGCCTGGGCCCGGATAATAATCGAGATGTGCCTGCCCCGCCCCTTTTTCGGTAACAAGGAGGTGGGCGACTAGGGATGGGCCTTAAGTCTACCAAACAAACAGCGGTTGTTGCAGGATACAGGTCACATCGAAACTTTTTGAAATTTGCAGGAAATATTCTATAATTATGTAATTTCGGGGCAAATCATTAATATGTAGAGATAAGGTCAGTCTTCTATTGTTGCGGGCGTGTAACAAGCTCTTTCTCTCAGTGTTTACAAATAAAATAAAATAAAATTTGATTATTAACATCAACAATCGAATTTATGGAATATCATTGTTTTACTCTGAAATTACATCAAGGTCGAATATTCCCTTCAAGTTGAAGTTTCAATGAATGATGCGACCTGTACCCTACGACAGACACTTTTTCTTCGGGGCAATCAATCTATGTAAAGCGAAATCCATAAAATCTGGAATAATTTTGAATTATGTCTTAAAATATTAGTACTCAACCATGAAAAATCCGAGCGAATAGAATATTTCTTCACAAGGTACCAGTGATTTGAAAAAATATTATTTCCAAGGTGTATATACCCCCATAAGTTGAGCACCAAATGAATAATTAAAACTTACTCTTGCTTCGTACTGCTTTTCTCTGGTTTCAGCTAGTTCGGAACGAATGATTTCTCCAATGTATTCAATGACCATCGTATGCTTCTCCAGGTCCCGAGCTGCGTACAGGCCTAATCCTTGAATTTTTGATCTTGCTAAATAAACGTTATTCCGCCACTCTTGTTTCATCTTCTTGTATTGGGAACTTTTAGAGTGCACAAACTGTTTAGAGTAAGGGCACGCTACCTCACCAGCAACAGTTACGGTAGGCACAAAAGCTGCCCGTGCGGAAGATCCAGTACGTTGCGTGTGCGGCCTTTTCCATGGCAATTGATTCCTTAATCGAGCCTCCGTTCTCGCACTACCAGTTGGGTTGATCGCCAGTGGCAATTCTAGCAAAGGATTTCTTCCGTATTTGAATCTGTAATCTGTAAGTGTTTCTATACCAGGTAGACTTTCGAGAACACGAACAACTGCAGGCTCGGTAAGGCCGAATAAATCTTCCCCAGAAACGTAGCGGGGAAACAATTGCACGCTGTGGGTAGTCCGGCGTAATTCTGCCAATGGTTCTAAAATGCGACTCCAAACAGCACGAGGTGTTGCATCTCGCAGCTCAACATCCTCCTGGGAGGGTTCTTGGACTAGAACTCTGAACTCCGGTCGTCCAGACACATCATGAATCGAACATACATATCTACAACGCTTATTTGGCCTCTTCATGCTCCAGTAAAATCTCACTATCTTATAACCGACTGGATAGATGTAGTGGGGTGTATGAAAGTTACTCAGTTGATGAGGCAGTAATTGACCCACACTTAAGAATATCAGGCTTCCAACGCGCAGAAGATGATTATGTTCCGAATGATGCATCACAGCTGCTACTTGTCTATTCTCATCTCGATTAACGTAGACACGTCGATAAACCGATAGCGTTGTCAATTCATTGTCTTTTTCATTCTTCTGTACATGTTGCGAACAATATGTACTCTGCAACATGTAATACATAAATATAATTGCAGTAACTTATGTGACTCACAGAAAATTAGAAACATATCGAGTGTATTACTTAATACCATATATCCATAGTATCAGAAACCAGCATCAGACTGAATTCACAAAGTTTCAAGGGATTCACAAGATGCACAAAATAAACTTTTTACCAATCTATAGTCACAGAGGATCTTTTGAAAAGAAAAAAAAATCGTGAAACGCGGTGTTTGATTCGAAAACTATTTTGCGCTGTATCATGTGTCTGAACTTGTATGTAACTTTTGTCTGACATACGTTTTGATGGAATAAATCTTCAAGTGATTCAGGGGTCGTACTATTACAGGAAAAACCTTGAGTGAAAATAAAAAATGTCACGATCAAACATTGGTCAAGTTGGCATTTGGAATACTCCAAATTTAGACTACTTGATAATTCTGGTTCATAAGTGACGGTAAGTTATCTGGATTTGAATATTTTTCATCATTAATTACCTAATTACTATGTGGCTTTTAATTATTATAACTAATTCATACCTTATTTTTATAGAAAACGCAACCATCCTTCACTGCGCAACCAAGATGATAGACATTGGTGCAACGTATCTTGAAGCACTTTACAGTAGCTCCAGGTTTGTCACATACCATACAGTTGAGAACAAGACTATGTTGCAATGCCGTGTCCAGATTCATAAGAGCACCATTTACTGTTTCGTATACGTCATCAGACCAAAGTGCACAATTAAGATGTACCCATTTGTCAACATCAAAATTTAATAATCTGGCAGGTCCATCTGCAGCACCGTCACCCTGACTGTTGCAGAACATGCAACGGCGGCTATCGTCAGCCTTCGCCGGAATCACGGTCACGCCCAATCGAAAAAGCATCTGAAAAAACGGAATGTCCCAACATTGATGTTAATTGTTTTAACATGGAGGACTTTATAAATTTATGAACCCTTCAATTTTCAGAACTCTAAACACGGCGCGCTTGATCTGATGAGTTGTTCAACACATAACAAGCTTTCAGCTCGAAATAAAAAAACAAAAAACAGTTGATATAGAAACATTTTTGCAGCCACGTTTTATGTTATAAAGACGTGACCATTCAGCTGTCACAAGCCACTGGACGATCAACAGATTTACAGTGTTATTTCTACTACACTGAACAACAAAATTCTGGGACTAAAATATTAACTCTGCATTCATTTTCATCCTCTCAGAACTTTTAGTATGTACAGATATGAATATGAACACCGATATGAATATCCAACAAAGCATCCAACAAAGAACCCCGCATCCATCTTTATGTAAAAGCGGTTTCCGTCAAATTCCATGAAACTGCAGTATGATGCATTTTGAACTATGCTGATTAAAAGACTCTATGGGGCAAACTCCCTAAAGTAAAGGGTTTCCAAGATATTTAGGTATAAAGTTCAAATCACTTGGTTAATAACTATGAATAACTTGAAAACAGTTAGATTCATTGTGAAAGACCAAGAGACCTTTTTTGTATAGCGTTCAATTTTGAACAAAAGTAGCTATGCAGAATCCTTCTAAGTGGATTAGTTCTTGAGATATAAGAATCAAAAAGTGCCACCAGAACATTTCCCATGTATTTTCAATTGAAAATAAAAAATAGCGATCAGCGACCTCTAAATAATAATATTAAGAGCTGAGTTTTCTTGAGGCTCGTTATTCGATTATAAAGAACAAGTTTTTTTAGAGTAACTTTTGAAAAAAAAAAGTAGTCGATTTATTTGACCCACCCTAATCTATGTTTTACATATTACATGCGTGGTGGAAACATGCTGCCCTTGCTAGCTACAATTTTCGAACTTGATACCTAAATATCTTGGCAACCCTTAAGTTTAGGAGATTTGGCCCAAAGAGACATTTAATCAGCATGGTTTGAAATGCAACATACTCTAGTTTGATGGAATTTGACTGAAACCGCTTTTACATGAGGACAGCTGCAAGGTCCTTTATCAGAACGATTCTACTGAGTGCTTCAATGACTACAGCGCAAGTTAGGAACCCTGCTTAATTTGATGAAACGTGATTTGAATTATTTGAAATTTTATGTTTTCTTCGATAGTTTAGCACTGTGTCGGTTTAGTTCTCCCTTACGGAGGAGAGTGGCCTTTGAGTCATTCTCTGGTCTTTAACGGCTTTGGAAAGCAAGTTTCATCTGTGAATGCCACATGTTCACAGTTTGTCTATTCGGTTTAGTCACTTTGCGTACTGTCCTCAAATCAGTGTTGAGCGAATTTGTTCTCAATTACATTTAAATTACAAATTACAATTGCCGATGCCGATAAGATTCGATTATAAATGGATGAGTCCGAATATATGTAGGTACCAGTATAAATCAAAATTAATTGTAATTTAGTGAACTTGAGGAAAGAGTACCCCCAACTTTTCAACCACATGATGTACTGGACTTGCGGGAATGACCAATTTATTTCTGTAGTGATTTATTACGAGGAATTCAAGTGTCATAAATTCAAAACAGTCTGCAAATTGGTTCGCAATTTTTGATTTTTTTCAAAATGCCGTTTTAATTAAAATTGTAATTAATTCGAGAAAAGCTATCACCTATATTTGTAACTTGTAATTGATTCGAAAAAAAGGTGTCAATTACATTTTCAATTTGTAATTGATTCGAAAAAAGGTGTCAATTACATTTGTAATTTGTAATTGATTCGAAAAAACATTCCAATTACATTTGTAATTTGTAATTGATTCGGAAAAACATTCCAATTACATTTGTAATTTGTAATTGATTTGACTGTCAATTACAAATTACAATTGTAATTTGTAATTTAAATGTAATTAATTACAAATGTAATTGGATGCTGCCCAACACTGCGTCAAATAGTGAATAAATTCAGAACTCAAAACATGAGTCTGTTCAGAATGGCGACTGAATATCGTGAATGTCGAAACAGATCAGCGTGATGTTTCCCTAACAAAGAATCGATTAGAGCAGCGATCTGGATGGAAACGGGTCCGGCAGGTATGGAGATCACCATTGGACTCTAATACGAATATGTAATCAATTTAGGGTGGTCCTTATTTTAGGTATTTTGGGATTTTGATGCTCCCAAAGGCTCAAATAGTTCAAAACAAATCAAAAAAAAATATTAGCAAAGTTTCAGATCTGTATTTCAATTTTAACCCGTGCCTTCCTGCGATGTGAGTTTATCCGTCTAAATAACATGGAATTTTTGACATTGAACAATCAATTTTTTATTTTGACTGAAGTAATAGTTCAAAAAGTTTAAAACTCTGTAAACTTTATCCTTATGATAGTAGCTATCCATAGAAAAACATAAATTATTTTTCATTAAGCTGCAACTCCAAAATTATATTAGCTTAAAATCTATAAAAATTCTGGGGGATAGCTACTATCATAACGATAAAGTCTACAGAGTATCAGACTCTTTGAACAATCACTTTAGCCAAAATAAAATATTGATTGTTCAATGCCAAAAATCCCATGGTATTTAGATGGATAAACTGACATTGCAGGGAGGCACGGGTTAAAATTGAGATAGAGACCTGAAACTTTGGAAATATTTTTTTAAAGTTTTTTCAAACTATCTGAGCCTCTGAAAGCATCAAAATTCCAAAATACCTAAAATAAGGACCATACGGAATGATCATACTTATTAATATCATGCAAGATAAAATAACATTATTCATTACCTCTGTGATTTCACGATCTGTCGGTTTCTTATACTTGGTTGCTGGCTGAATACCACCTAGAGCCCACGATTTATATCTGCGACCTCTCCAAACTTTTGCTGGAGGATCAATAGAATCATCATTCAATGATTCGTCGCTAGCTGAGTGTTTTTTGGGCCTTCTATCATCAACTGAATCGTCCTTATTTTCAAAAGCATGTAAATCCGTATTGTCTTCAGTTTTAATTCTAACTTCTGTCTTAATTTCCATTGCCTCAATTTTCGTACTGTCAATGTGTTCTACTGGTTGCTTTGCAGTAAACTTTTTCTCTTGAATTTCTTTCTTCAATTCAGTCTCGGCAAATCTAGACTGAGAGTTCTGGCACAAATGATCCACAATCGCAGCCGCCTGTGTAATTTATCATCATATATACAATCAGCATGCATAATCACCAAGATCGTATTAAATTTAATAAATAAATTAAAAACTACAGGACAGCTGAACTTTCATTGGTATACCTACACTCAATTGTATCGAATAAACGAATAAATAAATATATCTAAAGGAATGGTACACTTTGTATTCAACTATTTTTATCAAACAGATATCATCGAAATTAAACATTTTTGATATATTTCACTACAGAGGCGCTAAAGCGGTTCAGGAGTCCTGGGGACTTGTTCAAAAGCCCATAAAACAATTACGTTTGTTATTACTTGCTAGTTGAATTCTCTAGCATCAACTTGACTTATGTGTTACATTATAATTATGTATTGATGAACAACGATTGTAAACATTACAGCTGTGACTGTTACTGATCCTACCTTTTCTTGAGTAGCCGTTGGAGATCTATGTATTAGAGCAAATTGCATATAGCAAGCTGCTGAACAGAAACAGAGTTCCTCGCCAGGCTCTGTTTCTTCTTTACTCAAAAATGGCAGATCTGAAACTTTTTTTCGGATCAAACTGTTCAGGATAACCACGTCACAGTGTCGACAGAATTTGGCTGCCCCATTGAGGATGCTTTGGATGTCAATAGGAGCTGCAGAGCCAATACAAATATATGTTTATGAGGATTTTTGCAAATTGTATATGAAGAGGACGTTGATACAGCACTCTATTATTTGAAACAAATCGGATATTTAATACAATCTATAAACTTTGGTGCTGAATCTGGCAAGTTTGATGAAAACTGCGTTTTCACAATATTAGTGTGCGTGACATTAGTAAATAAGTAATCCTGCAATAAGGAAGTTGCATGATTATGTCAATGTGACGTGAAATGATTGCCTCAATGGTGAATTTGTGGCTAAACATGTGTCTAAAAGCGAAAAATGTCCAACGTCATGACATATCGTTTCATCTGTCTTATCTGTGTGATTTGCTCTAAGTATTCTGCCATGTGACAATACCATGTGAAACAGTAATGGCTTGCAATCTTTGGAATATGAAAAATCGAGGGAGAAATATATATAGAGAGAGAATATACAATAATTTCATGTTTAATAAACTAATAGGACAGTAAGTGCTCCATTGAGATAATTTCCGTAGAGGTAAGAAATTTTGGGCCCAATACGCACATAGCTTAGCATGCGGACGATGGAAGCCTGGCAATTTCGTACGGAATTAAGATGTATTATTTTGAAAAGTTATTTGACAGTATAATTGATTTGTCATTATTCGCGTGCACTGATACATTGGGGAAAAAAAAAAAAACATTTTTACTCGTGCAACTTCCTTATTATTGATCAGTATTGCAATAAAAGAAAGAACGTTGTGGTCACAAAGCCTCACCTCCTTCTTTACCATCTTTTCCTTTTGTCCTGTAAAGTCCTAGCTTTTGGCTTGGCGGGGTGGTTGTGCGTTCAACTATTTGATAACCAGACGGAGGAGCAATATTCAAGATATTAGCCAAGTCTTTCAGTACTCCCATAATATCATCCGCAGCCTGGCTGTTCAAAGTTAGAGTCACAGTAACATTACCATTATCTCGCAATGGTACGGGAGGTGATTTTCCAATTCTGTAAATAACATTACCGAAATTAGGAGATTTTTCAAAAGAACTTAGCAATCTATGTCGCACTGTAATTTTGAATAACGGCGAAACTATTTGGACGGCTTTTCTTCATGTGACTAAGGTCAGAAGCCAGAATACTACATTTCTGTAAATGCATATTTTGTCTTGGATGAATTTGTAACCTTTTTTTTTTTTAAGTCATTTTTGTAGTACAATGCACAGTATCATCTCGCATGAAATTATTTATTTTTTTTCATCATGTGAACGATCTTTTAGGAAAGGAATCGTCGTACTCTGTTTGATCTTAAGAAAAATTATCTACACCAACTCATCAGGTAGGAAATTATTAGACACAATTTATTTGGTTGTGTGGTATCTAATACAAAATTTCGCACGATGTAATTGTACACATTTATCATGCCCAAAAGTATTCCACTCAGAATTATCAAGGAGAAACCATAGAAATCTCAAGTCTAAAGGGCAGTGTTGACACAAATTAATCATAGACATTCGAAATGATTATGCTTTATCCAAGCACTCGCTTCTGCATTTTTCAATCATCATTGCTTTACCAATAGCAAATGAGTGTTTAGGTACAGCAATCACCATCACTGGTGACTATGTATTATCAGCTTTTTGAGAACCAAATTTCAATTTTCGAAGAATATTGCTTTAGAGATAGTTGAACTTTATATCGGACAATTTTGTACAGAATTAGCAGAGAGGTGAGAGAGAACGCCCCTCGATGGGAGATTTGTGATCACATCCCTTTTATCTATCGCATTCATGGCAAAGCTAAGATCTATATGTGTTTCACACTAAGACAGAAAACAACAGTGGTAACTGAATGTACAGGCCTAACATTACTATGAGTGCTCTCAGACCTC
The DNA here is from genome assembly GCA_949628255.1 of Macrophya alboannulata. Taxonomy (NCBI): domain Eukaryota; kingdom Metazoa; phylum Arthropoda; class Insecta; order Hymenoptera; family Tenthredinidae; genus Macrophya; species Macrophya alboannulata. The sequence continues at coordinate 23,857,631 of OX451208.1, forward strand.
CTTTCTGCTTTGAGTAATTCATTACCTGGATACGCCGAAATTCTCTTTATCCATTTTAACTGAATCTTTGGTGAAACCTGGCTTGAGTCTAATGGGAATTGGTGACACTAATGGTATCACAGGAGACACCCTCTTTAGCCAATCCGACTCTTCGTCAGACTCTTCCTCTATTAATCGTAGTCCCGGATATCGATGTATAAACTCGGGGATTACACATTCAGGTGATGACGAGCTAACAATTGTATCGGGTGTGTCAACATCACGGGTCATAGTCAAGGAATTATCCTTTTTATCGTCAGCTGAAATCATCAACGGAGAATACTTAAGTCAAGAGAAGATTCTCAACCACTATAAACCCAATTTGAAACAAAATTTGATCATTTTGGAAAAAGATTGATTTCAATAACAATTTATGTTTACAAACGCCTTATTTGGATTCGATATGTAATCAATTATCTTGTTGTAAGGAGATCTTAATAATTTTATGGCATAGTTCAAACTTACACTCATTTAATTTGAGAGGCGCAAATTCTTGGTCATAAAAGCCTCTCTGGGTAGAAGGGACCTGCTGAGGTGGAAGTGGTTCCAGTTCACCAAACGGCTGAGTATTGTAATGGTCGGCTGTGCCTTGTAAGGATGCAGCACCATAGGAACCAGTTAAATCTCCAGTTCGAGTGTTGTATTCCCTTTGAGTGCCGATCTTATATAAATCTCCGGAGCCGAAAATAGGACAGACTCCATAAGCTCTGCCAAGCAATGGTTCAAGCACTGCCATAGGTTGAAGTTGCCGTAATTGAGACATTAGATTGTCAACGAAAGTGTCATAATCCTCTTCCGGGTGAGAAACTTTTCTTGGTCGTTTTTTTTGAGGGGCGGCTGTAGCATCTTTTCCTTGGCTTTGTCTACGTTTCTGTTGGTACTGACGTCTCTTCAATTTTTTGAGATCTGAAAGTATTCAAGTATGCTTCAAGTCATCTATCACAAGTATTTCACTTGTTCTTATGATTTATACTTTACAATTATACTTTATAATTAACATGCCTATTGCAGTAAAGGATCAAAGTGAACACCGATAACAAACATTTTAAAGAAATCAAAGTCACCTACCAATTTTATCGTTCATGGATCCGTCAATGAACTCATCTTTGGCAGTAAGAAGAAAGTCTTTGGTTTCAGTTACATGGGTGGGAGTGCCACCTGAAAGTACTTCGTCTAGTATTTCTTTTTTAACTTCCACTAAAGGCACTGTGTGTTGCGTAAGAGCACCCTGTGACAGCTGAGCTTGGTGTCCCATTTCATGTGAAACTGGGAGAGGCACTGACGGTTGTATTACATTAACGTGCGGAGACTTTTGAGCTACATGAGATACGCTCTGTGGTATTAGTGGTTGACTATTGGACTGAGATACTTGTGGCTGTGATATCGGGACCAAAGTTGATTGTGGTGTAGGTTGACTAACACTTCCCACTTGCTGTGTAGCCTGTCCCTGCTTAGAGGGCGCCGTTACTGTCAATGGTTTAGCTTGTGGTACCAGTTTTGACGTCGGCGTTGATGTTGACACTGGTTGTTGGGGCGTTTGAGTGGTGTTTGTATTCATTGTGTCTAGAATAGTCTTAATTGGCGATTTGGTAATTGTTGGGGTGACATTTTGTGTCGATGAAACTATTGCTTCGGTTGATACCGGTTGCGTCGATGGTGCTTGTTTTACTGTTGACGTAGTTGTTCCTGGTTGGACTCCTGAATTAGTAGCCACATTCAACTTAGATTGTTGGTCCAGCGTTTGCAGTTTCGAAATACTATCTATCGCCCGCTGTGTTGATTGTTGAGACACAGATGTGGAGCTCAGAGATTTGGATGGTGGCATTGCAGTTTGCTCCTCCTTGGTCGGGGAATTTGGCGTTTTTAATGGTGGTACCGAATGTGAAACAAACGAGGTTTCTCTATTTAAGATTTGTTTAGGTGTAGGTTTATTGAGTGCTGTCTCGTTGAGCAATGGCGGAAGAAGAGACGACGGTGTTGGTGGTACAGGACGGGCTAGCTGGGCTTCAAGGGATGGTACTAACGGCAAGTTAGGTCCTTGGCTAGTCCCAGATGGGGAAATTGTAGTAGCGCAAGCGGTGTTTTGTAACAGCTGTTTCAAGAGGACATTTTGAGATTCTTCCATTCTTGATGGTTTGACACTAATTTTGTTCGTTTCTATTTCTGATCTAGTCGTAGAAACAGTTTTTTCTAGATTTGTTTGAATTCTCGTTAACGTATCTTCTGGATCCTTCTTAATAGTTGCACTTTGAATGAGAACTTCCAATTTACTTGATTTATTATCAATAGGTAAATGTCCTGTAGGTTTGTTGTAGAGCGTTTGGCCAGATGTCAACTGAGTATGAAGCAGTGTTGGAGCCTGGGATAAAGTAGATTGAAGTATGCTAGTAGTAACATTGATAGTTACAGGAGTAGTTGTTATTACCGGAGGTGCTATTGTCCTCAAGCATTGCATTGGCGTATTCATAGTGTTTGTCGTTGAACTGACCACAACTCTGGATGGATTCGAGGAAGCACTTGTACTTACTTGTAGTATTGCCTGAAGATTTTGAGTACTTGTACGTTGTACACACGTCGATGGTACAGAGCTAAGTAAATTACTTGTTTGGGTGAGAGCCGTACTTGTCCTGTGTCCAGCGATAGTTGGCTTTGCAGAATTTGTTCCAGCAAGCATAGCATTCAGCATTGCATTCGATGTTATTGAGACACCTGAATTTGATCCAGCTCTAGATATTATAATAGAAGTTGTCTGCAAACAAGTGCTTGCTGTTTGTGTCTGCATCGTACTAGAATTTGTCCTTGAATATTGTTCACTAGAAGTAGGTTTACAGATTGTTGAAATTACACTTACGCTAGCACTTTGGGATCCCTTTGATTCAATAAGTTCGGTGGTACTGCTGCTTTCTGGATTAGTTTTTATGTTAGCACTTGTGCTGGTTGTATTTGGTATTTGTAATCGTTGATTAGCATCTGTCGAAGAAACCATTTGCAAGTTTGTTGATATACTACTGGTTGGTATTACCATGCTGCCAAGTTTAGCAGCTGATGTTATCGACGATACTATAGGTACATTTGCTTGATCGGACATTGTATAAGCCTGCGAGTGATTGGACTGAAGAGAAGACAATAATGTCCGTAACTGATGGGATACGGTGGCAACGTTTGAAGTCAACTCGGTTGGTTTTGACAAAGGAGAAAGATGTGGTACGGTTGTCGTGCTTTTCTGTAATTGAGTCACAGCACTCACAGCTATTGGTGTTGTCCCATGGGTTAACGGTGGAGGGCCTCTTTTCGTGGCCGTATCTATAGAAGGTGTGCTTGTATTTTCTGACTTTATTGACTCTCCTTCTTTTTGTAGCGAGGTTTCATTTTCTCCGTTACCTTGCTCCAGATCAAGTAAAGAATCTTGTAGAATATTTAGTGGTAAAGTATCTAATGTGGCAGGTAATGGATAAATCAAACTTGGTTTACTCGATCTATTTTCTTGCAAAATATCAGTATTTGCCATCTCAGGTTTAGAGGATATTATGTTATGGAGCATATCTAGGATCTCGTCAGACGACTCTTCCATTGGATTCTTTTCTTCGTTTAAATTTGGCATGTAATCTTTGTTCGAATCAATTTCACTTGAACTTTCCGCCTTTTTTTCAAATGAGCCACAAGCTGTCATGCTTAAGTTACTAGAGGTGGGAGGCACTCCGGCAAAATCCGTTTCTGGCTTTTCCTGGGATGAGGTGACTTGCGTTTTATTAGTGGCAGCAGAAGATAGCCCCACATCATTCTCCAAAATATGAACAAGAGATAAATGGTCAGCCACGGGTGACATTCTTTTCAAGCTACCGGTTTCCGATGATTTACTGTCAGATTTCGATCGTTTAATGCCACTGGCAATATTCTCTTCAGGATTGTGAATGGCCTCCAGCATGCTCTCTAACTCGTCTGTAGTATTCAAGGAGTCTGATTTTTTATCATCTGCTTGAGGCGTATCTTTTATACTCGAACTTGCACTGCTCTGCACATTACATGAGCTATCATTTTCCTCAGTGTTTATCTCACTACCCATGTGATTGTCGCTGTGCTTTTGCACATCGACACCTTCAGATTTTCCATCTAATTCGTCCTGAACATTGTTAGAGAGACCATTTGCATTGTCTTTGATGGGTAGATCCGGAATGGACATCTTAGGTGTGGACAAAGTAACAGATGTTGGTTGAACGCTGACTGCTAATTTCGCTGGGAGTATTTGTTGTTTAATCTTCGTGCCTTGTAGAAATTTAAGGTAATCATCACCTGCTACAGTTGTAGTCGTTGGTTGCACTGCATCCAGTTGCTTCAATGGTGCTGTAGGCATGTCAGAATTTACTTTGACTTCCGCGGCAGCTTGACACAGTCTAGCTGCAATTTTGGCATCAGCTACAATACTGGCCATGGTGGAAGGCGACATAGTCTGTTTTGAAATCTCAAGCGAGGATGTGGTTACAATTTCTTTTAAAGTATTCATACTTGCATGAACATTAATAGTATTTGAAACATTTTCGGCTACAGCGCCACATGTAGTCACAGTAGTACACACAGGCAGATTGGTGGAAATGGTGGGGTATGACACTGTTGGTTTAGTGATACCAGGTACTCCGATATTGGCTTGGTGCAAACTAGACGGTGGCATCTCACAACGTACAACTTTATCTGGGAATGTGAAAGATGCAACGGTTGATTTGCTATTCTCTTTTTGCTGTGATTTAAGTTCGACATTCTTTACTAATTGTGAGGTTTCTTCAACTGTTTGGGTGACATCGTTGGTATCGAGTTTGTCAGGTTCATCGTGACAAAACTCCTTGGCAATGCTATCTTCTGGTGATTTGCTACTTGGATCAATGATTACTACTTCTGACTCCTCAACAAGAGAAACCATTATGTGGTGGTCAGGTGATTGATCGATATATGGTCCGGGCGATGGATCCACATTCAGCTCCTCTTGATCTGGTGACTCTGGCGTGTCTGTCACGGCGACCAACTTTTTTCCAGCCGGCAAAGTTCGGACAATATCAAGCCTCAGCCCCTTTTTATTTCGAGTTTGCGACGGAACCAAGTCCTCATCACTCAACACTGTTTCGTCTACCCGAGTTCCTGAGTGCTCGATTTCTAAAATTTGAACCAAATCGTGAGACTGAGTACCGTCATTGACTAACGCATGGTTGAGAGAATCATTGCTGTCAACAGATAAATCTACTACCATGTCTGACTCAAATAGGACATACTCCTCCTGCATATCTGGTTCAAGTGTACCAGTTATAACATCTCCCAATTCCGTGTCTCCGAATTGTTCTATGACCGTGATATCATCGCTGTCTCGTTGAGCCGTTGAGCTCAAAGTTACTTCAGTATTTACAATGGTTTTGTCATCATCATAGTCTGTTGTATCAGGTATTGGCTCAAGTTTGTCGCTAGGGCTCCCCAAAGGTACCGGATTGGAATCAGCCAAAGAGGAAGTTGCTTTTGGCTCTACATCAGTTGGTGGAGTTTGCGGAGGTGTGTGAGAATCGTCGTCAAAATCATTATAATCAGCACAGACTAGGGAGTTTATTTTAGATTGTGGAATGCCTGTTTTCCTATGTACAGCTGCTGAAGTATTTGGTTTCTCTTCAGCACATGGTAAGTGAGACTCTGCTGTTTTGCCTTTGCTTGACTCTGGTTTCATAGACCACATCGGTGATCCCCCTCTGAGACCCAATCTGAAATATCCATATCTACCAAAACTTGGTGGTAATGGCAATGGATTCAACGGATTGTGGGGATTACCACCACCTCTACTGCCGTGGTCTGTACACATGATCTGATCCTGCTGCTGTTGATCATTTGCCCCTGAATGATTGTTTGAATTTTGTGAATTATACGGTGTATGGGGTGTGTGCGGTGTATGGGGTGTCCTGGGTGTTCCAGGGTTTTCAACACTTTGAGGTCTATCAGGCATTGCCGGGCTATTCCCACTCGACTGTCTTCTTTGCATTTGCATCGGCGATCCTCCAACCATTGGACTTCGTGGCATTGGAGAGTTAGGAGTTTGAGGTGGCGGCGGATGATGCGAGTTGTTTAACTGATGTTGCAGCATTGGTGATGTGGGGGGATGATTCCTTGACATTGGACTCGGTGGTTGATACTGCGGTATCATCGGAGAGCTCGGTGGATGGGAGTGAATTCTACTATTCATTGGACTTGGTGGTTGTGAATTCTGACTCAATTGTTGTTGTAGCATAGGAGAGCCCATTGTTTGCTGTACCATGGGACTACGTGGCATCGGCGAGCTAGGTGGCTGCCCATAGGGCTGTTGAATCTGCTGGTGCATCTGCGGACTTGGAGAACTTGCAGGTTGTGATACCATAGGAGAACTTGGTGGTTTCTGCATCATGTGTTGCTGTTGCATTTGGATGAATTGCTGCCGTTGCTGCACCAGTTGTTGCTGTTGTTGCTGTTGTTGTTGTAGTAATTGCTGTCTCTGTTGTGCCATCTGCAACGTTCTCTGAGTTATGATATTTTGTGTCTCTTGATGAGAAATTCCACCAACTTCATGTTGTTGCTGAATCATTTGTTGTCGTTGGAGCATCTGTTGGTGTTGTTGTTGGGTCATCATTGGCTGCTGAGAAGGCTGTGGACTTCCAAGCGGAGAACGTTGTCCGTAAACAATACCCCCCTGTAGCTGCATCCTAGGACGCTGTCCAGTGTCTCCTACAATGGGAGGACGAACAAATCGCTGGGGAAGAGTGTGTATTCTCACACTTTGCTCTCCCATAATTTGATGCGCACTCCGTCCATCCGTTGTAAAGGCTCCAGGACTTGTAGCCAGCCTCCCAGTAATAACGGATCTATGTTGCGGGGAAGCCATTCTTGTCGATGTTGGGGTACATATGCCTGGTGATGGCATTGCACCTGGACTAAAAGGACTTTCCTCGCCTTGGGAATGCGGGGTTCCGATTCTGGGCGAGGACTGCATATTATGAGGTGATATTGTTCCAGGATTACCTGCCTGTGGATTACCAGGGCTATGCTGTAGCAATGGTGGGTTTGGACTATGTTGAATCATGGAAGTAGCTGGAGAGTGCTGGATTATATTGGAAGGCACACTTCCGGGTCCAGGACTATGAGAGACAAGTGCTGCGGGACTGTGCATTGGCGAAGAATGCTGCGAAGGAGACATCAGTGGAGAACATGGTTCTGAAGTAGGTTGTGGTTGTCTTTGTTGTTGTTTACTGCGATATTCTTGAATTATCATTCCGTGTTGCCGAGTCTGTTTTCTACTAGCATCCAAATGTTTTTGTAGTATTGCCTGTTCGCTAGAGATTCGTAGTAGCTCTGCAGCATCGTTTTCAGCTAATTCATTGCCAGATTTCCTCAATTGTCTTTGTTTACTATTAAGAGACTAAAAAAAAAAAGAGAAATAAATATTACATACAGAAGGAATGTGGAAGTTTTAATTTTAGGTCGCTTGCAGTATTTCTTAACAAGTAATATCCTAAGAGTTTTAGTGGGAAAGCTCCTTAGGTGAATAAAGTAAGACAGTACTTTAGGCAGATGACAGTGGATCAAATAAGAAGTAAGATATTGAGTTGGTATTTGTTTCTCAGTCACCCTGTTTTGTTATATATACCTCTGGAATCTTTCCATGAAAACTCACAGTATGCATACCGTAATGTTTCAGTGAAGCAGAACAATCATGTCTAAATATGCTAAGCCACCCGAACAGCATTAACCATCCGACTGAACCAGTGGGGCAACTATCTCATGAGCTTGCTTTATTTGAGACCTCACATAAGACGTAATATCTAATTTCTCTTGATTAAATTATTGCTTTGAATTAATTGATTTATTTTCAAACAATGTTGGCGACCAGTTTAATTTACTTCATCCCAATTTACATGTCTCCAAAGGTGGTTCCTATCTTTCCGTGTATTGACAACAATGGCTAGGGACCCTTGCAAGGCTATGCTTGAACTAAATTGTTTAACTTACTGCCCGAATTTGCAAAACTAATGGGAGTGGTTTGATGCGAGTACACTTGCAACGGCAAACTTCTGCCTAGGCAAACTAGGCAGTCGCCTAGGGGCCCAACCTTGTAGGGGGGCCCCGCCAGGGGCCGAAGTGGTATACATGGAGGACATACGATAGCGGACATTAAAAAAAAATTTTAATTCACTTTATTGTTCCTGCATATAGGGGCGCATTTACCAATAGGCAGAGCAGGGCGGCATATTCTCAATTGATCAGGTTTTTTTCGTAGACATTTAAACATTATACACGAAAAAATTGTATTCGTTGTGTTATAGCACTATCTATTTCGCAGCAAAACCCAAAATAACCCGGCAAAACCCAAAACAACCCAGCGGAACCCAAAACAAATTAATGACATAATAAACTTCACAACTTATATAATTTTGATAAATTGTATAAATTTCATAAATGAAATAAATGTAACAATTAAAACAAATGAAGTTTATAAAATTATGTCAGTGAATAAAATAAAATGGATCTAGTGAATAGAGATGAATATCAACAAAATGAAAAACATAATCAAAATGAATGAAGCAACGAAATATATGTATAAAATTAAATGAATAAAGTAAATGAAATCGATCAAACAAATAATGATGATGAAATGAAAAATAACGGTAACATTTTTGTTTTATTCAATTATTTAAAAAAGGGGCCCTGACTCTGTTAACCGCCTAGGGGCCCTGGGTCTTTATGTCCGGCATTGTACACTTGGCTGTTTCATTTCACCAAAACCTCACAGTATGTTATAGGCTCACAGTGTGAACTTCTTTATGCATCGAATATTGTAGTCCACGAATTGTAGTATGTGAAATCAGATTTGAATTGACCAATGGGATTCTCAATGTATTCGAAATTCCGCCAATTTCTCGAAATTTCATTGTGAGCTGTGCCCAGTAGTTTAGAAGTTACAAAGAATAATTTAGGTGTTACAGCAATATTGCCGAGTCATTTATGTTACACAAAATCGGAAACTCACTGCTGCACAAAACAGTTAGGCGTGCAATTGTTTTGCACGATCGCGGATGTCATTCGAATTATATCTGCCAAGGGGGCAACAGAGTTGTGCTTAAGAGGGGCCTAAGAACTTGTGACCACGAGTAGTATTAAATCTTCGCTAGCTGTCAAATTTGTCAACGGTCGTGCAAAATAAAAAAAAATGGTAGACTACTTGATGTGAAATGCCCCATGAGTTTTTGTCATTACTTCTCACATGTTTTACTTTTAAATTTATCAAATATTTCCAAAACGTGGTTATCATTACAGGTGTAAGCATATTAAATTCAATGAATGTGGCAAATACCTTTCTCATTTTTCGCAATTTTTGAACTTCGGTATCATAATATTTCAATTGCTGATCCAAAATTTGATGTTGATGATTCAACCAGTGCTCGTACTTCACCAGTATTCGACGATCTTGTTCCGTCAGAATGTTTTCTGGAGGTGCTGGTGGTGCTGGAAGTTGAGGAATGCTGAATGTGGCTACCCTTGCTGAAATGCAGTTACATTACATTACAAAATATAGATACTGAATAGCGACAAACAATCATTTCGTTAAGTGTTGAAGCATGTAACAGAAAATTCTGGATTAAAGTAAAGCATTTGTGCCTACAGCATACAGAGTAATTTTTGTGAAAGTAGATATTGAAGTGCACATGCGCCACCTAGCTCATATCTCGGTTTACTTCTTATTGTTATTTTTCTTTTTCTCCGTCTGTCTTAGAGGCTATATCCTGATTAGAATTAAATGCTAAAACAAACTATACCTATTCGTTTAATTTCGATCTCGAATTCAATTTATATATTTTTTCTTCAATTTCACCACAGGTTGGATATTCCCTCTTTATTTGTATAGTACCAGCTGTAGTGTACAAAGATCAATTTGAGCCAAATTCAATTTTCATTTTAAAAAAACCATAAGAAATTTGGCCATTTGGTTTTATCCAGATTTTCGACTTTTCTCTTCATTCTATTTTGTAAATTTATTTGAAATTTTTAAGGAACGTACAAGTCATGAATCAATTATCATCTGCTGATTCCATTGCGCCAAAGACAGACACAACAATGAATTGAGCAGATCAGATGCAATCGTGTCTGGCTGGTTCAAAAATCTCCAGTTCACTTTTCTCCATTCTTATCAGCTAGGGTTGCCAGAAATTGTGTCTAATTGCCAAATTGAGTCTAAACTAGGACGCAAATTTGACCGGAAGATAATTTTTTTTATCGACATTTGAATAAAACTGTATCGTGCTTACTTATTCATTTTTGGTGTAGATCACCACCAATGTTCATTATGTCTAAATAAAAATCACATTTTCGTTCCATCTATCATGGCGGCGTCAGAATGCTTGCATTACCGGCTCATTGCATTTTCACCGATTTTACGAGTTGAGCATGATTTCAACTCGGGGCAGCAAGTAAGCACGATATGAAGAAACACACACATTTCCAGTAAAATGATTCCACACATCTAAATAAGGCTCAATTCAGCAAGAAAATTTGAATCGGGCCTATTACAATATAATAACACGCTTCATACTCACGTTCAGGCGGAGTCTGCGTGGCGATTGGCTGTCTAGGTGTTTGTCCAGCTAGTTTAGCAACATCAGGGAGCCCTTGTGGCCATACTGAGCTTGGAGTCGAAAGAGGTCTAGTTGTGCACGGAGGCCTTATAATCGGCACCCCTCCACTGGAGACGAGACCCTGAGGCGGAGAAGAAAGAGGGGCAGAGCCTAGCACATCTGCTCTGAGTCTTTCAAATTCACTGTCACTAAGTAAAGCACCACTCGGCGTTGAAATATCTGTTTGTTGTTGTTGCTGTTGTTGTTTTTCTTGCTCCCGTTTTTCCTGTTCCAATAGTTCCTCCAGCAGCAACGGTTGCTCCTGCGAACACGACTGCTGACAGTTAAGGTCACTTCCAAGTTCAGCAAGCGTCGGTAAGAAATAATTCGGAATATCTTAGGAACTATACAAAACGTGTCGACATTGTCAATCTATTCAGACTTAATGTTAATTAGGAGGGTATCCCACTCTGAAGCCCATTGAACCAATCAAAGTTGAGACGTTACAGGACTGGTCTTTTAAGTCAATAGTGTTAACAACACCCACGAAACAAAGACACTATTATTGATTGAAAAGCGCCAGAATAATAAGGCTGTAAGTGTATAACTCTGTACAACACACATTTTTATATGTGGTGTGCATCCTAATTCCTAGACAAATGACGCATAGATAAAATTGAAACAAAATGGCTAAATATCGCTCGACAAATAATTCGTCTTTCAACGGAACTATTGATAAGCTTATAAAAAACTCCGTGAAATTTTGGATACGGTTTTTTTTTCATCCACCGATGGATAGTGGGAAACTGGTCCATTATTCTTTCCATACTGAGGTATAGCAAGAAAAATTCCGACATCTCTGCTGAAGTGATTACAAAGAAATTACAGCTCCACGTCACAGTTTAGAAATCGTACATAGTTTAGGAATAAGCAGCTCACCGTTGCCAAATACGAATATTATGTGAAATCGCATTTTTGCAAATTTCTTAGTTTTCGGGCGGTATGAAATGATTCCAGAGGATCATGCCTCATTTCACGATCTAGTAAAATAAAGTATCGAAAAAATGCAACTCCTTAGACTCAGATATCTTTAATATACCTATGTATGTCACAAGTGAATTATATCTACTCGAGTTTTTGGCGATTGCCAATATTATTTCAAATATGTGACTATGTGGACAAATTTTTGACTAGGCGAATGCGGGGTAAATTTGGACACATTTTAAACCAGCTGCAGCTGTCAGCAATAACATCATAGTTTACAGGCAACATTAAAGTTTACAAATAATAGCCACATACCAATGTTATATCAAATCCTTCTATGCAAATACTGCTTCCGAGTTATACCAATACCAGAGCGAATTTGAACAATAAAAAAAAAAAAATTACAAAATGTCTAAAAAATTATAAATCCACAACGTTAATTGAAATTGGCCCATGTGAGACAAAATTGTATCTTGTCGAGTAGAGAGATCTGATATCTACTAGAGTGTCTGGGAAAATCGATCGGAAATTATGAAGTTCGTGCTACATGGTCAACCGCTTATACATATGCAGGTATGTGTAAGTTGCATGGTAGCATGTCACGTTGAAAACTGCGAGTGCCAGATCGACTCCGGCTAGCAATGCTTTCTCAGTATAAATTTGGATTGTGTATTTTTCCCTCGTTTAAAATTTGAACCCGCTCAATCGCTGTTTTCACCCGGCTCGTAACCATTTTATAGTATCACAGAGTTTTTATTAAGTGTCAGAAATGTGATGTCGATTTTTACAGATTTGTTTTTAATTTTCTTGCCATCAAAAACCAGGCGCATTAATCAAGGTACCACAGGACTAGCACGCACATATATATTTGACGACGTCAGGAGCGAGGAATTTTCGTCAACATATGTAGCTTAAACAGGGATACCAATTTCACAGAAATGATTGTTGTTATCAAAGTTTAAATTAAACTGTCGGGCGCGTGCTAAGCCATTTCCAACTTAGATTACCCTGTAGTAGCGTTTATAACGAATAATGAAAATCACATCACTGCCATCGTCCGCTACAAACAATATCGACCTTGGCGACGTTAGAACCGACTTTTTGTATTCTCACCGATTTGACGATATGAAAACATCTTTCGCTCAAGATAGGAAGCACGCATCCTGTAGAGATAGACGCTTCTTTTGGTAATACTTATTTCACCTGTTTGCGTTTCATAAGTAAGGTTTAATTTGCTGACGAAATTCCTCGTACTTGACGACTCGGTATGACACACATCTGTCGAGAACCTGTAAATTGACAGCACTTCTCTGGCGCCTTAACGTTTAGTCTAACGCTGTGAAATATTACTATCCAATCCAGTATTTCTACTATTACATTTTTGTTGTTTCTCTGTAAGTGCTCTTCGAATTAATGTACCTTATAGAAATACTTCATGAAAATTTTTAAATCGACTCGATATCTTATAAAAAGATTTTAGTTCTGCTCAAGAGGGTGATCACTATTTGGAAGTCAGCTGTACGGTGGCGAGTGTGTGAAGTTACGTGCAATCTGTAAAGTATTACGAAATCTTGAAATCCAGGAAAGCCAGTTAAGTTATGTATAATTTCTGCAGTTTGATTAAATCTCATGAAATCCCCGTGAATTCTTGTGCAATCTATCAAAATCTTATGAAGTTTATAAAGTCATGTGAAATCTGTGAAATACCATGAAATTCTCCAAGGCTAAAGTTCAGTGTACACAATTTTTTGAAGAGACTATCCTCTCGACTCTGCTCCAAAATAAGCATATAACAGATTATAACTTGTAACTGTACCATACATTTGTATGAATTTTGAGAGGGTATGTTTCAAAGGTAATTGAAGAATCTTGATTACTTTGTTACGGTATCTTTGTCAGATACCCAACGGCACAGAATTTTGTGTTTGCAAATGAGTGGAAAAAATCAAATATTGAAATGCGCCCAGTGTTCGAATCTACCCCGCACTTGCCCACATCTGAAGATTATCATTCAAGTTTTCAGCAGCCTTGTCTTTTGAAAATTACATATCAGATAAAGAATAGTGGAGACCATATTATTGATATAGCATTCTACGAGGTACAAAGTTTATACTGAATTCATACACAATATGTAAACACGAACCTCTGTGTACCTATATTGTGAATAAATTATTCCGTTGCATCGCAAGAGTATATGCTGACTAGCTTTTATTACCAATTGAGTATAATTCATTCTTTGACCTTTCAAAAAATTCGGATATCAAGTTTCCCTTCCACCTCTCCAATTTTGCTGTAACTCACAGCGGGGTTAGAATGGTATTTTTGAATAGTAGATCTAAATATCAACACATTTTTTTGCATCAAATTTTTTGATGGGAATTATACTTAGATTGCAAGGCAAACGCGTCTCAAAGTTTGTTGTCAAAAACATTTCAAAATACTTTACCCTCAAATCGATGAGATAAAAATCAAATAGAAGATATGTGTATAAGAGTACAAGTTGCTTGGTGATATACACATCACTAGCTACATTTGAATTGACAAGGTTTGAGCCCTGTTGTGTTAAAATTAGTTGAGATACCCCGTGAAGAATAATCATGGATATATTTTTGTCTATTTCTATCTATTTTTGAAGCGATCAACTCAGAAGGAAACTTTTTCATGGTTTCAAACATATATTTAACCCCCTTCTCTTAAAGACGATATCTGTCTGGCTGGTTACAGCACAATTGGAAAGGTTCACGGAAATTAGCTTGTCAAATTGATAAACAATGGCCTGTATTTCGATCGTGAATAATATATCAGTTTTGGTAATGTCTTTTAGATATTATAAAACCTGAGATACCAAAATTTGTAACCTGATATTTGCTATAACAATTGTGCATATGGGGCGTTTCAGGCCATCTCGATGTGGCTTCAACCCCCGCCATTATTAGATTTTTAAGTGCTGTTAGTATGTGGTAGGACGTCGCAAGAAAACGAGATTTGCAAAGTTTATGTTTCTAAAAATTGTTGTTTCAGTAATCGCGCAATGGAGCAAAATCGCTGTTAGCCATAATCGATTTTGATGAAATTTACAGAGTAAATTCACTGTAAAGAAACAAAAATTTTGAGTCCATACTAAAGATGGACGGACATTTAGTGACGAAGATGGAAGCAAATGAATTGCAAAAGACAATTTCTTTAAATCACCTATACTTTCATATAGGGGCTTCATAAATAATTTTACCGATCAGATTTGGAATACTTTTCTCGATATCACCAGAAAAATGGTTTATGAAACCTATGTGCGGTGGAATAAATCAGATTTTTTATTCATTTGCTTGTATCTCCAAACCCAAATGCAAGCCAGCTCCGATATGGCCTCAAAATTTTTGTCTTTTTACCAAGAATTTACTGTGTAAAGTTCGACAAAATCGATGGTGGCTAACAGTGATTTCGCTTAACTGAGCGATTACTAAAGAAACTAATTTTTAATCAGATCTAATACTTGGCTAACCTCGTTGTTCGTGACCCTCTACAACATACTAACAGGAAAAAAAATGAAAATAGTGAGAATCACAGTGAGGTCGAAATGGCCTGGAAAGCCTCATATCTATAGTTTCAATAGTTTATTATCGATAAGGACAATATGAAGACAGAAACGGCGATTGTGAAACTCTAAGAAAATATTACTATATCACCAGAGAAATTACATCGGAAACCAAACGTCATGCCAAAACATTTTTACTGCAGCCATTACGATTGCTATAGTAAAAATTAACAAGTCAACAAAAGTAATATGTAACATATTTATAAAACATAATTGTTAGTAATACTTGTGAAGATAAGCAATCAACTATTACAATTGAATCTAAACTAAAAATACAAGACTGAGAGCCATTAATATATGAATAGTTGAATTGACCTTAGTTAATTTAATTAACAGATACAAGTTCTCAAAGGTGTTTCAGGTTTGCATCTACTATATGTACATACATACATACATAATACAAGTAAATATGAACTTCGTCACTATTCATCACGAAGTTTAAGTATATTATTATCAGCAACATAAAGAAGACCAAGAAAAATTCAACGCACTAATACAGATTGCTATTCATTAGCTTAAGATGCGTAATAAAGTGAAAAAAATGAGATTCAATCTGGTTTGATAAATGATGCCACCATATTACCGATTTGGATTGGAACTCCGTAAGAGTACCAGTGAGTTGTAAAGCAAACTTCCATTTTTCGATAGATTTAAATGTCCATTAATTTACAACTTTTGATATTGAGGAAGATGCCTACCCTGGGGATACTGTTGGTGTGGTTCTATGGAAAACTGTTTTGTGAATGGAGTCTTGAAACCATTATCATTAGATGCAGTTATTACATAAATTGACGTGATTTTTTTTTATCTTTGGTATGTAACCAGCTTATTTGACTCGCTGCATGCATAGGTCTACAAATTGTGGTTCGAAAAATCAAAAACTGCATACCTGACTCGAGATTATGAGTGTGCGTATCTGTTCAAGCTTGGATATCACCAAGAATTTCGTCCTTACAAAACCATTAATTTTGTAACACCTATCATATGAAAAATACGTGAATTTCCAAAATTATTCTTTGTTTTTTGTTTCCCAAGACTGTGAGTTTCTACTGGGTTTTTTGTTTCTGGTTTGGATATGATATCGCTTACAAAATTTAAAATGCGCGGTAGCCTCCATTTAAAAAATTATGCCATCCACCGTGCAGAAGCATGTCATTGGAACAGAGTTAGAAATGAATCGAATTTAGTGAACTATTTGTGTAACAATACAAAATATTTCGTTCCAAATCATGTTTCGAGGTGGAGGAACATAATTCATCATAACCATAATATCGTTAGCTAAATACTAAAGGCACGTAACTACCAACATTTTCACGTTTTGAAAATTTGAGTGATAATCAAATAATTATTTTCTGGAGATACGTCATGCTTTTTCCGAACTTTTTCACTTTTTGGTAGTTACGTGACTTTTTTTATATAGCTAACGATATTTGTAAGATTAATATTGATAGTTTTCCACATAACTTTACCTACGGTTTTCCCAGGTTGGGTATCCCCCTTAGAAAAACATTTACGTTATCAGATAAATGCGCCATGTGCAAAAATGCCTCAAGGCTTGCTCACCTGCAGAAGCAAGGGTCTCCGGTGGGGATGCGGTGGCATGCCGGGTACACCGGTGTGAACCACGGGGGGTAGCGGTGGGCCGGCCACTGGCATAGGGTGCCCTATATGGGTCGGGGGGCGCACCAAGCCTCGCCCACCCGGGCACAGCCCCATCTAGACATGCACCAACACCAATGCATTGCAAACACCCAGGCCAAAACACCATATTACCAGCCAGTACTCTTATATATCAAATAAATCACTCATCTACACCTACTTTCTTATACAGAATCATTTTTGAAATTTTCATGTCATCGTATGGAATAATACAACCGGAGAGAATTTTCCGATAATGTAAAAATATTAAAAGTCTTTATTCATTGCACAGTATCAATTACAACTGTGATATTCCCTATAATATTGTTACCACAATAGCCTCCGCCTAACTGCCTGCTGCCCTTATTTTCCGTTTCGACGCCATCACCTTTACACGTACTGACTCTCACAGAAACTAGCCCCCCCCACTTGGTATCGTTGTTTGGAGCGCTATGCCTAGATGCAGTAAAC
Source organism: Macrophya alboannulata (assembly GCA_949628255.1). Classification (NCBI taxonomy): domain Eukaryota; kingdom Metazoa; phylum Arthropoda; class Insecta; order Hymenoptera; family Tenthredinidae; genus Macrophya; species Macrophya alboannulata. Next base: position 23,874,959 of record OX451208.1, read on the forward strand.
ACTCTAGCCGACAAGCCTGTGCGCTCAGAAAGGGACTCAGAAAGGACTAATTTTCCGGTTCTAAGAATTTTCCGCTACTCCAGCCCTGATAACGGGAAGTTAGGTGGAGACTACTGTATAGGCAAGGAATCAGAATCAATACGTAGATTATGCTCTTCATATTACAGGTATATAGAGAATAAAAATGTGTACCGGTGTTAACACTTTTGGATAATGGTGAAGTCAATTGGTTTGTATTTCTGTAGTAAGTTGAAGTAGGTTTTATGTTATGTAGTACTCAATGAATAGGACAAATTTTCATTCAATGTATACTTGATGGATTGGATTCTGACCACTAAAATTGCACCCCACATTCTCCCGTCTTCTTCTTTCCTTTACGGTTCCTATATTAACAAAAACTACGACGCAATGATGTGGGTGCTAATTCGTAATGGTCAGAATCTAATACATCAATACTCTTGATTATCTATTTCGGCTGGGTGTGTTTCAACATGTATGGAATGTATTCATTTCTCAGAATTTTTGCCAGGAATTGGTTAGCTGTTGGTCTATTAGTTCTTGTTCTAAATGCTGATAAAACTCAAATACTAATATCGTGATTCGGTCGGGACTGACAGTATCAGTACATAAACGTTCGATAGGGTCTAGTTATACATAGACAAAGCATCGCAATTAAAACAAGTCTGTTTTTCTCTTTTGTAGCGGAAACATGTCATGAGAATGTATCATTACAAAACTTTGACGCCATTTTGTTTAGCGTATAAATGTCAGACCGATAAATAATGCTTTACATTCTCTCGATGTGAATGAAAAATATTGTCAGAACTTCTTACATGAAATTTTTTTTTTTGTCATGAACGCTTAGCTTTATATATCCAATCCTAGTTATGCAGGCTAGCACATGGATGCAATTGCGTCATCGGCAGGTAAATTTTGCTTTTTGTAAGGCTTACATATGAGTATAAATCACCTGAATAAATTACTATATGACTGTATACTAATAAACTTTCTAACCCAGCTGTGTTCAAATTCTAACAATTACGAACTTGTGAAATAAATCTGAATCTTTGTTCGCATTTGAAGTGAAAATATTTGATTGTGCGAAGATATGCGGAATCCTTCCTTTTTGTTTTTAATTTGTAGTTAAAGCGTAGTTGCTATATAAATGAGAGCATTCTGGTTCAATTTAACCGGTCTTCATATCTCGTGATATTAGGTCTGGATATGTGAACGCGGTTTGAAAAGGTTTTTCTCAGTATAGTTCCGTTTGAAATAGTAGCTGTCGAATTTGTCGGTTGAAAAGGCATGAAAATAATGTAATTGATTAAACAAACTAAAAGGCATTCCGGAAATATGAGATCCAAGCTCCCGGATAACACCCCAGTTTCGAAAATGTGATTCATTTGTCTATAGTGCAGGTTCTTCAACGGTTCTAGAGTTCCTGATGGTTCGAAATATTGTTTCTGGAATTGACGAAATCATAAGGAATATGGAAAACAAAGCGCGAGCACTTCACTTTACAGAAAAATTAGAAGGGACGTAGAGTGCTGGGTTTCCAATCGTTTCATGGATAGTGCTAGTTTTATCTCCGAATTAAATTCAAACTATCTTTGCCGGGTTCACAATTGCTTTTAAATGGAAACAATTATTCCCAAATTATATATCTTACTTTTAAACTGAATAGAATTGGATATCATAGAAAATTGGCGCGGCGTCAAAAAGTACTACAAGAAATAATGTGCTCGAAATATATGTTTCATTTTTCATTTCTATTTTTGCTTTTTGGTATTATTATTTTATGTTATGCAGTTTTGACGCTCGGATGCCAAGAGCGCCTACAATATGAAGCCGCCATCTCTTTCTTTTGTATGAATAAATATCAATATCAATATCAATCTTAGAGATGATTGGAAATCATCTAAAATTACACATGGAGTCGTGGATCTTTAACCTAATTGCATCTGTGTCATCAAGAGGATAAATAATTATAATTACAGGAAATCGCTTCAAGTATCATGTGTATAATGTGGGATCGTTTGCTTGCGATAACGACTCATTGTACAGGTAGAACTTTAAGCGGTCTGTAAGTAAGAATGTATACCTATAACCCTTCACGCTCATACTATAAATCCTGTGGGATTTCCACAAAAAATTATTTGGCTGGACAAGGACAGCATTTTCCCATAGAAAAAGGTAGAAAGATTCCTAGTCCCACATATGGCGGTGGTTATCCTATCCCTGACTGCCAAAGGTAATCTGTGGAGCCATTCCGCCATAAAATATGAACTTAGATCTTGTATACGTTAATTTTTTGTTCAGAAAATAGGAAGGCAACCGCTACGAAATTTTTCGAAAGAAAATTAGGGTAATTTTTATTCCGAAAATATCAAGATGTTCTGTTTTGGTGATAGAGAAATGTCCGCAATCATTATTTCTGACTACCGTAATACTCGTATGATTTGTTCTTGTATCATTCTTACGTATTGATTTCCGTAACCGGAAAAATATCGTTGCAAATATTTCTAAATGACAGCATGAAGCGAAACTAGATGTCGTACACGTAGGGTCGAAGTTTGGACAATGTTCTCTTTAGAAATCATCATTTCCCGATATCTATATCGTATTTGAATATTATATACACAAAAGGAGTTTGTATAGCAAATTTGGCAATCATTTTTACGAACGCGTAACTTTTTTTGTAAAACATGTTTTAGGAGTGCAACCATTATTCTATCATACACGCGGAAGGGGTTAGATGCAGAGAGCTGTCGCTTTCAAAGGTAATAACATAAAAATCCTTGTTCTGGTAGCCAGATGCCATAGAGGAGATGTTCATATAATGCAGTATGACGTACTTGCAGGGTGTCCGACACATATTATAAAACAACGTCTGAATCATTTCAGGAGCTATAATTTGTTTTCAAAATTATTGAAAGTAAAAATATTAGGCCTGCATTTCCATAACATTGTAAGTGACATTTTCCAAAATTTTCGGGAAACAAAAAAAACTGTTTTTCATTATATACGGTAAGCTTTTCATCTTGCAACATCGAAATATCTCGAAAACTAATCACGACACGAAAAAATACTTCGTCGGATATCGATTATATTTTGTTTTTTACGTAAATTTGTTCTATTTAAGAAATCAAACGACTTCCGTATGAAACATTTTTTCCCACTGGATATCTTATAATTTTCATCCCAAGTATTTTTTTATATCATGATTAGTTTTGGAGATATTTCGATGTCTCGAAATATCCTTCTAGGTGGTCCTAGGCATTTTCCGCAATTCAAGGTTTGTTACGATGATGAATGTATAAGGCACTCCGTTTTCTAACGATCGTGCTTAAGAAAACCAACATCAATCGATATCAATTTCTAAATAAGTTATGTAACAAGTAATGAAGTGAATGGAGGTGTTAATTTCGGTTTATTTGCAAATTTATGTCTTCTCGCAACGACAAATCTAGGACAAGCAATTCCTTCGATAACACACGGTTACGGAAATAGAGATAGAAATTTCGCTTCACGAGGAATCTTGGCTCGAGTTTTTAGAAAATGTTTCATCCAAGCAGATAGTGGTTGGCCTTTTTTTTCAAAGCCAAAGAAGTCGGGAAGAAATTCATCTAAAGCATCGAGCTTTCGACGACGCTGAAAACTCTACGTGAAAAATGTTCTTGGGGGACCCGTGATTTTTGATTCGCAAAGTCGGTAAGATGCCTGTCTTCTCTAGAAATCAATACGCAGGAATGAACCAAAGACAAACTTTTAAAGAATACATATTTTACTGAAGTTATCATTCCTTACGACTTAGCTATCCTGTTCAAAGCCACGACGACGTTTCAAACTATCATACAATTCACGTGGAGAGCCAGTGGCCAAATACAGACCGCTTCCCGCAATTCTGAATTTATTTGTGATTTTGAGACAGCACATAGAAGCTCTAAACGGAGTAGACAAGCTGTAACATGTTATTCACAATTAAAAGAGGTAAGAAATCAAAGAGCAATCGAGTTGAACGAAATTCGGACCGCCTAATGCTCACTGAATGGGGTGCCACAAATTTCGAATACTTATAGCTTTTTCAGCTGGTTACACTGGTGTGCACTGAGTGCTACACTCGTGCAGGGAATCACAAAACAATAATTGAATGTACACTCGTGTAGTGCTGCCTAGTGTACCAAATGTGCACTCAGTGCACACCAGTGTAACCAGCTGAAAAAGCTATTAGTTTCAGGCTATGCTTCTATAACACAAGTTTACAAAAGATTCGAAAGTCGTGCAGCCGGAGTTTCGCACATTTCATGCGAGATACCTACTCCGCGTACAAAACTAATTGGTGTTTCAATATCTTTTCGTTTCGATATCTTTACGAAGTTTGGATCAAACGTTTATTAGAACACCTTGTATAAGTAGATATGCGCAATGCGTTATGCGTGAAGGACGACAATGAACTTGTACACTCACTAAAGCACAACCCTTATGGTATTTTAATAGTAAAGCCCGATTGTGAGTATAGATACGAGTAATGAGCGAGTAATTTTGATGAGAGACATGAAGACTGGAGACCCGGGATATTTTCTCAGACTTAAAAAGGGGTGAAAAGATTTTTTCTGAGTGTAGCGTTTTAAAGGGACTTGAGAGTAATGCTTCCTGGTCTCTATAGTCCCCATGGTATAGGAGATGAAAAATTGTATAAATCGCATGGTACTAAATCTTTACCCAAGAACCATCAGGGTTCGGTGGAACTAAAAGGTTAAGTGAGCACACGCCAAGCCATTTCATTGATTCCATTATTACTTTGAATTTTCAATTGAATCTTACATCATTTTTACTGCTTTGATTCACTTTATTGTCAATTCATTCTCAAGCTGGTTTCAAAGTATCCGTGAATTGACAATAATTCCTGACGAGTCTCATGAAGCATCGTGGAAACAGAATTTAAATTCTCCTCAGTCGACCCGCTAATAGGGTTCAAATAACTTTGTACATGCGTAGTTGACTGTTTCATTTTAATAAAATGTCATTGTGCGTAGCTGCTAAATGCTTGAAAATAAACAAGCATTTGTGAACGGTATAGAATTATGTGGATTTGTTATCAGTATACTGTAATGTGCCACATATAAGTCAATCTACATTTCACACACTTTATTCGCCGAATATTTTTAGGAATCGAATACTATTGCCAGATTGTATGTGAACACCATCCGAAACGAGCTTTGAATTGCACTAGTTAAGTCCGAATATCAATTTTTACCCACGACAGGTGAAGAACACATCCCTCATGAAATAACAATTATCTATTTAAATATTCAAATCAACTTAGCAATCAGGATTGAAATTGCCTCAAAAATTACCGCTGTATCTTCATTCTCGAATTCATAGGATAATTTTAGCAAATATACCCGAATGATCGGTGGACTCAGTGCAGCGTATAAATTGCGTAAAATCTTTCCAGCCACATATCCAGGATGAAAAACCTTAACGTATATTTGACACAGTTCGGTAAATCAGTAAGCATTACCTGAATCAACGATATTCGTATTTGTAAGTTTATATCTGACATTTAGATAAATGATTTTTAATAAAATGTTCTGGATAGTAATGTAGAAGTGATGTGTGTTCAATTTGTTATAATGGACATCATTTGTCTCTTTCAGATATCTTCATAAATGTTACTGTAAGTAAATGACTTAAAGCTATTTGATGAAACTGTTGGAAATATTTGTCATTTAAAAATATAATTTAGTATATCCTTTCAGGATCACTTTTGAAATAACTTCGAGTGTTGAAGACATTACATAATTTTTATAAGAAACCAAACATGCTGCTGTATTTTACACACGAAAATCCATAGTCATTATTAATTTGTTTTCCACCGTGTGCATAATCCACTTCCAAACCAGGATACGTCTGTTTCTCAAGCATATCGAAGAATCCATTCTACAGACTACATAGATTATACCAGATCTATCCGTACTGGTATAATTGCTACTGTCATCGTATGGTATCGTCTCACAAGTCTGGAATATTGTTTTAATTGGGTAATATAGTCTATAGTGTGGGGAAATAACACAATTTTGAATCGTATTAATGGGCTTTGCAATGCATCGCTAGTATTTAATTTTACAATTTTGAAAACTGTATTTTTCAAAATCTGCCACTTGCTGAAATCCCGGGATGGTCGTTGATCGGTTGCATCTTTGTGAATCACCCTAAGCATCTAACAAACTATCTCACACATTTATAATGTGAACAACAGTGCAGTCGAGGTCCTCAGAAGTTGACCCCTCAAAAGTAAAAGGTTCATAAATCAACTAAATACTCTCACAGCTTCGCTGATTCTAATGTACTGATGATAAGTAGCGCGCATTAAAGTGTAGACAGAGACGGCCTAATCCTTAGCGATTTAACTATGGGACACCACTGATCTCTATACTAACTGAATGGTGTATCTCCGTAACCACCATTACTACAATTAGAAGCATTTTAAAAGCATCGTCGAAACCTCAACAAGTGTCCAAGGTACTAGAAAAAATATTTGCGCGCATGCATCACACCTTCAGACAACTGAACTCTTTTGTAGCGCGTATAGGGTAGCGTGGGCCCAAACCGACCGGTGGTCCCATCCCGACCTCTCCATGTTTTTCAGTATTTATGCTGCCACGGAAACTGTCGGTGGTGGCATTTGAAAGCTCCCACAACACCGACAATTTGGAGGTAAAAAGCCATCTTTTTCTCTCATTTTATTCTATGGTTTCGCGCCGTGTTTTGTTTCGAAAGCCATGAAGTTAATTTTGGAGCTGCACAGAACTTCAGTTTGAAGTGTTTTATTGTGTCGTGAAAAATCCAAAGGAAGATTGTTTTAATTGCTCGTGGCCTAGACTTGAACACGCACTATCAGATTTAGATCACTTCTATCGTTGTGAGTAAACGGCGAGTCATCGTTTGAAAAAAGTCGTGGTGGTCCCAAACCGACCGCCAAGGGGTGGTCTGAAACCGACCCCTATGTTTTTGTGCACTACAGATTTTCTAGCTTGTTTTTGACAGTCAAACTGTGATTTAATGACTTCCGACGGTAATTACACATAGTTTTTTAGAAATGTGGCTATCGTTCAAACGTAAAAAGCCAAAACGAGATCCGGCAATTTTGCGGCGAGCAGTTGCTGCAATAGCATTAGGATTTTCGCTTCCTAAAAAAAGGCCTTCAAATGTTCTAAAATAAATTCAAAGATTATTCCCAAATCGTATTGTTTTGCTAATATGTTGTAAAATAACTTCAAAATTTTAGCCGCTTCCCTTGAGTCGCTGCAAAAAAATAGGGGGTCGGTTTCGGACCACGATTTTTGAGAACGACCAATATGCAAACTTTCACTACGGCCTCGGTATCTTAAACAAACGGTACCCGAAACCTCGTCAAGCTGCTTAAAACTTTAAATAACGTTCCCTTCAAAGAATCAAAATTTTGTTTCAGCAAAAAAATCATTTTTAGGCACTTTTATTGTCTTTGCTACTTAGGCGGTCGGTTGCGGACCACGCTACCCTACTTGTGTATGTTTACGCAAGCGCAAAGGGTACTGTTGTGGTGCTTCCGTTTTTATGTACGAGACGTCTGATGCACCTTCTACCATGATGCTTCAAGGACCCAGAAACAATGGCCATCCACTATCCAGTTAGTATAGAGAACCAGTGTGGGAAACTCAAATGTATATAAATAGATTGCAATGCGAAGACGGGTTCGCAAAAAGGGTATTGTTATTTTGTGATGTGATTGGTTGCAATTCGGTAACCATAATCAAGATCAGCTGAGCTCATATGCCATATTCCATTATGCCATATTTTGGCAACAAGACTAATGTACACAAAATTTTTGTTTGGTGAAAAAAAAAAAAAAAAAAACATGTTGCTCAAAATCATGCAACAATACCATTTTATGACGGTGTAGGAGTGGATTATGTACCTGGTAAAAACTGAGTCCTTGTCGGATAATTTTATCAGGATAAAAAATTAAAGATTACAAATTTTAAACCATCGATTCAACTTTGATAAAAAAACCATACAAGAAATTGTAAAATTAATAAAAATTTCACCAATTATTTAAAAGCGCTTCTTGGCTAATCTCATTAAAGTTATGAAACCAATAACTGGCAGTTAGAGTCAAAAGTATTAACATAGATTTTAAACACTGAATCTGGAAGCGATGCATATGGTTCAAGAGAGGACAAACAAATGTGCAATGACATACCTGTATAGGTCCTGGATATGGTGGAGGAGGGCCAGGATATGGTGGTGGTGGTGGTGGTGGTGCCAGCGGTGCTCGAGGTCCAATCATGTGACTCACGGAGACTACACGACCTGGTACACCAGGAACACCACCTACTCTCATCCCTAGCCTCTGCTGCTGCTGCTGCTGCTGCTGCTGTTGTTGTTGTTGTTGTTGTTGTTGTTGTTGTTGTTGTTGTTGTTGCTGCTGCTGCTGTATTGCTAACCAAAAGCATTCCCATTAATACTCCAATGAATAAAAAAGAATAGCTATTGCTTCAACAAATAACATTGTTTCTAGTGAAATCACGGATTTTATACTCAACAAATTCACTGGCTGTAAAATCTATCAAAAATAGAAACGTTTTTAGTTCAATTTTTTTAACAATCCTGCGGGTTATTTCATGCGATGGAAATTACAATAAAATATCGCAGTACGAATGGAATATGAAGACTTCGAGCTTGGGTTTGTCCAATGGCCCCTTGTCGAGAGACTACGCCTGTAAATATCTAACTAAAGGTCACATGTGCAAGCCTCTTGTGACACTGGCCTCAATATCGGAAAATTCGATATGAATTTCAACTTCAGCACAAGATGATTCATTTGACATACTCTATTCGTTTTAATTTTTCCTGCAATGTCTACTCCTCCCAAACGCTACATTCTGGTCATTTTTTGTTAACAATTGCTTACTTTACCCTTTATTGCTTATTCTATTTGCCGTTTATTGCATACTTTCGTACGTTATTTAGAACTTCATGATGTATCACTTGGAATAGAACACAGAGCAGGTTCGAGAGATTTCAGTATTGGTCATACCTCTCGACAATGAAATACTAGACTGATATACAAATCCTCTGGTGAAAAAGTCCAATAAAAATGATAAAAGCACATAAAAAATGAATATAGACGGATTTATAAAACTGATTCCGAAGTCTCTCTCTAGTCGTTTAGTGAATTCGGATTCATTAAAATCTGTAAGGTCCTATCCATAGTCCATCAGTTTCTGTAAACTTGTCACACCAGGGTCGAATTCTATTTGCTTTCATAGGTCCAGCGACTGTAGTGAAGAGTATAGAAGAGTTCCGTACGCAGACTATTCCTTTGAAAGTCGAAATCTTATAAGATCATGTGTATAATCAAACATTCTACATGTTCATATGAAAACTGTTGAAATTTGACAACAAAAATGTTTAAACGATTTCTGCATTTAAAACTGAATTCGAAGCTCTACTAAAAACTCACTTGTTTTTTTAATTTCTTGAAGTATCCTACTGCAGATACCATCATCAGAAAGACTAGACTTCTTGCATACAAAAACAGCTTGGGTCATTTCCTCTTCGAAAAGGTATCAATAGGATAAAAATTTAAATATAATACTAAATCTGCTAAAAAATGTAAGCAAGGCTAAACTTATCAACGACATTCCTCGTATTTGGCGTCTCACTAAACTAAAACTGACGGTAGTTCTGCGGCGGTTTATCGAACCAAGCAGACAGACTAAAAACGGACGAAAACATATTCATGAGCAAAGTATTCAATTCTGAAACTAGAGAGCAGCAGTACCCACCTCAGCGGGACAAAGAAACCGCAATTTGCCGGATTTGCATATCAATCAACATCAATCAAAATATTACGTATTTATCCACCCAAAGAAAACGAAAGACAACTTCCTTGATTATGACGAATATCTGAGTATTAGTAAATTGATAGGTCGATCTGATCTAATGTCTTTCTAGATCCCTTTTCTTTATCTCCTGTGACAAGAAGTTTGCCAATACGTAAGTAAGGTTTAATTATAAGTGAGAGCTGGCGAGAGTATCGTCTTTCATAACTGAACATTTTTATTTTGTTGTGGAAACGTAATATTGTATTAGTTTCTCTTTGAATTTGGTCACTTTCCCACAAGAATACGAGTGAATCGCATTCGAATGTCTCATCGCGATGCTAGCGCCAATCTAATGAAGACTTTGATGTTCCCTCAGAAAAATAGTGTATCATCAGCTAGAAGGTGTGAGATATCGCGATAACCGAAAAATTACACTAACAAGGGATGATTCCGAACTGCCAAATCTGGATTTAGATGGAACTTTTTTTTTAAATATAATTTTCAATATACCTAGTTTGTGATCGAACACATTGAACTTCAATATCAAGTTAGCAGAGAATTGTACAATACTCTCAATTCTTCCAATTGACTGATTACATACCCAATAGATATTGTCACCACGACCTGGGATGCTAGATTTATTATACATGCAAATGCTTTCGGAACAGAATGAACTCAATGTTCGGTTCAATCACTAAATCGCTACACAACTGTTACCAATATAATCCTTTACTATCTGTACCTGTACCTGTACCAGAACTGACCAAAATGGGGAGCCCGATTTGACTGCACAAATATGATTTTTTGTCTATGAAATAAAATTCTCATTGAACACAGAAATTATCATCATTCAATTTATACTCAAATTTCATTACAATTATCATACTTACGGCTGTCTGGAACAGTTAACTAGCGCCACTACGCATTGGTTTTTCTAAGTACACCTGCAAGGTCGAGTTCGTAAAAACATATGGTGCTTATGATTATTATATCTAAATTCTTACCTCTTCACAAACAATTCTTCTAAACATATTTCAGAATATTGAAATCGACTATCCTTCTTAATCTCGATCTTGTTGAAAAGCAAGAATTTAGATTTAATAATCCTAAGCACCACATGTTCTTCTAAACTCGGCCCTGCAGGTGTAGTTAACAAAAATCAACATGTAGTGGCGTTAATTGACCCCCTAGGACAGCCTTAAAAAAAAAAAATTATTTTCATAATTATCAGTATCAGTATATTTGATGAAGCTTTACATATAAATCATTTTGAGTTTCAAGTCACTTTGGCCGTTGTAGAGTATGGCAGGTGACACTTATGAAACTACACGACTCAAAAAATTTTCAACTTTTGAAAACTTCAATTCCCGAACCAACGGCTTATGGAATCATCCTTCATGACATCAACCCGACTTAATTTGATAAATTTAATCATTTGCCACCGTCAATGATAACAATTTGTAATAGGAAGCCCCATTTATTCTATTCCACTCGATTCGAGAGTTTCCAATTTTTACCGTCCCCATAGTTGGCTCTCTCGAGTCGCTATTTTTTTTTACATCAGAACACTGGATTTGTGGCTCTACTAAACTCTTCGTGTCTAAACATTAAACCTCCATTTATAACAAAGTAAAATTTCCGTCTACATTAATACACTTACTTTGTATATGAGATTGAGGTATACGCTGTGGATGACCAGAAAAAGTCGAAGGATAGCTGACTGTTACGGTATTAGTAGAAGTAACGACACCAACTGCTCCATCAGGTGAAATGAGTCTTGTGCCAGCAGGCATTGGTCGACCGATAGCTGCTGCTTGTTGAACTTGTTGATGCATTTGTTGCTGTACCACAGCAGCCTGTGGATTGGCTGCTTGCTGTAGTAGAGCAGGTTGTTGTTGATGCGTTGTTTGAGGAGTTGGAGCCAATGTCTGTACCTGTGACCGTATATTTGTTGTTGGCTCTGACTGAGCCTGTGAAGTACTAGTCCCGGTTGCCTCTCTAATCTCTGTATGGGCAGTGGTTGTACCACCCAAATCTTCGGTCTTTGTTTCTTCTTTGACCTCTTTCTTCTGTTTATCATCTTTAGTCTCTACTTCGACTTGTTCTAAATCAAGATCAAATATATTCGTTTTTTCACCTCCAGTCATATTGTCCAGTTCAGGATCTGCATATTCCAGTATATTAAAATCAGCTCCCATTTCGGCTGAAAACAGAAATGGCAATCTGATGAAATGTATTCAATTACCATTCACAATGAAAATCTACTAAGCTTGATTATTTTCAGTTTATTATGTTCACTTATACGGCAGGGAAGTTTAGCATCGATAAGTTACATGACAAAACAGAAAATTTTCATGTTTGATTGTTTGTAATAAGGCTAAAAATAAAGATACACAGTCCCACTTTTGAGAAATATTTATTATAAGACTATGAAATAGAAGGAAGTGGTAAAAACTTTTCCGGAACCAGTAATAATGGCCTTGTAAAGTAATGATGCAGATAGTGCAAGATCTGGTTTTTTTACGATTCCAGAAAAAAGAATAAATTTTTTTTTAACATCCTCCTTAGGTCCTCTTCTATCGTTCGAGCCTCAAGGAATTCAAAATCGCAAAAAAATCTTTTAAAATGGTGTCAACTAGACACAAAGAAGTTTGAAAATTTTCAGTTATTTATTATTATAAAAATGAGACCAAACAGTTTTCCATCAGTTTTCAGGCTCAATTGATATGTGATGGCGTTTTATAATTCCAGTCAAGATTTCCAATTAATACCTTTAACAGTTTCTGAGATATGATGACATCGTGAAAAAATGTAGTTTCAAAATTTTGGTACAGCATTGCTGCCTGAACAGTCAATAAGTTCGTGCACTTATGAAGAATGAAGTCGGCAAAACAGTTTCAGTCCCAGTAGCTGCCGCATAACGTTTATATTCTTATTGCTAAAGGCTGAAAGGATACAGGCTGTGTGGCCGCTAGTATGTGATTGGCTGTGCACTACTCAATCTGCTGTCCCAATTTTGCGAATTTTTCAACAAAATTTATGGGTAATATTCTCAAAGGATTATACAATTGTGATATGTAAAAAAAACTGAAATTCGATTGACTGATTTGAAATTCCAAGCCTTCTGGTCTACTTCAGCACATTAACTAATGGGAGCTTGTTGCTTCCAATTTCTGCTGCTGCTCGCGAGTGGTCCCACGTTTCTTAGCAGTACTATCACAACTGTGGGTTTTTTAGACAAGCGGCCAGCGATCAAGGTATAGCATGACGAACACACACTGACATTGCGTATATGTGGCTCAAGCGGTAGGGGTTTTAAGCAGCCACTTGTAGTTGCTGCAGCCTAAGTTTATATGTATGAACACGTGCAGGTTGTTATAGTTTAGTCGCCAGCCACTGCCCTTAAAAATTCACGACAGAGATAAAAATCCCTGAAATCTTCTCTAATTTTATGATGGCTGATTTAGTTTAATTTTTACCGAAAATCAGCATCGAATTTGATACGTTTCATTATTATTGCCTTTTTTTTTTTTTATAGTTCTACAAAGTTTATTGAAAATCAAACAATTTTTGAACTCCTTACATTTGTATAAGTCAGCTGGAAGTCGACCTACGTAAATATGGAAACCCTGAGAAACAGCAAGAACCTGGATTTTTAAATGGTGTATTGGTAGAACATTGAAGTAAAGTTCTGGAAAAAATTAGGATCGATTCTTTCAACCAGTACTTCTGCTACGATATCAATTTTGATGTGGTCAGCTAAATTGATCGTTTGTCTTCTTATGCATTGGAATGGACACCTCCACAAACAATCCCGTTATTGTAAAGATAGAACTATTTGTTTACCTAAAAGCTCGTCATCGTCGTCAGCCAAATCTCCTAATATTGCGCTGACACCTTCTACCTCTACCATCGGCGCACCTTCCTGTTCAAGTTTTTCAAGCTCCGCAGTCACGTTGTCCGGAATTTCCGAAGCTTCCGAAGTGGAGACATTGGTTTCTGTTACTGTGGCCGGTGTGAGAGGGGGTCGTACTATCCCTTGTGCTCCCATCATCCTTATAGTTTGGCTCATGTTATCAATTCCTGGTCGCACTAATCGTTGACCTAAGCTCTGTGCCTGATTAGGTTCTGTGCAAACAGAGAATTTCCAGTCATTTAGAAGAAGTTCTTGATAATTTGGAACAGATAGGCAACAAACATTGATGCATTTATCCTTTACCTGGGAACCTTTGTTGTTGCAAAATATCAAACTGTTCCGCAAGAGGATTTCTTGGGCCTGGCATCCGTTGGGGCAGTACTTGAGTAGCCTGGAAGTGTTGTTGGGGTATACCAGAAGGCACTGGTGGCCGCTGCTGTAGCATTCTTTTACGGGAGTCAATACCTTGCAATCTGGCATCTATATTTCCTCCCGTTGGTAGCCTCACATTCATCCCTGTACATGAAATAACAAGTATATTATTAGTAATAATAATTCTATAAATATATAAACGAATAACAAGATGTCATGTCATGTTGTGACCTGCAATCTTTACATAACAACACAAGCGCTACAATGGTCAACCTGGAACAAACGAGTCACGTTATTCGCTGTGTATAAATTTTCCACCCCGAAGTACTTGACTGTGTCAGTTCCATAGAGGATATTCTAGAACCCTATGTTGGGAGAGTAGTAGTTAGTTATCCCGTTAGCATAAAGATAAGTGACCAGATTGGATTGGAGCCTCAGATAAGGCAATTTTTCCAGTAGGATAAGGGTTATGGATAATGATTATAGCCGTTTATCTAGCTTTGTGCCATTACAGGGATATTGAATGACTGAAGTTATTTTTTTTAGCTCACGTTGCAATATATAAATGCTCGGAAACATCCCGAAAATGGCTGACAACGAGTAGAAGGATATTGAAGTGGATATTGTTGTATATTATCTTTTGTCGTTGAAAACATTGCCACAGTATAAACCTTGATCTCCATTTAAAAAGTGAAATCTACCATTACCACTACAGGGAAACAACAAACTAGCGTTTTGAACTGATTACACCAGTGTACACTGAATGTAATATGAGTGGTAGTACCCATTCACTGTTTAGATGTGCACCAAGTGTACACCAGTTGAACAGGTTGAAGCTGTTGAAAATACTGTAATATGTGTACTTTGCACTGGCTGTGCACACTGAAGCAATAAAAAGATCACTCTTCCGCTCTAGTAAACTCAGCGAACGAAATTTAGAAGCAACAAACGGACCTGTCATTGTCCTGAATACCCCGCAACCTATTCTTAGTCTAGTACATTTGCAACGGTGAAGCTAAAATTGTCTTGATATAAGCCACCTTGCATTTAGTTGAGTATTAATAAATATTGAGTATAAATAAATATTGAGTATAAATAAATAATGATTATACCGATAGGATTGCGTATGAGGACATTTGGCTGAATCGGTATCCTTGGTCTCACGATACTAGGTGGTAATGGGTGCCTGAAAGTACCCTCTCCTGTGTTCACCGAGGCTTGGGAATGTTGAGGCACTTGAGCATGGCCCCCATCAAATTGTGGCTGGGCATTCTCATTCCCAGATTGTCCATCTAAATAAATAGATACAGTAGATGATAAAAAACAAACACAGGACACAAAGTAGTTGAATACTCGACAGTTTATAATCAAGTAAGTCAATTGAAGGAGTTAGGAGTGAAAGTGAGAAAAGCTTTGGAAATTCAATCCCACAAAACTGTTTTTGACTCGAAATTTCACATTTTTTTCACAACTATATCCTCTTCATTCGCACCCGTGCAATTGTAATATTTGAAGAACTATTATTGCAGAGGACTTACCTTGATTCCACGAAGTGCTAAGAGGTTCCAATTTTTTATTATACTGTTGGCGTTGTAGCAAGTCTCGCAGTTGACGATTAACTTCTGGTTGCTGATTAAAAAGCTCTTGTGGCTGGGTTTCCTGTCTTGATTCTGGCCTGGGTGATGTATAACTAGGAGCCGGAGATGGGGTAGGTGGTTGACTGCTGTAAGGATCGGGAGTTCGAGATGGGGCATAAACATGTGGCGAAGAACGAGGTGTAGGAGCATTGAACAATGGACGAGGGGTTCCAGGAGGTTGAGAGAATGGATCGTTCCGAGGTGAGGTTGCATAAGAAGGTGTGCTAGCAAATTGTGGCCTAGAATTTTGTGGAGATTGATTGTATGGTTCTGATGATTCAAAGCGTTGAAAATGATCCTGCGATTGGGAGGCTGCTGGAGATTGTGGGAAATCATGAGGAGATTGAGGAGCTTGTGGCGAAAAAGGAGAAGGAGGCTGCGCAAAACTACTAGGTATGCCAGGCCGCACCACAGTACCCACTGGACGAGTACCTGCAGCACACTGTTGATTTGGTAGGCGGGTAATACCTTGAAGTGGACTTTGCGGAGCTACACTTCGAGTAACTTTGATTGGAGGTGTTGCGAATGTCACGCGAGATCCAGGAGACGGAGAAGCCATAGGTCCCATATGATTTCCATCCTTGTGATATCAAGATCATTAAATGTAATTACGCGAGAATCAATAAAGTTAGTAGTTGTGGATAGAAACTCACTCAGCTTGTGTTGATACATGAAATACAAGCACTGCGAAAGTGAGAGCTATAGAGAACTTTATTGTTTTTACCTGAGCTGTAGAGACTTGTAATTGAGTTATCAATCCCGGGGCATTTTCAGTGCTCATTTGAGTTGTGCCATCTTCGTTGATCTGTCTGTGTACTCTAGCCATTGCTGTAGAATGATGGAAAATACATTTATAATATGTACTTACCACTGCAATCAATTTTTATACTGAGCAGTGAAGATTTTTCACCATAAACTTGAATTACTAGACAAGTATTGATGATTGCTGATTGATAGGAATCGAGCATTGTACACACTGAGAATGCTCATATTCAACTTGTATATACAGTGGCAAAATTGAAGAAGCATGAAATGACGACAAATCAATATTTAACTTACAACGGGTTTATCACAGAAATTACATGGATTATAGAACATGATCTTCGTAATATGATTGTAGGTCAGACAAACGACAAATACCAAACCAAAAGGGTGTGGCCACACTTTTTACATCAAATCAAAGATATATCAGTGTATACAGGTTCGGATTTTGTCAGAACACACCATACGTCAGGATTTAGTAGATCTGGAAGTCCAAAGTCGATAGCCCAAAATTCAGTGAGCATCAAAATTTTGAATGTGGAATAATTTCGTAGTTGGTAGAGAGCGTATATTTTTTAAAGGAGGATGTAAGACTTCTAGGTTCTTATAACTTACAATCATTTCATGAAGATGCCATTCTAAAATCGATTTTACACCCGGATTCCTTTAAGCTGTAACTATCAGTGAGTGGGCTCATTTTTTTCCGAGCTGTTAAACATTACATTTACCATTCACACGTTGTTCGTGAATAACTTGCTGTTGCATTTGCGCTTGTTGTTGACGCATTGCTTGTAGTTGTTTCCATCGACGTTCTTGGTCAGCCTCTCGGCTCGATTGATCCCTGTTTGAAAGCCTATCCTGCTCCTGTCAAAAAAAAGTTATTACCGTTTGCTTTCAACAACGCCACATGATCATTACACCCGCAATTGTTGATTCTATAAAAAACTCGACCTAAAAATTTCTAATCAAAGCCCCGATATTATTACAGAAACAATTTGAACTTTTTTACATATTACTTTAAATTACATGATATCTGTAAATTTCTCTAATGTAATCTGAATATAAGTATAATTGTGTCCGTCAGCAAGCTATGTTCATAAGCCATTTGTGAGCAAAGCACAAAATCTTTGATTATGGTCGAAGTCGTTTTTATCAGAAATTCCCAAAAAATCAAGGTATATTGCTTTGTGAGTAGGCCGTAATGATTATATGGCTAAAAATAATATCAAGCAACTTATGAGAAAGAATGCGAGCTCCAATGACAACCATCCAAAATAAAACTTCAAATTTTATCATTCAACGGAATAGAATTCTGTTAATAAATTAATATGTTCAGCAAGATATTGGAAACAACAACCAGCCACCGTCTAAAATAATTATACACAAGACATAATTTACATTGAAGATCCGTTACATTATGAAAAAATTATGATCGAACCAAGATTTTCGTCATATTGTAATTTGGAACAACATGCATGCACAAATTTTGTTTCAAATGTCTACTGTGAGGGTTGAGTTGAACAATACTGTAAAGTACGCAGAAGCCAAGCTACTTAATTGCCATTCGCCAGCCACTTTCTGCCAACAGGGTAGTCAATTCAAAAACTTGATCTCATCTACCACTGCAAATTTACTTGAGTCCTCAGTCGAAGAGGGATTTCGCTCTTCCATTTGTTAAAATTGTTACTTTGAATTAATCAATCTATTCACATCAGTCTTATTAATTTTATTTCAATTTAATTCCGAAGGATTTTGCTCGCGAGAATTGATTGACCACCTTGTTGACTAAGTTGTACTGGGTAATGAGATACAAGTGATTTGGCGCATGCGGACTAGACTATTTTGTTCCACTAAAACCGCATGATATAGTTTATATGAAACTTGATTCTATCTCAAAGTTATTGATTATGTAACCATACTGAAAACTGTATGCCAGTATCAAGATCGTCAGACATAAATTAATAATGAGTTCGCTGTTGTCTATTGTTTGATAGTTTGATAGTTGGAGTTGGTACAACTGCATGTGCATTTACTCTGCTCTATTATGGGGCTGGAAAGGAGAGGATACAGAATGGGACATCCCACTCCTTTCAACCCCACAACTGTGGCATTACTTTGCATAGGTGATTAGCTTGAAGGCTGAGTTGAAGCTCTCTTCCGGGCTATCAATAAGTCACTAATGATAGTATAAAAAAAGGATAGAGACCATATCAAGTATTGGTTCATTGTATCAACATGTGTGTTAGTTAATATTAACGAAAGAAGAAAAAAAAAAAAAAAAAACTTGAATAGCATCATTTTCTATGCCACACCTTTTTGCTAGCCATTATTAAGAATTCGGTCACTCGGGTTTGCTCTGAGAATTTAGGAATTATGTGAAAGCAAGCTTTGCATTATTAAAAATTGATCTCCAAAATTGACATTCAACAGTACTGTACAGCATTTAAAACAAAAGAAGCCTATATACAAGGTTTTCTTGATTATGAATCAAACGATACATTTACGATACAACAATACATTACAAAGCTACAATGACCAAGAAAAGTTTTGAAAATAAGCAGAGTAGTTAGTTTCAAGGAAAGGAAATGTAGATGGAACAGAAGAGTGCTTTGATCCGGGCAAATCTGTAAGGGTATAAAAAAAAAAAATGAAATTCGTGTAATATAAAAAATCCACTACCAAATGTCGTCAACATGCCATTGAGAAAAAAAAAATTTTGTTTAACAGCTGTTGATCAAACAAAGTGAAAATTTAGTGAACAAGAAAGAAATCATATAATACCCATTATGGACGTTAAATACACAACCAGATTGATATATATAACAGCCACACAATTATGATAATAATTTGTAGAAAATAAATCTTGGTAAGAATAACGATGATCCGATCATTCCGAATAAACAGAAAAAGGGAAAAAGTAATTAATTAGGTATAAATCATGATATATTACGATAGTGACACGTTTCTCTACATGTATATAGGTATACAAAGTGAAATCGAGGAGTCATTTTCCTCAGGTCATCAGATCCTGGCATAACTTTTTTTTCGCATTGTTTCCACTTGAAAACAAGCCTAATTTTTTTGAAGAATTTCCCCGCTACTCCATCAGGTGGCGCGACGATCGTTTTTGTGTAAAAATGGGATAACTGAAAAACACCATTTTTAAAATTCTGAAATTCTTTCCACAGATTCTGGGTCATAAATAAATACTATCCATCATGATTAGAAAGTGGGATGCAGCTGCCTCATTTTTTTTTTTTTTTAGATCCTAAAATAAAATAAAAATTAATTCCTAATAGTCCTCACAGAAGTGAAAAAAAAAAAATAAAAATAAAACATGTCTTGGAAATTTTTTATATTTTGCATATTTTCCGAAATAAATGAGAAAAATCTTTTTTTTCAATAAAAAAGATCAATATGCAAAATTAATGAGAAAAAATCGTTTCTGACTTCCAACCAGCATCAACTTTGATGTTGTAACCATATCTTGAATATTTATATGTATATTATTGAATGTGCACTGAAAGCGGGGAATTTGAATTATAATTTAAAAAATCATGAGTGTTTCGTAAAATTCAGAACTACTTTACGAAAGACGTTATGAAAACTGAAGACTAGCAAACATTCGCACACGGTCATCATATTCCACGAGATTTGGAATCAGAAATAATTTTTTCTCTCATTAATTTTGCATATTGATCTTTTTTATTGAAAAAAAAGATTATTCTCATTTATTTCGGAAAATATGCAAGACATCCAAATTTTCCAAGACATATTCCATTTTTCTTTTTTTTCTCCTGTAAGGACTATTGGGAATTAATTTTTTTTTTATTTTAGAAACTAAAAAAAAAATAAAAATGATAAAAAAAAATATGAGGCAGCCGCATCCCACTTTCTAATCATGATAGATATTACTTATTTATGACCCAGAATCTGTGGAAAAAATTGCAGAATTTAAAAAATGGTGTTTTTCAGTTATCCCTTTTTACACAAAAACGATCGTCGCGCCACCTGAAGGAGTAGCGGAAAAAATCTTCAAAAAAATTAGGCCTTCCTTCAAATGAAATCAATGCGAAAAAAAAGTTATGCAAGAATCTGATGACCTGAGGGAAATGACTCCTCGATTTCGCTTGGAATGCCCCATGTATATTAGACTGTGTCAAAAAAATTTACAATTTTTTTTTTTTGTTTTTGGTGTCAAAAGTTATATCGAAAACATTGTTGCTAGTGATGAGAAGAAATCTTGTCAAAAGATGAGCTCTGAATATTAATATTTAGAGATGCATCATCGCGATTTTATATTTCCTATTTAAATAACGTGAGAAAACTTTTGTTTGTTTCTTCTGAATTTCATAAATCGCCAACGGATTAATGTACAGAAATGACCGAGACATAATCTTGTAGGGAATTGACCCTACGGAAAATGTTTATGTGATAAATCATATGATGTATGAAAGAATTCTGAATGTAATTTAGCATATGATTTGTCTTGTGAATTTACTAAAAGATATGAGAAATCACATGATAAATCACATAAGCACGAATTATCAGATATACTATATCAAAAATTCCATGGTCAATCGTATAGTTATCATGTAATTTGTTTTGTACTATATCTGATGATTCGTGCTTATGTGATTTATTATGTGATTCCTTATATATTTTATCAATTTCACGAGACAAAGCATTTAATAAATTACATTGAGAACTCTTTCATAACATCATTTGAGTTATCACGTAAACATTTTCAGTAGGGGATTGCTCTACAAGAGATCGGTAGTAATCATATGATAAATCCACTCGTTCAAAAGTTATCGGTCATCTTACGGTGAACTTATGGACCAATAACTTTTGTACGAGTGGGTTAATCATATGACGACTACAGATCATTTTTGTAGAGCATTGATTTCCCTACAAGAATGTGTCTCCGTAATTTCTGTATATTAATTCGTTGACGAGTTATAAAATTCAGATGAAACGAACAAAAGTTTTTCAATATTATTTAAATGGGAAATGAAAAATTGCGATGATGCACCTCTATATAATAATATGAAGGGCTCATATTTTGAGGAGATTTTAATTTCATCACCAGCAAAAATGTTTTCGATATAGCATAGAAAATTTTTTTTTTTAAATTAGTCGATTTTTTCTGGCAGTCTAATGTATGTAGGATACAAGAAGAAGAAGAAAAAAAGAAACAGAAACGCAGCTCTTTACTCAAAATACAAAATCTTTTTCGAAAGAATTTACTTTGATATTGAAATAAGTAATGAAAGTGACGGTAGAACAGTTCGAACTGAACAAAAGGAAAAAAAAAGAGAAAGAAAAAAAAAAGAATCGCTAGACTTCGATCAGATACGTGGCAAGGCAAGACACTGTAGGCACAGTATGGGTGGCTCACCATAGGCGGGGCCTGTACAGGTACAGTGTGAATAATTGCAGTGGGTGGCGGATCGTAGTGCTCCTGGCTGAGGGATGGGAGTGTGCGCATGATTTCAGATGGGGTAAGTACTCTAATCTGGTGGTCTATCGAGGATAATTGACGTATAGAGTTAGACCCCACCACCACGTTGGCAGCAGGGGACGCCTGAGGGATGTTTAGATTGTTAGTAACAGCGCTAGTACTGATGGTAGGGTGAAGAGGTACAGGACGTTGCTGGGATGGTGATGTTTGATGTTGCCCGTCACCGCTCCCCAGGTTGCAGTAAGAAGCTGATGTGCAAGGCGTGGCTGGCAACTGTGCTACTTTAGCCTGGCCACCGGCTACCTCTTGGTGTACCAGGCTGTTAATGGAATTTACAGAGTTGACAGAGTTAGGTCTAGGGGTAGAAGGTGGCGTGGAAAGTGTCGGGGATGGGTTCGGGGAGAGAGATGTTAGCTGCCTTGGCGGTCCCTGCACCGCACACACCTCCGCTAGATGAACACTGCTAGATGTCGCCCCTGATACTCCTGTCGTAGACCCAGCTACCCCAGTCTTCTCCTGTGACTTATCACCGATGACCGAGGCCAAAAGTCCAATTTGCTTTTGGCTACTGGCCACAGTTACTACCGAAGAAACTTGGGCCGATGTTATAGTTGTGACGGATTTGGTGGTGATGGTAGGTGCGCTTGTTGCAGTGACTGGGGTCGTGCTTGGTAAATCCTTGGGTATCTGTCGGTTCAAGGGGTGCCTCATTCACACATTTTACTATTCACATGGTTTTTTTTTTTTTTTTATAGGTACTAAATGTTCAACATATCGAACGATACACATACACGTTACAATTATAGTTAACCATTGTATAAAATACTCAACTAAGGCGTTTATCGATATTTAATGCAAAGTTATATGTACATGGGGTACATTTCATGCTAACGCAATAAATTATTGACAATGACATTTTTATTTTCACTAGGGATTTCTCATGTGAACGTACGACCACTGAAAACCTTTAGAAACAAATTTCAATTTTTGTCAGTCACTCGTCTTTAGCAAACGAACTTTCAATCGCAATCTGCAAACTCCAAAGTTGAAGGACGTATTTTTCGATATTTATTGTAATCGTCTTTGTTATCTTTATACTGATATTTAACGAGGTACACCCAGAATCTGTTACTGTAATACCTAATTTCAAACTTGAATAAAAAAAAACCATCATTTCGAAAATTGAAAAATTTTCCTTCCACTATATGTATGTAGGGTTTGTGGGAAAATTTTCATGTCAAAAACCGAATATTTTTAGGTTTTACTCATAAAAATCGAGCGGGGCATTTTTGATATGGGTTTTAAACGTTCATAGGCTAAAGACGGGTGACTGACAGGAAAATTGGATTTTTTTTTGGGAGGTTTTCAAGGATCATGTTAGCACAGGAAAACTCCCGAGTGAAAATAAAAAATGTCATGGGTAATCGTTTATCGGTTCGGCATGGAATACCTCATATGTTATCGAGTGCCAACTTTTTCAAGTGGTCGAGCATTAGTGCTCTCAGAAAATGATCAGAGATATGGAAATCACTAAGCGAAAATGGCCATGAAATGCATTCAGCTCTTTAAAGCCCGGCGACCACTGCACGGCGGCTTTGTTTGATCTCTTCTGGAATTTGCTGTCGCCTGGTGTGAACACCTCCATAAGAATACGTTGTAAGAATGAAATTTGCCGCGGTGCGCCGCGCTTCGCCGCCGTGCAGTGGGCACCGCGCTCAAAGACTTGGCACAGTTTTGTGCGGTTTAGTTAGAGTAACGGTTGGAGAAAGGTATTTCGATTTCTTTCAGATTGTTTGGCTCAAGCATGTCAATACATAATTCAGCATGTTAGGTAGAAAAGGTCAAAAACTCAAAATTTCGACTATTGACCTTTGTAGAAATTGCTATAGACGACTGATTTTGAAAAGTGTTTACTATCCAGTTTTTGATGATATTTTATTACTTAAACACCCAACATTTTCTTTTAGGTACAGTTGTAACACTTTTACACATTTTTTATGGAAATTTGAGTAAAATCAAGAATAAGGACCATCCCATACAAAACAATTATCGCAATAACATAATGTAAGTATCTCCTACTGTTCGAATTATTCTTAAGTGACGTAAAAAAGGCCTTCAACAAAATTTTACAAAAACTATCGAGAATACTGACAATTTTCAACGACAAAAAGTCTTCTCCTAAGACAATCAATTGCTGATACATGGCAATTCTGTATCTGAGGTATGGATGAGCCGCAAAATTCTAGTAAGAAATTAAAATTGTTTGCCGTATTAATCGCCCAGAACTGATACATTGGACTAAGACTTTTGAAAAATATCAAAAATATGGGTGGGGTGAGTCGTTTCCTGACCGAATTCGCGTGGAACTCTTCATATATAAACGTGACGAATATGGATCATCATAACATCGATGTATTTTAGCAATAGCTCCAAGTACACGATTTTATATACAGCATAATAGTCTACCAGTAATAATATACTACAATGATCAATATGAAAGATTTATGTGTAATAGGTACTAACGATTTGTGCAGCAAATAAACTAGGTAGTGCAGATATATTCATAAGTAAAATGTTACACTGATAAAAAATAACGAGTGACATCGAAAATATTTATTGTGAACAATCGTGATTCAAAGGATTTAGACTTCATTAAGAAGAAAAGATCTATATTGCATCGAAAGATCCTTCCCTTCGTCAGCTTTCGTGGGACACAGGTATCACAGATAATTCTAATCTTCATTCGACGTGATTTCAAAAGTTTTTTTTTCCATTTAACATTGACATAGCTGTGTCATGCAACTTTTAATATATTACTACAATCGGACCACGTGTTATGTCGATAGTATACGCGCGCTAAAATTGCTATTCTGGATTTGAGAAATCCTAGGAGAAACTACCGATAATCCAAGATCTGCCTATATACAGGCTCATACATGATAGTCTGGTCATAGAAAATCTGGTCTATAGGAATGTCTGGAACTTGAGCCTGCAGGCTTCTTTTTTGAATGGCGAGTGAGGTGGTCACGTGATCTCCCACAGGGCCTTAGTCAAAAGGACACCCTAGGACATCCTAAAAATTCTCATACACCGTACTTACTATAACAAGATCATTATAAATGACCCTTGTAGGTTTGTACATTTGTACATTGTACATACATACATTTTTTCACTTAGAATGTATAAGAGGCATTCCATGCTTACGGGACCAATGTCTGACCCTTACACATTTTGATTTCTCTGCTGATTTTTCCTTACAGTTTTTTGGAATCATTAATATTTTTTTAGAATGTTGACTCACATATTCAGTTGATATGAATTGTTGAATATAGATGGTTTCTACCGGTTTCCGATCTTATTTTCGAGAAGTAAATTTCAGGTCACAAAATTTGATGAACGTAATTTTGATAATCCTATTTTCCGATCGAAAGTTACGGCCAATTGAAAATATGTATACTGATCAGTGGAAACCATTCAATTGATATTCAAAAATCCATATCGATCAAAGTATTGGAGTTAAAAATCTAAAAAAAAATACTGAGTATTCAAACTTTACTGCTTTAATACTGAGTAACAAGCTTTTGTATCAAACAATGTAAGAAAAAATCAATGAAGAAATCGAAACAGATACGCGTCAAACATTGACCGAGTTGGCCTCGAATGCCCCATAAACATAAACACATTTTTGAATGAAAGGAAGAAACAATTTCTGATTACAGTTAAACTTTTGTTAGCTTTGAAGGTAAACCAAAATAATGCATTGATCAGATCATACCTATATACTATATGCGGCTTTTCACGTCAAATAAGCACGGCACAAACGGTTATTCCAATTATTTGATAATAATCAAGTGATTTTGCTTCTCGCTGTTCACAGCTTGAAGAAATTTTCACTCATGTTTTGAAGAAAATTCACATGGAGGCTTCTATACAGCCAATTAGACGTCAAAAATTATTCAAACATTAACATACTTTGGATCAAGCTGCGAATTTACGCATTGATTTTTTTTCAAATGGGTGATTCTTCGTAAGTCTTCAACGAATTTGAATAGTTACCGAACTTTCGTTTTACCTCTGTCATTTCACTCCAACTCACTTTGGATGGTAATTATCTTCAGAGGGGCATGCGACCCTGGAGTATTGAAGAAAACAGGCTTTGTTTCAAGTGAGATGATAAGATATTATATTGAATTCGATTCTTACATGTGGCTAATTCAGTGTGGCGAAGTTTATCCGGCTTAACGACATGGCTGAACTTCACACACGCTATATCGCCCATATTTAATAAGACTATTTTTTTTTTTCTTGAAATAGCGTAATATAATCGGTAAACACTAACTGAAAGCATAGATTATGTGATTCATTCTATTGCAATTTCAAAGCTCCAGAGAGGCCATATCCCTGAACTGTTTTTCCAGTGAAATTATTTTCAGGCAAGTAATAGGTTTTCTTTTTAAATGCTAGAATTGCATACCAGATTGAACGTACAGTTAATGAACCTACAGTTTTTCAAGTAGTCAGCGCTATTTGAATTAACAAGAGCCAATGACAGATGATAACTAAAAAATTGTCACATTCGCGATTATGAAACTAGGTAATTTTATTTTTTTTTCTTGTACCACTACCGATCTAAGCTTTGCGCTTGATTTTCAGACAAGACCAGAAAGTGTCCTTGTCGTCGTCGAAACGAATATAAAGCCAGTAAGGTGTGAAGTTTTCATAGTACTTCACTATGCCGAATAAGCTTATGAAAAATACCAGATATTAATTACAGTGAATAGTACTAAATGGAGCATAACGTAACACAAAGGACTAGCTGTTAGTCTGACTTGTATGTTAGCACAAGATACCCTCGAAAATGGACACAACTTATTGCAATAGAATCCAAAAATATTTTACCGTTCATATGTTTAATAATGCACGTATTTGAATAACACAATATATCCATACCTGTTGAGTTTTCTTCATGCGAATTGCTGCTCGATTATCCCGAGCTTGAGTTAAGTAAGGAGCTCTCTTTTCATTAGGCAAAGCACGCCACCGTTTTAGTATCTGCTTACAGCGTTCAGCCCAAACTAGAATGTTGAAGAATTATATTCACTACCAGCACTAAATTGTCCCAAGTAGTGTACTGTGAAAATATTTAATCACCCTCGAATCAATCCGTTAATTTTTTTTTTCTTTTTTGCATACAGTTTCATCACAATTTTAGTTATACCTATTGTCTCTTTCCAAAATCATAAAATCCAAATAAATACATTCGTTTGAATTTCGTAAACTTGTGTTATTTATCAACAAGCAGAAATAGATTTCAATAAAAGATTTCAAATCTTATGTTATATCTAATCGTCAAATAATTATACTATTAATGGAATATTACAAATTTTCTTGAGAAACACAGGACAATTCACAAAGATTCATAATAATATGAACTGTTTTACTGTTATTCACAAATACATCTATGGATAAGCTGATTATTGAAAATAATCCAGATGATACAATGATATCTGAAGGATTCTTTGTCAAGTGAGCCACCTATTTTCATCATGATCGCAAATCCATAAAAAAATTTATTGCGACGATTAGCCTATATTCGAGGACTTTTTGGGAATTTTTTCAGATTTTTAGCCCTGCTGGTAGCCTAGATATGAGAGATGTGTGCAATTTTTCATTTTCCATATTTATTTGGGTCAAAACGCCAAATTCTGAACGATCTTGTACCTGGGGGACAGCGGTCAAAATGACCATCTAAACAGGTGATAGTATACATCGAAAGAGGTAACTCTGATTTATTTCAAATGTTTTTATGTATAACTTTGGCAACAATGGTTTCCGAAAGTTTGCAGTTTTCCTGCAACATGGTTTTAAACATTAATAAGTATCATGTGCTGCTTGTAAGAAATAAAAAAAAGAAAGTACTATGTGAAAAACTCTCAGCTTTCCGATGAAATTATTGTTGATCTCCAATATGTCCACAGAGCCTTGAAAATCCGGCTTAAAGTAAAAAAAATCACTTTTACACTTGAGTGTCCATTTTGTTTGCAATGGAAATATTTTTTTCGGAAAGCTGAGACTTTTTTACTTAATATGTGCCGAGCTCAGTTTGGAGTTCTGATGGGGTGAGTGTAAATAAATAAATACTGTACATTAGGGTGACCCATTTTGAACAACTATTTTTTGATTTTGAGTCTCGTATAAATTTTTTTTAGTTTTCACGCTTGAGGAGCCCTCCCCAGATTCCAGATCAAGTAAAAAAATTTTAGAGGTCGCTCACGAATTTTGAAAATTTCAAAAATGGTCAATAATCGAATTATTTTTTTCTCGTGGCGGCAATTGTTTTTACACTCGAACAAAATGACAGCCTGAAGATTTCAGCTCAAAATATAAATTTCCGAAGGTCGCTCAAGAATTTCATAGGTATAATAGTACTACTCCAAAACATTCACAATTCTCAAGTGATCTTTGAAAATGTATATTTTGAAATGAAATTTTCAGGATGTCATATTGAGTTTGTGTGAAAACAATTGCTGTCACGAGAAGGAATATTAAAAGAGAAAAAAAAAAAATAATACGATTTTCGACCACTTTTGGAATTTTCAAAATTCGTGAGCGACCCCTAAAATTTTTTTAATTGATCTAGAATTTGGGGAGGGCTTCTTAAATGCAAAAAACTAATAAATTTTCACACAAGACTCAAAATCAAAAAATAGTCGGTCGAAATGGGTCACCCTAACGTACAGTCTTTATTTATTTACACTCGACTCCCTCGGAAGCCCAGATTGAGACTCACACATATTAAGTAAAAAAGCCTCAGCTTTCCGAAACGAATATTTTCATTGAAAACAAAATGGACACGCATGTGTAAAAGTGATTTTTTTTACTTTAAGCGGGATTTTTTAAGGCTTTCTGGACATATTAGAGAATCGACAATATTTTCATCGAAAAGTTGAGAGTTTTTCACATGAAGATAGTACTTTCTTTTTTTGATTTTTTACAAGCAGCACAGGATACTTATTAATGTTTAAGGGGAAATGAAAGATAAACTCGAGTCATCTAGCGGATTTCTCACCGTACTAAAACAAAATTCAACGGAAGCATGTCCGAAGAGCGTCATTTTTTGGATTTTTGAAAATCGACAAGCATCATGCCCTTCGTTTAATTTTAATTCATCGCAGATATTAATTTCACATCAATCGGACATGCTTTCGTTGAGAAAATGGGGTTTGAAAAATATCACCGTAATACAATATACCGTACTAAAACACGATTCTTCTACTTGATATTTTTCAACCACCTTTTCTCAACGAAAGCATGTTCGATTGATGTGGAATTAATATCAGCGATGGGTGAAAATTGAACGAAGGGCATGACGCTCGTCAATTTTCAAAAATCCAAAAAATTACGCTCTTCGGACATGCTTTCGTTGAATTTTGTTTTAGTACGGTGAGAAATCCGCTACATGACTCGAGTTTATCTTTCATTTCCCCTTAAGACCATGTTACAGGAAAACTTGGCTGCCGATGACGACCGTATATCGTCGTTCGATTGTTCTTTTTTAGGTCCGACTGTTTGACAATTGTCATGTTTGTATGATCTGCGAGGTTCAAAACCTTGACGTCAAACATCGTCTTGGCGAGCTGTATCTTCTGCGAATTTTGTGTGGCGAAAAAATTCACAGCGCACTTTCTTAATCTATTGATTTGATAGATATAAATCGAAGAAGTGTGATGGAATTATTATACAATAGAGTAGGTGTTTGAAGCAGAGACTCCGGTAGTGAACATTATTTTGCACCGATTCTTCGTAGCAATGGTACGTATAACTTTAAAGGTGATTTTAATTTGAAAACCGAATTTTTGTGATGCTTTTTTTTCTGTAGGTTAAACTTCGGTGGTAGGAGAAGAAATCGAGTCGATTTTAGAATTGTGAAAAAAATATATCAAATCTATAACAGGACGTACAATTGTATTTCATTATTGTATTTGTGAAAATTGTATTCTATGTAGGTTGAAAATAAATAATTATTTACCACTTATCAACCCTACAGTGACGAAATTTTGCAAAGATTGATTTCATTGAATCAGTGACGCTGTTGATGAAAGATGAATTGACGAAATAATCAGTATTTTAGTAAATCAGTGACGCTGGTAATCAGTGACGCTGTTGATGAAAGATGAATTGACAAAATAATCAGTACTTCAGTAAATCAGTGACGCTGTTCATCAGATACGAATTGACAAAACAAGCAGTTTTTTAACAACCATATTCAGTGATCGATTTTTTAATTTTTATGAAAATGGGACGTGGGAAGCTTACACAGAAAGAAAGAGAAGCAGCTAAGAAACGAAAAGTTGAACAGAATACCATAAGCCAGCGCTAATCACGGCAACAACAAAAATTGCATTATTGTTTGTTAGAAAATTTGAAAAATGAAGCAAATTCACAAAATTCTGGGGAAAATAGTCCAGTATGCGGCAATAATAGAGAGTTAGAAAATTCGAAAAGTGAAGCAAATTTACAAAAATTCGCAGAAGATACAGATCTCAAAGACGATGTTTGACGTCAAGGTTTTCGAACCTCGCAGATCATACAAACATGACAGATTGTCAGTAGTTAAGATATAAAAATTGAAGTGTGCCACTAGATCATTTCCCTTGTTATTTAAATGGGAAATAGAAATTCGTGATGAGGCACCTCTTGATATTAATATTAGAATCTCAAATTTTAACAAGCTCCTTATTTTACCTTCCTGCAAATATACAACCTGTTTGTAAGTTAGTTGATAGGGGAATTCACAGTACGTATTGTCTTATGAGGAGACAGTAAACGGTTCCTAAAGGAATTTAAAGAGTGATGTGAGAGAAATGTTCTCATTTCTCTCACATCACTCTTTAAATTCCTTTAGAAACCGTTTACTGTCTCCTCATAAGACAATACGTACTGTGAATTCCCCTATCAACTAACTTACAAACAGGTTGTATATTTGCAGGAAGGTAAAATAAGGAGCTTGTTAAAATTTGAGATTCTAATATTAATATCAAGAGGTGCCTCATCACGAATTTCTATTTCCCATTTAAATAACAAGGGAAATGATTGCATCATTGTTTGTTAGAGAATTCGAAAAATGAAGCAGATTTACAAAATTACGGGGAAAACAGTTCATTATGCGGCATTAACAGAGATAATATCGAGCATAATTCGAATGTACAAAGACCCGCAATACCCGAAAATATTGATCATTCGAATAATGTAGCTTGTGGCTCTACCAATGTTGTAAAATGTCATAATAATTTGAACCACGTACCGGAACATTACATCGGTAAAATGGATGTCCTGTGCAGTCATTGCCACGCACACAATATCCATCGTAAAGTTCCTTTTGAATAGTTCGACGAGCGCGCGCGCGCGCGCTCCTAAAGTCAGACTTCTAGTTATACATAAAAAAATCTGAAATAAATCAGAGTTACCTCTCTCGATGTATACTATCACCTGTTTAAATGGTGGTTTTGACCGCTGACCCCCAAGTACAATATCGTTCAGTATTTGGCGTTTTGACCCACTTATTCCGCATGAGAAAGAAAAAATCATTAAAAATACATGAAAAAACTGTTTTGTCCTCAACTTTTCAATGGAAATATTTTTAAAAAAATTTTAATTGAGAAAAAGTGCTCAAGAACCAAAAAAACGTCGAAAAAATGAGTAAAAGGGTGTTTTCAGATCTTCGAGCCATCTTGATTTTGATGAAAAAATTCACAAATCATCCATCCGATTCACCAAGTTTTCTGTGGGATTCGCGTTATGGGCCAGCCACTTGTTCCTAGGAAAATAAATTGACAAAGCACTATAAAGACGGTTCTTAGTCATATAAATATGAAATATGATATGAATATAGTATAGTTTAGTCATATAAATATGACTAAAAACCGTCTTTATAGTGCTTTTTTAATTTATTTTCCTAGGAACAGATGGCCAGCCCATAACGCAAATTTCACAGAAAACTTAGGGAATCGGATGGATGATTTGTGAATTTTTTCATCAGAATCAAAACGGTCCGCAGATCTAAAAACACCTTTTTACTCGATTTTTCGACGTTTTTTTGGTTTTTGAGCACTGTGGTCAATTAAAAAAATTTGAAAATATTTTCATCGGAAAGCTGAGAAAAAAACAGGTTTTTTATGTATTTTTAATAATTTTTTCTTTCTCATGCGAAATAGATATAGAAAATGAAAAATTGCACACATCTCTCATATCTAGGCTACCAGCAATCATGATTAAAATAGGTGACTCACTTGACAAAGAATCCTTCGTATGGCTTGTTGTCATGAATAAATTGTCCATTAGAGTGGACTGACTCAAGCCAGAATCACCGAATGCAAAGAATTTTACAAACTTACACAATTTTTGTTCAAATACAATGAAGGAATATTATATTTGTAACACTGGGGCGTAGCAGAAGGGAAACAGCCGGAGTTGAGTTAATGGCGCGAGTTATAGACTCGCAGCCTCAGTAAATGAATACGTGAAATACTATAGAGTATAGATATTGTATACTAGTAGATTTTACCTGGATATTCTGTTTTCCACTCGGGATGATTAATATTCGCAAACAGGACTGCAGATATTGTCGCACCAGATCCAAGCGGCTCATCAGTTTCCATCTTGACATTACTCCGTTGGTTGTATGTTATAGCAGCGCTACTTCCGCTGGCAGGCACTGCGCCTTCTTCCTCTGGATTCAACCATGGACTAGGTGGTTCCGAAAATGCGGGACTGAATTGCGGACTGCTGTAAAATTATTTCAAGATTGAATATGATAATATAAATAAATGAGATGGGGATTGATTGATTGATTTATTTATTGAGCGCTCTGGGACGGATCCCCTCAAGCGCTGGCACTTCAGATTACATTGTAGCAAATATTTTTACATGGGCATATGATACATCTTTGTTAAAGTATCGTAATGGTGCTTGAATCAAAAATAAAACAGAAACAAAACAAAAAATAAAATAATAAAAATAGAAATAGAGTAACGTAAAATGAATAAATAAATAAATAGAATTTGATATATACATATACAGAGTGAGTCACGAGAAACTCCGAGAATGGGAGGAGCTTGGCCGATGAATTAAGCCCTGCAGCTCGATGAAAGATCATCTCACAGAAATTAACAAGAGACCAAAGTGTGGTAGATTTCATAGGCTAAAGAATGCGGTGCGAAAATTTAAATTACGAGCACGGGGTATCGAGCTGCAGGGCCTAATTCATCGATCAAGCTCCTCCCATTCTCGGAGTTTCTCGTGACTCACCCTGTATATAATATAGTATAGATTAGTTTATCCTAGTCCTATCTTGCAATAAGTGTGTTCTTCGTGTGTGTGTGTGTGTACGCGTGATGAGAGGAGAGACGAGACAGGTAGTAGAGAAATTGCACGACAAATATTCAAGGTGGATACTAAGAGTAGAAAGAACAATTTCAGGCTACATAGTTGGAAAAGAATTATGAAAGGATAAGATGAGAGTAGCACCGGTCGGAAGGGCAGTGAAATTTGAGGAGAAAGTAAGGAGGGAAACCGAAGAGAAAATGCTGAAAGAGTGTTGGAAAAAGACGAAAAGACACGAGACTAATGGGATGAAGGACAAGATAGAGAGATGAAAGGAGTGCCTACTGCAACATATGTGAGATAAGCACATTAGCAGTACAGATCGCTAGGGAAGGGGATGCGGCGCTAAGAGGATACCTGGAGATGAGGGACAGAATAAATAAGATTTGAAAAACAAATGAAAAGACATCTGGAAATAGAAAGAACAGGAGGCACCTTCGAGGCAGGGCAGAAAGAAAGGAAAGAGTGGAGGAGAAAGAGTGGAGGCGAAAAAGAAGACGGGTACAACAAAGGAAGAGAAGAAAGAAGTGCAAAAGAGTAAACGGATCAAGCGGAAGGAGGAGAAGAAAGACGAAGCAACGGTGATAAGATGTGAATAATAGAAAAGAGAAACGAGTGAAAGAGAAAAATATCCATATTTATATTATATCCAGTTTCGTAAATTTATCATTTATTGTATACCAAGTAATTAAGAAAGAATGGAGAGGAATGTAGAGATGAGAAATAGGCTGACGCCGGAAGGCTAGCCGAATAAAGAATATTACCGTAGAAATAGAGAAGGCACGTTAATTGATAACGAGAGAATCAGGAATACAGATTTACTGGTAGAGTTTTTAATATCGTTCCTGAACTCTGTTAGTCCTATTCTCGGGAAATAAATTGAATTCAAAAAATCAAAACTGTATAAAATGAGGAATGCTTCTTACTTGCTGTACTCGGAATGGTATGGAGATGGCGGTGGAAAACTCATCGGAGAATTCAAATTCGACTGCCCAACTGAAGGCAGGCTGCTGGGCAGCTGTGGCCTGCTTAAGCTCAACCCTGTTTGCAATCCTGTAATGATACCTGTATTGTTGAAGTTTTTTGTGAATTAGTTGGATACTGTAAAAAATAGTAACATTGACCTGAGAGCAAAATACAAAAGAACGTTTCAGCATATTTCACTAACGATTGAATCTACAAATAACGCTTACCAAATGCAATGTGATTTGTCTACAATAAAGTGTCAAATAAATTTGTTCAAACTAGTATAAGTTAGTATCACAAACGGCCAGGTCTTCGTTGGCAATGCAATGTAATGACATGCAATTTAGACAATGCGAGATATTTAATTTTTGGTACTAGAAAAGTTTAGTCACTCGCAACCTACTTATGTATGTCATAGAACGTCAGATCTTGAACTCCTGTATAATCATAAAAGTTTGACTTTTCCAGAAATGGGGAAGCCTTTTCTTGTACTATGAACGCCTCTTTAAGACATGTTCATAGTTTTTGCTCACTTGTCATAGTGAAAATCTATTCAACTAATCGGAACCGTGTTTAGACTTTTCGCTTCAGAATTCTGTGAAATTTATGAATATTTATTCATGGCTACATACCGGGATGTGGCGAAGGCGACACCAACGGCGTTGAAGAAGAAGGTGGATGCGTTGGTTGGGATTGTGCAGGAAAAACAGATGATTCTTGAGACTCTTGCGATTCGTCCGTTAATACTCCCTTGAATATTTCTTCAACATCTTTACTATCCATGTTTGGCAGGCCTTAAAAATTCATGATACGATTTTGTAATGTTAATTAAGGGAGCTTTCAAACTGGCAGTCAATCTTTTAGAATCAAACGCTGAAATAGAATATCCCAGATCGCTATAAAATATACATCGTGTAATATGCCCAACGACTTACCGGTGTCTCTGACCATCGACTCCAAATTGAAATGGGGGCTGAGTATATCGGTGAGTTCATCTTTATTTGGACCAGGAGTATCCTCTAGTTCGTCAAGCGCCTCGCTAGCCTTAGCCAAGTCTTCGTCAGGCTCATTCATTATAGTGTTGACAAGGTCACTGTCGAGTAGATCTCCCGAAATGGGTAGTATGTCACCCAGAGCTTCGGCGTCGCTACCTTCGTCTTCCAAAATTTCTTCTCTTTTGATAGGTTGATCGATGTTTAATTTGTCATCGTCTTTTTCCTGCTTAGCTTTGACTTGCTCAATTGCTTTTAGTTCATCCTGTGATAATTGTATGGTATCCGCGTTACTTGAAACGTTTCTTTCGCTGTCAGAATCACTGCTACTACCAATATCTTTGTCTTTAGTAGTGTCCATAAGGTCCTTGCCAAAAAAAGCTTCCTGCATGTAAAGTGGAAAACACTCTGATAATTTTGTCTTTGGTTTTCTCCGCTGCGGCTTACGGCGTGGCTTGTCCTCTCCAATACCCAGTAATCCCTCAGATGGTTTATCTACATCTCCATCTTCTTCTTTGTCCTTGCGAGTTCCCCGCAATCTTACAACAAATCCACCAATACCGAGTTTCTGTAAATTTCGTTGCCGCTTACGTCTCAGAACAGTGACGCCGTTTTCCGTCGTATAAATGCTGAACCCTTCAGGTGGCGGTTGGTCCCCACGTGGAGTCCACACCATACCTTCTTTGAGTACCTCGATCGGCTCTTCTTTCACATCCAGTAAATCTAACTTTCCATTATCCTCAAGAGAATTGTCGAGACTACCACCGGCTACCACAGATTCAATGGTAGCCATTATCCCAGCTTCTTTATCAAGCAGGGGTAACATCTTTCTTCTCTTTTTTCTGGTTTGCTGTTGTTCAAAAGTCAACGACTTTATATGGTGCATGCCAGCCTCCGATAGGTAAACACCATCGATCAAATACTGTTGCGGAGATGGCTTGTACAACTCAGGACTTCTAGACACTGGCGGAGGTGAACGGGGATATTTATGTGGCAGGGGTTTTGGTAAATTGCATAATATGTGCGGCGGAGGGACGTCTCTTGGACGACATAATATACAGTTGTAGCCTTCTTCGGCACATTTTTCAGCATCTACCTCTGTCTTGATGGAGTCACAGGCACAGTGCAGCCATCTTTCACATTGAACGCATTGAATTATCAGCTCACCTTCACTGTACGGCTCTTGGCACGAGGCGCACGCCGTATGCGAGGCGCAAGGTCCACACTGAGTGTAACTTTTCTGCCAATCACTGTTAAATCCGGGGTCGTTTGAACCGCATGTCTGGCATTGGGCACACCATTTACACTTCCATGTACCGTGCGGTACGTAATCAAGCGGTGGATCCATACAATAAATATGATAACTAATGTCACAGTCATCGCACAGTATTAGTCGTGCTTCGTCGTTCCTTTCTCCACAGCCTTCACATACTGTGCAGTCAAGACATCGCCACCCTTTTTGTAGAATGATTTTTGTCACCTTGACGTTAGCACAATAGGGATGATAGCACTGACCACATTGCGCACAAGCAATTAGACATCCCTCCTGATCGGTACCAATCGCTCCGCACATCACGCAGATATCCTGGGTTAGAACAAATTTATCTTTTGCCGAGCATAAGACTAATCTGTTCTCAACGCCTGGCTCTTCTTCCAATTTTGAAAATGAATCGGACATCGGCCTCTGAAATTCAAGATTTTTTTTAATACAAAAATATAACAATACCTATCATCGAACAACAGTATTATTGACCAATGATGAATGTTGAAAATCAGTCTCCACGTACGCTTTGTACCATTTGTCATTGGTTGAAATTGCGAACAAAACTTTTCGCGAAAGAGTTCAGTTTGCTAAGCAAGAATTTACGTCTTTCGTGTATTGGTGGTTTCAATTGGGAGTAAAATAGCTCAGTATAAAATTCAAGTACTTAACATTCGTAATACCAAAACTCGAAACTATGCTATGAAAAAAATTTTGCCGTGAATTTTAAATTGACAGTATTTCCCTATGTCCGTGATATAATAATTATCCTTGTATTTCATAACTGTCATTCATCAACTAAGTAGACGTTTGAAACGATACAAAAAAAAAATCTTGAACAACTCCTCCCTCCCTTTCGCCCCCATATGATATTTGAAATTCGGATCAATGTTACGGTTCTGTGAAAATGTTCTAATGATAAGTGAGTTAAAAAAGGAACCAACATTGCAGGTCTAGATTTCCAGTAAAATGACCAAGATAGGAGATAGTTTCTCTAGTCTTGGCTACTTTT
Organism: Macrophya alboannulata; assembly: GCA_949628255.1. NCBI lineage: Eukaryota > Metazoa > Arthropoda > Insecta > Hymenoptera > Tenthredinidae > Macrophya > Macrophya alboannulata. Next base: position 23,912,595 of record OX451208.1, read on the forward strand.
CGAACTCCGTTATTTAGTTGTTTCAAGTCTAATAGGCTTCTACTGCATTCTTATTTTTTTTTCTACGTCTTTTTTATTTTTATTTTTGGCTGTTCACTCTAAGTTCTATTGATTTACTCATCGAGGAGTCGATTGCGACATTCTGAAAACATGTTTCTGAGTTTTGGAATCATGGACACAATACAATTCTGTTACGATAGGCCCCTCAGTACTAAAAAAGGAATCGCTTATCCGTTAACAGGGGGCCCTCGCCATGAGCTTCAAGCCTGGTGTGCGGCCTCCGAAGTATGACCCAAAATTCAGAAGACAGTTTGGGAACGGGGTCTTACTATATATGATACAATAACCTTGCAATTACGTATCTGTGACAGTGACTCTGGACTTCGGTACACTATATCCTCTGGCTCCGTAAGTCATGATAAGTTCATATTAGGTTTATGGATGAAATTTTGCCGATTGCGTAGATATACAGGGGGAGTCTTATCAAAGGTCAAGTCTGAGTTGTTATAAAAACATAATTTTTGGAAAAATAAAACGTGGGATCCCGTAAAATTTGGATTCACATGACTTAGGCATGGACAGTGTGAAAGTTACGTGACATTTTTTAACTCTCAGTCGTTCAATTAATGAGCCAAAAGACTGCACTTTAGCGAGGCTAAGCCACGCCTATTTTGGACGTATGATAAAACTTCACCCTGTATACGGAAATAAGACTTTAAAAGGCATAGAGTGGCTCACCTGTAATCCTAATCCGGGTACTCCGAAAATTCCTCGCATTTTTGCCTTGGGGCCTCTTTTTCTACCAAATTCTGTTAGCTTTTGTCGTTTTTGATAACCCAACTTGCCGACCCCCTTAGGTCGACCGACAACACCACCTCCTAGACCAAGTCTTTTCTTAGCAATTTTAGAAGCGCAAAATGGCTTTCCTTTTCCTAAACCAATCGAGTACAGAGCTTCCTCAGATCCTCCTTGATAATCAAATTCCGAGGAATCTCCATCTCCATAGAGACTCTCTTGGGAAGCAGTGAGGCTCGAGTCACCTCCATAATCGTCGGTATTGTCTTTACGTTTAACTACAGCGACACGATTACATTGCAGACAGACATATTCGTATTCAGGCTTGGCCTCTTTACGGTGTTGATAGGTAATAGGATCTGCATCAGGATCGCATGTACCGTGAACAAATTTTTTGCAAGCACTGCACTGAACCATTTCTCTATAAGCTGCTGCGCGATATGCTCTTCGGCAAAGTGGACAAGAAAATCCCTTGTTCCGTTGCTGATAGCATGAGTCGCATACCGTGTAGTGAGCATGCCATCGGGATGAAAGACCAGCACCAGGGGTGCGCGAACCACAGTCTGTGCATACTCGACAGCACTTACATTTCCAACCATACTTGGGTATTGAGGTAACTATGGGTCGAAGGCAACCAGGGTGATATGCTTTGTCACACTGTTCGCACAGCATAACTTTAGATGCTTCCTCTGGCTGTCTGCATACTTGACAAATACGACATACGGCGCACTGCCATCCTGCGCGAACTCCTGGTAGAAGGGCAAGTCCCACGCAGCTGCCGTGATAATGATGTCCGCAAATTGAACACATCACCAAGTTCGAAACATCTCCCATACCATAACATTGCATACAACTTACGTCGCCGTTTACTGAGAAAGGAAAATATTATTTAATCATTATTACGCACTCGACTATTGGGTGTGAATATTGGAAAACTCATGGAAATTGACATTTGATACATGAACTATGTTTTTGTTTTTTTTTCCAATGAAAACCCAACAAAGTCAAGACATCACTATCATTTTGTCGCAAATATGCCGCTTTAAATAAACGTATTCATGAGCGGCTCTAGTTCTCGTCATATTGATTTATAGTCGTCGTCAAACACATTATTCCTCTATTATTTAATAGTCCATACTTACACAACAGAGGAACTTGGCCCAGGTGCTGACTGCAAAACAAATTTAACGTTTTGCTATCCTGAAAACAGCCGGAGGCAGCTGCACATGGCAGATGAAAATAACGATTGCACGATCCCACCTATTTAGAACATAAGTCCAGTTTGGTAAATAGGATTCAACAAAACAATACAGGGTGTAATTAAGCTCAAAATTTGGGCCTGGCTTTGCTATTGAAAAGTTACACTTCTTGCTCCTATAAAGTGAGTGGTCAACTCTGAAAAGTGAACCGACGCGACGACTACGACAGACATGAATGAATGGAGAATAGTCACATGATCAGAATAAAATGAAAAAATTACGTAGGATAGGAGAGCTCCACACAAGAGACCGTGGTTACCTCAGGTCATGTGCATTTGCTTCTTAGACGACCGCCCATGTTATAACTTTGCAAGAACGATACAGCACGTAAATATGAATTTTGAATAGAATCAGCGTATATACAAACATGTATACCTATTTATGAAGGTATCAACTCGTAGACCTAAGATTTTCAATTTTTTGTCTCACCCCAAAATTTTATGATTTCTAATATTTGGGTAGTCATCCAAGAATTTTCAAATGATTAAATGTAAATAAAATGATGAAACATTTTATTTTCTCTCATCACCAATCTTATATTCCCCCTAGATTTGATTAACCCTAGCAAACCATACTGCGGTCTGGTGGGCCGACAATAGTTTCTTACGTTCCGCGCGAATCGCATGGAAAAAAAACGTCCATATGATATCCACACGATCATGACATATCTTATGGTTGCCTACGACATATCATGTGCCCATTAGGCTACTTCTTTAATCAATACACTAGATCACACATCAACATTTCTTGTGCCTGAGAGACCATGTGTGGCGAAGTAAGACACTAAAAATAGGTATGGTTTGCTAGGGTTAGGAGAGAAAATTTTCAAAGAAACGGTTTTCTCTTTCTTTAATTCCAGTATCTTCAAAATTACACAGCTATACAAAGAAAAAAAAATTATTTTTGTGTCAGGGTTTATTTTATGATTTTTCTATTCGTCATGCACCAAAACGATGGAAAAATGCCAACATCCCTGTTAAGGTTTGCTTTTGTAGTGTTGGTAGTAATAATACCGGTTTCATAGCAGCACGAGATTTGTGCCTGACATTCGGGTACGCAATTGCGATAGGCTTAGAGACATTTAAAAAACATATAAAATTGATACTTTCTAAAAAAGCTTGCTTTTGTAGCCAGGAAAACATTATTTCAATATTTACGAAAATCTGAGATTTTAATCATTGAATTGATCTATTGAAAAACCAAAGCATATATGTTTTCATATTTTCTTTATTACTGTTAACTATTATAATAGTCAACTATATTAACAGTGAAAAGCAATAAAAGGAATATACAAACATATATTCTTTGGTTTTTCGATAGATCGATCATTATAAAATCATAGATTTTCTTAAATATTGAAATAATCTTCTCCCGGCTACAAAGGCAAACTTTTTTTAGGAGGTATCAATTTTTTCCGGATAAATTTCTCTAAATCTATCGTAATTGCATACTCAAATCTCAGGCACAAATTTCGTGTTGACCTGTGTTATGTTCGGGGTTTGATACGAGAAAGTCCAGACGAACATAGAAGAAATATCAGGGATATCCATTTTTGTACTTTGTTTATCAATTCTTTTACATTTGTAGTTTATTATCAATTATCATTTTTGAATAAAAGTGATTTAAGGGGTTTTGAGCGTGCCTCAGCGCCCCTAGCGCCAATGGCGAGAACCGACATATCCACGCGTTTTCAGCCAATCATCTGCATGCATTTGTGCAGACGCCAGCTTGTCACATCGTATTTTACTCTCCAAGATTTATTGCTCCTGTTGCTCTGATTCAACTTGGAAGTAATTTCATAAAATCGCTAATATGTGCTTGCAGCGCGCGCTGGTTATCTTGGTAACGGTTTGTAGTTAAAAGTGAAGAAAATAATGTTATCATTTTCCCGTGTCTGTTCGTTTAGTGTCAGCTGATCTCACAGCTTCTTATAAATAAATAGATCATTAATTCGAATTACTGTTATTTAATTCTCTGAAACCAGCACGCGCTCGCTGACAATCTAAGGATTACGCTGACAAAATTCGATATTGATCAGTAAATTAATATAGACACGATCCGGGGACTAAATACCAGTTGTAACGATCGGCTGCGATTGGCTGAAAACGCGTGGCTCTAGAGGCGCTGAGGCGCGCTCAAAACCCCTTAAATGCGAAACTAACGTTTGTTTAATTGTTATTTACAATGAATGTTAGAGAAAATAGGTCATTTTCCTTAAAATCTGAAACATCGTTCTGGTTTCTACAAAAGCAAACTTTATCTGATAAAACTATTTCTTCTTCTATTAGTTACATTGAAGGTATCAAAATTTGAAATCTAGAACCCAGACTCAAAATTCGTGTTGACCGGTGTTATTGAGCAACCTTTTATAATTAGTCACCCACGCAAAATTTTTTTAAAGCATACACGAATGATATATTAGAAACTAAAATTTTTTGGGTGAGTCCGGAAACTTGAAATTTAAGGTGAAAAAGTTGTTACCCTAATATATAAACCCTGAGATATGTCTGTATACAGAGAGGCCGAAAATGTTTTGGTTATCTTCTCCACTAGTCAATATTAGGTCCTGTAATCATGCATTACTTTTTAAATGATGAAGCAAAACTGAGTTCTAGATTGGCTTGGATAATCAGTGCCAGTGAATCGAAAGAGGCAAAGCCTTCACCAAATTACACCACTCTCCTATGTTAGCCCTAGGAAAAATCACCCTGTATAGAACGTAATGATTTACTAATAAAGTCACGTAATTGGTAAATGCTGAGTTCGTTAGAATTCAAGAATAAGTATGGTAAGTCAGTAGTGTAGCCGGAAATTAAAAAAAACTCTAGAAAAAGGACCGAAAAAACATGGGCATTGAAGAAAAAAAAACGAAAAGCAAACTGAGATGGACTAAGATACCAAAGTATTAAACAGTATAAATCCTGACCTTGCAGGGAATACTGGCCCCGTAATGTGAACAGTATGCACAACGGCGCGAGGAACCCAGCACCACTGTTCGGCTTACGGTTTCCATAACCAACTCTTGACTGCTGGTTGACCAAACGGCACACGAATGATGAAGGTAAAAGTGTCTGGTAGGTTCGAATATTGTTCCTATTTCTGGTTCGTCTGAGTAGCCAACTATGCTCAGCTCTTCAACTGGTTCCGTAAAATTTGTAAGACTAGGATTTCTAGGGACAGAAATAATATCTTCCATTAGTTCGATGAAAATTCATTGTCAGTTCCTGCTATGTTGAAAATATTCAGTACTTCTCGCTTGATTTGTATCTACAATCAATTGGGTATTCAAATTTATTCCTTTGCGTACTAACAGTTTGAAAATTATTCAAATGTTTGTAAATTTGTTATATCTAAGGTATCATGAGATTTGTGAGAAAATTTGTATGCTACCTGCATTTGGCCAGACTTTTTTGTCGGCGACATGTAACAGCTCCGGAACCACCTGCGCGAGGACTTTTATCCCCAGTAGAAGATATGTCCAACAGTGTTTCAGAGACTTCCTCTTTGATAGCATTCTTTTCTAGGGTAAATCCTTCGGGGCACGACAATCGTAGTAACTCACCTTGACCCAGCTGACTTCGCTCACCCAAATTGCACAACGAACACACTTTTCCCGGCCTGAATTAGAATTTTTCATAAAAAAAAAACTTTTTGAATTATGTTTAAGACAAGAGGTGATCTATCTTTGACAAAATATGGCACTGAGAGGTAAGTCTTTCATATTCACGTTGAAGTCAAATTTCCGAGTCGATATCGAATGTTGGAAAATCCCTGTCAAATCCGATGAAACTTAAAGACAATTTGATTCGTGTTTTTCGGTGGTCTCGATTTTTTATTTTTTTACACTAATAGAGTAGCAATCAAAACCTAGACTCATTTTTCTTTTGAACCCCCGATCTCCGAGAGTCCAAAAGTTACAGCAAATACAATTTTTCAGAAAATGACGATTTTTTTTTTATAGAAATTACTTCAAATGAGCATATTTTCTGACTCAACGTACCTACAAAGCTTATAGGGTGCTTATTTTGCAGCTTCCAGTTCCACTAGATCCAGATTTTGTTTCAGGATCTGCATTCAACCACCATACCACCGATTCACAAGTATAGCAAAAATATCAAAATGAAGCTCTATTTACCTTCTATCTACTGTATAAATTACGAAATGAGATCGCTGTGGGTCTCTGAGCAAATTAATTTTTCCTGCAGGATTCTGGCCAAATTATTACTGCTTCGGCCATATATTCATACATATTATACATCGGTTATGGACGAAGTAGCTGTGGAATTGGGGCAAGTTATACCTACTTTAATCTGAACTTACTACAGGATATAAACGTATCGAATTATGGACTCTCGTACATTGAACTCAAACATATAAGTGTAGTAAGTTTGTTGGGATATTTTATTTTTATAGTATACTTTGACCAGTGTGTACTGCAGGTAAGTATGCACTGTGTTTCATCTCAGATTCTACTTGTCGTTTTTTCAGTTACTTGTATGTATACTAGGGTGGTCCTTAAATAGGTCATTTTCGAATTTTTTTGCTCCCAAGGGTTCAAACGGTTCCTTGTCAAGAAAAAAAAATTGTCCTGAAGTTTGAATGCTCTATCTCAATTTTAACATCCTGCGCACGACCGCCAAAGTTTTTTTTTCATTTATTTATTAAATACCCAGCTGAATCTTATAGGTACTTTTTCCTCGTTATTAGGCTTAATTTGTAGATAATTCAACACTTCTTAAAAGTATTTAGAGTATCATTACTGTTACTTAAATCTTCAACTTCACAATATTGTTTGAAAAATTGGAATCAAAATATACCTTGATATCTATACATTCATAACTTTATACCCTGCAATAAGTTAAGATTAAAGTGTAATTTGCCTGAATTCTACAGCTACTCTGCCAATGTGTGATGTGTAATATGTATGATATGGCTGAAGCGGCAGTAACCTGGACCGAGCCCCAAACAAAAAACTCATTTGCTCCGGAACCCATGGTGATCCTAATTCGAAATTTGATCAGCAGACAGATAATAAATAGAGCTTCAGTGTCATATTAGGTATTGCTGTGCTTGTAAGTTGGTAATTTGATGGTCAAATGCAGGTCCAGAAACTGAATCTGTTTTCGGCTTTCAGATATTGAACCAAAATAACGAATTGTACTCATCAAATGTAAGGTGGTGAAAAGAGCTTGAAAATAAGTAACCCATGAGTACCTGTGGGTCCAATGGATCAGAAAAAAAACTGATTTGAAATAATCCATACACACCGAGTTCGTCATTTTCTTAAAGATTGCAATTGGTTTCTTTTTGGACTGTCATATCAGGTGACCCATTTCAATTTCCCCAGGCCAATATCTCGAGAACTATGCAAGATAGTGAAAAATGTCTTAGACAAAAGTTGTATGGTACCGTGGGGGACATTTGATTATGCTATGGGTTTTGAATTTCAATAGGGTTTCGCAGAGTTTTTATGAGGTAACTTGTGTTTTTTGAACAAGAACCCCGATTTTTTAGTGCAAATTCATAATTTACAAAAAAAAATACATTACTTTTGTAAGAAACTATTTTTTCCAAAGGTTCAATTTCTCAACATGAAATGATGAAGTTAATTATAACATTACAAAGCTAATAATGTAACAACATTCTTGAAGTGATTAATGAATTTTAAAAATGACTTACCATAATTAATCAATGAAAATAAAAAACTTTTTATTCTTGGTATTTGTTTCTTTGCACTCATATTTTTAATGGACTTTTTTTTTTTGCGCCAAAAAAAAACATTTAACCAAAAAACAAGATAAAAAACTGAACTATTAAAACAAAAAAGTTGCCTACAAAAGTCATGTATTTTTTTATGTAGATTATGAATCTGCAGTAAAAAAATCGGGGTTACCATTTGAAAAACAAAATTTACCTCATAAATACCCCATAAAACCCTATAAATTCAAAACCCATAGAATTATCAAATGTCCCCCTCAGAACCATACAGCTTTTGTGTGAAACACTTTTTACTTTCTTGCTTAGTAAAAATTCTCGAGATATTGGCTCGGGAAAATTAAAATCGCCCACCCTGTATATAGGGAATTGAAAAAAAATTAAGTTTATGTGTTGATTGAGACTATATCCATGTGAGAAAAAATCGTTAAAAAAAGAGAAATACGAATCAAATTTTTTTTTCAAATTTGTCAGATCCGCCGTGGGTTGTCCCATTTATAAATAATATGAATCTGACTAGATTCAATGTGGATTATTTTTAACTACCCATTTCTATAAAATTGTAAGATTCGTACCATTGTTCTGGAAAATATGGTGGCTCTTCTGGAGCTGGCATCGACCGGTCTATCCCAGACCCTTCTCCATCACCGATCGGATCTTCAATAATCCGTAATGGGCTTGGAGATTCTGAATGAGTGTCATCGTCTTTACTCTTTGTACGGCGTGGCATACCGCGCATATACCCAAATCTGAAACCCACAATTCGCAATAGTCTTACAACATTTCGACAAGACGTGATGTTATTGGCATGAACTTGACAGTCCTTGAATCCATGTATCAGAATACGATAACAGCAATACAAACAGACGCAATTTATCAATATAATTTGTAACAGTAGCAATAGGCTGTAAACTCTTTAAGTAACGGAGATTATTTGAAATTATTACTCAATGTAATTTTCTGGATAAAATAGTTAAAAAAATGCAACTTGCGATTTTTAACAGATCTTTCTTACCCCTTGCCCCTAGTCATTCCTCTGCCAAAAGGTCGACTCCTAACTCCACGCACGAGAGGTCTCTCTTTTCTCGGTCTACCAGGTCCTCTCCTGATGTTCAATGGTTTCCCCCCAGGAAACGGAAATTTCTGGTATCGTAATGGATCGTGGAAAACTTCGTCTTGTATTACTAAATGATATAAAAAAAAACACATAAACATCTTGCAGCAAACTAACAGCAGAATTAGTAAGCAAAGTGATTCGGAAGACATATCACACATTACAATTATTATGTGCAAAACTTATAAAAAAAGACGAACTATTCAAATGTGCCCACAATGCAGATTTGGCTGCTGATAAATACTATTTATTATCCTATTAAGCAAATTGATTTTTTTAGTTTAATCGTTATTATGTAACTATCGTGATGATCGTGCTGGCAGAAGAGTATGAAAAGATTTTCTGCAGTTCAAACTAGAAATTAGAACCATTACAGTTTTTGTTCGGCCCTGGAATATGCTATGTCCCAACCTATAGGGATTTTTCAATCGACTTTAATATGTTCTATTTATTTATCTGTCAATACGATTATTTTCAATTTGATTATATCGATCGATTGACAAAGCCCCCTCCCCGTTGGTTTGTAAAAGTTAGATATGCGTGAGAGTCCGCGAGAAAGTAGGCTGATTCAGCAAACGCTGCACCGCAGCGGCTATCTGAGGGGATCAAGTTTTGTTAAAAAGTTTCAGCATCATAAAGAACACCTCTGAGTGACTTGTATAAACATGTGGTCAAAGCTGTAGAGAATCTGTTTGAAATGTAGTTTCCTTGTAAATTGTTATCGTTATTCACCAGGAATGTATGCAGACATGTTTTACTTTTGATGAACTGTTGCTGCATTTAATACTACCTATTGAAGCGCAGATGACGTTGCTATTGAACAATTAATTACAAAAAATTGTACGACAAATAGTTTTTGAGATCTATCGAACATTAATTCAAAAAGAAGAGCAAGACTTAATAATTTATCAAGATCATTCATCGCTGACAAAGTTCGGAATGGTATTTGGTAATGACATCAATGATTTTATTTTAGCTAAAATACCTATGAAAACAAATTATGTGGTTTGTTTGGAATCTCTAATTATATTGCAAATGCAAGCCCAATGCAGTGCTTGTTGTGGCAAATCGTCGAGGTCGCCAACCCCATTATAATCAATGGTTGGACCATGCTGATTCCCCAAAGAAACTAGATCATAAATTTCATTGAATTACAAGATATATCCAAATCTGACTTGCTTCAGTATACGATTGATGTCTGTTGTTTATATCTGCTAATATATCGCAATTCTTATGTGATACTAACTGCTACCAGAAGTTGAAACCGGACCAAGTAATTGATCAGAGTTTGCGGGAGAAATAGGGATCCCTCCGGAATCATCTTCGTCGTCTTCGCCGTCGGTTGCCTCATCAAGATCCATTTCTTCCTCACCCTCCAAACGTTCTTCGTCCTCCATGGCGCACGACAGATTGCGCTTTTTCTATCAACATAATGATACAAGAAGGTCAATTTTGAAGCCATAGATTGAAATATACACAGTTTTTATATTTGATTATCTCAACACTTCAAAGCTAAAGTACTAATAAAAAGTTGCTAAAATTTCTAGATATAAGAAAAGGTAGTTGAACCTATTTTGTGAGTAAAAATAGCAACTGGAACAGAAGAAAAAAATTCCTTGAATACTGCAAGTTTTCCATTACAAAATAAAATAAAAATGAAGAAAAAAAAAAAACATTATAGATGTGCAATTGTATACAAAACACTTTTTCAACAGAGATATTTGGAAATCTACATTCTGTTCATTAGAGTAAATGAGGGATATATCATCTTTCTCAGGTCAAACCTATTCGTTGTAGTCAATCTGGAAGTCGGTATGTATTAAGTCTGTCAAATTTCCAATTGTGTTTCCCAATTCTATCCTACCCGTTGATAATTGAAATTCAAATATCATTTTTCACATTAGCAGCGAGGTTTTGTTTGAAAATCACATGTACCTCGAACTATGGATAAATATTGTTCTATGTACAGTTTCTTTATTCAAGATCCAGGGTTTGCAAATGGACCAAGCATCGCTGAATAAATTTTTTTGTTGATAATGTTCCTTGTAAAGTATCCACAAGGCGGACTAATTAAATGTGTTAAAGAAATAGCCATTAGACAGAGGTTGACAGTTATGATTCTATTTAGTTTTACCATTGATTAGGATCGAAACATAAAGTATCTTGAAATCTTGTATACATACGTATATGTGTCTATGATAGCTGTGCCAAGTAATGATTTGAAATCGTCAACCAACTATTGTTCATTTGTAATTTTCAATTTCAGCATATAAATCTGAAAAATCTGATGTTGGTCACTAAATGTTCATTAATTTTACGGTAGGGATGAAAGAAGTGTTAAATGTACGAGTATCAATGAAAATGTTGCCGCTTTAATTCTGTGACGTGCGTGCATATTTTTCGTTGCATATTTTTCGTTCTGCCACGAGAGGATGGCGTGCCGCTCGCGGCTCGGCTGTCGGCGCTCGCCCCACTCCGTAACTGTAGAGCGATCCAAAAATATCATCGATCGAGTCTCTTCGCTAATAACACGTACGCCATAATTTGAATCAGTTTACTCGCTTTTAAGGTGCTCCTCAGATATCTTACGGGGACGAAAGCATAGTAATGGATCATCCATCGCTTGTAGAATTAAGAGATTTTAAGAACGACAGAAACGCCATTGCTATGTCAGGGTTTGTAGGCTATAAACACACCCCGTACACTTTTGACCACGAAACACGTACCTTTGTATTACTGCAGTTGGGTTAATTGTTTCGTCATAGTTTCATAAGTTAAATTTGTTGAATGTTCATCAGAATTTGCACAATTTAACCAGGTAAACATCTTGTAACAACAGAAAAAAATGTCACAATCTACTCGAACGGAAGAGTACGCAACAGACGAACTGCTAGATTCCCGGAGGTATACAGAAGACCCGTGCGTTGGGACACATGTGCCATCTGGTGGCGATTACAAGAACACAAAACTTTCAAATCACAGATGTATCGCGTGGAACGGTGTTGGGCTCGGACGTGCAGAGTATGACGTGCACGTGAGTGAGCTTGGACTTTGACTCGTCGTTTATTTTGACTATGTTTGCATCTGATCTAGTTCCTAGGATCTGTATATTTGATCAATTTGAGACGATTGGTAAATAAAGCTGGACATCTATTTTGTAAAAATGCATTCTCCAGCATTGTAATGTTTGTGCCATTGCGTACACGCCATTGCATACTTCTAATCGAGAAAAAACATGGAAACAACTCATGGGAGCTTGCTACTACTGATTCTTCCTTCTTATTGGACATATCCTCGTTGAACCGATGTCGAAGGAAGAGGCTTGACTAACATGGGACACGTTGGCGTATACCTTGGCGTTATCTTGACACACGACAGACACATTCAATGTTCTTGTTGCGTGTTGTGTCTGTGTATAAAGTTACGGGAAAGTATACGACAACTTACCCCGTTGCAAACCAGCCTAAATATCACGAGCTCGCTACTGAAATTCGGTTTCAATTTCGGCCAATTGTGTAACAGCACCAACGGAAGCTAAACATCTTGATTGGCTGACACGTAGTTCTCGTATACGACATTTGTCTGATGTTTTCAAGTATTTGATTTGCCACGCACGGAAACGCATTCTAAAGATTGCAATATTACTTGCAATATTTCTTTTTGCTCCCGCAGAAGAACTAGGGGGGAATTTACACTAGCTATGAAAATTCGACGAATATAATAGATACCCGTATACATGCTGAGTCGTATCAAAGTTCTAAAATGGGCGTGGCTTAGCTATGCTAAAAGGCAGTTTTTCGGCTGACTACACAACTGAGGGCTGAAGTATCAAATGTAACTGACACCGCGCAGGCCTGATTCCTGTGAATCCAACTTTTACGGGATCCCACGTTTTATTGCCCTAAAAATCATGTTTTTACAGCAACTAAGGCTGGACCTCCGATAAGACTCGCCAATTGTATATGAAATACGCGGGAAATAATATGTAAAGATAAGCTAAATACAGAAAAAAATCTCTGGCGTCTCTCACCTATCCAGTTCGAATTAATTAATTTTGTTTGAAAAATTATTGTGATTGTTTATTTATAACAAAATCAGTAAACAGCTGGGGATATTTTTCGCCAGGCCCACAATAATGGAAGCTTTCCAATACGTCACAAAGTTATGTTATTGGTTGGATCCAAAAGAAATGTCCAATAACATGGCTTTGTGTCGCAATGTTACCGAAAATTGACGAACGTCGCTCTTCTTTTACGTCAATTCAGACACAGATTGAAAGAAAGCTGTACTATTGGTCATTTCTACGGAAGCCGGTTAGGGACATCGGTCCAAGTGTGTTCTGTCGGCGTGACGTCACTTCTCAACGAAATTTCAATATATTTATTTTATTTGGATGCGTTCAGAAAATAGTAGTAATTCACGTTGCGATACTTTAAACATCTACCCTCGATTTTAATTTCTCATCTACTCCATCGCCTGAATCGCAAAGATTAATACTAGACTTACTACATACGTTATTAATAATACAACTAGAATGAGTATATTGGAATTTCGCGGGGAAATGACGTCACGCCGATGAGGTTGGTTTTCGTTGAGAAGTGACGTCACGCCGACATAATACTTGGGCGTGGAATAAGTTTAGGAACACTGACATACGTTAGACTGACGTTCGTACCCGGCTTCCGTACATTCCTGTTAAAACCGGCCAATGATATCGTTTTGTGTTATCATGCGTCGGTGTCGCTTTAAGGGAGAGCCACCGTAATTGGAAAGCTCCCTGTACACCTACCCTGCACCGACCTACCGTATTATACAGATTCATACGCATTGCGATTTAATATGGACACCGTAGTTTTATTGTGGACGCACCAAATTATTTGCGAAGTGTAAAAAATCTGCCCATTACAAAGTTGTGTCACCACGCTGGTTTGACTTTGTTTTAAACGCCATTTCATTCTGATTAATGTCACCAATAATGTATTACTTTCAGGTTAGATAGATGATGTACGATATAGTCAGATCAGCGCAGATACCCGAGGAAGCGTATTTAAGTTATTTGAAAGCGAAAATGAATAGGTATATAGTTTCTAAAGAAATGAATTCGGAAAATTTCAAATGTTTATTTTTATTTTATTAAATAACTTACTAAATTAAAGTGAGAGAAGAAAATGTTTCTAACAAACGTTGTTTATTTTTTGCGGAGATTAGGATTCTGAAATAAAAAGAAAATATAGATTCCCATTTAAATAATTGGGTTGACCTTGATTTGACCTTGAAAACATCAATTAAATTGAACTTGGAATAGGCCATTCTGTTTCCCTGTCAAAACCATGAAACTCTGAGCTCAATTATTTTTTTCTACGCTGTTTATTTTTCTAAAAAATGGACGTGGTAGGTTTTTAAAAGAAACACTCTGTACATAATAAGAAAAGGTTCTAAAATATTTCTGTTCACTTATATTATTTTATGAAATAAACCTTCCTCGGTAGCGATTCTGAATCTCAGTAGCACAGATAACACCGCTAATGCCAGGTAACACTACCCTTTCCGTTCATGCTACCTGCCGCTTGCACCCGTTCACTCCAGCTAGTACCCATTTGTCTTATTTTGCAATTTCAATGTTTGTTAATGCCTATCAACAATTGAACCCATGCAAAACCAGACTTGGTGATAATGCTAATTAGTGATTGGGTGTCGGAGAAAGTTTTTAGCACGCCATAGTCTGAACGGATGGTAGTTGTTACGGTGGATCTTAAAAACTCTACAAACTCTATCCCTGCCATATGTGCTATCAAGATCCAGAACCGCTACCCTAGTCTCTAAAATTTTTCTATTTTTTTCTCTGGTGCATTAAACTTTTGTTAGTAAAATTTTTTTGCAGATAGCTGATTTTGCCCCACCTTCTTCTGTCTGTGCTTGATAGCCTCGCACCATTGTGCTCTTTGCTTCATTATCAACGCTTTTAATAAATTTTGGAATTCACATCTTTCTTTGATATTATTCATATGTCAAGCTACAGGGTCAACAAGCATAGCTGAGGAGATAATGCTTTGGGCCAAGCCAGACTCCGTTTCCACACCTTCTAGATTTCCAAGCTTACTTGTAGGAATCCAGTGTTACCATGGTTTATAATATAATATAATATAATTCAGGAGGGGATACCACTTCCGAATGCAGGTAATGAGGTCAAAAGTCTATAATGTCTGTTTCGATGCCACTATGAAATGGGAAATATTCAATTATGTTTTTTTATTGTCCTCTTTTTTGGTAAAGATTTTTTCAGAGTTGATTTTGAGTGGTTTCTTTCTTTTTGGCTCTAGCTTCCTAATAGGATCATCCTACTGCAAGCTTCCCTACTTATCAGTGCAGGATGATGTAACTTATCTTATAGTCAATCCTCCTGAGATTGTTGATAATTTGAATTCCAATTTTTTTTTTTTTTACTGATTCTTCTATAAGAATTCTTATATAATAATTCTTTCTATTTTGAAATGGAGGAACTTGAGTTTGGGCTTTCCTGCCGAGTGATGGGTGAGACAAGTCTGGTCAATCCAGCACCAGCCTGTTGGGCTCACCTATCAACAACCCCATTTACTAATATGTAGTCATAGTCGAAGAATCCGCAAAACCCAAGCGCGAGCGAAAGAAATTTTTCAAATCGAGCAATCTTATTAAAGCTAAGCCCTTGAAAAGTATATTTATACCTTGAAAGTATTGATTTGGGAAAAATCAGACTTGAATACCCTGATTTCAATTTAGTTCTTCCGATCAATTCCAATCCTCCATCCTTCATATTTTTTTTTTTGGTACAAGCTTATAGTAAAAGTGTAAGAAATTTTATTCCAAAGAGTCTTTGGCTATTCCGTTTTTTTAATTTGTTAGAATTTCTTAGTCACGTGCTTTATATATGGGACATTCCATGCCAAATCAGCAATCCGTGAGTGTTTGCATTTTTGATTTGGTGGAAATTTATTTTTCTGCCATTACCCGAGACCATTGAAAGCAGTTTCCCTGAATTTTCCAAATTTTTATCATGAGATATAGATTTTTGAAAAATGTTTGATTTATTTTTCAATTTTGCACAACTCCATGAAAAATTGACTAAATGTTAGAAATAAGGGAGTAAAAATTTTTGTTTTGATGTTTACTTTTCTTTAAAAATTCGTGAGAAAATTCTAAAAACAGTATTTCAAATAGTTCTGACAATTTCAACAATAAACCCCTCTCTTTACAATGCTTGTATCCTTGGGTTTCGTTTTTTTTTCTAATTTTGTAGCAGACTGCTGTTCATTCAACTATTTCTCAAACTCGATAACGCGATTCGTAGTATCTGCAAAATCACATAAGCGATGGAAATCAAACTTTGGGGAATAATATGCTTTATTTCAATGTGTCCGCTCTGGGGTTGCAGGAAAAGATCCCTATGCTAATTACTTTTTTACTGAGCTAGGGGATCCGACAGTTATGACAGGTAAGCGGTATGTTCATCCTAACATTATAAGAAGAAAAAAATGTATATATGGGTCATTTGATGCCAAATCGGCAACCCCTAAGCCTTTGCGTGTTTGATTAAAGAATTTTTTTTTTTTTTAAATTGACCAAATCTGAAAAACAAGAGGGTAATTTTTGTTCGAGTTCAAGATTAACCTCTGAGTTGAAGATACCCCTCCAAATCGAGGCACTACCCCTAAGCTGAGGGTTCACATCCGATCCGAGTCCAGGGTTTTACCTCTGAAACTAACCATAATACTACATAATTTTATACAGGCGTAAAGAATTAACACATCGCATACCATATTACTGTCCATAATTCATGTATATTATAATAAAGAAACGTTACGAGCGTATAATAATATTGTGCCAGTTCGAATACTCGAGTTGATAGTTATATCAAGGGTTTCAATACTACGTATGGAAAGTTACCTTATAGTGAAATGCAATGAATAGCATATGTATACAGATCCCATATAATTACGATAGTTTTCGGAATCAGAAAATAGGTTGGGGATAGCCCCAAATGTTGATGGTTCAACCTCAAATATAATTAAGAATTATTACTTTCTGCACTTCTTGGAGATTAACCCTTACAGTTCAGGTTGAACCTTCAACGTAAAAGAATTACCTTCAACTCATGATGATAGATCTTCAATAATTGTTAGGGGTACACTCTCAAATTTGAAGGTCTATCTCATACATTTGAGGGCACACTTTCAAACTCATGAGTTTACCCTCAACAGAGTTGAGGATAACTCTCAATGTTGATAATGTCAACCTCAAATATAGAGGTTTTAGCCTGAACTTTTGGGGTTAACCCTAACAGTTGAGGGTGTACGTTCAACATCAAAGAATCACATAAACCTTCAAATTTGGGGGGTTACCTTACATTTTTCGGGGTACAACCCGGAAAATCAGGGTTTACCTCCTATGTGAGAGGTGAATTCCCAATAGTTAGGGGTTTTTTTCCCTGAGGGAACTTTTAAAAATATAAGGTAAATGTCAAGGAAACGCAATTGACAGATGAACATATTTTATCTTCTCTACATACTATGATTTAGGGTTAAATCTTGCGATTATTTCAAGACCTTAAGGGGACCAGTACAGCTTCGTTTGGGAAATTTAGGGTACTCTAAAATTTATTTATTTGTCAACCAAAGTTTATTTCACATCAAAAAAAAAATTTTCTTGAAAAAACTTTGTCGTAAGGTTTCACGCACATCGTTGGTCCAATTCAACCTCTCAAGGTCTTGCTTTCTTCGGACAGCAATTCTACATCTTATGAACATAGGGGTCGGTAAAAAAAAATTCATCTGAAAAGTTACGGTCAATTATCAAAAATTTCCAATATTTACGCCACTAATTTGCAAATAACTTGGCCAACACGATATTGTAAAAAAATTCTCTCGTTCACATGATGAGGATTTCTTTTCTGAACAAAATGAGCCCTCAACGACCTTAATCGGAACAACGATGTGCCTAAAACTTTACGACAACGGCTTTCAAAGAAAAATTTTATTTTGACTTGAAATAAACTTTGGCTGAGAAATAAATGCATTTTGGAGTACTCCGAATTCCCAAGACCAAGATGTATATGGAGTCCATGCCGTTTCGACCAACCCATGACCCCGACCCCCTCCGATTTTGAAATAAATTTTTTATATGATTTGCCGGTCTTCAAAATGCAACGTCAATTTTTTTCAGATTTTTATTATTTTTGGTTATTTTTTAAAAAATTTCCAAATTCAAAAAAAACGCCATGTTTTAAAAATCTGAAAAAATTCAATAAAATTCTACGAAATAAGATAATTTTTTCCATATAAATTTTATAGTGGTGTTCTCGAGGGGACACCCGGGGCAGGACTAAGCCAAGGAAAAAAGTCCAAGTCGGACCGTCTTATTTTTTCCAGACGTCAATTTTTGTGCCCAAAATAGTACCGCATAGTTGAAAATAAATTCCTTTTTTTTACGTTCATTCAGAAATTTTTTTTTTTTAAAAGTGAAAAAAAAAATAGAAAAAAAAAAACATTAATTTCATTTTCAACTATGCAGTATTATTTTAGGCACAACAATTGACGTCTGAAAAAAAAAAGACTGCATCCGACTTGGACTTTTTCCCTAGGCTTAGTCCCGTCCCGGGTGTCCCCTCGAGAACACCACTATAAAATTAATATGGAAAAAATTATCTTATTTCGTAGAATTTTATTAAATTTTTTCAGATTTTTGAAACATGGCGTTTTTTTTTTGACTTTGAAAATTTAAAAAAAGATAACCAAAAATAATAAAAATCTGAAAAAAATTGACGTTGCATTTTGAAGACCGGCAAATCGTATAAAAAATTTATTCCACAATCGGAGGGGGGGTCATGGGTGGGTCGAAACGGCATGGACTACCCCACATACTGGTTCCCTTAAAAAGTAATCAAGATATAGTAGATCGGATATTTTAGCTGTTAGACGAAAGTATATGATTTTCGTCGGTTTGTGCACGATTACTGAGTAACCAGTGGTCTCACAGAGTCCTGGTTTTGCACGCCCATTTTATTTCATTACCCTTCATGGATCCCCCCACGAAAAGTCCAGAGGTTTGCGTTTTGATTTCAAGTCTCAATCAGAAATTATGGGCAGCATCATATTTTTTGATAATCGTTTGGTAAAAACACCAAAGATGTTAATATACGGAATTTTTTGAGGAAATCCATGCGTCTATCAAGTTCAGCCATCCAAAACCGGATTCGTTTTAGATAAAAGATGATGCCGTAATCCTGCACAAGAGTACTCGATGTAAGAAATGCGTGCTCATCATCTAACGGCTGAAACATCCGTTTTATTATATATCAGTACTTTGTAAGGTCTTGAAATAATCGCAAGATTTGACCCCAAATCATAGTACAGGGTGTATCGAAAAGTTTGGTCACCGCTTCACCGGGTGATTCTCCAGCTCGAGATCGGTGAAGATCTATCAAAACTTGTAGCCGCATAACTGACCTTGATTTTCAAGATCAAGGTCAAAATTTTTAATATCCTCAAAAATCCTACTATAATTCAGATGATAAAAAGTCCCCGACAAACCCATAGGTCTAGATCGATTCCTTTCCATCAAAAAAGATTCTGGAAGACAAAAGAAATTCGGTTTAATCATAACAACGGAAATTTCAATCGGTTGTCGACCACAAGACTTCAGTCACGTCTTAAATTTCTTTTTATAGTAGGGGAGAGTTGCCGGCCAGTACGGCTATGTTCCCAGTACGGCTAATTATGTGTTTCCAGCTTCCACCAACAATTGGCGCAACTTTAACTCGGTTATCTGGTGTATATTTGTCATCTAATAAACATACTTCGTGACCGATATTTCAAATTCATCATAGCAAAAGTCGCACGACAAATAAGGAATTTCGTGTTTTTGTGCGTGTTAAAAGTTAATTTACGAGACTAACCCCTTTTCCCCCCGTTAAGTTTAAGTCTTTTCAACAATTGTTACATACAGTTTAGACCTTTTCGAGTAGAATAAGACTTCATAAAACTTCAAATTATTTTTCTGCGTGGAGTATAACATAAAATACTTTTTTAGCTGTTTTCCCCGTATGGATAATAGAATTATCTCCCAGTATGGATAATTAAAATTGCATCAAAATCATTGGTTAAGAATGTCTGAAAAAAAAAGACAAACAAAAGCGACAACTGAGTGCATTATTTGTCATGAATCATTTCAGGAAGATTTGGTGCAATGTTTCGAGTGTCGAGGCTGGGCACATGTTGACTGTACTGATAGCCTAAATATAAATTATTTTGGATGGTAAGCAATGATTTCAATTATTCATAAAGCTATATTTATAATAAATATAACATATTATTACTTATAAAAATATTTTGAGTCTCATTAAAATATATTTAGACCTCAAAAATAATAAAAACCATAATTATGCCATACTGGGAACAACTTTTTAAAACCTCGTGAATTGCACGTTTTACATTTACGCAGATAACTTTATTATATGTCGGGTTTGACTCGCGGCAATTTTTTCTACTACAGAAAATGATCCAAGGAACTTGTAAAAATTATAAATTTAAACTTTCATCCCGTCAATGAAAAGTTATGCCCAAAATAGCTATGGGTAGCCATACTGGGCAACTCTCCCCTATTTTTAATTTTTTTGAAAATTTTATGGATTTTTTTCTGTTTGTTACGTCCCAGACTTCACCTTCCTCATCTTTCACCTACATCCGGTCACCCTATCTATAATTTCCTCTAGCCTCCGAGCAACTAGATAATCCGCTGAGTATGCATCCGGTGGCCTGATGCATCCTCAGCTACACGTGGCCTCCCACCTTACCTAAATCCCTAGTTTACCTTATTCCTCTAATTCCTCACCACGACACTTCTTCGGCAACCATCTACCTAACTACTTCTTCCTTCTACGTCAACCATCAACCTATTCACTTCACTCTAAATCAATCTTCCTTATTCCTAATCATCATCACCAAACTTCTCTAAGAACGACACTCTATTTCCTAACTCAAAACCTTTCCTTTCCAATCACCCATTCATTACTATTCACTAACCATTCACGAGTACGAGTTTAATTGTTATCAATAAACATAAAGTATCATTTACTCACTACAAATCATTCAATCACCTGCCATACCACTTCCCTTAGTTGTGCGCCCGCACGCAAAGCGGTAGCGAACCCCATAATATCTATCCATACGGCAACAACATTCTCGTTGTGACCCCATACGGACATCACAACTGGTGGCAGCGGTACCTCCTCCCGCTTCTAAGGGTAGTGCGTGATTGTGAAACGTAAAAAGTTCTTCAGAAGTATCTACTAAAGTAGATAACACCAGTCACAACTGGTGGCAGCAGAAACACCTCTCGCTTCTACGGGTAGTGCGTGATTGTGAAAAGTAAAAAGTTATTCAGAAGTATCTATTAAAGTGAATAACACCAGTCACAACTAGTAGCAGCAGTACCTCCTTTCGCTTCTGAGGATAATACGCGAAACACAAGGTTAAAAGTGATAAATTGTGAAATATACACGGAAATTACGAGTCAAGAATCATCACAGCTGGCGAAAGGACTATGTAAAGTGACTGTAAAGTGAAAATAGTAAAAGTGAGTGACGATAATCAAACGGGTGAAGTTAGAGAGTGAAAAATCTAAGTTCAGTTGAAGTGAATAGGAACAATAACACAATTAGTGGCAGTGGCAAATACAATTCTACAAATCATTGCTCTCGCATCATCAATAAGCCGACGAGCCAATTCTACAAATCATTGCTCTCGCATCATCAATAAGCCGATGAGCCAATTCTACAAATCATTGCTCTCGCATCATCAATAAGCCGACGAGCCAATTCTACAAATAATTGCTCTCGCATCATCAATAAGCCGACGAGCCAAGTTCACAAATCTACGAAGCAAAAAATCTACGAATCTACAAACAGATAATTGCTCTAGCATTTTCAATAAGCCGACGAGCCGAATTCATAATCTACGAAGCCACGAGTACTCATCTACAAAACAACGGAATTCCCTTCAGCCACACTCCAGCCGCTCATCTCTAAGCTCCGAAAAGAAGTCGACAGTAAAACCGACATAACACCGATTAGCCAGGAAGTCAATCTACACCTAACCGTACGCCACAAAGAAATGCAAGCTACCTTGACAGCATTCGTAATCATCGGTGCATTGTAAGTCTCGTCAAGATCTATATAATATTTCAACCTAACTAGAGTTAGGAGATTAATACACTCATTGTTCTGTATAAGCATAGAATTTAGAAATTACTTTAATATAATGACTGACGAAGCCACTCCCAGTCCGTTTCTGCCACTGCAAGCGGCGATATCATTATTGCCGACCTTCAACGGTACTAACATGCCGGTAGAGTCATTTATCCGCAAAGTAGAGAACGGTAAGAATGTAGTCAGCACGAGAGATTTACCTTTATTCACTAGCCTTGTAGCCGTAAAAATTGAAGGCCCCGCGGAACGGTACATAAATAAGAACAGCCTTAATACTTTAGACAACATATTAACAGACTTGAGACGCGCATATAAACCTAGAGACAGTCTGCCGGATATTCAGGCGCAAATTACGCGAGCAGTGCAGAACCGGAATGAGAGTGCGCTAGAGTTCGGCATGCGAATCGAAGGACTCGTCGAGATAGGTTTAGAACTTCTCGGGAACTCCGCGAACCCAGAATATGTCGTTATGTCTACCAGATTCATAAAAGATATAGCCGGACGAGCATTTATACGCGGATTAAAAGACGAACTCGAATTGCGAGTAACGAATCAAAGCCCGGGAACGTTGCGTGAAGCAATAGATCTAGCAGTTCGATTTGAAAAACTTCTAAACGATAGAAAGGCCTTGAGGCCACCTGACAATGCCACCTCGACGAGTCAAGCGATATCCAACTACACTAGACGAAATACAGTAGATGATAAGAACAGGTACGGTTCAGACCACACTTTTAGACCGAATAATCGAAATAGTCTGCGATGCAATTACTGTAAAAACCTAGGCCATACCATCGATAACTGTAGAACAAGACAACGTCAGAGCAAATACTGTGCGTTCTGCCAAATGATAGGTCATACGCTCGACGAATGTCGCGTACGAAACTCTCGGGGCCAGCGCGACCCTCAACGCCTATCTCCTAACACTAGTTCCTCTTATAACACAGACATAAACTATGGACAGCACACGTCTAACCCTCGTCGGAACAATGATAACGTGCAAAACCAGCCGAATTACGATAGACCAGGCATACAACGTAGAAATAACGCACAAATAAATCTCGCGGTAGACGAAAATACGGAATCAATCGACGATTTAAACGGGCTTCGGGAACGTCGCATGGACGCCGCGACGTCCCGAATCGAAGAAGAGCGCCCAATCTCAATAGGAAAATACTTCTCGGATCACTCATAATTAAAATAGCTCCAAAACAAGTACGCGGAAAGACCGCGTCACTACTGGTAGACACAGGCGCAAATGTAAATGTGATTAAGGTCGGAGTGATCACACCAGACACGCGTTTTACACCAACAGACACGCGGTTAATTAAAGGAATAAGTACGGGATTCATAGAAACGTTGGGCAGCATCGACTTGGAATTCGCTGGCACCTGCCACGAATTCCACTTAGTAGATAATTTATTCCCCATTAAGGAAGACGGTATCCTAGGCGCGGATTTCTTACGATCGGAAAATACAACTATCTGCTTTAAAAATCACCAGATCTTTTCGCGAAATACGGGCACGATCCCATTATCCTACCGAAGTGAAAACACTAACATTAACACCTACCGCATACTAACCACATCCTGCACACTGACTCCTAGAGTCCAGATATCTGCACCACAGCTCACAAACGCAACCGACACTTCTCTTCTCGACACCGGAGCTGATATAAACGTAATTAAACTCAGCGCGGTAAAACAGAATGTACCTAACCAACCAAACAGGATAAGGATAACCGGGATAACACCCGAATCTATAGAAACACTGGGAAGCCTAGATATACAAGTCGGCAGTAAAACACAAGAATTCCACATAGTAGACGACTCATTTCCCATTACGGAAGCAGGAATATTGAGCATGACATTCTTACATCACGGGAGCGCGACGATTTCCTTTCCTGCGAACACGGTAACCTCGCACAATAACGAATCACTGAAGATTTCAAACGAGAACGCAATATCAATCCCTCCCCGAACCGCGACAGTGACAGCTTTCAAAGCGACGAACTCATCACCAAAAACGAGGATACTAAATACACAAAAATTAGGACCAAATACCCTATCAGGCAAAGCGCCCGTGACAAACAGACAAGGTTTAGCGTACACACATGTTATGAACCTCAACGAAGCAGCTGTAGAGATAACCCGACCCGCGGTATATCTAGAAGAGGTAGACGAACCCGTAGTAAGCATAGACACGTACGTAGCTAGTAACGAGACAAACTCATCAACACACAACCATCGCGGCACTCAGACTGACAGAAACCTACAAGCACTTCGAATTTTACCTAACCGCGAAGCGAAATGCCTTGATATCCGTAGAGAAAACTTTAGACTAGATCACCTAAAAGAAGAAGAAAACCTATCAATAACTGATCCCTCTATCGACTATAATCATCAATTTTTCTTATCGGGCGACAAGAAAGGACAAGCAAACGTAAACGCGGACGCGCTATCGAGGAGCCCTCCTGCTGGGACTACACAAGCTTTACTTATAGACAGTAAACGCCTACGATCGGAATCGGGTACTGCAGAAACCGAAATAAACAAACGCAAAAAACTGTCGCACCAACTCCCAAGCCGTCCGAGACAAGATACTGACAATTCTACAAATCTTATACCTACCAAGCTACGAAAAACAGGAAAAACATTAACAGAATTCCCTCCGCAGGAAATCATAAGATTAGACAGCTCGAATATCGAAATGACGCGCGACAAACACCGCGGGACGTTAGAACCGTCCAAACCGTTCCAAACGACAGAATCCTCGGGCAACCCAGCACCGCGAAAGAAATTTACGAAGCTCCTAGACTTCTCTAATTCGACAGTCGATTCGGATATAAAATCCATTCCATCTAGAGCTGCGCCCCCTGGACGAAAAAGAATCACAGAACCCTCAAGTAACCGCGCGCCAAGGAAAAAACCATTAGAAACAAACAACCATGCAAACCTACTACGGACGACTATACCCGCTCACCTACGATATCCCCTGCCCCCTCAATATGAGATACCACCCCCAGCTATTTTCATACCACCAGACCCTGACACACTGACGCGACAGCGCAGACGAGATCTCACACCGGAACTTGACACCGAAACAAGCTCTGATAACACCGCCGATTTTAATACAACCTCAGATATTTTACTCTCTCGGAAAGCGAATCTATAATATTACCGCTACAAAATACAACTATCTTAAACACGACATGACATTAACCTAAACACACCCGCTGGAGCCGAGAGAAATTACAAACTTCTTTTAAATAAGGTTCGGAAAACGCCTCTTAGAATCAATCAATGGTATCGCCTAAGTTAATGGACACTAGACAGTGCCAAACACTTCGAGAGTAATCCTAATCTAGTGTACTGAAGAATTTGTACCATCTTTTTATAAAGTCTCACAAAATTAACAAATATCAATAGAAGCCAAACATCAGCACACTAGTATAATAATTATGCGCACATAACAGCAACACAGGCTCTCGCTAGCGAGTCAGCGAACTCATGTGTTGAACTTGACACCTCCCAGCTGTGAACTGATAACAACCTGACATAACAAGTAAATAATTCTAACAGAAATAAATAAGAATATAAGCATATAAGATCTAGACAGGGTAGGCTAATGTAGGGGTAGAATCATTAGAATTAAAGCATACCTTTAACTTCTTTACTATTTAAGTCTACTTTTAAAAGTTCGAAATTTTTATGGCCTGGCTAGGTCAAGTATATCAAGGAATTTCTATTAATTAAGTAACCGGTAGAACATAGAAGATCGTAAATGTAGCGATGCATCCGCTCAACAATGTCTTGTACATTTCGGGAACACCCTGGTTGGGCGAGTGTACCGGAAAACCTTTCGATTACCCTTGCTATCTTTTCTCCTCTAGATCTAGGAATAATTCACAATCACGCTATATGATACACTTTACCATATGTACTATCGGACCTAATAAAGGCTTATGCCACACTACTTGGTCCATTCACCACACGATTCACACTACACAAGTGTTACATTCATCTAGTACATAATCTATAACTCTTGTAATGTTAGTAAATAAGGAAATCTGTATCATTTAATTCATACTAATCTACATCCACGTTTCACACATACTTCCTTGGTCACATAGGTGTTGCACCCCTATGTTCCCTTTAACGGGGGGGGGGGGGGGGTGTTACGTCCCAGACTTCACCTTCCTTATCTTTTACCTACATCCGGCCACCCTATCTATAATTTCCTCTAGCCTCCGAGCAACTAGATAATCCGCTGAGTATGCATCCGGTGGCCTGATGCATCCTCAGCTACACGTGGCCTCCCACCTCACCTCAATCCCTAGTTTACCTTATTCCTCTAATTCCTCACCACGACACTTCTTCGGCAACCATCTACCTAACTACTTCTTCCTTCTACGTCAACCATCAACCTATTCACTTCACTCTAAATCAATCTTCCTTATTCCTAATCATCATCACCAAACTTCTCTAAGAACGACACTCTATTTCCTAACTCAAAACCTTTCCTTTCCAATCACCCATTCATTACTATTCACTAACCATTCACGAGTACGAGTTTAATTGTTATCAATAAACATAAAGTATCATTTACTCACTACAAATCATTCAATCACCTGCCATACCACTTCCCTTAGTTGTGCGCCTGCACGTAAAGCGGGAGCGAACCCCATAATATCTATCCATACGGCAACAACATTCTCGTTGTGACCCCATACGGACATCACATGTTCAATTCTCTCAATTTTTTTGAGTTTTTTCACATTCTCTTGAATTTTATTGAATTTTCTTTGATTTTTTCGGAAGTTTTTTGAAGTTTTCTAAGGATTTGTGGACTAGGCTGGTCATCAAGCGCGACTGCTGAACCCGATTGATCATGATGGTTCGATCTTATGGGTCACGCGCTATCAACGCCGTAACCTGCAGTAAAGATTAAGCGCAAGACGTAAATGTAAAACATCTAAAAAGGATTCACAAAAATTCAAGTTTTGTTTTTCATAATCCTAAGAGTTCAAAAGACTTTGAAAATCTTCAAAAACATTCGAAAAAAATCAATGAAAATTCAAGAGAATGTTAGAAAACAAAAAATTGGAAAAATTTGAGAAAAAAAATCAACAAAATTTCAAAAAAATTGAAAATATCATAAAAACAAATTTAAGCCGAGACCAGTCTTGTGATCGACAATCGATTGGAATCTCTGTTATAATTACACCGAATTTCTTTCATCTTCCGAAGTCTTTTGTGATGGGAAGGAATCGATCTAGACCTATGGTTCCTCGGGGACTTTTTATCCTCTGAATTAGTAGGATTTTTTGAGACAATAAAATTTTTGACCTTGATTTTGAAGGCCAAGGTCAGATTTGCGGCTACAAGTTTTGATAGATCTTCACCGATCTCGAGCTGGAGAATCAGCCGGTGAAGCGGTGACCAAACTTTTCGGTACACCCTGTACATACACTGTAGACAAAATGAATGTGTGTTTGCAATACGCCGGGCGCAAAGTTTGATTTTGCGCTCGCTTCGCGTGCACAAAATTCAACTTTCCGCATGTCGTGTTGAAATAGTATATTACGTAACGTAACGAGTGCGGGAAGTTGGCGATCCTATCGCACCAGTACGACGTTTACCACCCGAGCGTAACTACGGTGGCAAGAAGCACGAGTGCGGGGATTACGAACCCGCCCTCGTTACGTATACTATTTTTAACACAGCGTGCGGGAAGGAAAAGAAACAATAGCCTACACTGATCTCTATGTAGTGATCACGTACCGTAGCAACGAACGCGTTTTATTCTCACAATAAAAATCTGTGTCCTATTACGATTCAGTACAGCAACAATCACTCCCCGCACGCTTCACAGGCCTGGGAAAACGAACTTTCCGCACGCTGCGTTAAAAAATAAAGTCTGATACACATACATATGATTCTCGATCAATCAACACTTTCGCCCTGGTGTCGAAATGTATATACTATTATCTGTCAATGGCGTCTTCTTAAAGATTTACCTCACATTTTGCAGTTTAAGGTGTATACGTCCCCTTAAGGCCCATCCCTAGTCGCCCACCTCCTTTTTGCCGAAAAAGGGGCGGGGGAGGCACATCTCGATTATTATCCGGGCCCAGGCGTCGAAGACGCAAAAATAAAATGCAGAGCGGCGATTCTATTTCAATTCCAAACACATACGTCCGAAAATATGTTTGTTTTATGCGAAAATAGAGCTGCAGCACCGCTTTTAGATTTGTCAAATGTCAATTTCCTCGGCGGCCATTATTATGTAGCTGTTTGCCGAGTTTCGCTGGGCAGGGCGGTAAGTGGCGCCACGAATATATTGCTCCAACGCAAGGATAGTACACTAATAGCTTTTTCAGCTGGTTACACTGGTGTGCACTGAGTGCACATTTGGTACACTAGGCAGCACTACACGAGTGTACATTCAATTATTGTTTTGTGATTCCCTGCACGAGTGTAGCACTCAGTGCACACCAGTGTAACCAGCTGAAAAAGCTATAAGAGAGTGATATCCTTGATATTCGTGGCGCCACTTACCCTAAACTCGGCGTACAGCTACATAATAATGGCCGCCGAGGAAATTGACATTTGACAAATCTAAAAGCGGTGCTGCAGCTCTATTTTCGCATAAAACAAACATATTTTCGGACGTATGTGTTTGGAATTGAAATAGAATCGCCGCTCTGCATTTTATTTTTGCGTCTTCGACGCCTGGGCCCGGATAATAATCGAGATGTGCCTCCCCCGCCCCTTTTTCGGCAAAAAGGAGGTGGGCGACTAGGGATGGGCCTTAATTGATTGGTAATCAATCGACTGATCAGATTTGCAGATTAGAACTTGTTAGTTGGCATTACGTTTTTTGGGGATGACTGGAGAGGTGTAGCTATTGGTACTCTGCTGTTGGAACAAGTAGTCCCCATTGCGGCGTCTGTAACATACTGGTGAGCGATCCTCGGACTTAGCTTCACTTCACTTAGATTCATTAAATGAAATAGAATTCACTTAAAGTTAGAAATTCGGTATAAAATCAAACATGTGAAAGTCTTGCTAAACAAAGCGATTTAGTGCAGCATAATTATTATCGTAGTAGAGCAGGGGCCGGCACCCCCCGGCTCTTAGAGTCAACCTGACTGAGTGAAAATTACTACGACCGTAAAGCCCCTCGGCCTACCTGAAAATGGTCATTGTTCTTACCGGAAAGTTCGATGGTACAATGCAAGAAATGACGTTAAAAGGATTAATGCTGGTGAAAAGGTTAAGTGGATTTACAGGTTTTGCTCCTTGGCCTAATGAGTGTGTCACCACCTGTAGTAGAGAATAAGAATTCAATAGAATTAAAAGCCAGAATAGACATTTGAAATCCAGAAATCCGACAAGCGGATTAACGAGCGTTCCGCTCTAGTTATAGCTTATATTTACTTTTCACTAGGTTAAGCCCAGCTTGGATTTAATCACTATTGTATTATTTCATGGACTATTATTTCATTTGTTTCGATTAAACCTATTTAAAATTCTAAAACTGTTATGTCTGAGCCACTAATGCATAAAATACTAATTATCAATTAGCTAGCTCAGGTACATACAGCAATGACAACAGTGTTCCCAAATTTATTACATTGTACTTAAAATCATCTGCCTCTGGCAAAGAACTCACAATAACTATTATAGTTTTCACGAGTGAGCTCTAAAAACTATAAAAACTTACCATACGGGTCATCTAAAAATTCGCG
Organism: Macrophya alboannulata; assembly: GCA_949628255.1. Lineage (NCBI taxonomy): Eukaryota > Metazoa > Arthropoda > Insecta > Hymenoptera > Tenthredinidae > Macrophya > Macrophya alboannulata. The sequence continues at coordinate 23,942,468 of OX451208.1, forward strand.
TAGGCGCCTGCACATAGGCAGACAAATACACAGAAGTGAGTCGTATCTTTCTAGTTTGCGGCGCACACGACGGCTTGAACGAGTTACATAGGGGGAACTGGTATAAAATGATCCCTACTAGTTTCTATGAATCTACTAACACTGTCTAAGAAACAACAAATGCATTACGTCCAACAAATGTGAAGTTCATACAGGTAGTAATGGCAGATCGTGTTCCCGTGTCGTTGGTGAATTATTAACGAGAAATTGGAATGCGTTGTTTTTTTTTAAGGTGGGGGTCTTTTTGATAGTCGTAATATAAATGGAGTTGTGTTTGTTAGTATTGGCTTGTTATACTAGCATTGCTAAATTGTATGTAAATAGGTTAAAGCAAGATGTAACTACCACATAATAAAGTTATTTTAATAAAATTGGCGTATACCAATTGGCGTCATTTTTTACCAGAGGGGGATCGTTTTACACACGCGGGCGTGTATAAAATGATCCTTTTACATAGTTTTACAATATTATTAAAAAAATATCTTGAAAACAGCTTCACTCAAATATTTCATTCTAGTAGTTGTAGAAAAGGAGCCATAGTTTCATTATACACATTATTAAAAAAAAAAAAGTTCCTCAAATTTGAAAATAAGGTTTTTTTTTTGTTAAGGGGATCATTTTGTACCAGTCTCCCCTACTAGGCTTTTCCAGTTCAAGAGTCACAAACGGAAAGTCACCCTTCGTCAAATTCAGATAATCGTGAATAAAATTTGACAAAGGAATTGTTTTCGGCTGTCAATTGTCATTCTCATGTATATTCATCACGCAGAAAAATCGCCGAGAAAAGAGTTTCATTTCGATCGCTTGAGTAATGTAGGAATAGCAGCGAACCGCGTTTTCCAGGCGATGACCGTCTGCAATGGCCCAATGAGCACCTCGAAAACGCTGGGAGCGCGAACTCCTACACCATTTCACCGATCAGAATGAGACTTCGAGAATTATTGCAAAATGTTGGCTGAAAATGGAGCGATCGTTTATTTTTCCAAAATTCTGAACAAATTTTGACAGATCGGTTATCGACTCCAGAAATTGTGGAATTATTCACAATTGCACTTCATGTATCACACTATCCTGTATGCCACTCGGCACTGGAAAAACACACATTTCAAACCCGGTCCATTTAGTCCAGTCAAATTAGATAAAATAGCGGAAGTAACCGATAGAAAGCTAAAAATTGGTATTGTACATACATTAGGACTTATATTTGAACATACTCAAAGTCGGGATCAAAACTCCTTGGGCTCGAGCCACTGTCTTGGAAAAAAAGGTACTCCAAATCACTTTTTCGATGATATCTCGGTAACCATGCGTTTTAGCAAGGTAAAGTTTCAGATAAAAAAAGGAAGATAATTGAATTTTCTATAAAAAAGATACTATGCACTCTTTCTGTATTTTCCATATTTACGCCGGTAATCCACGTTGAATATAGAACATAATAAATATTTCAGATGTAGGTTCATTGTTTTCAGCGCTCACGTGCTTTAAACATGAATAAGTTTGAAAAATTGACCTAGCTGACATTGTTAGGGCCTGTTGACGGGTCAAGGGGAGGAAAGGACAGGGTTATCAAGCACATACTAACCCTATAGGTGATCAAGGTAATGTTGAATATAAAAACGGAAAATAATTATATATTATACATATATATGGGGCATTCCACCCCAAAGTGGTAAGCCTCCGACCCTCACCATTTTTGATTCGACTCGAAATTTTTTATGTTGTTCACCCACATGGGTAGAGACTACCATATTTTTTTCAGAATTTTCTTCCATCCCGTTCTGGAGTGACAATTTTTTGAAAAAATCGATGAAACCCAATTCAATCAACGATATCTTCTAATTAAAAAACGCTATCGGAAAACTTTACCAAGTCAAATTTCTCGTCTTGAAGTCTACTTTTTTATAAATTTTTTTAAAAAATTTTCCAATTTTTTTTTTCCATCAAAAAATCAAAAAATCGATTTTTCGAACTGAGTCCCATTTTTAATTTTTTTTCAAAAAATCACAAAAAAAGTACATGTAAAAACAAAATTTTTGAGCCCTGTCTCATCGTGGGCAGATTTTTTTTTGTATTTTTTTCAGCCATTTGAAGTTTATTAGTGTGATGTGTAATGTTGCGTCAGGCATCCCTCGGAATAAAACAAAGAGAAAAAATCATCGGAAAAATATATCCGTCGAGGTGAAATCAAGAGGGCTCAAGAGAATCATCTAACATTGAGCTGCGCGAACTTATTTAAACAATGATAATAGTATATTGAGTACCAAGGGCGTAAAGTGGGCTTTTTTAGACCGAGTGTGGAGTTTGCAGTACGAGTCGGAGCAATGATGATTTCATTATTGCACGCTTTTTCAATAAGCTTTTTCAATAAGCGTGCAATAATGAAATCATTATTGCTCCGACTCGTACTGCAAACTCCACACTCGGTCTAAAAAAGCCCACTTTACGCCCTTGGTACTCAATATACTATTATCATTGTTTAAATAAGTTCGCGCAGCTCAATGTTAGATGATTCTCTTGAGCCCTCTTGATTTCACCTCGACGGATATATTTTTCCGATGATTTTTTCTCTTTGTTTTATTCCGAGGGATGCCTGACGCAACATTACACATCACACTAATAAACTTCAAATGGCTGAAAAAAATACAAAAAAAAATCTGCCCACGATGAGACAGGGCTCAAAAATTTTGTTTTTACATGTACTTTTTTTGTGATTTTTTGAAAAAAAATTAAAAATGGGACTCAGTTCGAAAAATCGATTTTTTGATTTTTTGATAGAAAAAAAAATTGGAAAATTTGTTAAAAAAATGTATAAAAGAGTAGACTTCAAGACGACAAATTTGACCTGGTGAAGTTTTCCGATAGCGTTTTTTAATTAGAAGATATCGTTGATTGAATTGGGTTTGATCGATTTTTTCAAAAAATTGTCACTCCAGAACGAGATGGAAAAAAATTCTGAAAAAAATATGGTAGTCTCTACCCATGTGGGTGAACAACATAAAAAATTTCGAGTCGAATCAAAAATGGTGAGGGTCGGAGGCTTACCACTTTGGGGTGGAATGCCCCATATAAAAACGGTAGATTTAACGTTGTATTTATTTTCATTATATAAAAATTTGAGCGTTGAACTTCAAAGTGAGACTTGCCAATGGTGCCGAGATTTCGGGTTGTTTGTCTAATTGTTATCTCACTTCTTGATTTTTTTTTAGTTGAAAAATGTGAATAGATTGAAACTACAAGACATATCAAACGTACTTATCATATTGCTCGTACGTCGGTAAATTTTGTTACTCTTACCGGTTAAGGGGTTAGGCCACTATAGAAATTTCAAAAAATCGATTTTTTTTTTTTCTTAAAAAATGCCTTAATACCTTGAAAATGACATACCCAAATGATAACGGTGGGAACAATGTCTAAATACTTCTATTTTGTATTTAGGCGCTGTCCCTCTCAGTCCGATGCATATACAATTTATCAATGATTTTTCCGTACCGAAAACATTAAACGCGTTTTTCTCGAAACTACATTTTTCAAGTCGGCCGGACTCATAATTCGAACAAATCTTGACCGATTGACTTGAAATTTTAACTGTATATTCACAATGACATTCTGCATAGAAGGACGTAGGATTTTCTCAATATATTACATAGTTTTTTTTTTTTTTATAAACAATTTTCGGACGATTTTTTTTTTTAGAATTTTCAACTTTTCTTTAAAAAAGGCGCCGTTTTTGCAAAAATCGATATATCGAAAAAAATCCTACGTACTTCTGTAGTTATTCACATGTATAATCGAAAAAGAAATTTTCATTCACCGTAAATTAGAAATTGCAGGTGCAATTTGTCCGGCCGCGCGCCTTTCAAGAAAAAAGGCTTCGTCGAAGAAAAGCTGTGCAGCCGCCATTTTTTTTTTTATATTACTTTGAAAAAATTTATTTATCTAGTTTATGATATGCACAATAAAGGACCTTTTCAGAATTTTGATTCATTTCATCGTCCCGCTGAAAAAAATTCCTAAAATATGCTTATTTTTTCCTCCGCTAGAGTGGCCTAACCCCTTAAGGGGACCAGTACACCTTGGGTTTGGAAATTCGGAGTTCTGCAAAATGCATTTATTTCTCAGCCAAAGTTTATTTCACATGAAAAAAAAAAATTTTCTTCGAAAACCTTTGTCGTAAGGTTTTAGGCACATTGTTGTTCCGATTAAGGTCGTTAAGGGCTCATTTTGTTCAGAAAAGAAATCGTCATCGTGTGAACGAGGGAATTTTTTTACAATTTCATTTTGGCCAAGTTCTTTGCAAATTAGTAGCCTAAATATTGGAAATTTTCGATAATTGGCCGTAACTTTTCACATGAATTTTTTTTCATCAATCCCTAGGTTCATACGATGTAGAATTGCTGTCTGAAGAAAGCAAGACCTTGAGAGGTTGAATTGGACCAACGACGTGCCTGAAACCTTACGACAAAGGTTTTCGAAGAAAATTTTTTTTTTTGATGTGAAATAAACTTTGGTTGACAAATGAATAAATTTTGGAGTACTTCAAATTTCCCAAACCAAGCTGTACTGGTCCCCTTAAGGGGGGGCTCTAGGCGATTTTTACCGACATCAACTATTCTTTCGAATATCTCCGAAACGGAGGGTCCAATCGGATTGTCCTTTGAGCAGTCGATGTTTGACGAGGAATGAATTCGATCTATCATGAGAAATTCAGCGAAACAATTATTTTTTTTTTTTTTTTCAATCGCAAAGTGTGGGCGTGCCACCTATTTCGATCTATATCAAGGCCTATGCATCGAAAATGCAAAATCGGCTTCCTGAGCCCGATTCTGCATGAAATTCCGAACACAACCATCCGGAAACATTTTTGTTTTCGACAACGGTAAAGACGTGATCCGTATTCTACGAATTTATGGTATTTAGCAAATGTCAACGGCTGGAAGCAGCCATTATATTGGTTCCCAAAACGCCTGTAAGACGTCGCCGCGCGCGAGTTTTCTGTTTCTCGTTCTACCACCACTGTTACGTTGGTATGTTGGTACCACGTGATTCGACGTGCAGTCAGAGATGACCCCCAAAAGCACCTCGGGTGCAAAAACCTTGCGCCAAGTAAATTAAAACGTAGCTACTATCAACAAAAATTTGTTAATAAAATATTCGAAAAAGTAGCATTTTATCTACAAAAGTATTGAAATCAATAGACGTTGCCAAGTACAATTAAATTTCCTCCCAATTAATTTCTGAATGTGAACTAGTCTTAGTTTTCGCTAGGTATTCACATTTCGATATACATAACATGCGTAACACGTTATAACATGCAACATACGTACTCATATTGGAATCGATCGATTAAAAATAAAATTCGGAAAAAACAAAAAAAAGAAAAAAAAGTTCGGAGTTACTCCAAATTTTTTTTTCTTTTATTCGTTTTTTCCGAATTTTATTTTTAATCGATCGATTCCAATATGAGTACGTATGTTGCATGTTATAACGTGTTACGCATGTTATGTATATTGAAATGTGAATACCTAGCGAAAACTAAGACTAGTTCACATTCAGAAATTAATTGGGAGGAAATTTAATTGTACTTGGCAACGTCTATTGATTTCAATACTTTTGTAGATAAAATGCTACTTTTTCGAATATTTTATTAACAAATTTTTGTTGATAGTAGCTACGTTTTAATTTACTTGGCGCAAGGTTTTTGCACCCGAGGTGCTTTTGGGGGATTTCATTACTTTTTGCACACGATTTGAGTTTCTCAACCGGTTTTGTCAAATGGTATTTTTCATAACACTATTCATTCCTTTAAATCTAACTGTTATCAGTTCTATCAACAGTGTTTTACTGATTCTTTACACTCGATAACTAATCGGTTGCATATTTTTACTCATTTTGATAACAGACGGTCATGTTTTCCACAACAGCTGTGGTAATTTCCGCGGCTGATTTATATGCAGATGGGGTTATGTTTATGTTGTTGTTGATCTAAAAAATTTAGCTGAAAAAAAACTCATCGCATATTAGGTAACGATGTCATGCTCCATAAATATTATTAGAATTAATCTCTTCATTATTACTTAATTACTGAATTCTTTTACGTTTTCCATATGTGAACTACCTCCTGATATCAGAGAAATGCGTATTGAAATAAATATCGGTGATTTACTGCCGACCTAATCGTAATCAATCGTTACAGATAATCCTCATAATTTCAAAGGCTCGATCTCTTAAAATCATCGATAAGACAAATATGATTATTCCATAAAACTCCGTTAATAATTTTAATGAACAACTATCACTTCACAATCAATTCCCAAAATTAGTTCATCTAATAATTATGTAATTGCTGCTCCGAATTATATTATTTCCATCCCTGCAGTCTCTGCAACTGTCATCGAGAATCCGTATACAAGTAGATGGGAATTAATCGGTTTTCGATAAGTAAGTCTTGATTCTGCCGACTTCGTGTAAGATATTCCGACTTCATGTCAGTTGTGTTATATTGCACAAAATGAATAGAAAATAAAAAACAATCAACAATCAAAAGATCATATCATATGTTCGGACGCGCTGCCTCGCGTGGTCCATAGAAGGCATTATTGCATGATAGACCGACAAAATCGCCCGATTTTTATTCCGATCCATTAGTATATGAATTAGTGTTAACTTTCGTCTCGTCGGGGTACTCTCTATATGTTTATATCCGCACGGTTTTTCGGCGAGAATCTGGTACGACGAAGACGTTGAAATTGCTGAGATGAAACTGACCCTCTCGATTTTATAAATAATCATATCTCAGCTATCCGTGCACCGATTGCATTGATATTAGGCTTAAATGAAATCTTTTTCGCATCTTATTCCTGTATTAAATCGGAGAGCCATGAGATATTGCCTGTTCGCTGTAATGAAATAATATGGTTACCCCCACTCCCTCGCCGAGCTCCCGTTCCGGTAAAAGAGAGTGGTAGAGTCATGATGATAATTATTTTTTTTTAATTTTTTTTAACTACCCGCTATGAAAATTGAAAATTTTCATAAAAGAAGGGAAGTTACTGGTTTCGGTCCGATTTTCGAAAACCGAGTTTTCATCAGATGTCGACGTTTTGAGGTCCTAGGAAGCTATTCCGACTATTTTTGGATGGACGTCCGTGTGTGTGTGTGTGTGTGTGTGTGTGTGTGTGTAACTAATTTTTTGTCGTACGATATCTTTAGAACGAATTGACCGATTGGAATAGTTCTTGTAGCGATCGAAAGGGTTTATCGAGACTTAGATCTGATTAGATTTTGGAGTCGATCGGTCGAGTAGTTCCAAAGTTATTCGAAAAATAAAAATTAAAAAAAAAAAAAATTTCAGGTTTTTAGCGCATAACTCCTAAACTGTTCGTGCGATTAGTCTCAAAACTTAATCAGATTTAAGTCTTGGATTGCCCTTCCGATTGCAGCAACATTCATCAAAATCGAACGACTAGTTTAAAAGATATTGCACGACAAAAATTTCTTTTTTTGTCGTACGATACCTTTGGAACGAGTTAACCGATTTGAATGATTCTTGCGGCGATCGAAAAGGTATACCAGGACTTAAATTTAATCGAGACTGAACGATATCTTCTGACATCGAATATAACTCCCTGAAACCTAGAAATGTTGATATTTGAAAAAACTCGATTTTTGATTAAACATCAGACGGAAAAAAATTTGTATATGGAAAACTAACTATACTTATAACCTGCTTGAATGTATTATAAACACAAAAGTATCAATTTATTGTAACGTATATTTAACATATAGCGGGAAGTTTTAGGGTTGGCCCACAGGTCAACCGGTTTCCTAATTTTTTTTTTCTAATTTACTTGCCGCGAGACTCTACCGCGTCTCTTGATTTGAAGACTAACAAAACGTATATTGACGATATAATACTTTTCAATGATTTCTGCAATGTCTTGGTAAGTGAAAATATTGAACCGATTCATAATTGAGCATTTTGTTCATTTATTTTCATTATTCTACAATTTTTCCATGGATTTTCAATACAATTATATGGAATAATATATAAGGGTTGTACTGCCCATAATATAAGTTCATGCTATACATCAGTCGTTTTATCTATTATATAAAATCATATGAAAATACATATGATATACGATCTATATATACAATATGACCATGGTTAGTAGAATATTCGTATTTATAGATTCGTTCCAAATACTTTAAAAAAAAATATCTCGCGATCGTCAGCTCTCCTTTTCAACCAGTGTTGCGAGTCCCTCATTACATTTAAATTACCCATTTAATTACACATCACCGAAGTAATGAGTAGTATTACACATTACCAAAATAATGGGTGATTAAATAAAAATTAAATTACCCATTAAATAAAAATTTAGTTATACGTTACCAAAATAATAAAATATGTATAAGAACTAATGATATTCAGGCTATAATTCTTCTATACCTACATGATTATTTTGGTAACGCGTAATTGAATACTTATTCAATAATGAAAATGAATGAACAAAATGCTCAATTATGAATCGACTGAATATTTTCACTCACCAAGACATTGCAGAAATCATTGAAAAGTATTATATCGTGAATATACGTTTTGTTAGTCTTCAAATCATCTCTGACTGCACGTCGAATCACGTGGTACCAACATACCAACGTAACAGTGGTGGTAGAACGAGAAGCGTCTTACAGGCGTTTTGGGAACCAATATAATGGCTGCTTCCAGCCGTTGACATTTGCTAAATACCATAAATTCGTAGAATACGGATCACGTCTTTACCGTTGTCGAAAACAAAAATGTTTTCGGATGGTTGTGTTCGGAATTTCATGCAGAATCGGGCTCAGGAAGCCGATTTTGCATTTTCGATGCATAGGCCTTGATGTAGGTCGAAATAGGTGGCACGCCCACACTTTGCGATTGAAAAAAAAAAATTAATTGTTTCGCTGAATTTCTCATGATAGATCGAATTCATTCCTCGTCAAACATCGACTGCCCAAAGGACAATCCGATTGGACCCTCCGTTTCAGAGATATTCGAAAGAATAGTTGACGTCGGTAAAAATCGCCTAGAGCCCCCCCCCCCTTAAGAGCCTCGGAACAGACAGAATTTTTTCTACCGTCTTTTTACACCAATCAAGTATGCGAAAGCTTTTTCAGGCATTACTATTCCATATCATCTACATGCTCAACCATCGTCAACTGCAGTATGGTGGATATTATTCGTCGCCTTGGGAAAATTCGAGTACGAAACGAAATTGTCATAGCTGACAGTATTTTATTTCCAAGAGTAATAGGAAAAATGTAGAACTAATTACAACATACAGGGTGGGTCGACAAAAACCGGACCGATTTAAAACGTGAATAAAATCCGAACGCGTCGACCGATTTTCAAAAACTTTATTTCGCGCGAGACTAGAAGAATAAACCTTTTGTTTAGCGTTTGAAAATCCAAAAAATATTCATTCCTTGCTGAGATACACGCTTTTGAAAAACGAGTTTTGAAAAAGTCGCTGGGAGGATGAAAAAAATTAATATTGAAGGATGTTCAACTTAATTTCCATCTAAAATTATGATTCAAAGACTCATTTATTATGGTTCAATGATGACAAAAATTTCACAACGATGTGTGTTTTTCTCTTATTCTCCTTATTTTTCATATTTCAAAATTTTCTAATATTTCACAATAATTCAACACGATTGACGAAAAAGGAAATGTGATGCTCTAGGTAATTCGACAGTATTAAAATAGTCAGCCGTAATGCCGTTTCAGAAAATCTCGAAAATGTTCGTTTTATCTACCTGGTGGTCGGTCGTTCCTGACTGAAATCTGATCAACTGTTGGCTGAAGTATTCAGATCGTTTACTTGACGCATATGTACTAATTTTGGTTAAGTTCTCGACATCATTTACAGCTTACTTTTTCGATAGTGACCTTTCTTGATGATGTCCCGGAAACAGAATTTTAATTTCAACGCGCATGTTCTGACGCGAATATTACAAGAAACGTTACACGTCATATGAATAGAATCTAGGAAAATTGTTGAAATGTCATATTATAAACTTCGAATCGCTTGAGATTAGGTTGAACATTCCTTAATATTAATTTGTTTAATCCTCCTAGCGACTTTTTCAAAACTCGTTTTCCAAAAGCGTTTATCTCAGCAAGGAATAAAGATTTTTCGGATTTTCAAACGCAAAACGAAAGGTTCATTCTCCTAGTTTTGAGAAAAATAAAGTTTCCAAAAATCGGTCGACGCGTTCGGATTTTGTTCAAATTTCGAATTGGTCCGTTTTTTTTTTTTTTGGCCCACTCAGTATATATAATTATATATGCAGAAATCCTAGAACGGTTGACGTTATTCGAAAATAGGCGATCATTGGTAGGATATTGGCTGCCCAATACAACGGCCGTTCATTGCGAGTTTGTACGGGGCCAACACTGGAACAATATTGGCTATCAATGCAGCGGTTGAGGATCGGCATTCGATGTTGGCCCGTCATAAGTTCAATTTGTTTGGTGGAGTAATGAAGACCTTGCTACGAAAAATGATTACTGGAACTAAGCGTTCAGGGGGCTATCTGCAGTGCCCATACACGTCAGCTAATCTCTGATAGACTAGTAGGTCTACGAAAGCATGTGCCCGTTGAATTTCTGCGGAAACCTCGAGGCCTGCAAGATTTGAGCCGCGAGAAGTTGTGGGAGAATTATTCAATTATCCACTCAGATCTTCTGATGTAGGTATTGTAAAACTAGGGAACCGCTTAAATAGTACTTCGTAATATGGATGCTCTCAAATCGCGAACCAGCTGGTGAAACTGCAAACAAAACGCAATGTGGAGTACGCAGCAACTATGCTGCATGTGTAATACGATAGACCTAAATCATTTCCAATTGTATATAATTCCGTAATCATGAAAATGCACCACAATTCAGTTACGTTAATTTCAGAACGGCATTCGAACGGCGTGAGAACAGCGTAGAACGGCGTTAGAACTACGTAAGAACGGCGTAAGAACGGCGGTAGGACCTCCAACCGCGAAAACTCCACGCGGCTCATCGTGACGCAACTCGCTCGCTATTATATCTCGCATTGGTTGAAAACATCCCCTACCCTCCTAATGAACTTTAGTGGAACACACGTGTTATACTTGTTCTTGCAAATCAGTTAACAGTGTAGAGTGCTCGAAGTCAGATGTTACAAAAGTTAACGGAAGCTGTAAGGATAGGTCGCTGTGGGTACTAGATACGGCGAAGAAATCTGGGTAAGTGAAATCATATAAATATGCCCAATTAATATTATTTCGAATTTTCTATGCATGAACATACAGATTCTTTGTAGGGAAAGTATTCGAAAATATCCGCGCGATCATACGTAGCAATGAAAATTCCGATAAATAAATGTACATACATAGTTGCTCAACGAATTAGTACTGTATGAAATTCGGATCGTTACGTTCGCATGCCTATTTTTTATTTCGTATTTCTCTTCTTCAAACGCAACATATAAACGATTGTCATACTATGCACACGCAAAAATTCGGAATGCAAGCATTAGAGGAGTACAAGCAAGGAGTAGTAATGATGACCTCGAAAAGGTGGAAAAATAACTATCTCGAAGCGATACTGAAGGCAATATTAGCAAGGATTAACCGAAATACACTGTAGTACAGCATTGATATTACAGTTACAGTTTGTGAGAATTGAACTTGCAAACAATCTGTTGGAATGACGAATCCCGACAACGAGCAAAGGTCTTATTTCATACTTGTTTTTATATTCGTTGACAGGAATGCTGTATAATTATATTAAAATGAGCAGTATGACCAACCGGTGGTGCAGACTCTACTCTAACACTAAAACGAACGTTGGGACTGGATCCATCGAACATTAAGAAGAAGGCTGGCGATGAAACAGCAAAGGTGCTGACATCTGACCATATGAAAACTCTGATGACACCAAAAGGAGGAATCCCAAAAAGATTCACCCCAGGAGAAATCCTCACATGATGTATTGACACCGGTATCTACCAGAAGTGCAAAATCTTCGACGATCAAACGAAAAAGGCCTAAATCTCCCGATCCAAGGTCGTCCGATGGAACGAATGCATCGTGTACTGATGATGAAGTGATTCCTGCATCACCCATACGCAAGCGACATGTTATGGCATCGCTTACTCAGAGTCAGAAGTTTCAAAATGATAAAACTCCATCCGTTTCTAGAAGCTGTCATCAGAGTAAAAATACTGCAAGCCCTGGATCATCTGCAGCAAAGAGTTTCTTGCTACATGAGAGATCTCCAGTTGTACCGGGAACACCACGTAGTATTGTATCAGGTAAATTAGTTGCGTACACCTATTCAGTATCAAGTATGAGAGGGGAAGTTATATCCAATAATTACGTATTCATATATCTGCATAATATTCAATACATAAAAATATAACATAAGTAGGGGGGGGGGGGGGGGGCAAAGTGGGCCCCTTCAAATTGAGAGACTTTATGGAGGCGCAAAAAAAGTAACTTTTGAATATTTAATAATTAATTGTAAAAATAAAAATATAGAATAGAAAATATCAATTATTAAATTTTTTTTGGGGGGCCAACTTTGCCCCAAATTTTCGATTTTTTAATTTTAATGGATGCAGCATAATAATGTTGAATACTTATCAAGGGTCTAAAAAGAAGTAAACGTGTAATAGTACATTGTGTATCTAGGGCGGAAAGTAGGCGATTCCTGACCGCGAGTGTGGAGTTTGCTGTACGAGTTGTAGGCGAGGGCGGAATTCGCCCGTGTAGGAGGGCGAGATTTGCAGCACGAGCCGAAGGCGAGTGCTGCTAACACCTTCCTACGAGGGCTAATACCGCGCGAGCCAAGGCGAGGACTGCAAACTCCGCACGAGCGAGGGATCGCCTTCCGCCCATGATGCACACGATACTTTTTGTCCGACTCTCTTTGAAAACGCGACTTTCCGGGAAAGAGGAGGGGTCCAGGGGCGAAGCCCCGGTGGGGGGTTCGGGGGGCGGAGCCCCCCGATAAGAAAAACATAAAAATAAAAATTTCAAGTTCAATTTCCATTCATGCTTAGTATAAATATTTAGTGTATCTATATAATCTTCATAATCATTAAACAAGCAATGATCTCTTAAACTATATCATGATACATTACCGAATATTCTGAATGAAAAGAATTAGTCTTGAAAATACATCCAAGAAATTGAATATAAATATGTACATACTATCTTAAGATTTTCGTATAGACGTATACGAAAGACGTATGTATAGACGTATGCATATACGAAATTTAATTATATACATATAGTATAATCATATATAATTTGAATATAAATTTTAATTACAAATTTATATCAAAGATCTAATGAATATTACCTCAAAACGAGGATCATCAACTCATAAATTCATGACTAATAAGTGAATAGAGTTTGATAATTTATTTTTTTTTCAATTAAAAAGAATTAAAAAAAAAAATCAAAAAAAAAATTAATTATTATTCAAGAAATACATGCTCGTCAGGCGAAGCGGGCGGAAAGTTCCATGTTCGCCCGCTCAAATCGTCGGTCTGAAAAGTGCCACTTTCCACCCGGTAAAGCGGGCCGCAAGTCAAGTTTTCAAGGGGGGTCGGACAAAAAAAAAATTAATGATATTATGATTATTTTCCTTAAGGGGCCCACTTTGCCCCCCCCCCCCCCCCCTCCCCTCTCCCCTACACATTCTCAAATCGTAACTGGAATGAAAATTTTCAGCAGAATCCAACAATGTCTTAAGCATATTGATCCTTTATCTTGGATTTAGCAGAACCTTTCTCGATAATCTTCAATACTCTGCCATTACAATTCCGACAGCAGCTACACCAGTTCAGGAGACTTGTATCTTTAGCAATAATACGATCGTCAATTAGTATAATAATATCTATTCATTTAAATTCTTTCGGGGATTGATATTGACAATCCAAGTTTACTGGCGCTTGAAAAAGCGATATCAGAAAAAATTGCGAGCGCTCGGCGAAGCCGACAAACGCAGGAGATGCTGTTGCCAGCATACTTTTCCGGCTCTTGGATAAAGATGTTCAATTACTGTTTAGCGGGGTTGGTAGGAGAGAAAAGTTCGGGGGGAAGACAAATTTCTCCGTCACACGATGCTTTAACTGTATGTGCCGTAAGTATAATAGGGAACATTTATTGTGGTGCACAGTTTAAAAAAAAAAACATTTTTAGTTTCTATTTCGGAAACTCTGATAAGTGATGTTTGATTGATAGAAAAAATTAATATGTTTTGTGTTCATCATTCGTGCAATCTGAATATTAATGTGTAGATAATACGAGGAAAAATACGTCCTCACAACCCGAAGAACCATCAATTTGGCGACGGGCTTATTAAAGAATTTACAAATATCAACAAAACTATCAACAAAACTTTGTTACCAGAATATTTGATGAAGTAGCATTTGATCTACAAAAGTACTGAAATCAATAGACATTGCCAAGTACAATTTATTTTTTCACAATTAATTCCTGATTGTGACCTAGTGCCTATTAGTGTTTGGTTGGTATTCACATATGAATATACATGACATGCGTAACACCTTATGATATGTGACATATGTACTCATGAGAAAAGAAAAAAAAAAAAAAAAATTTGGAGTACGTGGTACTTGGCGGGCTGATGGGTGAATTATTACAAGAATATTGAAATAGTTCAATTTATATTTTCTTGTGATTTCTGCAAAAATGCCCGCCAAGTACCACTACCTCCAAATTTTTTTTTTTTTTTTTCTTTTCTCAATTTTAATTTGGATTAATCTTTTCTCATGAGTACATATGTCACATATCATAAGGTGTTACGCATGTCATGTATATTCATATGTGAATACCAACCAAACACTAATAGGCACTAGGTCACAATCAGGAATTAATTGTGAAAAAATAAATTGTACTTGGCAATGTCTATTGATTTCAGTACTTTTGTAGATCAAATGCTACTTCATCAAATATTCTGGTAACAAAGTTTTGTTGATAGTTTTGTTGATAGTTACAACGTTTTAATGTGCTTGGCGCAAGGTTTTTGCACCTGAGGTGCTTTTAGGGGGATTTCACTACTTTTTGTACCGGTTTCTTCTATGTTTATTTTCACTTGTGATGAATTCAATAATACAATAAATCTGTCCCCGAGCCGCAACTATAACAAGTGTAATGCTTACTACTTAAACGGTATAACTATTACTGCATCAAGAGATTTATTTCCACCGGTCTATGTTCATTTCCTCGTTCGCGAATTTCTACAACAAAGTTAGCATTGCAAATGTATTGCGCAATTGGCTATAATCACAGCGTTTGAAGCAAGAAAAAAAATTTGCTCCATACTTACTCAATAATAAATAATAATCTTATTGGTCGACTGATAATTCTTAATATCTGTAGTATAATATATGTGGGAAAATTTGATTGTACTTGGTAACGTCTATTGATTTCAATACTTTTGTAGATCAGATGCTACTTCGTCGAATATTTCAGTAACGAATTTTTGTTGATATTTACGTTTTAATGTACTAGGCGCAAGGTTTCTGCACCTGAGGTGCTTTTGGGGGATTTTATTACTTTTTGTAGACGTTTTGATTTTCTTGGCTGTTTCTGTTAGATGTTATTTTTCTCATATTTTCTCTAACTGTTATGAGTTCTATTGAAAGAGTTTCACTGATGAGGCTGTGTTGTTATCGATGACTGAAAAATGAACTGTAATAAGAAGCCATGAACTGTAATAAGAAGCCTTGACCCCAATTAGCATTACTTTCACTGTAGATATCATAGACTTACTTTCGATATAAATTCAAAGTCATATTAACGTAATTATGTGTTCGGTAGACTAATAAGGAGAATATCAGACCTCCAAGTTATAGATTTGAATAAAACTTCTGGGGGTGTTTTTTCGAATGAAACCATGAAACCAGTGCTGTTCCATTCATTCTAATGAACTCTTGTTTTCTCCAGCTCGAAGTTCTGGTCTTACTGAGCAATTCTTGAATTTGTCTGAAAACATTTGAAAAAATAAAATAATTGAGCACCTAAAGAGTTGAAGATGTAATGAGGCTACCTAATTGTGATTATTTTGGTAATTGAAGCTTGATCAGCATTCGAGCCACCGATGATAAAATTATAGACCTTTGTAGCTTATGATTCTGACTTTGAAAGGATCACTGCTTACGAAGAGTTGTCGACAGAGCTTCAAACTGACAGAATAAAGTTAAAAGAATGTTAAAAAAACATCCACAAAGAAAATTGTGGAAAATCCAGTTTAAGAATTTTTCACATAATATACTGTCATTTACAGTTGTTGAATAATCATACAGAAAAGTGGACACTATTCTTCAGATTGTGTCACATTGATGCTTTTTTCAACATCATTTCGAATTAGTACTGTCAAGTTACACTCAGTCAACTTTTGTTATATGCAGCGAACCTTTCGAAGACAAAATCATGGGCTACGGAGGACTATGATTTCATCACTGCAGGGTCGAATGCTGATCAAATTAACTTGAGCTAGTAAAATGATCACAATAACATAGCAAAATTACATCTTTAGTCTTTTCAAGTGCTCGAACATTTTTTTCTCATTATTTTTAGACAACTTGAAAAATTGCTGGGTGGTACCAGAACTTTAAGCTCAGAAAAAGAACGCGAGCTCATTAGAATGAATCGTACAGCATGGGTTTCAAATTTTTACCCAAGGATACCGCGTAGTGAGAAGTACATACATAATCCAAATAGGGTCATAGTGCTAGTGGGCAACCAATATTAATCTAGTATCTGGCCACAACAATTCAATCACTGATATTGATCAATCGTTCATGAAGACGGTAATAATTGACCTCATAGAAATGAGAATTTAGAATCCTATTAGCTGTTGGTATTGTTAGAATTCTAGTACAATTATATTCCCAGATTTCAGAAAGTATTTATGAAAAAATGTCATCTAATTTTAATGATCTACCTAGGACCGCATAACGTAAATAAATCATAAACATTTCTTCATCAGCTTCGTAGGTATAATAATTTCAAAAATTATTAATATATATCCAAATTTTACAAATATAAAATATGCTACGAATGAACAGCTTCGATAATCACGATCGACGTGACATTATGCAAATCTCTCATAACCTCAATCTCGATAACCTAAGCAACCTGACATCTACTTTTATAACCTCGAAATCTGGACAACCTAACGTGAACGATTGAATGGATATCTTTCAGAGGACATCGAGACTAATATTAAATGACAATTTTTTACTCCGCACTTTCTCCATATTCTCCAGCAAGCGTAATAAGAAATCATTTGTTGGTTCAAAAAGGTTTTCAGCTACTCGTAATATTTTTCTCATCTATCCAAGCAGTCAGCTGTCATTCAAGAATACGTATAACTATTTCGGTTATGTGCACGCGCGTGCGCAGTAGGAGTATTTTTCGTTACACCATAAAACATATGCAACTTGTAATTATAGTCAAGAGCGACAGCTCCCACTATATTTTTATCCATGTATTTTCTGTATTTTCATCTCGATAATGGAATTTCTATGTTGATTATTGCGTTCTGCCGACGGAGAAAAATTATGACGGCGGAGACGAAAAATTATTATCGTGAAACTGACCCATCCGATTTCAGAAATTATTAATTTCTTAGCTGTTGGTGCACCGATTGCCTAGATTTGGGTCACAAATGGAAGTTCTTTCGACCCTTATTATGAAAATAAAACGTTAATCCCCGGTATATTACCAATTCGGTGTAATGTATAAAAACATTATCCCCCCACTCCGCTCAGAGCTGCCTCTACGGTAAAGAGACTCGGGCGAGTCGCGCTTTTTTTTAATGTACTTGACGCGAGACGCTACCGCGTCTCTTGATTAAGTCTTGCCTGTGAGAAATGAGTAATATTTGGAAATACTGAAAATTTTGACAACTGTGAATATGTATATCATGTATACTAACATTCTTATCAAGTATATTATTTATAATTCACAGTTGTTGAACTTTTTGGTTATTCCAAGTGTTATTAAGTTGCTATGGATACAAAAACTCGCTGGTCACAAACATTTTTTCAATAACGTACGGAACAAATTCAATTTGTACTAACAAAGCAAATCCAATTCGTACTAACTCAATCTGATTTTGATGTATAATTTTCCTACAGTTACGATCTTGGACTGTTTGACTGAAATAAAATGCACAAATATTGACGTACAACGAGCCACGACAGAATGACTAGCACGAGCGGACAATCGAAAAGGAGGTCGAAAATCTCGGGAACCGGCCAAAAAGATGCCAAACGCCACGATCAGCGCTCCGCTGCCGAACGCAACCAACGCCGGTGAAGGCAATGTTTAGCCTTCAACCTGTTCCATCATTTGATAAAAAAAAAACAAATCGCCAAAATTATCTCCTTGCGACTTACCCAATAAGATGCCTGATGACATCTGTATAATACCTATACCTGTATATAACATATATACATATAAACTACACCTATGTAACCTGAATTATGTAATACCCTCACAATTTTCCGACAATTTATCCCGTTCGTTGCCAATTCTATCGTACTATTGTGTACCGAATACACTTTGCAAGACGTTCTCCTTTTCTATTATCTGATAACTGATGGAATCGAACCTATTTCGAGCGCATATGAAATTTTTTACGAATAACTGGAATAAATTCAATTACGTGTGGAAATATAATGGGTCATCGAATCACAACCAATTCGTGATTCTTTGTTGATGTGGATTGATATGATTGACTTCTGAATCATTCGTAAAACCATGATTTTTCAAATCTTCGCAACCTTGGAGATTCCGCCTATGATATTTATATGGTCCATATATCATTATTGATCTATTTTGGCCCGTAGTGATGGTTCAGAATCGGCGAGTCAACCAGGCCCGTTATTGGTAACATATATACGGGCAGATTTGGGACCGGTGTTGCACGGCAACAACGGCCCAATATCACAATCAGAGCTTGGCCGGGTAACGTTTTGCAATTTTGGACCGTTATATTGTTGAAAAGTCGGCCCGGCAATGTCACCCAAATTCGGCCCATCGTACGCTTGCCAATAATGGCAGGACTTGACACGGCGTTAAATGAGAATATCGGCCCAATATTGCAATCAGAGCGTGGCTGGGTCTCGTTGTGCAATATCGGACCGTTATGGCGTTGGAAAGTCAGCCCGACAATGTCAACCAAGCTTGGGCCATGGTATGCTCACCAATAATGGCAGGACTTGGCATGGTGTTACATAACAATATCGGCCCAACATGTATTACCGACCTCGGGCAACTTGACTATGAGCGGCTACCAATGTCAGCCCAGCGTGCAGCCGTTCTCCAATTTCTGCACATATGCACTCCCGGCCAATCGAACCGACCGGATATATCAAACAAGATATTATAGGTATGGGGCCATTGTGGACCTAAGAAATTTTGGAATATTATCCTCGATACCTTCGTGTTCCTTGCATGTTTCGACGGAGTCAATCATTATTAACGTAAAAGACGAATCCGACACCAAATAAGACTGATTCGATCACTGATCAAGGAGAAGATGCAAACGGAGATGTTGTTATATTTGCGGAGCTTCATTATCACCTAAATATCCTACAATCTATAAGTAACTGACAGTTTGGAACTTATAGATTATTCTAGCGATGATGTTTAATTATATGAAGCTAATTCAGTTGCGGTTGCCATTGCACATCACATAATGAATACACGTTATTATATCTTCGATTAGTTAGCTGCTGAACAAAGGGGTGCATCATTTAAGTATCGATCGACTACAAAGAGTACGAAAAAAAAAACTCTCGGAGTGAAACTCGACAAACTACATTCAAGGGTACATACCTATGCAATCTCTCTCTAGGTATATTTGATCAATAAAGGTATGACTCGTGATTATTTTTGAGAAAACTACACTGCGCGCCAAAATTAGCGGGTCACCTAATTTTTGCTTCGAAAAACGTCTGACTGAAAGTCTGGTATCTTAGCGAAAAATAGATGCAGAGAGGCCGCCGTAGAGGCGTTCTAAAGATTGAAGCTTTACCTACCGGATGGCATTTGGCGAATGGGTCTACATCTTTTCGTTCGCAAGTTATACTTCCTCGAAACAGCTCGTGTCAAATCTGGAAAGTCAACTTTCAACTTTGCGATGGTGCACGGGGCGTGCCGGGAGGGAAGGGAAATTAAACTTTTGTAACTATCATTTTGAAGCTTGAAATGTCTTCTGTAAAACGCTGTTTTTGAATATGTTCTATCATTCTTTTTCGATGCTTTATGCGACTTTGAAGTAAAAACTGTCCCCAAATTTTTGATCAAATACTTTATTTCAGCAGAAAGTGGCTACGTATTCACTTCTTCCGAAAATGTCAATTTTTTTTTGTTTATTGATTGCCAAATGTAAAGACAAAATGAGACAATTTTGTAAAAATTGAATATACGTGGCCTTTGTTCTTTGTTCATAAATTTTCATGTTTTGGAACTTAACTTGCTTTCATTTAATTTTATACTTTGCATATAAATTTTCTAATTTTTCACTAGTCATAATATATTCATCCTTCCTTACTTTTATTTGATAATACACTTTGCATATAAACTTTCTGGTTTCTATAATATATTCGTGCTTTCTTATTTGTACTTTTAGTCTATTTTTAGGCACGATCGTTGAAAAACGGAGTGCCTTATACCTACAATCGCAATCACGAAAAACGTCGGATCAAGAGAAACGTCTCAAACCATATAGGGAGCACGTTTTGGCATCTAAGAAGTCGTTTTCGAGCATTTTCAAAAGTGTATGTATGTGGTCCCCGATTTGTGGTAAACAAGGTTTATACAGTCAAATCGCCGAACCGATTTTTATGAAATTTGCACAGAATACTTTCCTTACACCGCAGATGTGCAAGTGATCGTGTTTTCCCGATCAGACTTCCGGTTTGGAAACGGCAATCGCTAACTCCGTCAATTTTGAAGATACGATAGCGGGCTTTGAAACACTTTTAATTGGCTCAAAATAAAAATTTTCAGAATTTCTGGGGACTTTTCCGACACGTGCGTCTTGCTGCGCCTGACTTTCGATTTGTGGTAAACAAGGTTACAGTCAAACCGCCAAACCGATTTTCATGAAATTTGCGCAGAATACTTTCCTCACATCGCAGATGTGCAAGTGATCGTGTTTTCCCGATCAGACTTCCGGTTTGGAAACGGCAATTGCTAATTCCGTCAATTTTGGAGATACGATAGCGGGCTTTAAAACACTTTCAATTGGCTTTAAATGAAAATTTTCAGAATTTTATGGGATTTTTTCAACAGGTGCGTCTTGCTGCATCTGATTCCCGATTTGTGGTAAACAAGGTTACAATCGAACCGCCGAACCGATTCTCATGAAATTTGCACAGAATACTGTTTCCATATCGCAGATGTGCAAGTGATCGTGTTTTCCCGATCCCACTTCCGGTTTAAAAACTGCAGTCACTAACTCCGTTAATTTTGAAGATACCATAGCGGACCTCGAAATATAGTCTATTGACTTTGAACGAACTTACAGCACTGTGCGATCGTGCCTCATGCAAAAAAGCGATGAGCTTTTTGGCTAATTCCTGCTGGTTTATCTTCAAATCATCCTCTAGCGTACTTTTGACTCTTTCTATATCTTCTCCGTCGTTAACAGGTGCAGTGTCGTCCCGTCCCGTAAGTCGTTCAAGGCCTTCGCAGTGTTCTTCCCCAATCAGAAGGGTTTCTGTTTTCGATGTTTCTTATCTCGTTTTTCAGGCAGATTTTCAGTCATCTTTCTTCGCTCATTTCATGTATATCAAGCAGGTATTGGTACTCGTTTCCTTGCTTGGGTTGATGTTCTCCTTTTTCCTACTTCCATCCTCAACATGTGCGCTGGTGTATTTCTATCTAGTCCTAAAGCCATTTTCATGTATCTGTTTTGTACCTTCTCTGCTTCTTTCCAGTCGTACCAACCCCAGACTTCTACCCCGTACATGAATGCCATACTCAGGAGCATATCTAGGAGGTATACCATCTGTTGGAGATTATTTCTTCTTGCCCTTTTCATGACTCCCCATGCTGCGTTTATCAAGGTCTGTACCTTTCCTATTTGCATTCTGATATGACCTCTGAGTGAGTTTTTCATTGTGAATCAAAATCCCAGGTATTTATATTTATTTACTACCCCTATCTTGTTTTCCTCAAAACTCCATTCTTCTTCCCCCTTTTCTGAACACCATTATCTTGGTTTTTCTTGTGTTTACCTCTAGCTCGTTCTTTTTGGTGTATCTTTCTAATTCTTCTAGCATTTCATTTAGTCCCTCCTTGTCGTCCGCTATTACCACTACGTCATCTGCGAACTTCAAGCAGTGTATCTTCGTTTCTCCAATCACCTTACCTCTTAGGTTCGTCCTCTCCCACTCATCTTCTAGGTCTTCGATAAATAGACTGAACAGGATGGGGCTTAGGGGACACCCATGCCTCACCCCTCTTTCGGTTCGAAAGCTCTCTGATGTTCCATCGATAATTATTGCGCTGTTTCTTGTACATTTATATATTGATTTCATAATCTTGAGCATCCTTCCGCCGATAACTATTTTTATCTTTTTGATAAGCAGATCCCTGTCGACACTATCGAATACTGCTTTGGAGTCTATACAGGCTGCATACAGTTTGCCTTTTTTTTCTTAGTTTGTTGCTGATCGTCGTTTATAGTGTGAAAATGTGATCCGGTGTTACTCTTTTGGGTCTGAAACCTGCCTGGTTTTCACTTACTAGGAGTCGGTTGTACCTCCGGATCACAGATCTTGCTTCCATTATCTCGGGTGTTTTCTGGTGCCAAGATATGAAATACCTGCTATATAACTTCCGTGAATCCGGCCCTTCGTTCTTCCAATTTGTTAACTATACTGTATTGATGACCATTAAATGAATCTGGCTAATTACCCTAATTATAATTAGTCGAGGTTTCGCGTTATGAGATTCCACATCAGAGTGAATATTTGTACATTAAATTATGTAATTTTTGCACACCTTATTTTGCACACCATTTATCATCCTAGGTAGGTCATTCCATCCTAAATCGACCAATGGTTGGAATCGACCACTTTCGATTTGGATGAATTTTTGTCAGAAGTTTTCTTGTATCATAAACCGAAGTTCTGCCACAGAAAAAAATTTTTTAATTTTTCTTACGCAAGTTATGTGAAATTGAAAATGTCGCCATTATTCGCATTTTTCATTTCAAATATGTTATTATTTTTACGCTCTTATGTCGTAGATTGAATTTTTCACTGCTCAAAATTACAAGACTAACTATTTGCTTAACTTTACTTTATTTAGCGGTTGCAAAAAAAAAAATTTTTTTTATGCAAATTCAAAAATTCATATCTGCAAAGAAAAAAAAACACCCTCTTGAAAATTTCAGGATATTTTTAGATCAATTGAAGGCATTATACAAAAAAAAAATTGAGCCAAAAATTTACTACTGAACTTCGATTTTTACGAATTTCAAATTTCAAAATTATGCTAGTTCATCATTTTTCAGAATTTTTTTTCAAAATATTTTTCTTTCATAGCCCCAAGTATCCCCTTTGAAACAAACTCAAGCTCATTTTTGTAACTATAATAGTTTTCGAGATATTTGACAAATAAACTTGAAAACTGCGAAAAATGGTGACATTTTCAATTTCGCATAACTTGCGTAAGAAAAATTTTTAATTTTTTTTCGTTGGCAGAACTTCGGTTTATGATACAAGAAAACTTCTGACGCAAATTCATCTAAATCGAAAGTGGTCGATTCCAACCATTGGTCGATTTGAGATGGAATGACCCACCTAGGATGATGAATTTTTAAAATTTGGTGTGCAAAAATTACATAATTTAATGTACAAATATTCACTCTGATGTGGAATCTCATAACGCGATACCTCGACTAATTATGCTAGGGTAATTAGCCAGATTCATTTAATGGTCATCGGTACAGTATATTTAGCAAATTGGAAGAACGAAGGGCCAATCACGGAAGTTATATAGCAGGTATTTCATATTTTGGCACCAGAAAACACCCCAGATAATGGAAGCAAGATCTGTGATCCGGAGGTACGACCGACTGGCGACTCCTAGTGAGTTTCCCTTCTTTTTCTGTCCACTCACTCAGTCTGTTCGCCATGATAATTGTCAAAATTTTGTAGCCAACGTTCAGTAAGGATATTCCGCTATAGTTTGTCTTTCTCTTCGTTACCTGCTTTGTGTATTGGGTAAATATTGGCTATTCCCCATTCTTTGTTCAAAAGCCCTTCGCTCCACAGCCAGTTTAAAATTCTACACCACTCCTTGTTTATCTCTTCCGGTAATGTTTTAAAAAATTCTGTTATTAAACTATCCGGGCTTTACGAGTTTTCATTTTGCTTAGTGCTTTATTTATTTCCTCTTGTGTAATGTCGCAATTCAGATTTTCTTCTTGTCGTGCTCCGTCTTCTTCCATTTCCTGCTGAAAGTATAAATCCCTAAACTTTCATTCCGATCGGTCCTGTGATTTTGGACAAACTGCGAATCGCGTTTCCGAGTTATCGGTAGAGCGTGTACTGATGCCTTTCAGAACATCCCTTCCTGTTCAAAGTTGAATAAGTCAACGGAAAACAAACGTATAGAGAATTGCAATTACGCTTTTTGAGGGGGATGCTTCAAACTTGTAGATAGTGTCGTGAGCTGTGTGAGGTCAAAGTTGAAATATCTTTTCTTGCATTCGCAGGGTCCCGTTCGAGAGGCAACCACGTTCAGAAGATTCGATTAATCAAAAATTAAAATAAAGTTCCAGAAAGAAAAAGATTCAGGCTTGAAGGCCGTATTTTGGGAATCTCGCTACGACGACTCTTTAGGTCGGCGCAAAGTTGAAAGTTCATTTTTCAGATTCGACACGAAGTGTTTCCAGAAAGCATATATAACCTAATATATGAAATATAAAAGCATATATAAAACCATATATGTAAGAAACACTGCATGGGGCTAGCATAAATATTTGGACTAAGCCCGATACCCAGGCGCACTTGAGACCACGGCGCCGTACTCTAGGATATACAACGGGCCTTGGGCCCTGGCCTGAGGACGTGACCAAGACATAAACCAGGACGCTGCCCCTATCGATGCATTGCTAGGGATGGTGATGCATCAGGGAGCATGAGGGCGTCACTTCTAGTCCAGCCAAGACACGGACCACATCTTGGGCTACGGCCCTCCCTCACTTATATTCGATTATTCGCCTGTACCGGCTTACTGTATATTAATCAACGTACCAATATTACTTTGTACAATAAACGTTGTTCACTGGCAATTCTGGCATCTTGAGTTTCTTATATCGCATATTTTGCGATTTTCTCTGGCATATATCAGATGAAAATGCAAAGTTGCTCTATATTTCTGGATAAACATTTGGTTTCTCGAAGCTTTTATTACTGTGTAATCATTGATTTTATAATCATTGAATGCCACAATTCACTCGTCCCGCACCACTAGAAGAGAGAGACAACCCTTACGGGAAAAACCCCCAACGTTGGGGTCAAACCCTCAATATTTGAGGGCTTACCCGCAAAATTTCATGGTAAATTCTCAATACTTATTTTGGGGCTTACTCCCAACTTCGAGGGGAGCCCTCAAAGTCGGTGAATGCAGTCAACGGATTTTGAGGGCTTACCATCAACATTGAAAGCATTTTTCATAGCCAATGGTTACCCCAATATTTTCGTATTGGTCGATTCAAAATCAAAAATTTCAATGAGGTATCTTTCAGTATCCAGTCACTCATGTTCAATCAAAAACAAATTAAAAAATTACCCCTCCAAAAGTCTTTACTTTCGGCCTTTTCCACTGCACGGCCATAAACACATGCGAACATCTACATTGAGCATCAGACGCTTATTGTAATTGGACCAGATTGAATCCGACTGAATCATTGTCTACATATAGGTATGGTACGCGTATTCTGTACAGTATAACCATATTCTCAACGACCACGAACTACATACAGCATAGACATATTAACTGTAATACACTATGATATAATTTGTTAACATTTTATGGTTACAAGGACTTCCCGCCTCGATATAACACGTTTTTGAAAGTGAATTTACGCTCTGACGTCAGTGATATTCGTCTCAAATACGATTTAGTTGACCTTGTCTCAATATTAGAAAGGGCAATCCTGGACGAGTGACTAATGCTCAAGATAGATAGGTATATACGTTTTTCCATTGACAATCTTACTAAATGCAAAGTCATAGTAGTATAAATCGGAAATAGAAAATGTCGATGTATAACTATACGTAATATAAGGTGGGTAAAATAGTGAATTAATATTGTTATGCAGTAAACTCAAGTGAACAATGAACATATCTAATTGTGGTTATCAACTCTATCTCTTGGAACTGTACCTCATTCTTGGGAAACCACATGTGATTAATTTTGTCATGATAGAATAGACGGCGTCGTTATAACAAATCTATCAATTAACAATTTACGGTTAGACGGAACATATTGCCTCCCCCACGTTAATCCTTGAAAATCGAGTTGAAAGCAATTTTTTTTTTTTTCCATTGAAGGAAAAGTTCAGTGTCACAAGAGCGTTGAAAAAAATGTACCTATGTCAAGTATTTTCTCAAAAAGTAGCGCATTGTACGTGCGGGTGAATCGGGACACCTTGGCAAAAATTGGCTGCAGTTAGTTCTATACCTATATAGAGCAGTAAAAAATGAATTTCGAGGGTGTGCTTTTGTTCGTAGAAAACTCTAGTTTACAGTGGGTACAAGTGAAAATTTTATCATTAAATATGAATGAAACAATATTAGAATAGGTGCGATTAAGGAGAGTTGCCGACATTGGTGAGTGGATCGCCACAATAGTGAAATCATTGAAAAACGGATTCAAATATTTGTCGAATTGTTATTTCGGTTATTATTACTCAACTGTATCATGAATCATCATTCTATAAATAAAACATGTTCTTTGGGAGTATGCCATATGGGTATATCTTTCATATTAAACTTGAGTAGGTATCTAGGAACATTATAAATGCTTAGGGACATTTTCGCCAAATGAATTGTGTTTCGCCCTTCATACCTAAACAGATCATGGTTCGCCCTGATATTGGACTCAATCTCCTCTGAGTACTGCTCGCGTACATTCGAGCGATAAAGATAAAATATTGTTCAATTTACAAACCGTGTCCTGACTCGCCCGCAATTACAAATAAACCTAAATTATTGCCGAATAATTACAGACTGCAATTTAAATTTTCATAATTAAGAAAGGTTATGGTTTCGTAAAACTCTATTCTTTCAAATAGTAATCGTCACTTTGTCTTAGAACTATTCGGGCAATAATGAAATCATTATTGCCCGCTTTTTGTGAAGTTAGTAAAAATGACTGTATGTTGTATATATGTCGCAGCCTTTTTGTGAAATTAGGCTTTTTGTAAAAAGCCTAGCCTTTTCACGAAACGCCGCCTTTTCGTAGAACGTTGATTCTACAATTGGACTGACGAAAATCCGGCTCTTCACGAAGAGCCTGACCACTATCGGCCTTTTCGTAAAATCAACGTTCATTCTACGATTAGCCTACCTGGATTTAGCCTTTTCATAAAGAGGCTGAATCATTCCGGCCTTTTGGTCAAACGATCAGTCAGTAATATTGATATCAAGTTTGAATTAGAACTTCAAGACATTATTCGTTAGAGCATTTATAGTATGAAGTCCATGGTAATTTTAATAGAAACCTCGAACCAAAAAATTAAAATATCAATTATTAGAGCATTTATAGTATGAAGTTTACTGTAATTTCCATATACATATGTATATTCGAAAATTCCAATAAACTTCATACTACGAATGCTGTAATAATTAATATTTTAATTTTTTGATTTGAGGTTTCTATTAAAATTACCATGGACTTCATACTATAAATGCTCTAACGAATAATGTCTTGAAGTTCTAATTCAAACTTGATATCAATATTACTGCCTGACCGTTTGACGAAAAGGCCGAAATGATTCAGCCTCTTTATGAAAAGGCTAAATCCAGGTAGGCTAATCGTTGAATGAACGTTGATTTTACGAAAAGGCCGACAGTGGCCAGGCTCTTCGTGAAGAGCCGGATTTTCGTCAGTCTAATTGTAGAATCAACGTTCATTCTACGAAAAGGCGGCGTTTCGTGAAAAGGCTAGGCTTTCTACAAAAAGCCTAATTTCACAAAAAGGCTGCGACATATACATATATGTACACAGGGTGTATCAGGTTGAGCGCACCAAATTGTGTGATTAGATTCCGCGAGACATTCTTAGACTAAATTCCCTTTACCCATCATTCGAGGGCTTAATAATTTTCGAGTAACAGAATATCTTAGTTGACCAATCACAGGGCCTGGAGCTGACCGAGTCAGGGCCGTGTCAAAAGAATAAAATAGGTAGTGCCCGTGGGTCTAATCCCGTGAAATTTTATTTTCCTATTTCGAAGAAGGCGTCGACATCATCTTCGGGGAATGTCCGTGTAAAGCATATGTCTTCCTTATCTGCGTCCAGGCCCTCCGCTTCGTAGTCTTCGTCTTTCAGGTCATCTGCTTCGTAATTTTCGTCGTCCAGGTCATTCGCTTCGTAGTTTTCGGCGTCCAGGTCATCGGCTTCGTAGTCTTCGGCGCCAGGTCATCTGCGTTGCTTCCATCTTCCAGGTTCATCGTGCCAGACGTGGACTCCGAAAACTACGAAGCGGAGGACCTGGACGCTGAAAACTACGAAGCAGAGACCCAGGACGCAGATAAGGAAGACGTATGCGAGCACATTTTCCGAAGATGAGTCGATGTCACCTACGAAAAAGGAAAATGAAATTATACGGGCTCACATCCATGGGCACTACCTATTTTATTCTTTTGATACAGCCCTAACTAGGCCAGCTGAAAGCCCTGTGATTGGTCAACTGAGATATTCTATAACTCGGAAACTATTAGGCCCTCGAATTTTTGGTAAAGGGAATTTAGTCTTAGAAAGACTCAAGGAATCTACCCACATAATTCGGTGCGCTCAACCTGATACACCCTGTATATAGGTATACGCAGAAATCAATACAAGCGTTACAAAAAATATGATGTGCACCAAGGGCTAAGTGGGCTTTTTGACCTCGTGTGATTGCAGTACTCGTCTTCGGCTCGCAGACTTCGTCTTCGACTCGTGCTAGCTCGCCTCTGACTCGTACTGCAAACTCCACACTCGGTCTAAAAAAGCCCACTTTACGCCTTTGGTACACAATACCGCGCCAAAAACATCTGAAAGGTAAAGAAAGCCGCCAAGTACTCAGATAACAACACAATAGAAATTCACGAAAAACTTTTCGCGAGTCTCTGTGGTGAAGTCAGACGTCGCTGTTTCGTGTAGTGATATCGAAACATCATTCCAAGAGCTACGTACTCGGCGGGCACATTCAATTTCTTTACTCTGCCATGATTAGAACCCGTTTGCATTTTGCGTGATTCTATTCTAGCATAGAATTGATGAATTCGAAAACAAACATTCTTATACATATATTCTTGTATGATATAATTGATCTTGAATTCCGGAGCTCGATTGGCAATAGATCATGGAAAGTAATTCTTTCAGAAAATTCGAAGATATACCGATCTGTTTCAGTTGACACTTTTTGGTATTCCACTGTAAAGAACTGGTTCGGAACTAGTCGCAATGCGAAAGTCGGAATATCGTTGCGCGCGAGCATACTGACGTGCCCGCGCGCGGGCGCCCAAGGACGCCCTCGCACGAGCCCGTCAGTACGCTCGCGCGCAACGATATTCCGACTTTCACAGTCAGTAGCTTGAGATGAAAACAATCATCAAATGCAGATACAGTCAATAGTTATCGGAATTTTGTTGTAATCGAGTAAGGAAATCACGTTCTTTTACACACATGTTGCCATAATTGTATTTGTATGATAGGTCATTCTAAATATCTATGATTATACTACGTACTTCTGCACTGACCATTTTTATTTTCTAACATTTATGGCTTTAATGTATAACATACTCGATTTGGGCTTAGGATATGTAACTTTGAAGCAACAGAGTGATACGTTTGATTGATTATCCCTTCCGTGAAATCGTTCATAAATCGACCGATATTTGTCAGGAATTCCAAGTTCTTTAACGTAGAGACAGAACAATTGACGCGATGAGGTTGATGATTATTAAAAATTGCCTATGTGACCAATGATGATTACAACTGATGATGTATCTCTGCTCACACATTATTGTTATCAGTATAACTACATATTATTATCAATTCAGTACTGCTAATGTCATGGTGGTAACCATAGGTGGCTTCAAGATATTTCGTAATAAGTAAACGGGGCCAAGAATAATAAGAAAAATGTGCCCGCCAAGTACGTAGCTCTTGGAATGATGTTTCGATATCACTACACGAAACAGCGACGTCCGACTTCACGACAGAGACTGGCAAAAAGTTTTTCGTGAATTTCTATTGTGTTGTTATCTGAGTACTTGGCGGCTTTTTTTACATTTCAGATGTTTTTGGCACGGATTTCACTTCTTTTTGTAAGAATGCAATAACAATAACAAATACAATAACGAATGCAATAACAAATTTACGGCAGCGAATCATTCTCAGGTATCTTCCAGAGAATCATTCATACTCCAGCAAACTTTCGTACTTGTAAACATTGTGTCATATTTCCGGAATCACACAATATTCAGGGCTAGACTTCATAGGGCCAACTATTTAAGTCCGAATGAGTTTCCTCAAAAAATTTGGACGTAATTGACCGAGTACTTTCGAAATTACAGACCCCTAGAGATGATGAAAAATCTCAATCTTCTTATTCTTCTTCTTTTTCTTCTTACTTCTTCGCCAGCCGAAAAGTACTTGGCAGCGATTCGCTGCTACGAATCTTGATCAGTTCAAAAGATTTTGGATTTCGAAAACCGCAAATTTAGAAATTGAAAATCACCAATTCATCTTGTTGAGTGGAATGATAGTCAGATGATAATGAAACTTGATCGGCATTATAACAGGATGTTCGACGTTTCCAATTCGTGTAATTTTGATAAAAGTATGGGTATACTATCATGTCCCACGTTGTATCGTCAACATTGCGTTGAAAATATTAGAATTCAAGATGATCATCGCAAAGTATATAAGCGTTGATTGCGATGAAAATAGTGAATACGATGAACATGATGAAAATAATGAAAGTAATGGACATAATGAAATTAATGAAAATAATGATGATACTGAAAATAATGAAAATAACGGAAATAACGAAAATAATGATAATAATGTGAATTATGGAAATTATGGAAATAATGATAATATGTAATGAAAATAACGAAAATAACGACAATAATGAAAATTAATGGGAATAATGATAATAATGAAAATAATGAAAATAACGAAAATAATGAAGATAATGAAAATTAATGGGAATAATGAAAATAATGAAAATAATGATAATAATCAAAATAGTCAAAATAATCAATATAATGAAAATATCGAAAATAACGAAAATAATGAGAATAATGAAACTAATGGAAATAATGAAAATAATGAAAATAATGAAAATAATGAAAATAATGAAAATAATGAAAATAACGCAAATAATAAAAATAATGAAAATAACGAAAATAGTAAAAATAATGAGTATAATCAAAATAATGAACATAATGAAAATAACGGAAATGACGGAAATAACGGAAATAACGAAAATAATCAAAATAATCAGAATAATCAAAATAATGACAATAATGAAAATAACGAAAATAATCAAAATAATGAAAATAATGAAAATAATAAAAATAATGAAAATAACGAAAATAACGAAAATGATCAAAATAATGAAAATATAATAAAAATATTTTAATAATAATCATTGAGGGCTGCCCTCTGGCGGCCGTTTTGACCGTACTACCACCTTGTGACTTCGGTGAAATAAACCGACTGAGTGCGTGTTCAAATTCGCACCAAAATCAATAGGGGGCTAGATTTCGAGGGAGAATAGCTGTGTTCTAAATCTCAAGTCGATACGTACAGCGGTTCGTCTCAAATCGTGTGGCATAGCCGCTGCTTGCGAAAATGTGACGAAGGAGGAGAAGAAGAAGAAGAAGAAGAATTCAAGCAACTTTGATGGTTGATATCTCTGAAACTATGCAATCGATTTGCTTCAGATTAACGGAGCGGGCTCATATGGGCTGGGAATTTTCGCTCTGCAAATTTCGTCAAAAAATATTGAGCCGTTCGGGAGATACGACGCCTTGTTTACAGGTATAAACGTTGCCTCGGGTAAATAATTCTTGGCTGCGCTCGCCTTTTATTAAAAAACAATATTATATAAAAAAAAAGTTATAAAAAGTACTTGGCGGCGATTCGCTGCCGCGAATCTTGATACTATTCTCGTTCGAAGCAAGCTATGCAACCGATTACTATTTTTGGGTCAGTGATGCGAAGTCTCACAAACTACGTAGGGTATTTGACGAGCATCTTAATTCTCTGTACTTAGTACGTATGAATTTTTTTCTTATTGTTTGCTTGTCCTGATTCACCTTGTCCTGTGACCCTACCCTTCCTGACGAATAATGTGTTGTCCTTATCAATTTTAATAATTCACTCAATGTGATCCGAGTTATCAACGAGTGAATGTGTCGGGATCTGGAGAGTTTGAAAATTTGCAATATCTTATGAATAGAGATCTATTGTAGCTAGAAATCGAAAGAAATTACGGAAAGCACCGTATCGGCAGTGTCGTTCTGTGTCGATTGTGACCGTGGGAGGAAAGCTCCCAATGACAGCGAAATTCAAATTTGTATGGCTGACTACGAGATGGTCGTACCTCCGGATCACAGATCTCGCTTCCATTATCTGGGGTGTTTTCTGGTACCAAAATATGAAATACCTGCTATATAACTTCCGTGATGGGCCCTTCGTTCTTCCAATTTGCTAAATATACTGTACCGATGACCATGAAATGAATCTGGCTAATTACCCTAGCATAATTAGTCGAGGTTTCGCGTTATGAGATTCCACATCAGAATGAATATTTGTACATTAAATTATGTAATTTTTGCACACCAAATTTCAAAAATTTATCATCCTAGGTGGGTCATTCCATCTCAAATCGACCAATGGTTGGAACCGACCACTTTCGATTCGGCTGAATTTTTGTCAGAAGTTTTCTTTTATCATAAAACAAAGTTCTGCCGAAGGAAAAAAATTAAAAAATTTTCCTACGCAAGTTATGCGAAATTGAAATGTCATAACTCTTCGCATAACTTGCGTAAGAAAATTTTTTAATTTTTTTTCTCTGGCAGAACTTCGTTTTATGATAAAAGAAAACTTCTGACAAAAATTCATCCAAATCGAAAGTGGTCGATTCCAACCATTGGTCGATTTGAGATGGAATGACCCACCTAGGATGATAAATTTTTAAAATTTGGTGTGCAAAAATCACATAATTTCATGTACAAATATTCATTCTGATGTGGAATCTCATAACGCGAAACCTCGACTAATTATGCTAGGGTAATTAGCCAGATTCATTTAATGTTCATCGGTACAGTATATTTAGCAAATTGGAAGAACGAAGGGCCAATCACGGAAGTTATACAGCAGGTATTTCATATTTTGGCACCATAAAACACCCCAGATAATGGAAGCAAGATCTGTGATCCGGAGGTACGACCATCTCCTAAAAAATCAGCGTCGTTTAACATGGTTTGAACTCCACTAGCGTCACCATGCGCCCACAGTCGACGTTTAGCAGACAGCGCGCGCGTCAACACAGATCAACAATGTTGCTTGAATGACTTGAAGTTGTAGCGCTACGCGTATTTCTCGAACGAAGCGTCTGGGGTGCGATTCCATAACTTTTATCACTGCTATCACTGTCGATACATATCATAAGATTGATACGTGCGATGACTTCACGTCGTACATACGAGTGATACAGCGAAACGTGTGTGTTTGTGTATAACAGTGATAGCAGTGATAAAAGTTATGGAATCGCACCCCTGCATGTCGACTCGTCGATTTGAGTCTATGCTACACGAGTCGAAAATCCGAGCGCAGCTATGTTCATGTTAAAACCATTAATGATCAGGACTGTACCTACTACGTCACATACCCTAGCCGAGTTTGATTCTGACCCGTATGAAGTTGCACCCAAATTTGTCTGTTTTCTTTTACGTTAATCTATATCTATGACCATGCGTTTTAAAGGATGCGGCACAGCGGGTTCCACTAATACAGGCACCTGCCGCACCCGTGTGGCGGCGTATACCAACGTATCCCTGCCACCATACGGACGCGGCGCGTGCCTGTGTTGATGGGACCTGCTGTACCGCATCCACGAAAACGTACGATATAACCATAAGAAAGAATAAAACAGAAGAATGTACGCACAATGGCACAATTGAGTATGGGTCAGAGTCAAACTCGCCAAACATACATACCTGAGGTTACGGTGCCCCTTGTTTTGCGGAATTAACAATTTTCCAGACTTAATTAATCCCAATGCCACGTTCAAGATATTTTCTTAATTCACAGGAAAGGGCGTAGCCAAATAAGAATGCTGAAACTGCCCCCAGCGAGTTTTCAAATGACATTTGGCATATTTGTGTTGAATATTGATATATTTTTGTATTTTACGTCGGATTCAACAAAAAAATAATTTTCGATAATCTATGATGTTACCTTTTGATCCTAAGCTCCCCATGTGTCAGAATCCAACTCATTTAGTGTACCTGTAAGTACCAGGAAGAGGGATGTTAGGCCGATATCGTATACGGTTCTTACACCAATAAACCGCGATGGTCTTTATGAATAATATTACTTGATACAATGTGAATTATTTTTTTTATCAGATTCATCATTTTTTTACAGTTCTGGTCAACTGTAGAATGCATGCGACAAAAGTGAAAATAGTGAGAAACAAAACGAAAAAAACTGTTTTTATTTTTTTATTTCACAATGTTGCACCAGGTCGATAAAATTGAAAAAAAATTAGAATAAACAGATACAGAAAACCAGTATTTTGTGAAACTTTCATAATTGTACCTCAAAAGAAACACATTGAAATGGCTATTTTGTATTTTCTTTTGTTTGTTAGAAATCAAGTTTTGCTCCGAAATATTTGAAAAGCTATTTGCTTGATGTTTTTTGTCGATAAGTATTTGAAAAAAATCAACAAGAGTTCATCATAAATGTCGAAGTTAAAAAAAAAAAATTAAAACTGAAAATCAGATTTTTTCGATTACCTGAGAAATAATTGGGTTAGGGAACTGAAATTTGCAGGAAAATTTTGTCTGTTAGTAAGGATACAATACGCCGAATGTCAGTTGAAAACTTGCTGGGGGAATTGTTTCAGTATTATTATTCGGCTATGCCCTTTGCTCAATATTTTATTTTAGATGACTATAAGAAATTGAACAAAAGTGCAACATTTTAGGTCTTTATTATTTGCCTGTTTGAATATCATTACTTTTTGTGATATGTCAAGTTACTATTTTTCTTTTTCAAGCCAGTCAAACAATCAAAATTTGTAATTCATTTGAATCTATAACGTACTCTAACGTATATTGTTGCAGTTGCCACTCAGAAACAAATGTGTATAAACCTCTGATGCTACATTCAATATGACTGCAAATTTTGAATCCTATCCGTATAATATAGTGAAACTTGGCGGATTTTATAAGTTTGCCAGACTTAGAAAATCCCAGTCCGCGTGAAGTGACTTTGTTCAAGCAGATTTTTCTTGGACTCCTCTTTGGAAAAAAACAATGAAATAATAAAAAAAAAACGAATCTGATGTCGTTTCCCTATTCACGGACTCGGGTAACGCTTACGTTTACCAGAGCCGCCTCCCTACAGAGCTGGGTGTGCAATTGCTCACCAAGCCTGCCTATACAGACTCGGCATCGCCGACTTCGATGCGTACCGAAACACGGGCTGCTAGTATAGCTTAGCCAGTGATCGTCTGCGACTTATACGAAGCAAGCTGAATCCAGAGCTGCCTCTCGCTAAATTTGATGGTTTGTTCTGAAATGAAAAGAATGGCAGTTAAAGTTCTTATTAAATGACTGACAAGGAAGCAACCCGCGGATGTTTAGTTCTAGATTGTATTCATTAAACAAA
Source organism: Macrophya alboannulata (assembly GCA_949628255.1). Classification (NCBI taxonomy): domain Eukaryota; kingdom Metazoa; phylum Arthropoda; class Insecta; order Hymenoptera; family Tenthredinidae; genus Macrophya; species Macrophya alboannulata. Next base: position 23,978,726 of record OX451208.1, read on the forward strand.
ATAAAAAATAAATGTTGAGTATAATTCGTCTTCAATTAAATTACAAAAATCAAAAATAAATGTAGAGCGTTTAACAAAAATGATATGTGTCTGAATCAGTCTGTTGTGTTTATGTTTGGTTTGAGTGAGATCAATAGAAAAACTTAGACAGTTTGTCCGTTTGCGTCGTTGAACGATGTCAGGACGACTTTTGAATTTGATTTAAACGAAATAATAAATGAAATAATAACTGAAATTATAAATGAAATAAAAATTTTTGTAATGTGATTTTAAATAGCAAGTTGATTTTAAAGTGACGATAATATGATCGCTTTGATTCGATATTTCGACAAGAGACGCGATTCTAGAAATTACAATTTTAGATAATTCAGAATCTACGTTAAAGTTAATATTATAAGGTCGCAAGCTGCTATAGCTCTGCGCCTAAGAGATAGAAAAGGATAGCAAGATAATGAGTCGACGGGCGCTTTGCCTCAAATCGCTGCTGACCGTCGAAAGCACGCGTCTTATATAGCCGTTGTGACGTCATCTGCCGAATCACGCCACTTGTGTTTTCATGTGTGCGTCTGGCTCAAGGTGTACACAGCCAGACACGTTACAATAGATGTATGAATCGGTCGAGATCGTTGCTTACGCACATTTTTTTTCTATTTGCTATCAAATGGCATCAACCTGGGGCATCAGACTTGCAGAACTCTCAATTTTGCAAAATATGGAACCCCCTAGTGTACACTTTGCTCATGAATTTTTGCACTTCCTCTAATAAGAACCGAAACTTTTTCCTCCGCAATTAATTGATAGATTCTCTAGAATCTATTAGAGTTCCGAGGAGACTTTTCAATTATGGTTACGCCACTGATCCGAGCATTTTACAGTTAACCAAATCTTATAACCTTGTGACCATGAAATATGCGCACGTCAGCATATAGTTAACGTCAAATACTGTCCCAGAATGCAATATTCTTCCGTATAATCTTATCAACGAGGGTTTTCAAATATTCATGTTTCATAGGCCTGTTAAGGCCACAAACAAGCTCAGCAATTAGTGTGATTGCCACTTATTTAGGCGACAACGAGAAAATCAGAGGTTCTTGTACCTAATTGACCTCAAACTGATTATGTAATCAGCTAAAATGTTAATTAAAATTTGTTTATACTCAGATCTTACGTATATACTGATCCTAATGCCTGATACCCTATGTGTACATACAATATGGGGAGTTTCACGTCAACTTGATCATTCTTCAAGATTTAGGAATTTGATTCTTTGAAAACACATTCTTTGGGATCATTTATCAGATTGAGCTCGTCATTCATTATTTTTACTTTATACCTTGATCTTTGGATTATGCATAAACCAAAAGTTCAGTAAACTGGAAATAAAAGGAAACGAAGTAAAAATAAAAAACGAAATTAACAGAAGCAAGGTAGAAACTACTTTTTCAGTTCATGTAACTGAAACGCAGAGAACAAAGTAATAATACTAAATCGAAAGCTTAATCTGAGTACCGATCTCAGTTTCAATGTGTTTTCAAACTATTGAATCTCTATAGATAATCTCGTGAAGTTCTCGGTAGCAGTTTCACTTACATGGCTAAGAAAATTGCCTTATTTCTAGTTGAATGTTGGATAAAAATTTAAAAATCATCGATGCTGATGGTTTTGAGGAAAGACTGATTTTCAATATTAATCGACTTTTATTAATAATTCACAAACTCGCAAATACTTTTGATCGTTTTTTGGATGCTTTCTCTTTGTGAAAACTTCGTACATTTTTCGGACCAATAATGTTTACGCTAAAATTACCAATTTATGAAATATTTTATTTCGAAAATGTCATCTTTTCGTCAAATTGGCAAATTGCAAAATCCGTGGAAAAATTTGGATGTTCCGAAATGAGTGTCAGCTTATTTTGACGATACTATCACTCAACAAAGTTTTAAATAAATCCAAGAAGTCAACCGTTGAAACGTGACCAAATTAACGTACTCTCTATACGTAATATATAATAATTTGAATTCATGTATTTAACAGTATTTAATAAAAAGTAATTCACTTTATAGGTCCGTGGATATATCTACGGTAAACATAAATCTTATCATACAGCTCATTCGCCGCTTATATACTAAACTAATTAAAACATTTCAGTATCATGGCTCTTAATTAATAAACAAGAAGTTTATCTACATGAATTCTGAAGCGACTGCCACAACTGTGATCTTTTGCACTATAGGCGAGCCGAAGAAGATGTCTGCGTATTAACAGACTGAATATTTTTTACAGATCTCAACGATTCTCAAAGTTATGTACTAATTATAGGCAAATTAAAGTATCACAAGTGAATTAAATTGGAATCCTAGCGACAAGAAAAATTCTTTTCGTCCGGTGATCGAAAGTGAGTCTATAGCGAATCGTATCCGTTGACTAATTAATCCAAACCGTTATAGTTGTGGATAGAAAAATCGTATTTCCACAAATGAATCTATGCGAAGTGTATCGCGAAGGGCGTCGCGAAATTCACGCCCTCGCTGCATACCAGCCGATTCCTTGTGAAAAATTGAGAGGAAAGTTACCTATGCAAAAAAGTCCGCGAGTAATAGTTTTCTTGTAAAATGAACTAATTAACGATCCAATCAGCGTTTGGCTTTAGAAATGAACGGCTAAAGTCCGCATCGCCGTCTGCCCCACTATTGATAATAAGACAATAATGTGTTGAGTTCCCCGCTCGGCCCGTCTTGTTTGTAGTAGTGGGGCGGACAGCGATGCGGATCTTAGCCCGTCTTCATTAAAGCTAAGCGCTGATTGGTTGTTAATGATTCCATTTTACAAGAAAACTAAGTCCTTGCGGACTTTTTTGCATAGATAACTTTCGTCCTCAGTTTTCGCAAGGAATCCGCTGGTATGTAGCGAGTGCGCGAATTTCGTGACACCCTGTATATATCGAGTGAACATTTCTGTAGCTATAGCTAACTCAAATAGACAAAAATTGGAGATAAAACAATTGAGTTCTGAGCAAGTAATTAATTATGTCGTCGTACCTATATAACGTAATCATTCAGTTATTCGCCGTTCAGAGAAATTGATTAGGCCTCATTTTCAGAAATGTTCAAGCAATCACTGTTATCATAGGCACCTCCTTGTACTGAGTCTTCGGTAGTCTCAGACTATAAATGGAAACAAAGTATACTGCAACAAGCAACAAAACTGTACATGACTCACAAAATTCTGTGGTACGCCTATCGAGTTATGTTTTGATACTATTATCGCGTTAAAATGGGAATTGTCCAAGTTCGACGAAATTTTACATTAACTAGAAGTCTGACTTCAGGAGCGCGCGCTCGCCGAACTATTCAAAAGGAACTTTACGATGGATATTGTGTGCGTGGCAATGACTGCACAGGACATCCATTTTACCGATGTAATGTTCCAGAACATGATTCAAATTATTATGACATTTTACAACATTAGTAGAGCCACAAGCTACATTATTCGAATGATCAATATTTTCGGGTATTGCAGGTCTTTGTACATTCGAATTATGCTCGATATTATCTCTGTTAATGCCGCATAATGAACTGTTTTCCCCGTAATTTTGTAAATTTGCTTCATTTTTCGAATTCTCTAATAAACAATGATGCAATTACTTTCCCTTCTCATTTCCCTCTTACCTAAATTCCTTTAGAAACCGTTTACTGTCTCTTCATAAAACGATACGTACTGTGAATTCCCCTATCAACTAACTTACAAACAGGTTGTATATTTGCAGGAAGGTAGAATAAGAAGCTTGTTAAAATTTGAGATTCTAATATTAATATCAAGAGGTGCCTCATCACGAATTTCTATTTCCCATTTAAATAACAAGGGAAATGATCTAGTGGCACACTTCACTTTTTATATCTTAACTACTGACAATCTGTCATGTTTGTATGATCTGCGAGGTTCGAAAACCTTGACGTCAAACATCGTCCTTGAGATCTGTATCTTCTGCGAATTTTTGTAAATTTGCTTAATTTTTCGAATTTTCTAACTCTCTATTATTGCCGCATACTGAACTATTTTCCCCGGAATTTTGTGAATTTACTTCATTTTTCGAATTTTCTAAGAAACAATAATACAATTTTTTTTGTTGCCGCGATTGGTGCTGGCTTATGGTATTCTGTTCAACTTTTCGTCTCTTAGCTGCTTCTCTTTCTTCCTGTGTAAGCTTCCGACGTCCCATTATCATAAAAATTAAAAAATCGATCACTGAATATGGTTGTTAAAAAACTGCTTGTTTTGTCAATTCGTATTTGATTAACAGCGTCACTGATTTACTGAAATACTGATTATTTTGTCAATTCATCTTTCATCAACAGCGTCACTGATTTACTGAAATACTGATTATTTCGTCAAATCATCTTGCATCAACAGTGTCACTGATTCAATGAAATCAATCTTTGCAAAATTTCGCCACTGTAGGGTTAATAAGTGGTGAATAATTATTTATTTTCAACCTCAATAGAATACAATTTTTACAAATACAATAATGAAATACAATTGTACGTCCTGTTATAGATTTGATATATTTTTTTCACAGTTCTAAAATCAGCTCGATTTCTTCTCCTACCACCGAAGTTTAACCTACAGAAAAAAAAGCATTACAAAAATTCGAATTTCAAATTAAAATCACCTTAAGAGTTATACGTACCATTGTTACGAAGAATCGGTGCAAAATAATGCTCACTGCCGGAGTCTATGCTTCAAACACCTACTCTATATTGTATAATAATTCCATCACACTTCTTCGATTTATATCTATCAAATCAATGGATTAAGAAAGTGCGCTGTGAATTTTTTCGCCACACAAAATTCGCAGAAGATACAGCTCGCCAAGACGATGTTTGACCGCGAGGTTTTGAACCTTGCAGATCATACAAACATGACAGATTGTCAAACAGTCGAACGTAAAAAAGAACAAACGAACGACGATATACGGTCGTCGTCGGCAGCCAACCAGCGCACGAATAAAAAAGTGACACGTATATATAGCACACCATCCTTACTCTTTTTTAAATTAAGAACATTCGAAAGTTGAGAAGCAACTTTTCCTAAAGTTTCGCTACGGTATCTCGAATGCAAATTTTTGTTCAATCCGGCTGTTTTATATCCGAATCATGAAATCATCGCTTAATCTAAACCGGATTGGTAATAATTACGAGTTATAACTTACAATCTACTTAAGTTACTCGGCACGCATAGTTATAATTATGAGGCACAATGTGTAATTTGTAGTTATTAGCACCAAGTTACAAGAAATATGACTTCGTATAACAATGACTCCGTCTCCCGATGAAAATCTGCATGTACGGAGACTGACTTACGGGTCAGGCTGGCAATGATCGATCTGCAGGAGGCTTGAAAAGACCATATTACTTAACAATAATGGCTATGCGATTATTTGTAAGTTAGATGATTATCAGTTCCATTCGCAAATGTATGAAACAACAATTAAACCACACTTTCGCAGAAACTTTTATTATTGAAATATGTTTTACTTGAAAATTTGTTTTATAATGAGTTTTGCATGTCGCTTTTATAGCAATCTAATATTTCTCTAGCTCTTGTGTCTCGTTGGACACAAACATCTAATCAAGGTAAGATTGCAGCGTGCCAGGCTTACAGAAATGCACAGTAGTACAATACTAACGATAAACAGTTACCTTTAACCAAGACTTAGCCAGTCATCTGTTTATTGCACAACTATTGCTAACGATTAGTTCAAATCAAGGCATATTGGTCGATGGATATTTCCTGGTTATTTAACCTTTCGGACGGCCACGTGTATTTCTCAACAATCTGCAGATATGACGTTTGTGTCGTCATATTCCGGGCAGTTGAAAGCTACAGCTGCGTATACATACCTATAAGAACTTCGGATTCATCCCAGGCTAGACAAATCGCAATTGTCTCTTTATTCATATGCAGTACGCGTATAGGCCTGCTGCGTACCTTCCAGTACCTGTACACGCGTATAACCAAGTTTGTATCGCTGTACACATCCGCGTCGTTGTTACGCCAGTTACACTTGGAACCCAACTAGGTGGCGCTAATAGCCGTATACATGCACGAGGAACAGACAAGTAGCATATTTATAAAGATTGTATATTACATTATGTATAATTCAGGGTGGGTCGTTGAAATCCAACTTGTAGTAGGCACCCAGATATTATGTGTATGACGTGTAGTCATGATTTGAAACGACACAATAGGCTTGAAACTCCAGGTATATTTCCGATATCGCTACATCGATACGTCGATACAAAATAAAATTATTGGAATATCAATATTCAATGTTCATTACTTGAGGTGCCATTAAAGACGTCCATCGCCTGGAAAACGCGGGGAGCTAAAACTCCTACTATACATCACTTGACCGATCGGAATGAAATTTTGAGGATCGATGTATTATCTTTGCAGATAGTGGACCAATTTTTTACTTTTTCAAAGTTTCGAAAAAAAAAACATTCGAAATTTCGAAAAATCCTCTTTCCGCAAAGATAATACACCGATCCTAAAAATTTCATTCCGATCAATCAAGTAATGTAGGAGTTTTGTCTCTCCACGTTTTCCAGACGATGAGCGTCTTTAATTGTATCGATATTTTATATACGCCGATTAGGGTGTCCGTTATTTCCCAAATTAACTTTTTGCACTTGGGTATGGTCCAAATCATTAGTTTATAGTCTAAAAGCAACTATGGAAGCAAAAAAAAAATTTTAAAGTGCTATTAACCTCTAACTGAATGATGATACTTTTTCTATTTGATTAAGATGGGATTTTTCCACTTTTTAGATTTTAATTTTTTTTTTCGTTTACTATATTCATTACCTCATTGAATATTGTTGATTCTACTACTGTTCTGACCTATTGAGATGGACAAATTTTTACATTAGTGAAAACAAAATTTTTCATCAGTTTTGAAGAGGTCAAAATTCACCAAAATCTGCCGGACCACCAGATGGTGTTGAGATACAATTTCTAAATTAAGATGAAAAATTTTTTTATATTCAAAATTTATATTAAACACTAATGAGCGCGTATAGAAGAATATATACAACCTTCAAATAGATAAAAAGTATTGAAAAGTCAATAAACTCAAAAATATTCGAAAACTATTGAAAAATACGGTAAAAATAAATTTTGACCTCGTCAAAACTTATGAAAAAATTTTTTATACCAATGTAAAATTTCGTCCATCTAAATAGATCAGAACAACAGTAGAATCAACAATATTTCATGAGGTAATGAATATAGTAAGCGAAAAGAAAAACTAAAGTCTAAAGAGTGCAAAAATCCCATGTTAATCAAATAAAAAAAGTAACGTCATTCAGGTAGGGGTTAATGGCACTTGAATTTTTTTTTTCCTTTCCATAATCATTTTTAGACTATAAACTAATGATTTGGATCATACCCAAGTGAAAAAAGTAAATTTGGGAAATAACGGACACCCTAACGTCGATATTTTTGGAGACATCCCTATAAGTATGCCGGCGCTCCGGCTTTGCGTGAAGAAAATTTTCATTAGACAAGCGTGGGACACTGGTCACAAGTTGATAAACGGGTCATGGCTGTATAGTCAGTCGCGTTGAGGCGTCTACCACTCCGTGGGTTATCTTAAATCAGTCAGAGTATTTTACTCGCGGGTTTACCACGGTAGAGGATCGCCGCCAAGTGGCAGTTACGTACTAGAGCGCAGTAACCGCGACTTGTGATTGATGAATACCTTTTACCTATGTATGTGCAACATTCTTGCTACGTATTATATACAGGGTGGTTTTCATACTCGCCCCAGGCGAATATCTCAACTACTAGAAAAGATACTAGAGAAAGTTGAACTGGCTCGCCTAAACATAACACTGATAAAAAATTCCATTCACTCGACTGGATTGATTAAGACCTTTCTTGATGATAAAGAATTTAGTTTCATACCGAGCTTAACCTACACGAACGACAAGGTTTCGGCTATATGGAGATTACAGATTTTTGCTGCAATTCTTAAAGTTTATTCATTTTCCTTTCACTTATTCTTCGATTCAATTTTTACGTTCATGTTTGGGCGAACCAATGCGGTTAGGTGTTTCTCTTTAACTCAAAATCTTCTTTTCCAATATTGCACTTCAATTGAAGTTTTCCAATTTTGAATCTGCAAAAAAATTCTTCAGGGAGGGTGAGAATGTTCGGATTTCGAAATAACTTTTACACCGTACAGTGAAATTTTTCTTTTCAACGTCTTTCAATTTGTCTTCGATAGTTCGATCCCGCTATTTGCCGCTCATAACCAAAAGTCGTGTTGAAAATTTCGGACGTGGAAGAATCACAACTCAACTCATATTTGCAGTATTCTCTTTTCTCCTCAGAACCCTTCAGGTTTTGTATCAAACTTTTACTCGTATCTCTTCCAGTTTGTGAGATATTCAGGTGGGACAAATAAAAACAAAATCGCACCCTGTGTAATCCAAAAAAAAAAAAAAATTCTGCCGGAATAGTATTTATTTTGAGAAAACGAAATCTCAGCCTATACATATAAACAAATAGTATTTGACAATGGCCAACCCATACAGCACGCCACATTGCAGCAATGTCTCAGCAACATTGCTAAGTCTCATTTTCATTGCATTGCACTGCAATGTTGCTGCAACATTTCTGCCATACAATTTTTGCGACAATGCATTTGCAATGTTACCGCAAGATTTCTGCAATATAACTTTGTTATATATATTAGAATGATTTATTTAACAAATTGAAGAATCGATAAATTGCATCATTTATTAGGAATTGGTACATTTTTGGCTTCTAACACAATTAAATACATGAAATTGTTAAAATATAGGCAGCTCTGAATACATAGAAAAACATAATTGAAGCAATTATCATCGGATAGTTTGGCGTAGTAGGTAGAGCGTGCGACTAGTAAGCGAGCGGACGTGGGTTCAAATCTCGGTTAGGAGAAACAGAAAGCGGTGGCGTTTTTCGTAGCGAAATTACGAGGCGTTTTTTCATTGTACATATAATGAGGAGCATCCTTTAAGACAGTGGACTGAATGTTAAACCGTATAAAATTTATGTTTTTCATTTTTTAATTTCAATAGTTCCATTGAATGGGAATACAAAAAATGTAGGAACTTTTTCAATATTGCAGATTATTTGGCAATATTGCAGAAATGTTGCAATGTTATGCAATGAATAGCGGACATTGAGACATTGCAGAAACATTGCAGGGGAGTTGCAGCAACATTGCGCAGCATAACCGCAACATTGCCAATATTGCGGAATTATGTTGCTGCAACGTTGCTGCAATGTCTCGGTGCTGTATGGGAAGTTACCTGGAAGGTTTTGAAGGATTACTGTTCCTCTTTTCGAGACAAAGAATTCGGAAACAAGTTCCGATTTCTCAAGCTAGCACTGGAGATGACACAATTGTTTACGTTTGTATCGCGAAGAATTGGATATGGGCTTTTCCATGCGAACTGACCTGGTCACTGACCCTCGAAATTTTTGATTTTCGTAGTTTTTTTTATTTTTATATGATAGTAGGCGATGAATGAAGAATGTGGAACAATTTTCAGATTTTTATCTCAATCCATCTTCGTGTTATGAATTCCCGAATAATTAACGAAACATTACATAGATTAACTTCAATTAATTATATCTGCGTATAAAAGAGAGATATGGGCATGAGAAATAGGTCGTTTTCCGTCTTGGATTGTACTTTTACATAAGAATGGGTAGGTGAACTAATGTATGCACACCTGAACTCGATCATGATTGTTATGCGCTTTGAAGTATAAAAAATCTTTTGCTGAAAAATATTTCATAAATTCTGGAGCCGAAACCAGATTTTTCAAAACCAAAACAAAGACGGTCATCCAATTCCTTCTATTTTTGTTTTATATTTTTCAAATTTATTTCCATGTCGATGTAGGGAACATAATTACTCCGAATCTCAAGAATTACTGTATATAGTGGTTATATATCTGTAAACTATTTATCACTATATAGATATAATATAGTAATTCTTGAGATTCGAAATAATTATGTTCAATAAATTGACATGGAAATAAATTTGACAAATATAAAAAAAAATGGAAGGAATTGGATGTCCGTCTTCGTTTTGATCTTGAAAAGTCTGGTTTCGGCACTAGAATTTTTGGAATTTTTTTCAAAAAAATCGAAAGTGTCGCACTTGATGGAAATCGATTTTTTAGATGCTTGTACATGTGTATTTGGAGGTGTACACAAGAATGTGCTACTGTATACAAAAAATGTACGAAAATAAGAAAAAAAAGTTACTTCTAACTTATAAAATTAAATTAACAATTTTTTTTTAAATACTTCCGCTATGTCTTATAGCTCAAAATTTTTGTTTTGTGACACACAATTTTCATGAATTTTTTGGAAATCTTCAGAATGGTCGTTTTTGTTTTCAAAAAAGGCTTTTTAAGAGACCGGCTGGTCCCAAAAATCTGGAAAAATTTTAGAGTACGTTTTTTTGTGGGTTGAATAATAATAATAATAATAATAATAATAATAATAATAATAATAATAATAATAATAATAATAAAGATAAAAAATAATGAAACAGATCAGAAACAGAGCAGAGGGTCAGGGTCATAATGCCGCCGAGTTGGCGTGGAATACCTCATATATAAGTATATGTCTGCCATTATCCAATAAAAATGTGGGGCATATAGGTAATGGGTTCCACAAGAAAATGAAACAAAATAAATTTTTTGTCATTAGATATTGTTTCAATGTGCGGATTTATTTGACTTTAAGACACCACGTTAATTTCATCTCTAGAATGATACAAGGGTTACCGTTGTCTTCATGTAGAGCAAGTTTCGCTGGTTCTAAATTAAATTTCAGATGAAGATTAACGCAATGACTTTTAACACCTTTTGAATTTTAATATAGCTACTATAATCGTAAATGACGGTCCATAAGACGTACCCACGATGAGACATTCTCCAACCATATTCAGGCGTCATGACCGATTTTCGCAACGATATTACGGCCTTAAGCTTCTTATCATTCGGCCTGAATTTTCGGTCATATTTGACATCATATATGTATACGCCGCGCGTTGAGCATTTTAAAACTGATTTCATTATCACGTTGACGTCCATTGAATGATAGCTTCTAATTATTGGCCCGATAATGTACCTATATCCTTGAGGTAATCGGTGAAAAATATATGATAATTGCTCTCATCAAAGTCATTGAAAACAAAATCCCAGGGGATATATGTGATTATTCACTCACTAGGAGTGTACCAGGGTTCCGGGACACGGATTTCGTTCGAATTCGAAAAGGTGTTCCTTTGGCCCAAAATAATAGCCCTCTGATCTTCAATTCCATCTCATAGGCCTTTTTTCTACTAAGAAATATTATTATCGTGCAATTTATCGGTCCTTCGACATGGCTCTAGATTGATGCAGTGAACTTAAATATATCACTGAAAGTATAGTCATTCGACCATGAAAATGATTATTCAACACGTTAATTTACCATATCATTGTTTTTTTTATTTTTATCATTTTTTTTTTTTTTTAATTGAAAAAGAAAATAAAATTCTAAATCAAAAAAACAATGATATGGTAAATTAATGTGTTGAATAATCATTTTCATGGTTGAATCTTGAATGACTATATGTAAAAATTCAGTGATATATATAAGTTCGCTGCATTAATCTAGAGCCATGGCGAAGGGGCAATAAATTGCACGATAATAATATATCTCAGGAGAAGAAGGGCCTATGAGATGGAATTGAAGATCAGAGGGCTATTATTTTGGGCCACAGGAATACCTCTCCAAATTTGAACAAAATCCGTGCGCCGGAACCGTGGTACACTCCTAGTCAGTTAAATAATACCTAATACAGCTACCTATTAGTTTGCCAATTTCATTCACAGTCCAGTCAAATTACGGGTAGGTCTAAAAATGGGTTCACCCGGAAATAATTTGGGGGAGCGATTTCCTTTTTTATACTTGTGGCGGAGGAGAGGGGGGGGGGGGGGGGGGGGGTAAATCTCGATTTTCGGGAAAACCCACCCATTGCGTTCATCGCCATCTTGATTTGAAGGGTCATTTTTTTGTTTTTCAAATAACTCGCGTATTTTCAACTTTAGAGTGAAAATGTTGAGATACAGAGTTGTGGAAAATTTAATTCCCCACGAGTTTAGTCATTATCATTTTTACCCTAGGATCGATATTTACAGAGTTAGGCTCGTATTCATGAACGTCCATTAAAGTCTTTTGTTTCATATGTATAACCTAACCTAACCTAACGGACGTTCATGAATACGAGCCTTATAGAGTGCAAATAGGTGTAAATAACCGTTTTTAAAATTATCTCGTTTATAATCAAGTTTATCGTAAGAATAGTAATGGACAGTCAGGTAGATAATTTTATTTCCAGCCACTTTGGTCATCATCACTTTTTCCCCTAGAATCGATATTTTCAAGGTTATACCGAATTTAGGGGTGAAAATTTTTATATACCGGTTAATATTTAGCAGCTGGGTCGAAAATTGGCGGGTGATTAAAATTAGAGGTACGTATTTGATGGGAGAAAACAACATCGGTATGAAATTCACATATCAACTTCCAACTTTCAAGCTGAAACAACTAATCGTGTATATTTAAATCCACAGGTTTCTATACTTGCTGAAATGCCTATTCAGGCCAAACGGACACAACCAAAGTTAGAGGAAATAAAATTCCCTACCTGCTTATTTCTTGCTATTTTTACGATAAGCTTGATAATAAACGAGATAATTGGAAAATAAAAAAATTTCCATCCTTACATTTACAATTAGTATACCTAAATCTGTAAATATCGATCCTAGGGTAAAAATGATAATGACCAAACTTGTAGGGAATTAGATTGCCCGCAGCTGGTCCCTTGTCATTTTCGCTCTAAAGTTGAAAATAGGCGAGCTATTTCAAGATCCAAAAAATCTCCTCTTAAATCGAGATGGCGGCAAACACAATGGGTAGTTTTTCCCAAAAATCGAGATTTATAGTCCCGACCTCCCCCCCCCCCCCCCCCCCCCGCCTAGTATAAAAAATGAAAATCTCTTCCCCCAATTATTTCCGGGTCAAATTCTAATTTGACTGGAGTTTCAGGCAACTTTCAGGATCGCGCAAAATAAAATAATTTACCACCGTTTTTTCAGTGGGTTCGAGACCTTACGAATTCTATTCTCTGAACATAGTCATCTGTAATTAGTTCTTTCGGTCCTTGAAATACATCGCAGAATTTTTTTGAAATATTCGTTACCCAACTACATATCGATATTGAATCGAATGTCCTAACGATGAATCGCACTCAACATGTATGGCATTACTGTCAGAATTAATTATACTTATTGCAAACTTGAAACATCTATGTATCTTAATATGCCACACTTTTTCCGCATGTTTTGCATATCCTCCTGGGTATTTAAGAATCAAACTAAATTCTTCACGATAATAAACCAATTAAAAAATCGATACTGATTCATTTCTATCCTTTTTTTCTGTTAACACTGACAATGTTTATATGTACATACAAATTAAATTCGAAGAAAATTTATAACCGTTACCGCAGCAGGGTTCCGATTTATTCCGAAAAAGATTCATAAAATTTTGCATCTCAAATAAGAACTTAGCACCGCCTCGAACATTTTTAAACCTATATTCGACAGGAAAATCTAATTTTTCCAGAAATAACGTCATATACAAATTCTAAAGAATATTTAATATCTCAAAGGTTTATTCACGTCTGTATGTATTTCTAGTGGGTTAAATTCTGAAGGGTTAACGGCAGAAATAACTGCAAAAATAGCACTGAAATCATGAAAAACAATTGGTGACTGCAAATGGGTTTCTTCGAATGTGAGTCATGTCGGTGACCCCGCGATGACACGGTCCGACTGTCATAACCGCGTAGACGTGCGGTTTTTATAATTTGGCATTATATCACCGCTTTGTTGAGTTTTTTTTTTCAACGGGATAACTGAAGCTCAAACATCATCTTCTTCCAGATTCGGCCAGAAGTTAGGGTAATGACATCCAGTTATCAGTGTCTACTTGGAATGGATGCAATATTTTTTTTAAACTGCGATCTAGAGTTGGTTCTCTGTCTGTTCTTAAGCTGTGAGCCATTGATCTCCGAGTTGTTTATATTTTTGAGTCAATTTTTGTTTAAATACGCGGGCCATTCCTTGTCTTGGTCCTCCGTATCCGGTTTTCATAACTATTCACGGTTTTTTTTTCGTAACCTGACTTCCGGGATCATTCTTCTTCCGCCTTGACGATTTTGCACTACACATCATTGTTACTTTGATTTCCTTATATCTTTTGCTGGAAGAAAAGTTGAAAATCTTCGTGATGGTCGGTATAGTCGTAAAGAAAACGGAAAAAATGGATTTCGGTTATCTTTAAACACTTTCACTAATTTATAACGGTAAAGCGATTGTTTTCGGTTTCCTCTGTCCGACCGTTTCAAGTCGCAAATCACGTTTTATAATATGTAATTTTTGATATTTCAAGAAATCCCGTTCGGCAAAAAGTGTCATAAAGCGTTCCTAAGGATAACATTCTTATCCCCAAAAAGCACCTCTGGTGCAAAAACCTTTCGCCAAGTACATTAATGCAATCATTACCCACAAAAAACATCCTCCTGCCAAACATCCTCCTGCCAAAAATCCTCCTGCAAAACAATATATACAAATATTTTACTATGCAAAAGTTACTTATTCGTTAGAATCAAAAAAATTAATCGTTCATCGACAAATGTATGGAAATCAGTAACTATTGCCAAGTACATGCCTCGCGACTTATTTATACAATATCAAGATACTCGGTAGAGTCTCGCGACAAGTACATTAAAAAGAATTACATCGAACTCATGAATCAAGATCAATTAAAATTAAAATTAGGAAAAAACAAAGAAAAGAAAAAAAAAATTTGGAGTACGTGGTACTTGGCGGGCATTTATATTTTCTTGTAATTGCTACAAAAATGCCCGCCAAGTACCACGTACTCCAAATTTTTTTTTTTCTTTTCTTCGTTTTTTCCCAATTTTAATTTTAATTGATCTTGATTCATGAGTTCGATGTAATTCTTTTTAATGTACTTGTCGCGAGACTCTACCGAGTATCTTGATATTGTATAAATAAGTCGCGAGGCATGTACTTGGCAATAGTTACTGATTTCCATACATTTGTCGATGAACGATTAATTTTTTTGATTCTAACGAATAAGTAACTTTTGCATAATAAAATATTTGTATATATTGTTTTGCAGGAGGATTTTTGGCAGGAGGATGTTTGGCAGGAGGATGTTTTTTGTGGGTAATGATTGCATTAATGTACTTGGCGAAAGGTTTTCGCACCAGAGGTGCTTTTTGGGGAGATCTCACGACTTTTTGTACAATATTGTTTATTTCTTATCCTGTTCGTAATGAATTGTACAAATTGCCGTGCTATTCTCAATGTGGAAGGTACGGCTAAATCTGTTTTGGCGTACTATTATCTACTAGATTATAACGTATCACAAGACTATATAAATGCTATGAAAAATTTTTTTGAGGCCTGATTATTGATAATTCAAGATAAAGTAAATGTCATTTTCTCAAATTCATATCACCTACTTGGCAATAAGATCTGATTACAATATTTTTTTGTATGAAAACGACATTTTTGTATAATGTACTTGGCGAGAGGTTTTTGCACCAGAGGTGCTTTTGGGGGGATTTCATTACTTTTTGTACCATCTAGATTCGTTCCAAGTCTTGTTCATGATGAATTGTATAAAGAATTGTAGAATTTATACACATGAAAAATTAGACATTTTGAATTTGAAAAGCGTTTTGATAAGCCACGTGTCAATATGAATAAGAAAATCACCATAGTGACAGTTATAATGCGGTACTGGCTAACAGTAGCTTTTCTTTATAACAAATATGTACTATACTTTTGAACTCTGTGGATTCGAACTCCAGGTAGAATCAATCACTCTGTAACTGTGACGTGGGGAAAATTTGAAGATCAGCCTTATATGAATGTAGAATTGAAAGGAAATTTGACCAAAGATTAATTTGAACATGAAGAAACTAGGCAACGATTCTATATCAAATCAGAAATTGTAATGTAGTTAATAGTCTTTATAAATTCACTCATAAATCTTGGTCTACTGGTAACAATGACAAATTATCTATACTTTTGAGATTCATTACATCAAAATATTAGAGACAAAAGATAGTTGATCGCTGGCTTCAATGGAAATAGATAGCCCCTAGAACCTTGTCGTACTATCGGATCATAATTTACATTTTTGGATTCTTATAAACTATTCTTGTCACTGGATATGAACGGTTCACGTACCACGGTGATGTTATAATAATAGTACAAAGTGATGTGATTGTAACAGGATCAAACAGTATTATTTTCTGCTTCCTCATTTACTCATCAGTTCTGGATTGTGACTTGTGAAGGGACAATATATCTGTGAACTTAGCAGTTGCAAGCGCAGTGTTCATTGTGTGTCCCATTGATTGGAAGGCAACGTAGACTACAACGGCTCTAGAATTTCGTTACTGAAAAATTACAGAAAACATGCAGTGAAAACGAGAGAATGATCAATATAAATCCACAGAAATCTGAACTAATATCAGACCGAGCATCATTAAGCTAAAATGTACTACCTACAACTGAAACGTGAGAAACGGTCTGAAAATAGTGTTTCTTTGATTTGAAGATATAAACATTCCTATCCCAACTCAATTGAATTTTGTGTAGAATATAATTTGGAAAAAATTCTGCTACAACAAATCTATTCATAGTCTTTAAATAAATACACAAATATGTCAGCCCGGTCATCCATCAAAATGCCCTTGTTATAAAACTTGGTCAGGTGATAATAACTTATGCCGGTGAAATTATCTTCATCCCATTGCTGTGATCTAGACACATTTACACGTTATTCACAAACCTTGAGGTATGATTTTAGCTGTCCGAAACACATAAACGCATTCTACGAGGCACGACGTTTGCCACTGTATGTATACATAATGCGATTGTTAACATTTGTGTAAGAGTTAGCTTATTAAGAGAAATAAAAATTAGGAGCAAGTCTACGAAAAGTATCCTACGACACAAGCCGTACTTGTTCATCTGCGTCGTTAATAATCGTGACCAATGTGACAGATAATTCTCATAACCTCGAAAACTCGACGTCGTAAAATAAACAAGTAGAAATAATTATTAAGCATTACTATAGAAAATACCGGTGCTGATCTCAACAATTCCTGCTTCACAAATTATATCGAAGTTTGCATTAATAATTATTTGAAAAGTTTTCAGCTACTCTTATTATTCTTCTCTTCTACCGAGCTGTCATCACAAAATATAGGTTATTATTCTTCGCATCGCGCATGCACGACGCGCATAGGACTCGTGCCCATGAACCATAGAATAATAAAAACACGTTACAGTATAGGGTAGACCGGCAACTCTGTTTGATTTCATACCCGTGTATTCTCCCCTGTCCCAATGTCCTCTCTATGTCCCTACATACCCAGGCAACTTTACAATTATGTTGACGGAGACGTAGACGAAAATTCTTGATCGAACCGAGTGCTTGTAATTTAATGAAAACAGAAAATAATCAGTTTCCGTGCATCGATCGCATTGATCTTGGTGTTGAATAAAAGCTACTTAGACCCTCATTCTAAAGATAAATTGATAGTTTACAGGATGATATAGAATACGGTGAAACATTAAAAACATCATACGATTATTACCCCCACTCGGCCGAATCGTTGTCTCTCCGGTATAGAGACTCGGGTCGAGTCTCACGCCGTGCGTTTAAAAATCCTTTTTAATATACTTGGCGCGAGACTCTACCGAGTCTCTTGAATGATCTGACATCCGAAAAAGTTATCCTAAAGATAACATAAAGGTATCAGAAAAATCTCTTATAAGCCAACTACGGCCATCTTTTAGAGCTCTTCGAAAAGATATCAGAATGATAACATTTTGCAGAGGTCTGAAAGAGATCAATTTCAAGAGGTCATAAAGTGATATATGTCAGAAATTTGAGGTTACAATTGAGAGTAATTCAAGTTGATATAAAAATACTGTTCGATTGTTTTTTATCATTTACCCACTGGACTAATTTTGTTAATAAACTTAAATTTGTGTCAGATGGATTATCGATCACTAAGCTACGTACATCAAAATTGTCATCAATTTTACTGTCATTACTATTGTCACTAAATTCACTGTCGTTATATTATTGTTATTAATTTCACTATCATCACTTTTGTCATTGATTTCACTGTCATCACGATTGTCTTCAATATTGCTACTGTTATCATAATTATCCAATTGACTCTTATAATGACTCACAAAGCATGATGAATTAGGTTCACTAGTTTTACATGTTTCAATGGTAGATTCATCTAATGAATTTTCTGATTGAATCAAAAAACGACGTAAACGTTTATTTTTTTGACTTCTTGATAAATTCAGAAATAATTTTCTTTTCTACATCGTTATTGTATACACTGATTATACGTGGGATTATTTCAGGTTAGAGTGAACATGGAGGTATTGATTCTGGTCCGGAAGTGAAAATTGAACAACTCATTTACGTGTGTTATCCTATTTAAGGGAGTTGTCCAATGATCACTTCCGGGGAAAAATCAACCTCGCCAAGTAAACATTGGTATTTACTGGTGCTAAGTATCAGCTGATGACAAAATTGAGGTTATGGTAGACAAGATAAAAAGATATCTTTTTGATGTCGTAGAGAAATCTACGAAAGTTATCATTTAGCTATCTTTGAGATCTCCATAAACTGACTTCTACAAAAAGTCGTCATAATGATAACATTTTTCTGAGCTCTAAAAGAAATCATTTTTGAGTTAACATTACGACATCTTTCTGACATTTATGCTGAACGGGATCTTCTTCTTTCGGTGATATAATAACTTGTAGTGGTTGCCGTCCTATTTATTTGTTTCTTGGGAACGTGAAATGTTAGATTTCAATGTCCTATCGGATTTTTCAATGCATGTAAGTCATCCCAATAAACACACGATGGTACAAAATACGTTTGATATACGTAAAGTTGGTATAAAAAGAGTATAGGTGAAAATTCCCACACAGCAGAGAATGTTACAATATGTTACAGAAACCTTACAATCGTTACTCAAATGTAACATCACATTTATAACGATTCTATAATGTTGCATTTTGTAACATTATTTTTGTAATATTTCTACTAGATGTTAAAAAGGTTTCATACGTAACATCAAGTTCAGAATATTTTGTAAGATTGTAAAAATGTTTCGATTTTGATCATTTAAAAACATCACAATGAAACATTTCTCCAATTTTCATTTTCAAACGTTCGAATTTCAACATCGGTTTAGTATTACAAATATATTTCTGTTTTGATGTTTCAAAAATGTGATTAATACAACGTTTTCGTAATATTTATTTCAAATGTTTCATCCGTAATGTTTTTGCAGAGTCACGCGAACATTTGATTGCAATGTTAAAATTACGATACGTATTGATTGAAGAGATATTCATATGGCTCATATCATTGACTGACAACGAGATATGTGATTAAAAAAAGTGTCCAATTATACTTCATGAAGTTTTTGCTTTCAATTCTTTGTAAATATTTCGTTATATGAGTGAAGTTTTTATATAATTATGCTCCTATGTATATAATGTTTCTGTGATATTTAGAAAATTTCATACTCTCGAACAGATCCGATTACAGCAATATACAACTGACTGAATTTCTGATTGAATTAGTTTCAGTAGAAGAAAAAATAATGAATGCGTGAAATTAATTTCAATCAGTAGTTCTATCAGTTGAATCCATTGTCAAGCTGACTTTTCGGCAGCATCAAGGTGACGCGTTACATTTTTGCATGTTACTGAAGCATTCCAGAAACCTTACCGAAAAATGTACAGAAACATTAGTAAAACGTGACAAAAACATTATAAAAACCTTATTAAAAAAAGATCACATAAACATTACATATTCAATGTTTTAAAACGGACATGTAACTTTTTTGTAATGTTACAGAAACAGTACAGAAATGTTACAGAAAAAGTTACAAAAGGTGAAACGTTACAATTATGATATTGCTGTAAGGTTTTTGTCATATTTCACTGCTGTGTGGGTTATAAACGTTGCTGGTTCTTCGTTGTATAAACTGGTGGATAATATACGGCGGCAGAAAACGTTCAGACTACGTTTCGAAGAATCCATCTGTTTATTATACGTTTAAAATGAGCATCTTCATGTGGTAGAAATTGATGTTTCAACATCCGTATATTCCAAGGGTGAAAAAGGATTGCATAATCGTATATGTCACAGTTGTAATAACTTAAATTCCCCTACCGTTTGCATTCGACTATCGTTGCCGCTTTATAAACTTTTTTGAACAACGTAAATAATAGTAAAAGCAACTACGCATATTTATAGTTGATAAGACGTATTACGTCTACTTGAAAAGTAGGAATTTTAAATACTAGTGTTGAAAGGTTCAATAAACTACGTCTTATAAATCGGTGGGTGATATACGGTAGCGGTAAACGTTGTTATGACGTTTTGAGTATTACTTCATTTTATCATGCGTTCAATAATTAGCCGGTTGATTTCGTATAAATTAGAACTGCATCATTCGTGTATATTGACGGTATGAAAGCGTTGAATAATCGTATATGCAGCAGTTGTATGAACTCACATCCTTCTACTGTTTGCATTCGGCCTTGGTTGTGGCTTTATAAACTTCTGTGAACAATGTAAAAAAGTAGTTAGTGCAACGATTATATGAATAGTTGATGAGGTGTAGTTACCTATAGGACATACGGTTCTCATCGGATCTTATGGTGCTCGGTTCTAAACGTTTTTATCATTCGTATAAGATACGATGATCATGTACATAGTTAATATATCTAAATTTTTTATATATTGAAGTAGATAAATAGTGTAATATATTTAAACCGTGATGTGACGGCCTTTTTCTGTCCGTCTCTCGGCGAAACACTCTAAATCTCGCTTCAAACCCTTCAGCACTCTCGCTACGAGATTTTTTCTCAAGCTCACTTTCAAACTGAATTATCTTTGAAATTTCAAATGGAATGACCACCTAATTTTTAACTTCCCGTTTCTCTGATATCAGAGAAAAGAGGAAGTTATTGTATTCACCCCGAAAATGAAAAGTTGAGTTTTCACTAAATCTCGACGTTTTGAAGTCTAGAGAATCATCTCCGATCATTTTCAGATGGACGTCTGTGTGTGTGTGTGTGTGTATGTATGTATGTATGTATGTATGTATGTATGTATGTATGTATGTATGTATGTATGTATGTGATCAATTTTTTTGGCCGACGATATCTCGAGAACGAATGATCAGATTTTTATGAATTTGGTATCAATCGACGCGGATTCTCCGAACTTAGAACTGATTAGATTCTGGATTTGATCGGTCCAGTAGTTTTCGAGATATTCGAAGAACAAAATTTTGAAATAAATAATTCAATCCACGATATCTCGAGAAAGGATCGACGGATTCTCATAAAAATTGGAATCTCAAGGTTTTCTGGACCGTTGATCACGAATACAAGGACAGATTTTTTTAACCCCTCTCATCTGAAAATTGCCTACCAATAATTATTTTAGGAAATCGTCAAACATCTGTTTTTTTGTTTCCTTGAAAAATTTGGACGGGAAGTTTTAGGTCTGGCCCATCGTGGTCAGCCGATTTACCTGCTTGTTTTTCTATCTGTTCAACATTTAATGTTTTTTTAATGTATGATGATAAAATTTCCTTTTTTTTTCACAAAATTTTTACTCAAATATTTCTTCGAGCACTATGAGAGTTTTTCCCACTACCAAAGTAAAGTAAGATGTAAAATTTTTAGATTCGGACTTTTTCGGCTACGGTTTGGCTCGATTCGAATACTTCCGTATAACATGTGTTTACAGCAGTGTATACATACCGAGAGATTAACGTGAAAGTTAACACTCAGTCACAGCCAACTCGGCACACTCCACGTTTTCCGGCTGTTTTTCGCAGGCTGGCCATGCGCTATTCTTTTTAATTTCTAGTCAAATTGATGAACATCGGAAAGAATCGAAAGAAAAAACGGATAGAAAAAAAATAGCGGATGGCCAGCCTGTGAAAAAAAGACGAAAAACGTGGAGTGTGCCGAGTTGGCTATGACTGAGTGTTAACTTTCACGTAAATCTCTCGGTATATGGAATTATAATCTCAATGTCATCATTACTGTAATATTATTACTAAATTTATTGTCCACATGCGCAGAAGTTGTGAGAATTTCTCTCATTACGAGAGTAATCTATATAAATTGTCGAACAACAATGCTGAAAAGGCCCGAGGGCTGCCGTAAGAAGTTTCACTTCAAAAATTACATGATTCTATAAGCGATAGTTTGGTGTACTGGTTAGGGCGTCCGATTAGTAATGCAAACGGCAGCGAGCGTCTCCGGTTCAAACCCCTCGGTTGGGAAAAAAAAAATCTGCGGCGGTTTTAGGTTCTCAATGCAGTAATATTGAATGCGTTCCTACCTACACTATTCACGGTAAATGCAAAATGCGGACATGATTCCGAAAAGGACTTATCGAATTCCAATTTTTATTTGGTCCCTATATCTTATATTTTTATCAGGGTATTCTACGCGAATGAAAACGACGTATCTCAAACGTATGGATACAACGAATAATATAGGAGCATGAACATTCGTCGAAAAAACCTTTCGACGGTAGGTATAAAAATGGTTTAACAAACGTAAAAATAGTATATTACTCACCTAGGGAGGGAAAGTAGGCTATTCCAAACTGCGCGTGATATTGACACCCGAGCCGAAGGCGAGGGTGGCTAGAGCGCAGTTTGGGATGGCCTTTTTCCCTCCCGTGTGAGGTATGCTATTTTTCACCACCCCCTGCAACGGAAAGTAAAACTTCCCGATCACGCGACGGGACGAAAGTTTTACTTTCGGTGCAGGTGTGGTGAAAATAACGTTTATGTGGCGGACATTCGGAAGAGAGTTGTCCGTGATCCATAAGCGTTTCCTATACTAATGGTTCATACTTTTCCTCAACGTTTATAAAACTATCATGTGCTTATTGGGATATTGTTAATAATAAATTTAAACTTTGAATTTGATTACCATCTACAACAATTACTCTTGGCTCAAGTCAGTAATTTTTTCAGTATTTTACTTTATTTTTGTTCTTAATGTTTTAGTTTCTTGAGGTTAAAAACCAAATAGATTTGTTTTCCTGCAATGAGGACCGCCGTTTATGGCCGGAGCGTCGGCAAATTATTAGTTGTTTTGAATGATTGACCTACTCGCCGAGAATTCCCCTCTACGTATACTAAGAGGTCAATAACAAGTCGCACAAATAGTAGATCGACGAGAAAATTATCAAATTTGTCGCGGTCTGTGCTGTGAGTTTTATTGACTTACCAAACTGCGTGTTCTAAAATCAATGTGAAGACTGCAATGTATTGTCATTTATTGACAGCAATGCGACAGCACTCTAGATTACAAAACAAAATGTGGCAATGGCTGGAATCTGGATAACTGTCAACCTTACCCCGTTAATTGGAGCGCTCTGTAAAATGGTTTTAGCTTTCCGGGTGAAGCCGAACGCTATAACTTACAATTTATGATTTGTATGGTGATATGTGCAGATACATTAGGACCAATAGTACAGTCATTTCAGGTTTTCTGTACCAAAAAAGTCGGAGCATCAATTTTTATGTTGATCGCTTCATCTTGACATTCTAAAAAACATATTGAGAATCGCGAACAAGATCGTGTTCGCGTTAATGAATATTCAAGGTCAAAGGTCAACAAACTCGGTTTTTTGCGAATAATTCGGCTCCTATGGCTCGGAGACCAATCGAGGTACATATCAAAATTGAAGACAACAAAATTTCCCACAAGAAAAGTCATACTCATTTTTCACGTACAATGGACGATTTACGGAATATAGGGCGAAGAATGTCCATGACGTGCGTAGTATCCGTTGCCGCACCACTTTTTACGTATTTTTACGAATATCTCGCTTCCTATGGCTCGGAAACAAATTGAGGTAATCATCAAACAGAAAGATTATGGAATTTCCCACAAAAAAGGTCTCATTCATTTTTTCCGTACAACGAACTGCTTAGCAACAAACCTGCTCCGTTATAATGTACGTATAGTATCCGTTTTCGCACCAATTTCGAGATATTTTTGCGAATATCTCGCTTCCTATGGCTCGGAGACCAATTGAGGATCAGACCGAAATTCAAAATTATGAAATTTCACAACGGAAAGATTCCGTTCATTTTTTACGTTGCATATTCCATGCGGCGTCGACTCAGAATTGGCGCGCACCGCCAGCTTCAATGATTTTTTACTCATAAACAAGGCCGAACACGTCCTTAGGATTAATTCACAGGCTGTATAAGTATGGTTCAAAGTATATGTCAGTATTTTATAAAAAAAATTGATCGTGTCGACGAGTGTTTAAAAAATCTTTGAACACTCAATTGTTAAATAAACAATTGATAAACAAGCTTTTTCTGAAGTGTGTATTTTTTATACATTCTGTGACATTCTCCGCGTAAACAAAAAAAAAAAAAAATTGAGTCTAGCATTATTTTTAGCGAAGTTATGAATTTGAAAAAAAAAACCTTGCCCGAATTTGTTCATGCAAATAACTCAACGAATTTTGCACTAATTAAAAAATCCGTTGGCACAAAAATCTAACTCCGAGAGGACAATCGACATGCAAAATTAAAAAAATTTCAGAGAGGTGATTGATCCGTTTCACGTGGAATGGCCAGCTATATATAAGTACAAGCCTGCATATTACTGACTTAACCGCGGAAAATCCACGTCATTCAACAAGACTTCGCTATAAACAGTCCAGTCAAATAAGACGAAAAAGTGAACAAGTAAATCGTAAATGGTTGGAACTGGTCACAATCAGTGGGGGACACCCTTCTAAATAAAATATTCAATTATCGGATATCAACTTCGTGTTATTTGATAATAAAAAAATGAAAACCAAAAAAAAATCGCTAAAATCCCACCGCGTCGTCAATTGGTGCTTCCGCTGCCTAAACCGTTGCAGATATGACCAAAATACATTGAAACAAAATTGTACAGGAGAAAATTTCCTATAAAAAACTCTTTGAAGACATTATTCTCCGACCGGGTGTACAAACGTGAAAGGCGTCTGAAAATACTCGCGTGCAACGTCGTGGTTTTGCGTTGCGCTCGCAGCTCCCTTTAGATGCTAAATTCAATTTGACCAATAAATGATGGGAAAAAAAATCTAAAAAAATTTGAATCACTTCCCAAAATCCTAAATCTCAATCTCCCGAAGAAAAACAAATTTTATCGTCACTCTTGCATTTTTTTTTTAAGAATGCTTATTTTTTTCACTTTTTTCAGGTTTTCTCAATTATGTATAGCTCCTGACCTATCAAGCCGATCGGAATGAAAAAAATATCAATGTTCTCGTCAGTTTCTTCCTCACACTGTTGATACACCTACTTTTTGCCCTATCTACTATTGTGTTGCTACAAATTGTCAATAAACAACTGCGAAATCCAACAATCATTTCTCAATTAATATAACATTTTTTTTTTACTCGACTATTGTTTTCCAGACTAGAATTTCTGGGCAACATCTCCGAATTTTTTTTTTATTTATCCTACTTTTTTTGTTGTTGTGATAATGTTCCAAACAATCCGAAATTTTGAGTTTATTCAAAAATTTATCAAGAGTTATTTGTAGTTCCATTTTTCCCTATCCAGACTCGGGGTTCAAAAAAAATATAAAAAATTTTTAGATGCGAAATTAATTTATTTATAACAAAAAAAATCATCATTTTTTAATTTTTTTATGACGCGACTTTGAATGGCTTTTCGCGCTCTACACTATCGTATTTTTCGCATCTTCCTATAAAATTTCGGTATTCCATTTGTTTATAATTGCAATTTCAATATTACTTTTTTGTCAAGTTTTTTTTTTTCTTTTTTTTTCAATTTACAATTTTGTTCTCTTTATTTGTTTATGCTGGTAGCTTAACTTTCAAATATTTTTTTCTTCTCTTTTTAAAAATTTCAATGTTTAAGGGCAATCCCTAGTCGACCACCTTCAAAAAGGTTTGCCGAAAAAGGGCCGGGGGTGACACATTTCGATTATTATCTGAGCCCAGGGGTCGAAGACGCAAGAATAAAATGTAGAGCGGTGATTCCAATTCAATTCCGAACACATACGTCCAAAAACATGTTCGTTTTCTGCGAACATAGAGCTGGGATATCGTTTTTAGATTAGTCAAATGTCAGTTTCCCCGGCGGCCATTATTATAATAATGGCCGCCGAGGAAACTGACATTTGACCAATTCAAAAACGATATTCCAGCTCCATTTTCGCATGAAACGAACATGTTTTTGTACGTACGTGTTCGGCATTGAATTAGAATCACTGCTCTTCATTTTATTTTTGCGTCTTCGAAGCCTGGGCTCGGATAATAATCGAAATGTGTCACCCCCACCCCTTTTTCGGCAAAAAGGATGCGGGCGACTAGGGATTGCCCTTAAAAATTGCGATGTATATTCTTATTCGAGTGATGAAGATTAAAACTTTTGAAGGACAATATTTTGCTGATAATTGATGCTCACAATGATGTCATTCTCGATCAACGTCTTGGTTGCTAGAACTGGTTTTTATCGTTCATGATGAGAATGTAGGAAGATAAAACCGAACATTAAAAATGATGAATGTGAACTTCAATTATTACAAGAACTTTCTTTCTAATTTATGATTATGATATCGGTTAAAATACTTTGTAAAAAATTGGAGATGCATGCAATATCATTATATTATTCTTGGTCTCTTCAAAAGAGTCTCATAGGAACAGCTTGGAAACTCCCTTTCCTCCGATGCGGAGTCTGCTGCTTCGTCTGGCTTATCTTCTTCCCCTAGGTTCGAAGAATCTTCATCCCACAAATGCATCCGCGAACAAAGTGACATCGCGAATCTTTTCAAGCTGGCCTGCAATCGGGAACATTTGATCCTCAGTCTTCATGGATTCTGGTTTCAGTAAATATACATTATCATGGTTAGCTCCCAAACCGATAAGTAGTACCAGCAAATTCACGTCAGTATCAACTATGGTAACTTTTTCACGATGACTGGATAGCTCTAAAGCTGTCATGACAATGAGGCGATCTGCATCCTCTTCTGCCTGTCGGCATTCCAGCCTAACACTTTCCAAATGAGATCTTAGGAAAATAACAAATCTAAATTTTTTATTTGAATTAGCCAAAAATTTATTCTGGTCCATCATGTCCTCACGGAATGTAATATTCGCTCCAACGCTCTTGCATGATCGTCTACACCTTCCATATGATTTTATGCTGATACACTCTTCAGCGTAGCCATTGAACACAACTACTGCATCACTACCGTAATGCTGCCGAATATAATTTTCATTTTTCTCAAAAAGTTGGCGGTATGTCTTTCCTGTACCCCAAACTACTTTGTGTAATAGGAAGCCACCGTTGACAACAAATCTGCTCCCCAATAAAAAAGAGTTATCCATGAGCTTGGATTCGAAACATTTATACAGTTCAGCTTTTAGAATTTTCCTCATAATTCCGTTGATGTCGAAGAGTGCCAGAGGATATGGTGCAAGTTCATGGCGAAGTGCTAGTTGAGCAGTTTGGACATCATCACTTATCATTCTAGCGATCCGCTGGAATAATAAAGTTGTGTTAACCTGGACATGCTGTTCTTCGAGGACGACCATTACTTTTTTTGTTGAGTGATGAATTTCCACTGCAGATGATCGACTCATTTTTATCGTTTGTGTACCCCTTCCAAGCATTGACTGCATGGCTTCTCATCCAATCTCGAAAGCCTTATGACAATCAAGTGAATTCCCACCAACTAATCCAGTAGATGAAGACATCAACGTGTTCCGCCGCTCAAAGGGTTTGTGAATGCTCAGCCATACCAACAACTTTAACACATCAGCGTTATCCCGATTCGTTCGGCTGGGCCTCAGATCTGTATACTGTTCAGTTGTGATAGATCAGGTTCTACGAAAAATTTCCAGTTGATCCATAAGGTCATAAGCACGAGGCATCCCTTGAATGAATCTGGTGAGAACAATCGCTGAAACTCCATGACTACGAGTTATACCTCCACCAAGTGAAAGTAAGCGCATTAACTTTTGCTCTATCGTCATGTCTGACCAAATACCGGCCCATTTCTTGTCCGACCGTCTGATAGTGAAGTAGCCTGCCTCAGTGTACTTGTAGAATTCCAACCGATCCATCTTATCCTCCAAACCTTGGGCACATTTCGCATAGGCCAGATGGCCAGTAGCATGGAATATTGGGAGCATATCACGAATCGATTGCAGATGAAGCTTTCAGTCTCCTCGTCTTTCAGCTTCAATGAATTGTAACATAATGGTGACACAATCAAAATATTGAATCCATAATTGTGCTGTGGGCCCGTTACTTTTCAATGCATCCAACCGCTCCATGAACTGATCCCCCATAGTCAATAACTTCTCATTCTCGTCCAACTCTTCCGGAAAGGGTGGATCATTGTGAAAATCACCTAGGAACTCGGATATGTCTTGCTTACCAGATTCTTGATTCTCTTGGAGGGTATCAGCCACAAGTTTCCCCAAAGCTGTGTAGGTCAGGATATGGGCTCGTACACTTCTTACAAACGCATGACTTGTAAGCATTTTATCGACTGTGGCTCAAACCATATATCGTGCTCCATAGTTCTTCTATGCTGCTACCTGCCATGATGTTTCCTATGGCAGGGGCCGGTACCCCCGGGCAATCAGAGTCAACCTGACTCTAAGTGAAAATGACTACGACCGTCAAGCCCCTCGGCCTACCTGAAAACGGTCATTGTTCTGACCGGAAAGTTCGGTGGTAGGATGCAAGAAATGACGTTGAAAGGATTAATGCTGGTGAAAGGGTTAGGGGGATTTACGGTTTTGGCTCCTTGGCCTAATGAGTATGCCGGCCCCTGTCCTATGGCTTCTTTGTAGGACATCAGCAGATGAACTCCTCCGAAACGTACTATTACATGGAACAAGTCAGGATTATCACACATGATCTCACGAGCTTTTATGCATAATGGTTGGTCAAATGTGACGAAACACGTAGTTTATTTTTCTTTTCGAGACGGAGCTACACTATGATGAAGTGAAGTATTCATTGGTTCCCAATTCGAAAGAGGTTGATTGCTGAATGGTAAACAGATTATCCTCGATACGGCATATGGCAGCTAGCGGTAATGTTTTCCATAAAACCTCTCCAGCTAGGAATGTTTTCAATTTCGTAAGTCTTGGCCCACAGATAACTAGTGTATGCCACTGGAAGCCTAGATACCTCACCAAGATCTAAGTCGTGGGCATCTGCGAATATGATGTTTTTCAGTCCCAAAGTATTGAATGTTCCATAAGGGACGATATCGATGATACTTTCGGAAGCCAAATCTTTGGCTGAGGGCATAGAGAAACACTTTGATACTCGTCTCTCTGTTTCAATCGAAGTTGTTCCCTTTTTCTAGTAGAGCGCCAAAAGCCATTCAAAGTTGCGTCATAAAAGATAGAAACAATTATGTTTTTTCATTTGTTATAAATGAATTAATTTTGCAAGTAAAAATTTTTTCTAGTTTTTTTGAACCCCGAGTCTGGATAGGGAAAAATGGAACTACAAATAACTCGTGATAAATTTTTGAATAAACTAAAAATTTTGGATTGTTTGGAACATTATCACAACAACAAAAAAAGTAAGATAAATAAAAAAAATTCGGAGATGTTGCCCAGAAATTCTAGTCTGGAAAACAATAGTCGAGTAAAAAAAAAATGTTATAACAATTGAGAAATGATTGTTGGATTTCGCAGTTGTTTATTGACAATTTGTAGCAAAACAATAGTAGATAGGGCAAAAAGTAGGTCTATAAACAGTGTGAGGAAGAAAATGACGAAAACATCGATATTTTTTTCATTCCGATCGGCTTGATAGGTCAGGAGCTATACATAATTGAGAAAAACCGAAAAAAGTGAAAAAAATAAGCATTTTTAGAAAAAATTCAAAAATGACGATAACATTTTTTTTTTCCCCGGGAGATTGAGATTTAGGATTTTGAGAAGTTATTCAAATTTTTTTAGATTTTTTTTCCCATCATTTATTGGTCAAATTGAATTTAGCATCTAGAGGGAGCTGCGAGCGCAACGCAAAACCACGACGTTGCACGCGAGTATTTTCAGATGCCTCTCACGTTTGAACAACCGGTCGGTGAATAATGTCTTCATGGAGTTTTTTATAGGAAATTTTCTCCTGTAAAATTTTGTTTGAATGCATTTTGATCATATCGGCAACGGTTTAGGTAGCGGAAGCAACAATTGACGACACGGCGGGATTTTAGCGATTTTTTTTGGTTGTCATTTTGTTACTAACAATTGGCACGGAGTTGACATCCGATAATTTAATATTTTATTCGGAAGGGTGTTCCCCACGGATTGTGACCATTTTCAACAGTTTACAATTTACTTGTTTAGTCAATATCTATTTTGACTGGACTATAACGCCGCCATGTACCCACAGTCGACATTTAGCAGATGACGCGCGTCAACACAAATCAACAATATTAAAGCGTAAAAACCGAGCACAATTCGAAACATCCGAATCGAAAATTGTGCGAACAATTAGGAAGTAACGATAGCATAATAAATATAACCTATGTTGATTGAATGAATAACGGTTCATTACTAATTTCAAGGGCTTGTAATGTTTCGAATTGTTTCAAAATTTGGGATTAGATATTATAGCAGCTGTATAAAAATTTATGATATGATAAAGGTGACTTCTGACGTATTTGCGTTTGATTTAAAACGACAGATAATTCAAATTATTTTTAAAATTGTTGTTTCGAGACATGTAAAGAGATCGCATAATTATTACTGCCACTTTGGTCAATATTAATCCAGCTTCAACGTATATTTGATAAATGAATAATAAAGAAGTAGTTGTCTGGAAATCAACGTGTTTACTCGTCAGTTCATTGAACGACTGAAAGTTGTAAGCACATAACGCCTATTTCGCGAACGGAGCGTCTGCCGGCCGACTGGCCTGTGATGCGATTTGAGTCACGCTACATGGTTTGCAATGCGAGCGTACCTATGTTCAAGGTGAAACCATCGATGTGCAGGTTTGTATGTACATACATACATACATACCCGTCGAATCTCCGGGGTGAAAGCGTCAATTTGAAACTATTTCTGATCCTTTCGGATCTGGAACGGCTCAAAATCAGTTTATTGTTGGTAGGCTCCTTATTTAGAATATAGGGAAATCTGATGTGAGATTAACGGATTCATCAATCCCTGGCAACTCGATTTTAGAGATCCTATAATATCTGGATTTCTGTACTTTTACCGGAGAGAGAAGCTCTGGCTTACCTCACTTAGCGGCCATTTAATTAATGATATCCACCACTCGTTATATTTCCTCAACGTGGGAAAGAATACCTATCAAATGTTGCGCGCTCTCTATATACTCTGGTCTAAAATCCGTAGAGATATGTAGCAGCAATCATAAGACCCGTGAATTCAAAGAAATACAAAAGCATACTTTATTTTGCATTAAGCAGGTGTTTTTATTTCACACCCTTCCTGGATGCGATTCAAATTCCACGCGATAAGCTCGATAGCTAGGGGCTGCGCTTGCCAAGACTCTCAAACCGGCGGTGAAGGATGATGTGGACGCTCTATGTATACGATAATTATTCTGGGCATTCCAGAGCGGAAGTCTCTACCAATGGGAGCTTCCACTCTATGGTCATATTATGTAATCAAACTCATCATCTATTTTGTATTTTCAATATCAACTGATATCAGTTGATTGCTGTATTGAGTAGGTATGGATTCTACAGTTCTGATTGCATATTTATGATAGACGGTTATCTCACTTAAAATCACTCGAAAATAACTTGACTCAAAATTTGTTCAGTCACGCACGTTATATCGTCAATACAGAAATTTATTGCGACATTTTTGCCCATGTCGGATAGACAAAATAATCTCAATCTGAATCGGTATCGGTATCAAAGTTTGCCTTATCAATCTCGATCTAAGTACCGCGCAAATCTCTTAATCGTTCTGGCCATTATGAAAAAGGAAAAAAAAAAAAAACAATCGCACATATTCAAAATCTAACAGCTCTCTTCTACTCAACGCTGGTACAGCTTCGCGAACTATCGAAAACTCTAAGCTTAGAGATGCATCTGCCTGTCGGACCGTGCCCGAAGGTTAAATGGAGTTCAAATCTTCAATAACATTTGTTCGCCAGCGATGAGTCGTGACTCTCGCCTCATAGCTAAATATCTCACTACTATAACTGCTTACTATATCACTCAACAACTCAAGTAGCACTTAATAATCTCTCTTCCGTACATAGCTGTACAGTGTCTCTATTCACTTGAGGTTCGTCAATCGTACGTATGTACATACGTTACGTACAAATTTAATCTTGTGCGGCACGCTGTTACTTGAAATCTACCATTTTATCGAGGATATTATACGTATACGTTTACATATGTTGATATGTTTACTATCGGTGAAGAGAAGAACATACGTGGTGATTAGGTCGGTCAAGCGGTCCATGCGGCGCTGCGAGTTTCATGCCGAAAATTCGAAGAACTCATCTAGATGCATCAGCCGCGGAGTAGCAACGAACGTGAACGTTCGCTTATTGCGTGGAGCGTTTGGAATGGCGAAGAATTGACGCGTTGCGCGTATTCCGTGGACGGGAAGGAGAAAGGGGGAAGAGGTAGCGTTCTTATCTCGATTGGTTCTCTCTCTATATTATAACGCGGAAGACCACGCTGTCAGCATCAGTTACTCACCAACGCGCAGACCGCAAAGCCGACCGGCAGTTGTCAGCGTTTAAAAGCTGAACGGGCTCTGTTCCCGCTGAGCTTTTCTCAGTAGATTTCTTTAACAGTGAAGTGTTTGGTGAATAAAATATTCCTTTGTGTATGAAATTTCAAGCTATATATAACTGGGGAATTTGCTTTATTTTAAAATATAAACACACGCGACTACATATTCATACGCGTGGTGTATATATTTATATCGTTTTTTTTTTATATCTGCCTTGTTTGAGAAAGTGTAGAAAATAATGGTTTTCTGGAAGTATTTCTTCGTACCGTTAGTGGCTTTTGTTCTCTTGACAAGTGGATGGAGCGAGGCTTTTCTCACAGCGCCCCTACCAGGTAATTAAATTATACATATGGAAATTATAGGACGGTTAATGTCAACTCAGCCACCCCAACTTTTTGATCTCAGGTTGAAATGTTACACAGGTACCAATACTCTTGCCCCGAATTTTAAATACCAAGTTTTCGAAAATTATCAACATTTTTGTCAAACAATTGATTATTTTTTACTATCTTTTAAACCGCATGGACAATTTACATGCGATATGTTTCAAGTTCAACGTATAAGAAAAATTAAATAACAATGAAACGTGCAGATTGCGATCGTGGCCCTTTGATACAGGTATGAAAAAAAAAAATTTATTTTTGGATATGTTGGTTAAAATACATGTGTTAAAGTTTTGGAAATATTTTGGTTCATTTTTCCGGAAGGTCACAAAAAACAACGAAATTTTTTTCATTTCTTAAGTTTAATTTTTAATTCAACGCTGCAGAGGCATCGCTCGGTAAACCGAAGATGCTTAAACATGGTTATGTCTCCAACTACTGGACAGAACTTAATGAAACTTAGCAAGAGTATAACCTAATATAAATTGTAATTTATTGTGTAATACTTGAACCTAAGACTAAATAAATTGGATGGCTGAGAACATCGCATATACTATATAATATATATATACATATATAAGCAGAATGATACCACGAATATTATCGCAAGTGGGGCAGAGTGGGACACGACGGTTCCCCCTACACAAATTTGTAACCCGACAATTTTTTCATTCTTTCATCACGTAGTTATATTTATACAACTGTATTGCACTGGTGAATAGTCAGTATAAACATCAGCCATATTGTAACGTGTAAATCGATGTAGAGTGAAAATTTCAATAATGATTTTTTTAGGGGGGCCCATTGTGCCCCACATTTAGAAAATTCTTATCCGTCAATAGCTGAGCTGAGCCGAGATATATTTATAGATATCTAGTTTCGCATTGAATTGTCGTCAAAATCGTAATATTTTCATAATGGGCCCGTTGTGCCCCCCGTCCTTGTATATTTATCTTTGTTCAATATATACGAAGTCTTTGGTATCGATGTTTACTCGCTTTAAATAATAATACGAACAACACTTGTATGTACATATACCTATCCCCCGCGTTTGAATACGGGCATCTTGGACTTAAAATAAAAAGAAATATTATGTCAATTAATCAGAAAATTAATAGCCAGCCCTGATGAGATAGACTCCCTGTGTATGTACGTTCAATCAGTGGAATGTTTTTATTAACAAATCCAAGGTTTCCATATCATTGTATCCGTTGGCTGGTAAACACAACCTAACCTTTCGTGGCCGCGTTTCATCAAGCCATGATGTGTCGAGATTATAATTAGCAGCCTAACGATTAATTGCTCGTTGTATATTTGTTATTCTAATTGGGTAAAATTTTCTTCAAACTCAATTGGGGCTGATTGCAGAGTTTAGTATCCGAAAAAGTAAAAACAAAACAACTATAACGGCTAATATTGCATCCAGAATTTTGATCGTATCACGCGCGGCATATATGAACTCTTGTTGTATAAACAGATTCTTAAACATTCGAATATGTATGCGTTCTCTATCACCACACATGCTACATTACCAAATAAATTGTACCACGAGGTTTTTATTTTTATGTTAATTCTCTCCCAAGTAATATACATACTGTGAGTTTTTCTATCTGCGGAACGACCCGTGCGTTCAGCTCATGTTCAGGTTGAGAACCGTAGCCCCCACGGCTATCCCCACCCTCAAGATTATTCCTCAAAATACCCTAAATATTAGAGATTGTTGAAAATGATGAAAAATTAAATTTGGACAATCATCTAAGGTAATAATGAAGCAATTGAACTTGAGCTGAACGCACGGGTCGTTCCGCAGATAGAAAAACTCAGGGTACATATTGTTATTGATTATAACATCTAGCTATTCAACGTTATTTCAGTTCTTTCGTATCAAAGGTTAAGAAAAATTAGATACGTACTAGTAAGACTTTTCGGTCATGGAGACGGCCCCCTTAGACGCCTTTAGATAACTGAAAAATTTGTTAATAACAACTAATCATATTGCAAAATACAAATTAGAAATAACTCCTTCTTCGATTCTATGAATATATCACTGGTTGTGAGTACGAATTGTTTCAAATTTCTGAGGAGAGGCCCTATTCAGAGCCGACATAGCGTCATACCGATGTATGACTTTCCTTCCTGGTCTTTGATACCATCAAACCGAAGTAACACTATTGAAGATACTGCATTGCGCTTGGAAGATCTTTTTTTTTTGGTAACCATTCTTTATAACTTGATAACAATTTAGCTACATTTGACTTTTGTTTTGGCTTAATCGGAAAATTGCACTCGAAGAAAGTATGGTTATGAATGTAATTTGAATGATGTTAACATGTTACAATATGTGAATAAAATCACACAATCCCAATTCGCACCGGTGTACAGTTCACATATGCTGGGATGTAGTGTACCGCTTGAGGGTTAATAAAAAGATATCTAAAATTTAACTTCAACATTTCAACTGGGCAGCTGCGATTTTTTTTATTTTTTTTTCTTATGCAAGTATACTCAGAGTAGAATAAATTTGAGTTTGAGGTTGAGAAATTCACCAGCAGTACGTAATGACGAATACAATTCCCTATCATAATTCTGGATGAAGCGTGCACCGAAAACTGGCATTCCTATGCACTCGAAAAATTTTATTTTTTTGTTTTGCAACTGCGGCACCTTTTATTAAATAAAGTTTCGGTACAATATAAGTGCAGTAAAGCAATTCACAGTTCAGGATTTCCAGAGACCGGTACCTTGAGAAAATCACGATATGACCAATAGGCGAGACGACGATAGATGCTAGTGCGTTATTACATGATTTTTTTGGTTATTCCATATCCGAACGCGTAGAATCGCGTACAAGCAAAGTTGCACAACTCCGAGACAAATAAATGGAAGGGATTAGACAAGAAAGATGGAGGAGATTACCAATATAGTTGCACGGCTTCCAGGTAATTAAATGGATGTTACGTCACTTGTTTACCATAGTATCGTGTAGGTAATTTAATCAGCCATTAACAGAACGATCTCGTATGTTTGCTTTCACGATTGACTACCGACGTTTTCTAACATCCTGAAACACAAATCGATATTTCCTTGCTCTGTACCTATACCTGCCTCTAGAATTTCTGATTTCTTTGATAGCACTACACTAAACGTATGAACCGTCGTTAATTAAGATTGAATAGACATTATATACACTACTTATTTCAAAAGTCGATGTGCAGGAGACTCACTTAACTCCAATTAGCGAACTATTTTCTAAAAATCCTCATTGCTATCGCGGCTCTAAACTAGTCAGTAGATCTGAAAAAAGTTCGCGTTATACACTGGCAAAACAGACCAACGGATTCGGAATCGTCAAGTCTGCATAAAAAAAGGAGCGGGAAATGGGTTAGTGAAGCAAAAAGGAGCATGGGAACGAGAAGTAAAGTAACGAGAAACCGGGGTTCCAATTAGTATTCTACAAGGAACGTTGAATTCGCAATGCGTCCAGAAATAGCTGCCAGGTGAAGCGGACCGCCGCGGTTAAGTGGACGAGACATGTATCAATGTACAACGTACAAATATTATGTGTATACGTTGTATTATCAAATATTCACATGTTCTATAAGTAGGATAAGCTGATCCGTCCAGGAGTAACTTTAAGGCTACCTATAGGTATACTGTTTGACTATGCATAATACGTTTCTATGGATAAACTTTGGGCCACTCGAGTTACGCATCAATACATTTTCAATAGTATAGGTAGTGTATGAGTATAAGTTAATAACATTGCAATCAAACAGTTACGAACGGCTTGCGTATGAAGACCTACGCTCGTGTCTCCGTACAGTCCCAGGTACGTCGTCTTGTCATATACAGATAGTTGTACAGTTCAAAAACTGGTTATTCAAATCCGTGGATATTTCATTGACTGTGAGAAGGCTACGTGCATCGGGACATGTGAGGTAACATACAAAACCTATAGAAACGCCTCGGGCTTCGGCCTCTTAAAGGAATCTGGCATTGAACAAGCCCGGGTTTATGAGTATATATTCATATAACGTTGTATGGGTTACGTTAAAACAGAGAAAGCAAATAGTCCGTCTTACACCAAGTTTGCCTTTCTCAGTTACGATGTGACCTTCAAGTTCGGGCGAACAAGGGGCTCACCTTTCCATTATTTGGCCGACAACACTGGTGTTTTCATAATTGACCCCTCGTCCAGCTCGTGCAGGGACGCTGAACCTAATTGCACCTGCAAAAAACAAATTCAGTTTTAAAGTTATGCGTTTGTTCAATTTGTTTTTCAATTACTCGATTTCAAAGAAACTTAATTGACATAGTGCGGAGACTAATAAAATTTACATATTGAAGATGAAAATGCGTATGAGGTGTCGCGTTGCTTAATTCAGTAAACAAGAAAACTCGCGAACTTCGATCAGGCCGGTACGCAAATAGTTCTAAGAGTATAGGATCATAGGATGTATATTTTCCATTTAGATGGTGGGGCTACCTGAC
The DNA here is from genome assembly GCA_949628255.1 of Macrophya alboannulata. Lineage (NCBI taxonomy): Eukaryota > Metazoa > Arthropoda > Insecta > Hymenoptera > Tenthredinidae > Macrophya > Macrophya alboannulata. The sequence continues at coordinate 24,016,663 of OX451208.1, forward strand.
CAATCGATGAACAGGTCAGCTCAACGTCCTTGATAGGTTATTCCCGTGGTTCTTAGTTCTTTGGTTAAAATACCTATACGAAAACCTGTTTCTGTACAGCTTACGCACGAGGATTGGCAGCCTATGACGTCACAGAGTCAAACGAGCGGCTCGAAATGAACGAAGTTTTTCAGCGTCTCAACGAAGATGAAACTGCAATCCTGAAGACCAGCATCAACGGGAGGACTATCGAGGAACGGGACGGTTCCATTTATGTTATAGAATTCGAATCTGAGACCGATGAAATCGACGATGGATCGACGAATAGCACAACTGGTACATACATACATTGTTGTATATAGATATTTAAAATAGGTATCACTATAAGGAATCTTACAGCTTACTAAACTTGCACATCCATTGTACGAGATAAGACAAGATAATACAAGAGTTTCAATAACTCAAGCTTCCTTAATATTCTAATTATGAATATGGTGGAGTAATGTACCACTACCTGTATGCTTTCACCCGGAGTTCACGGCTGAACGAACTGTATTATTCATAGAACCGACATGTGCAGTAATATGTATACATATATGTAATCTGTTTGCGCGTGAGCAAGTGAACGCAGATTAATTTATATATTATTTATATATAACGCTCAATATAAATATACAAAAATCTGTGAAAATCCTACCCTACTGAAAATATTCATGTGATAAATCACATGATGTTATGAAAGAATTTTGAATGTCATTTATCATATGATTTGTCTTGTGAATTCGCTAAAATATATGAGAAATCACACAATAAATCACATAAGCACGAATCATCAGATATACTATATCAAAAATCATATGGTCAATCATATAGTTTATCATGTAATTTGTTTTGTATTATATCTGATGATACGTGGTTATGTGATTTATTACATGATTTCTTATATATTTTAGCAAATTCACAAGACAAATCATATGATAAATTACATTGAGAACTCTTTCATAACATCATGTGATTTATCAGGTGAACATTTTCAGTAGGGTAAGTTTCTGTGCACGACTGTTTTTTTAATCTTGTAATTATATTTTTTTTCAGAATGCGTGGAATCTACAACACACAGTCCTCTAGATCCATGGTCGATCGTCTGGTACATTGGGTCTTTTGGGGGTCTTGTAGCTTTTTTCTTGGTGGTCAGCTGTTCGGAATGGTGTTGCCGTCGTGGAGCTCGACCTATGAGTATTGCTTACTCACAACCCGGGGAAACTGGCGGAACATCCGCTGGTGCTCAAGATACGCCACCGCCACCTTATCATCTTTTTGCCCCACCGCCCTATGACTCTATATATTACGGAGATATAACAGATAAGACTTCCGGCGAGAAAATGGATATTTTTGTGATTGCCATTCCTGTTCACGGCACGTCGACGCAATCCGACAGTTAGAGATACGTGAAAAGGCTCACGACCTTTGAGATCGGAGAGGTCAATTATGAGACTGACCATGATCATCAAAATCCTAAATTCGACTGACAATCAGTTGGTATGGTTGCAAGAATCGTTTTTGTTTCGGAGTCGCTGACATTCCCCCGAGAGATTTGGGATCCCTGACGCAGGGTGCAGTGAAACTGAAGAATGTAGTACGGTCAAGATGAAATGGCGATACGAGTAAAGAGCAGCCAAAAAGTATACAACAGAAAAAGTGATGTTTTAATCGTGACCGTGTAAAGAGAACTATTGCGATTTGCAAAAATTTAGCAAATCCGCACGTATACCGAAATTAATGGTAGTACCTGCACACCAAATAAATTCGTGGTCCCACATTTCTATACTGATTCCGTCAGAAATAAAATTATAATATTAATTTATTAAGTGCCGTAGAAATATTAGGTGACGCTTCCGGGAAGTGAGGAGGAGGGGAAAATGGTGAAAAAAAGGAACAGCATTGCGTAATATTTTTGAATGGCGCATTAGCCATAATTAGAAGCCGAAAAATGATAGACATTCTGGAAATGATATAAATGACGTAACGCCACAGTGTCGTAAGATCCATTGTAATCTTGTATTCAATTAATCGACGCTGAACGTTATCCGGGACGCCGTAAGAGAAAAGGGATAATAGACATTACCTCACCCTATTTATGATCCTATAGGAAACTACTGCCATAAAGAGACAAGACGCGTGTGTAATAGTTGGGGATCTCTATAAAATTCATTGTGCTCACACACCATTCAGAGACATCTCTATTTTCAAGGTTCATCGATATACGGACGTCATAAAAATTCGTCAACGAATATAAAGCTATTTATAAAATGATATTAAATACAAAACTACTGACGATACATCAAAATCGATTCCTAGAATCTATGAAAAACATTCATTTTTTCATATCCCATACTACGTTGTTATAGTACATACAGTAAATAACTTAATTGATTTTTACCGCGGTAATTGTAGTACGTTTGTGGCTCCAGTAGGTCGCTATAGTTTCTCCATTAACCTAACATCATATATAAATCCTGTTTCTCGAACCGAAATATCCCAGGTAACACGAGCAGCGGAATGATGTATTTGAAATTTTTTTTCATAAACGCGATACACGCACCGTGTTTTCAATACGTATTGCCGTTTTTAGGACGTCTTAACCTTCTGACATCCCAAAATAATAATTTCTAAGAACTGTATCCGACGAAATAACGAAGCTTCGAGCTATCACTGAAAATCGATTCGAGGGAGTCTGAAAGTGGGTTTCAAGACGTTCCATAATACTAGTGCATTTTTAATGGCGTTGTCAGGTCGTCTTTATAATACCGTAGAAACGTTCATGAACCTTTGTTACAGGTGACTACCATATGTCATAATCTCTCGCGAGTAATACGTGAAACGATTGCGATGATGTAATATTAGGATTGTAAGCAGATTACTATAAAACGCTCAAAATATCGTGATATGTTTGGCGTCGAATGCTAATAACGCGACTGGAGGAAAATTTTAGAACACTTGGCAAACAATTATTTGAAACAATTCAGTCATTTGCGTCCTGTAGAACTGTTAACTTGTCGAGATCACATGAGCGACTGATTTAGCACAGATTAATAGATCATAGGCGGGCGAGAAATACAACAGAATATCATACAGATAATCACATATGTATTTGCATAATAATGCGTTAAATTACCCGACCCGTCCAGTAGCACGGCACATGTGGACTTCTTCGAAGACTCGATAATTAACCAATCCAAATGTCGCATAAATGATGTTTTCCTATACCAAGACGCGTAGTAAAGATATTGTTAAATTGTTGTTTCGTAACTTTGTTTGAAACAAAGGTGTCGCTTGACAATTGACAATATACCTACATTGAAAGAAGACAATTTTAGGAGGTCTTTCACGCTGGAGTTAACTGCAAGTCATCGTAATTCCATCTAAAATAACAATAAAGATTTGAAATAAACCCTAAATTATGCAGTCTATGCGCTATTTATGTAATAATAGATCAATTGATGATCCCGGAGACGGCTGACTATGGCCGATCACAAAAAAATTGTTAATTTTGTGTAAAATAGTAAGCGGTTAAAGAGCCGCGGTGAAGTACACCAAAATTGTACCTATTTTCCAACATACGTAATTATTGAGCGATATCTGCTCTCGAAATTTTCAGAGCAATAAAGTGTATGGCCTCATTAGACGTAGGAGACTCTTTATGCTCGGAAACGGTTTTACTGAATGCTCTAATATGATTTTATTTTATCACCGAACCAATGATCTTCAAAGCTAGGTACCCGGATTTTTCGGGACGATATAGGAATTTATGAGGCGCCTTTTAGTTTTTATAACAGAAAACATAAAACGAACATGCCTCACATACCTTGTTTGTACATAGATTGAATTGCAATGATTTTCCAAAGTATCTCGCAAAACATTTCTAATTTCTGACTAGTGTCTGATATCTATAATAGCACTATATGTATGTGTGTTAGTTCGGAAGGCTAACAAATTTTTTTTTTTCACGAGCACTGAGATGCTAAAAACCGTTGACCACACTGTCCATACAGCTGTGATAACAGGTTATACTTATATTTTAAGTGAAATATTGTTAGTGACGTTAATATATCACTCGTTGGGCGGCCAGGTGAAGCATGTCGCGATTTGATCTCAACTAGTCATTGAAAGTATGATTATCTACTCTTATTACTATAAGGGATGAAACACATGTCGTTCACCTTCTGTACGGAAATTGTAACGTACTTTGTCATAGGTAATATCGTACTCACGTACAATTCACATGAATATCGTCTTTCTGTGAACGAGTGTTTTACACGAACGATAATATGTAATGTTTGATTAGTAAGTATAGTTATTGATGATTATTTTCTAACTCCTTATTGTAATAATCAGTTTACCTGTAGTATTAATTAGCTCGTAATTTATGAATTGTAATGTATTTTTATGAGATATCAAGAGATAACAATTGCTAGACTTAAGATATGGAGTGACTTTAGTCACTATTTATTTTTTATACTTTTATACACCCTGTTTACAGTAAACATCGTTGTTATAAATAAAAATGCAGTAATAGGTATACATTTAACAGTACTGAGTCAGTTATAGCAACAGTTATATTCATCTACACCTTGTCCTACCCGTGTCTATACTCATCGAGAGATTCGTTTCATCCGAGGGATTACCCACTCTACCGATATGTAAACTTGACTTCAATACGTCAAGACGTCGAAACTTTGAAGGAGTTCGTGAATTCAAATAACTTCACATGATTACAAACGAAGTTCGAAGTCACGTGGGATTCACTCAGTATAAGTGCAAGAATCATTCGGTAATCAATATGAAATCATGTGTAATAGCATGAAATCACAAGAAATCTTAGAAATCTTAGAAATCATCCGAAATCACTTGAAATCATCTGAAATCACTTAATTATCATCAGAAATCAACCGAAGTCACGAAATCACTTGTACACTGAAAATCTTGAATGAATAGCCCCTCGACCTCATACGTGACTACGTGACTTCACATGACAAAAAATCACGTGAATCACATGAATTCACGTGACTTGAAGTGACTTCAAGTGACTTTACGTGACAAATATTGTTAACTTTGAATGATTTTAATTTCGTGCGAAGGGGCACTGAATAATGCCTATTACTACCTCATTTATCTGTTGACGTGTGCTCCTTAAGGGCTCTAAAAGTGAGTTTTGAACATACAACAATGATGCAATAATAATTATCCTCATCTCATTTATTTACAAGCTATATTACCTAGAAACAATAAATTATTTTCGCAACAGTGTGCGTAAAATTCGATTTTACACCTCGATATTCGGGGTGTAAAATGCTACTTTTTTCAACACTGTACGTAAAAATCAAGAGACTCGGTAGAGTCTCGCGCCAAGTACATTAAAAAGAATTTTTAAACGCGCGGCGCGAGACTCTGCCGAGTCTATATACCCGAACGGGAACTAACCGCTGTAGTGGGGGGACAATATTTTCTTAATTTCTTTCGCCTCGCGATATCTACGGATTTGCAATATTTACTGTAGAATGTAGCCATGAAAAGCTTCAATTTAAGCCCTATCTCGATGAAATCGATGAACGGAGACCTGAGATATGATTAATCAACGCTTTGAGAATACCCGTTTTCATCACGAATTTTTCACCGTCTCCTTCTTCAGTCAGATCGCTTAGACCAAAACCTATGCGCAAAAAATTAGTAGAGTCGCCTTCGCTAGGCTACAGAGAGAGCAGAGACCTACCACGTACGGCAGCCAGTTGCTAGATGGCGCATCGGTTAGCGCCAGCGTTGATTGAAGATATTCTAATGCCACTGATTTCGAACATAGATCAAAAATCATAAAAATTTACAGACTTTTTTAAAGTGCGGCGCGAGATTAGACAATCTTTTTTACCGCAAAGGCTATAAGGAGTGGAGAGATAATGTTTCCCACAGCTAGACGAAAGTTACACATAGAAATAATTAAATAAAATCAAAGCGAGTTCGTCGGTCTATGATACAATAACGCTCTCCATGGCCCACAAGAGGCAGCATAATCGTGCTTTATTTGTCGTATTTTTGATGACAGTTGTGGGGAATGAGGACGAGAATCATGTCAAATATAGAGTAATAATTTAATGTACTTTGAAAAAATTGGAAAGCGATAGTTGTTCATTATATTACAGTGGAGTCCTATGGATTAATAATCATATCCGTCTTCTCGTTTATTTCAAGAGATCGACCGTTTGAGGTTATGAGAATTATCTGTCAGGATTGATCGCGATTTACACAGAACAAAGGGTCAGCAGTGAAATACCCACATTTATTTGAATACTTATTTCTTTGATAACAGAAGGTGGTTTACATAAAATTGAATATTTTTGCAATGTCAAAAAAGTATTTACGGCAATAGAATAAAATTAACCGTATCTGCATATTAACCTATCTGTAGATAAATAAATCAGTTACGGAGCTTGTTACAGCCCTTGAGGAAATGTGAATGAATGTGATCAAAAAGAGAAAAACTATGTGATCTATTAGTTATCGACGATAAAGAGATGCTGCACGGTTCAAATATCGTGTATGAAGTACTGACATATCTATTCTATAACAATACCTAGGCAGATAACATCGTTACTAAAAATGCAATCAGGTATTTGTAACTAAATGCCAAATATAATGAATAATGTGAATTAAGTCACCGTGCTCTGTGAAACGTCTTTTGCACTAAGAGCTATCAATGCATGCAATGTGGCTGATGATAATTAAATGAGCAAGATAAAGGACTAAGGACTAGAAATGTAACAAAAAAAGTTAATACAGATGTAATTTTGCTATGTAATTGTGATCATTTTGCTCGTTCAAGATAATTTGATCAGTATTCGAGCCTTCGATAACGAGATTATAGTCCTACGTAGCCCATGATATTGTCTTTGAAAGTTGACCGAAGAGTATAAGCTTGAGAGTGCTAATTTGAAATGATGTTCAAAACGCATCAACACAGCACAATCTCAAGAAGAGTTTTCACTTTTATTTTCTGATTATTCAGCAACAGAAAATTACAGTAAATTGTTATAAAATTTTTTTTTCAATAGAATGCTACAAAATTTTCTTTCAACATTCTTTCAACTTTGTTCTGTCAGTTTAAAGCTTTTTGGACAACCCTTGCTACGCAGCGAAGTTTTCAGAGCCAAAATCATAAGCTAAGAAAGTATAATTTCATCATCGATGCGAGGCTTAAATGCTTATTAAAATTGAATCACTAAAATAATCACAATTACATATAGCCAAACTACATTTTTAACTCTCAAGGTGCTGGAATTTGTTTATTTTTTAACATTATCAGAAAAAATCAGGAATTGATCGGTAGTACCAGAACTTTGAGTTCACGAAAAAGACACGAGCTCGTTAGAATTAATGGAACGGCATGAGTTTCATGTTTTTATCTGACAAAATACCTAACTCTAGAAGTTTGATCCAAATCTATGACCCCTAGGTCTGATACTCTCCTTGTTAGTCTATCGATTACATAATCACATTAACGTGACATTACATTTTTATCGAAAGTAAGTCTACGATATCCACGATGGAACCTAAAGCTAACGGGGGTTGAGGCTTGTCATTACAGTTCATTTTTCAGTTATCAACAACAACACCACTTTATCACTAAAACACTTTCAATAGAACTCATAACAGTTAGATCTATAGGAATGAATCATGTTCTGAAAAATACCATTTAACAGAAACGGTTAAGAAAATCAAATGGGTACAAAAAGTTATGAAATCCCCCAAAAGCACCTCGGGTGCAAAAACCTTGCGCCAAGTACATTAAAACGTAATAGTTATCAACAAAAGCTTCTTAAAAAAATTATCGCAGAAGTAGCATTTGATCTACAAAAGAATTGAAATCAATGGACGTTGCCAAGTACAATTAAATTTGGTCACAATTAATTTCCGACATCTCAATACAAACAACATGCGTAACACATAATGACATGCAGCATACGTACTCATAAGAACAGATCAATTAAAATTAAACTTGAGAAAAAAAAGAAACGAAAAAAAAATTTAGAGGTAGTGGTACTTGGCGGGCATTTTTGTAAAAATTACAAGAAAATATAAATTGAATTATTTCACAGCCAAAAATGCCCGCCAAGTACCACTACCTCTAAATTTTTTTTTCGTTTCTTTTTTTTCTCAAGTTTAATTTCAATTGATCTGTTCTTATGAGTACGTATGCTGCATGTCATTATGTGTTACGCATGTTGTTTGTATTGAGATGTCGGAAATTAATTGTGACCAAATTTAATTGTACTTGGCAACGTCCATTGATTTCAATTCTTTTGTAGATCAAATGCTACTTCTGCGATAATTTTTTTAAGAAGCTTTTGTTGATAACTATTACGTTTTAATGTACTTGGCGCAAGGTTTTTGCACCCGAGGTGCTTTTGGGGGATCGATCTTACACCTTGTGGGCGTAAAATAAAAGATTCGTTTTTAACGTTCAAACGTCCGACTGATGTAAACAAAAGAAAATAAGTAGGCCCTAAAATGTGGGCGTAAAATAATGACCCGAAATTTTTACGCCCGCATTTTAAAATTTATATTCATAATCAATTGGACACTTCAAAGTTCGACCTTACCGATGCTACCAATGATATCTCTATTGACTGTATATATGTATCACTCGCTCTAATGCGTAATCATGTAATTATTAGTACCGCTTTGACTATCGACGACACAACACGTGCAAAGTAATATAACTTGATTCATAGTATTATTGTCATAAATAAGCCAATAGGTTCAAGGTTTAAGGTAACATACAAGCATTAATTTGCAGAAACATTCGAGGTTTGTTACATTTTTCAATGTTATATGAAATCATAAAAAAAATAATTTAGTCCGGTTTTTTTCATTATTTTTATTATGTACGTATGTACATACATTATATTCTTCTATGATTTCATATAACATTGACAAATGTAACAAACCTCGGATGTTTCTGCGAATTAATATGCTTGTATGTTACCTTAAACCTTGAACCTATTGGCTTATTTATGACAATAATACCATGAATCAAGTTATATTACTTTGTGGGGGGCTTCGCCCCCCACACCCCCCACCGGGGCTTCGCCCCTGGACCCCACCAGGGGCGACGCCCCTGGACCCCTGCCTCAGTTTCGGGTGAACAGCGATCGGGTTAATTTGTACCTCGGTATTATCAATTCGATTGTTTTTCATGTTCGAGAGTCGGATTTGAACATAATATAAGTTATTTGTACGTACGACTTTTCCGAACACTAATGCGAAAAATAGCGTATGCAACGCGGGCGTACGATTTACGACCTCGTGCTGATCGGTGCAGCCCTCGGGCCGGCTCCGCCGGCCCTCGTGCACAGCGATCGGCACCCGGTCGTAAAACCGTATTTTACGCCCATGTTACATAATATACTATTTCCATTTTGAAGGATTTATAAACTTTTTGAATTGATACAATTTGTGAGTGGCCCATTATGCCTCAGAAGCCCGCCTTGCCCCACATTTCTCCATATATCTTAAAACGTTGGTTTCATATTTCTTTTCCAAATAATCGACGACATTTTGACGTCAATGATACACGTAGTCTCGTCATAATCATTTGATAAGCAGCGTCATAACTTCGCGTATATCTTTCGACCAGAATATTGATATCTTAACTCGATAATGGTATCAGATTAGGAACGGTACTATAACAAACCGTGACATAACAAAAACGTGATTAAAAAAAACTCCAACCTTGACTATGACTCGTCCTTCATTCGTATCACCAGAATCGATTGATACAACGCTTTAAGTTTAGCAGCTTCATTAGACTTCGGTAGACTGTGATTTTCGTGTAGATAAGTATATTAACTCGAAGGGTGCTTAAATATACGGGGTGTGTCAAATACAGCGTGACAACATGATTTTCCCCGTTCCAGATTATCTTGAAACGGTTGAGTTTTCGGGAACAATATTTCGAATAAGACTTTATATATTTTTGCACATGTTATAAGACTCCAAAATAGAAAGGATAAGTTTCCATTTGAACGAATGGACTTGACCTCCAAATGACCTTGAAAACCTCCACCGAGGTCAAATGTAATAGCGCTGTAGCAACCTCCTAAGCGTATTTTGTATTTTATGTTCTATTGTACATACATACCAAGCCTGCTTTGGCCGGAGCCCGCTTCCAAGTACCGAGAGTCATTGGGTTCTTCCACGCACCCGTAGGTCAGAAATTGCCCCTGCTTGTCGAGGACCAAGGGTTTTTCCAAGGCTGGCAAATATCCGCACATTAGTATATAGCATTTTTTACAATGCGACGCGACCCTTGGATTCGACCAGGGCGAAGCTGGCAACTTTGGTAGAAATTGTTTTGCAGGTACCTAGTCAGAGCCCAACTCTCAGTCAGTAAACTCCTATCCCCGCACATGTTCACCGCGATCTATATTATTGAGATTATGCAATTTCATTCTCAAAATAAAAATCTTGTTTTCGATAAATATTCTATAATCATTCGCTGTATTACCCATATCACATCAGCACTAATGACTTGCCGGGCAGCACCATGAAACTTTTATTGAAACCATATGGTTGTAACATTTTTCGTGAGAGCTCCTGATTTCAAGGTCATAAATTTATCTCGCTTCATTTGACACTTGGTCCTTATTTCGGGTATTTTTGAATCTTAACCGTTTTCACCTCCAAATCGGGTACAAATACATATGCAGCAGCAACAGCAGAGGAAAAAAAATAAAGAGAAGGAAACAAACCCTCAAAAAACAAGAAGGGCCTTTTTTTGTTGCAAACTCCGCACTTTCCTTGTGGGAAATGGATCTCGGTCAAACTCTTTGGAAATTTGAATTCTCGTAGTCCTTGATGAGTAGATCAAAAGTCTCAATGGGCGTATATAAGTCCTAAAAACTCATATTTCGAAGTATAGCTCTTTGAAGTTGGACTTTTCGTGCGTTCTGCAGTAGCATAAAGCCACTGTCAGTCTGTATGTCTGCATTTATATCTAAGACTATTGAATAAAGTATAATATTTTCTTTTCATTACACAAATAATAAGTGAAAATAGTATAAAAAATTTGCTGGAGCAAGGCGTATTCTTTCAAGTTCTCAGATGATATAGGATTTGTTCAGACTTTCAATTCCATTTTAAAAGACTGAAGTGAATTACCGGCGCAACATATAAAAAATAACGAGATGGAGGGTTTTCAAGACTTGAAGCCCGGCGTTTGGTAGCGCGTGAAGGCTAATGTTGTTCAATTCGTTATTGTAAATAATTTTACGCTTTACAAAAACGATACGTATAGTTTGTTACCCCAGCTTGCTCAGTTTTCGGAATATCTTAGAAAAAAATTAGGAAACCGGTTGACCTGTGGGCCGACCCTAAAACTTCCCGCTATGTGTTAAATACGTTACAACAAATTGATACTATTGTGTTTATAATACATTGAGAAAGGTTATAAGTATAGTTAGTTTTCCGTATATAAATTTTTTTCCCGTATGATTTTTAATCAAAAATCGAGTTTTTTCAAATGTCAACATTTCTCGGTTTTGGGGAGTTATATCTAATGTCAAAAAATATCGTTCAGTCTCAATTACATTCGAGTCCTGGTATACCTTTTCGATCGCCGCAAGAATCATTCAAATCGGTTAATTCGTTCCCAAGGTTTAATACGACAAAAAAAGAAATTTTTGTCGTGCAATATCTTTCAAACTAATCGTTCGATTTTGACAAATCTTGCGGCAATCGAAAGGGCTATCGAAGACTTAAATCTGATCAAGTTTTGAGACTCATCGCACGAACAGATTAGGAGATATGCGCTAAAAACATGAAATTTTTTAACTTCCCGCTATGAAAATTGAAAATTTTCATAAAAGAAGGGAAGTTAGTGGTTTCGGTCCGATTTTCAAAAACCGAGTTTTCATCAGATGTCGACGTTTTGAGGTCCTAGGAAGCTATTCCGACTATTTTTGGATGGTCGTCCGTATGTGTGTGTGTGTGTGTGTGTGTGTGTGAGTGTGTAACTAAATTTTTGTCGTACGATATCTTTAGAACGAATTGACCGATTGGAATAGTTCTTGTAGCGATCGAAAGGGTTTATCGAGACTTAGATCTGATTAGATTTTGAAGTCGATCGGTCGAGTAGTTCCAAAGTTATTCGAAAAATAAAAATTAAAAAAAAAAAAAATTTCAGGTTTTTAGCGCATAACTCCTAAACTGTTCGTGCGATTAGTCTCAAAACTTAATCAGATTTAAGTCTTGGATTGCCCTTTCGATTGCAGCAACATTCATCAAAATCGAACGACTAGTTTAAAAGATATTGCACGACAAAAATTTCTTTTTTTGTCGTACGATACCTTTTGAACGAGTTAACCGATTTGAATGATTCTTGCGGCGATCGAAAAGGTATACCAGGACTTAAATTTAATTGAGACCGAACGATATCTTCTGACATAAAATATAACTCCCTGAAACCTAGAAATGTTGATATTTGAAAAAACTCGATTTTTGATTAAACATCAGACGGAAAAAAATTTGTATATGGAAAACTAACTATACTTATAACCTGCTTTAATGTATTATAAACACAATAGTATCAATTTATTGTAACGTATATTTAACATATAGCGGGAAGTTTTAGGGTTGGCCCACAGGTCAACCGGTTTCCTGATTTTTTTTTTTAATGTTTATTTTTCGAATAACTTTGGAACTACTCGACCGATTGACTCCAAAATCTAATCAGATCTAAGTCTTGATGAACCCTTTCGATCGCTACAAGAATCATTCCAATCGGTCAATTCGTTCTGAAGATATCGTACGACAAAAAATTAGTTACACACACACACACACACACACACATACGGACGTCCATCCAAAAATAGTCGGAATAGCTTCCTAGGACCTCAAAACGTCGACATCTGATGAAAACTCGGTTTTCGAAAATCGGACCGAAACCTGCAGTAACTTCCCTTCTTTTATGAAAATTTTCAATTTTCATAGCGGGAAGTTAAAAATAAAAAATTAGGAAACCGGTTGACCTGTGGGCCAACCCTAAAACTTCCCGCTATATGTTAAATATACGTTACAATAAATTGATACTCTTGTGTTTATAATACATTAAAGCAGGTTATAAGTATAGTTAGTTTTCCATATACAAATTTTTTTCCGTCTAATGTTTAATCAAAAATCGAGTTTTTTCAAATATCAACATTTCTAGGTTTCAGGGAGTTATATTCGATGTCAGAAGATATCGTTCAGTCTCAATTAAATTTAAGTCCTGGTATACCTTTTCGATCGCCGCAAGAATCATTCAAATCGGTTAACTCGTTCCAAAGGTATCGTACGACAAAAAAAGAAATTTTTGTCGTGCAATATCTTTTAAACTAGTCGTTCGATTTTGATGAATGTTGCTGCAATCGAAAGGGCTATCCAAGACTTAAACCTGATTAAGTTTTGAGACTAATCGCACGAACGGTTTAGGAGTTATGCGCTAAAAACCTGAAATTTTTTTTTTTTTTAATTTTTATTTTTCGAATAACTTTGGAACTACTCGACCGATCGACTCCAAAATCTAATCAGATCTAAGTCTCGATAAACCCTTCCGATCGCTACAAGAACTATTCCAATCGGTCAATTCGTTCTAAAGATATCGTACGACAAAAAATTAGTTACACACACACACACACACACATACGGACGTCCATCCAAAAATAGTCGGAATAGCTTCCTAGGACCTCAAAACGTCGACATCTGATGAAAATTCGGTTTTCGAAAATCGGACCGAAGTATGCGAAACTGAGAATTTCAAGCGACACATATCTCATTGTCTGTTTAATTTTTTTCAATTCATGGGGTACAGTCTTCAATAAATTCAATTTAGATTGACTCCTCATTCAAAGAACTGTACCCCATGAATTGAAAAGAAATAAACAGCCGATGAGATATTTGTCGCTTGAAATGCTCAGTTTCGCATACTTTTACAAACTGAAAAGTTCATAACTTCCGAACCATTGAAGTCTCCATCTTCGTTGTACACCTCGAAAATTTGTCTGTCTACATAGAATTTGAGAAAAAATAAATAAAAAACAAAAATGCCCGAATCATCGAATCATCAGTTTTTCGCTTTAAAATGAATTTCCAGCAGCCGGGACGGTATCGCAAAATTCCGTAATATTTTTTTTCATAAAGTTGAATTCAAGACAAATCCATCGGACACCGTATTTTTGTTAATGCGACTTTCCAAGTCCGAGATAAAATCGATCAAAAATTCTTGGATTTCATAAAACACCAAATTTTCAATATTCGGACCGCCGCGACGGGGGTATAAAAAATTGTGAAAAAAATCAAGATTTCGGATTGGACTTGGAGGAAAGTCAGGGAAAATTTTCACTCAAAATCGAGGTCGTCAGGTCTGAAGGGTGGTCGAGTTGAGCTGAATGCCCCATATGCACTTATCCAACATTTGAGAATTATCTACCAGGTGGTCCGCTAAAAACCAAACATATAGCTGGAGACCCAATGTGTCAGAGTGAGACGCTTATTCATGACAGAGAACCCAGACCAAAATCAAGAGCACGATCGGAGACATCGTTTTTTCGGTTGCTGATTTGACGTGAAATCACTCTGGAATAAGCGAATAATTTTTATAAATTAATGCGCTTGCAGACAAGAACTCTCATAAAGGGATCAGGCTAGGCCGGCCCGTCGACCCGAACTAGAAAAGGACAGTCCGGTCATATGCTATTCAAATGGCCAATTAAGCGTCTCACTCTGACACATTAATTCTACTATATTCGTTTTTAACACGATCACCCTGTATATCGGTATGGTACATACATTATCCTAAAACTTGATGATTCATAAAAATGTTGAGAAAATATAGGTATACATATGTCCAATTCTTTGAAGAAAGTTTAACCGAATTCCACGAATATGATGAACACGTTTCAAAAGCCGCAATTAAGCACAGGAGAGGGGATTTCTAAGGATGATTCATCAATAAGTATACTTACGTCGGCATATTCATTTTCGTAGAATGATATGTATTGCCTGGAAAAAAAGAAAAGCATGACTGTTCTCTCTCTTGGTAGCGAACGATGATTTTTTGCAGGTTTTAGGGTAGATTAGTCGCGAGTACGACGTACAGATATGCGGAAACCTGTCAAAATATTGACGAGATGCTCGGAAGAGTAAATACGTGTATTTGGCCGTTCGCTGCAAACTGAGAAAAACCAAAAGAGGGTACAAGGCCGTATTGAATAATTCCGGAATATATAACCGCTAATTTCTAAGGAGTCATTCGTGATATGAAGTTTGCTGTGCCGATCGGCGGTACGTGATTGTGTCGTTCAATTTAATTTATCGAAAGACTGCTCTGAAGTAGTTTTGCTATCGAATTCGTATCTATTTAGGGGATAGTCTAGTCGATTTTTACCGGAATAATTATTCTTTCGGATATCTCGGAAACGGAGGTCTCAATCGGAATATCCTTTTGGCAGCGGATGATTGACGAGCAATGAGTTCGAGTTAGCATGAAAATTCAAGAAAATAGAATTATTATTTTTTTTTTTTTTATTGTCAAGTGTGGGCGTGTCACTTATGTCGACTTAAATCGGAGTCTACGCATCCTTCCCATGCAGAAATTTCTTAGGGATACCCATAATGTCCGATCAGATCCCGATCGGTATTCGCCATGGATTCCCCAAAACCGATGACCCACTAATGCTCGATCAAATCCCGATCGGGATTTGCCATGGATTCCCCAAAACCGATGTCCCAATTAATGCTCGATCAAATCCCGATCGGGATTTGCCATGGATTCCCCAATACCGATGTCCCGATTAGAATCCAATGCAATGTTCATGTGTAAACATTGCAAGAATATTTCAAATGTGCCAAAATATCATAACTATATGAAAAAATACACTTTAGAAAATTACGCAAATTTTGTGGTAAATATATACAGGGTGGGTCACTTCAAGTGTCGAGAATGGGATGAACTAAATCGGCTTAAGGCCCCGCCCCTTTAGCCAATCAACAACTCGATGAATTCGGTCGACCGAAATTCTCACGAAATCACAAGATACAATTTCTCGGTATAGGAAAGAAATATCAACAACGACTCAACGAGGCTATTGGATATTTATTTATTTCGACGCTCACTGAAGCGATTTGAAATGTTGGCCTTCTCTATCTACAGACTGCTATACCTAACAGCCTAAATGAGCAGTTGTTGATATTTCTTTCCTACACAAAGAAATTGTATCTTGTGTTCTCGTAAGAATTTCGGTCGACCAAGTTTTTCTAGTTGTTGATTGGCTGAAAGGGCGGGGACTCGTGGCGACTGAGTTCCTCCCATTCTCGACACTTGATGTGACCCACCCTGTATAATTAGAAACTTAGACTAAGTCTGTCATTCATGAAGATATTTAAAAAGTTTCTTCATGTTCAATCGCGAACTCGTAAAAAGTTGTTTTCAGTTATAATCATATTATATGAATGAATATGTTATACATACCGTGAGCGCAAGGTGAAACGGGTCAGTGAAACGACGATGGCGTTAGCTTACTTGAGATTTAAATGGAGAGCCAATACACTAAGAATATCCCTAGTTCCATATTTAATGGCGTCTGACGTCTACGCTTCGAAAGGCCTAGGGATATTTTCGCGATGGGAGTTAGTTCCCCTTATAAATTTCAAGAATGCTAGCGCCATCGTCGTTTCACTGACCCGTTTCACCTGCCGCTCACGGTATATTGAGTGTATAATTAACTGTATGAAATTTTTCGTATTTTTTCCTCGTTTTAGTTGCATTCGCGCATATAATTAAATGCGCTTGCATACATCGTAATAGGTGTTGAACATTCGTGAAATATTTTCGTGTTTCATTCAGATACTGAATTATATAAACTTATCTTACGATAAGAATGTTATTGTTTCGTAACTGTCCTCACGCGTGGTTCAACATAATGTTTCTTTGATTTCACTATATTTCACCATTGGTTTCAAATCATTGTGATGGTAAAAACACTTTCCTCGTTGCTGGTTGAAAAACGCATCTCACCATGAAATATAGTCCGTTTTGAAATGAACAATTTATTTTCACATCATATTATTCCGGAGTGATATAATTAACTTTATTTGCTGAATCGATAAATTGCATCATTTATTAGAAATTAGTGAATTTTCGGCTTCTATTGAATACATATATAAAGCTGTTAATGTGTAGACTCCGAATAATAATATAATAATAATATTGAAATAGTCATCATCGGGTAGTGTGGCGTAGTGGATAGAGCGTGCAACCAGTAATGCGGGCGGGCGTGAGTTCAAATCTCAATCCGGACAAACATAAATCGGTGGCGTTTTTAGTATTAAAATGAAATGGCGTTTTCATGTATAAAGATGCGGCGAGTACTCTAGACGGTGCAGGATCAAATGTTAAAATGTATAAATTATGTGTCTTTTTTTTAATTTCAACTTTTTTTAGTTCCAAGAACTATACATTCAATATCACTTGAATATCCGATCAATATTCAGAGAATATGTAGGGGAGGGGGGGGCAAAGTGGGCCCCTGGGGGCAAAGTGGGCCCCTCCAAATTGAGAGACTTTATGGAGGCGCGAAAGATGTAATTTTTGAATATTTAATAATTAATTGTAAAAATCAGAATACAGAATAAAAAATGTCAATTATGAAATTTTTTTTGGAGGGCCAACTTGCCCCAAAATTTAGATTTTTTCATTTTAATGGATGCAGCATAATAATGTTAAATACTTATTGAGGGTCTAAAAAGAAGTAAACGTGTAAAAAATTTTAATGATATTATGATTATTTCCCTTAAGGGGCCCACTTTGCCCCCCCCCCCCCCCCCTATATCACGTCAAATAAGGGACAACTTATTTTGATATAATATCTCATGAACGTTGTATGAATGTATTCATATATTTAATTAATATTCGCTATATTTGCGTATATATTTCCGAAATATTTCTGAAATATTTTTGTGCTGTCTGGTATGATTTGATCGGGAATCTATTTAGAGTCACTAAAGGATCCGGTTCTGTATCTGCATTGGGATCCAGTTTACGGATCTGACGTTTAGCTTTCGAATCCGATCTGATATCGGACTAGATCCCAATTGTGAGCCCGGGATGCGAACCAGAATCCAGCTGTATCCCTGTCGAAATTTATGCACGGGTTTTCGCGAAAACGAGCTTCGAAGCACCATTCTATATGGAATTACGAACACACCCATAACAAAACATCTCTATTTTATGCAGAAATGAGGTCTGATTCTGAAAAGTCACAGTTCGTTGTAATTAGCGATTATAAATTGTTGGGATCCCATGACAATTCTTAGTTCCTGCATTGCCCGAGAGAGAGAGAGAGAGAGCGCAGTGCGCGAATCGTTGCATCTTCTTCTCACTCAGTAGCTATGAGAAGGAGAAGACGATGCAACGATTCGCGCGCTGCGCGCTCTCTCTCTCTCTCTCTCTCTCTCTCTCTCTCTCTCTCTCTTTCTCTCGGGCAATGCAGGAACTAAGAATTGTCATGGGATCCCAACAATTCATAATCGCTAATTACAACGAACTGTGACTTTTCAGAATCAGACCTCATTTTTGCATCAAATATAGAGATGTTTTTGGATGGGTGTGTTCATAATTCCCTATAGAATGGTGCTTCGAAGCTCGTTTTTGCGAAAAGGATGTGTAGACTCTGATATAAGTCGACATAAGTGACATGCTCACACTTGACAAAAAAAAAAAAAAATTTATAAATAATTCTATTTCCTTGAATTTTTATGCTAACTCGAAGTCATTGCTCGTCAATCATACACTGCCAAAAGGACAATTCGCAATTCTCCGATACGACTGAATCAATCGCGATGAAATTCTGGGGGATCACGCATTATTTTGGTAGAAAGGGCCTGATTATTTTATTTTTTCGAAATTTTACAAACATTTCTACAGATTCAGACACCACCACATAAATCGTGCGATTATTCACTGTTACCGTAAATTTAAGCGCATTTTCGAAATAATCAGGCCCTTCGCAATGGAAAACTGTTGAAACGAGCGATGAAACGATCTCGATATTTAGGATGATCGATAGGTCGAAGGGAGAAAAGAGAGGGAGCAGCTACGGCTGGTAAGGGTGTAAGACAGTAGAGTAGGCACCTTAGCCGCAACAAGTCGCTAAACACAAACCCGTGTAATTTACGATATTAATAAATACGATTGTCATAATTAAACACCGGTGCATCATTCAAATATCCCAAAATCCACAGCCTAACAACAGGTTATGGGCCCAGATCAAATATCCCAAATACGCGAAAAAAAAGGATCGCGGTAAGTTGACCACGTGTCGGAACGGGAAGTGAATCGGTGCAAACGGAAGAAATACTTGCTAATCATGGAGCAAGGCATGCAAATAACCGCGATATCGCCGGTGCGACTGGAAGGAACTGCAAACTGGGGACTATGGAAATTCCAAACCAGGATAGTGCTCACGGGAATGGGCATTTTTGGAGTCGTAAACGGAACGGAAGAAAAACCCGTGCCGGGCGCCGCAAATGCGCATGAGATGTTAACATGGGAGAGCAAAGACGCGAAGGCTCAAACCCAGATAGTATCAAGAGTGACTGAACAGGTAATGATCCACCTCTTGAATTGTAATACCGCCGCGGAGATGTGGGAAAAACTGTGCAGCATCTACGAACAAAAAAGTACAACCAGCATTCACCTGTTGAATCAAAGATTCCTAAACTACAAGTACGAAGGCGGGGGAATGGCCGCCTTTTTCAGCAAAATCGACGAGATGGTGCATCAATTGCGACAACTCGGGGAAAATACATCTGAAAAGATGGTGATAACTAAAGTGTTGATGTCGCTACCCGATGAATATAGACATTTTATAGCAGCTTGGGAATCCGTTCCAGAAGAAAAACAGAACGTAAACGACCTGCAAGCGCGTTTATTGGTTGAAGAGGAGCGGGTTCAAAGTACAGAAAAGTCCGTTGCGTTAATTTCAAACGTGAAGTGCTATAAATGTGGCAAGCATGGACACATACAATCAAGCTGTGGCCGAGAACAAAAGGACGAAGGCAAACGTGAAGAAAAAAGATGCCATTACTGTAAGAAAATAGGACATACAATAGACAAGTGCCGATTTCGAATAGCCAAGGAGAAAAATATAGCTAAGAGAAGTGGGGGAAACGAAAACAGAAGCAACGCACTAATAGTAACGGCAATGTGTGGACAAGAGACGGACAGCCGATGGATAGCAGACAGCGGCGCAAGCGAACACATGTGCATAAACAAGGCATTGTTCGCCGAATTCAAAGAGCTGAACAAACCTAAATCAGTAATCATCGGAGACGGAAATAAACTCGAGGCCACTGGTGTTGGTGAAATAAAAGTTCTAGCTAATAACGGAAAAACGTGGATCGACACTGTACTAACAAACGTATTGTATGTACCTAAACTAACCTCAAACTTATTTTCGGTAACGAGTGCCTTAAATAAAGGCTGTAGAGCGGAATATGAAGCAGCAGTATGGAAGTTTGTGAAAAAGGGTGAAGTTTGTGCAATCGCTAAAAAGGAAGGTAAACTCTTTGTGATGGACTTTAAAAACGCAGATGAACAGAATCCAATAGCTATCGCTAATATAGGGTGTGTAGAACAAAAACTGTTAACTTGGCACGCTAAACTGGGACACCAGAATATCGCGCAAGTTAAAAACATTTTAAAGAAAAACGCCATAAAATTCGTGAATAGTGAAAAAGAGACATGTATAGCCTGTGTGCACGGAAAACAGTGTAGGCTTTCCTTTGGCTCTAGCTCAAGCAAAACTTCCCAAACAAACGAGATAATACACGCTGACGTATGCGGGCCAATAGAGACTGAGTCACTCGGCGGATCAAAATACTTTCTATTGCTGAAGGATGATTATTCACATTACCGGACAGTTTACTTCCTGAAAAGGAAAAGTGAGGTGAGCGATAGAATAGAGGAGTTCATCACCAAATCCGAAAGAATGACAGGAAACGGAACAAAAATTCTGCGATCGGATAATGGGACAGAATTTGTAAACGAGAAAATGAGAAAAATACTGGAAAAGAAAGGAATTGAACACCAAAGAACAGTACCATACCTACACGCCGGAGCAGAATGGGAAGGCGGAAAGGGAAATGCGCACAATAATGGAGGCCGCCAGAACAATGCTCCATGCGAAAAGGCTCAACAAGGAGCTATGGGCCGAAGCTGTAAATACAGCTGTTTTCGTACTAAACAGAACGGGCGCAAGTCCGGTTGAGAACAGAACACCCTACGAACTGTGGACCAACAAAACTTTCGATATAACTAATCTGCAAGTATTCGGGAGTGAAGCATATGTCCACATTCCTAAACAGAAAAGAAGCGAATTAGACTCCAAAACTCGACAAGGAATTTTCGTGGGATATGAAGACAACACGAAAGGGTTTCGAATCTACATGCCAGACAAGGGAAACATAGAAACCGCTCGAGACGTGATATTCATAGAAAACAGTGAGAAAACGGAAGCAAACGATGAAACAAAAATAGAGTTTCTCGTCAGCTATCAACAAAACGAAGAGCCCCCAACTCTGGATGACCGAGAGGAAATAGAACTTCAAGAAGAAAGCCTTACCGAGGACGAACCCAACGAAGAGATGGGCAGCGAGGAGGAGTACTACTCGGATGCCGAGGACAGTGAAGAAAGCTCCGAGACTCCGCCAACCCCGGAGCCAAGGAGAAGCCAAAGAGAAAAAAAGAAGCCAGCTTGGCTAGACGAGTACGAGACAGGCCTACTTGGGATGACAACAGAGGATGAACCACAAACATATGAAGAAGCCATGCAGAGACCAGATAGAGACAGATGGCAGGAGGCTGTCGACGCAGAACTAAAGGTGTTGAGAGAAAACAACACATGGTCAGAGGTTGAAGTATCACAAGCAAAAAATATAATAGATAGTAAATGGGTATTTAGAGTAAAGAGTAGCCAAAAAGATACACAATATAAAGCTAGGTTAGTAGCAAAGGGGTTTCAACAAAAAGAGAAAATAGACTTCAAACAGATATATGCTCCAGTAGTTAAAATGAATACTGTAAGAATTTTTCTATGTGTAGCTAATCAACAGGCACAACCGGTCCATCAAATGGACGTGAAGGGCGCTTTCCTGTACGGAGAAATAGAGGAAGTCGTATACATGAGATTGCCAGATGGAATAAATTCAAAGGGCAAGGTCTGCAAGCTAAACAAATCCATCTACGGGTTAAAAAAATCTCCTAGGTATTGGAACACCAAATTCGATACTGTCATGAAAAATGAAGGATTCAAAAGGTCAGAATATGACTATTGCCTGTATACCAAAACTGAAAATAACAAGACGGTAAACTTACTGCTGTATGTAGATGATGTGCTGATATTTGGCTCTGACGAAACAATGGTAACTACATTAAAATCACAATTAAACAAAAACTTCTCCATGAAAGACATGGGTCAGGTAGAAAATTTCTTGGGAATGAACATTAAACAGAACATAGCGAAGGGAGTAACCATTGTAAGTCAAGAAAAATATCTTACTCAGGTATTAGAACAATATGGAATGAGTGACTGTAAAGGAGTAAGCACACCAATAGACAAAAACTGTGATTTTGAAAACTTTAAGAGAGAAAAATCAGAAAATCAGGAAATAGAAAATAAATGTCGCAAGCTGATAGGAAGCCTAATGTACGATATATGTAGTACAATAATATTTCTAAGTAGATTTCAAAATTCAGCCAGCGAACAATTGTACAAAGCTCTGAAACGCGTCCTAAGATACATTAAAGAGACAATAAAACTGAGCCTAGTCTATAAGAGAACTGATAATAAGGATGTAATAGTAGAATACGTAGATGCAGACTGGGGAGGGGACGTTACAGATCGAAAGTCGACGACTGGCTATTGCTTTCTATTATACGACAACATCGTCTCGTGGTGTTGTAAGAAACAGCAATCCGTGTCTTTGTCGACAACGGAGGCTGAATACGTAGCCTTAAGCTTAGCAGCCAGCGAAGCATGTTGGTTAAATGGCATAGCATCGGATTTAAGATTAACAAAAAATAATGAACTCACGATTACAATCTATGAAGATAACCAGTCGGCGATAAAAGTAGCTTACAACCCGGAACATCACAAAAGAATGAAACACATTGATATAAAATATCATTTTGTTAGAGAAAAGGTGAGCCAGGGCTTAATAAAAATTGAATATGTTAACACAAATGAACAAATAGCCGACATGTTCACCAAAGCATTAGGCAAAGAAACGTTTATAAAACTTAGAAATAAGATAATGACTCCGAAAGAAATTTAGTACCTAAAACTAGTCAAAAATAAGAAAGAATATTTTCATCGAGGGGGTGTGTTGAAACGAGCGATGAAACGATCTCGATATTTAGGATGATCGATAGGTCGAAGGGAGAAAAGAGAGGGAGCAGCTACGGCTGGTAAGACAGTAGAGTAGGCACCTTAGCCGCAACAAGTCGCTAAACACAAACCCGTGTAATTTACGATATTAATAAATACGATTGTCATAATTAAACACCGGTGCATCATTCAAATATCCCAAAATCCACAACCTAACAACAAAAACAACACATTTTGAGCATAATCCCGTTCGATTTGAGATTAAAATAGCTGAAAATTGACGAATCTCCGTTACTCAAAACATGGTGACACTTTGTACCGACATTTCACCGAGTAGGTATACGTGTAAACCGAGCGGTGGGACTCTCTGCTTTACCGTGGCGAAGGGGTCCCGGCAGTGGCCTTGAAACGTTTCACTTCGCCTTAACATGGAAAAATGTGGAAAATGTGACCAGCCGAAAGAAAGAGATAGCAGCGACTGGCGGCGGCCAATCGACCACGATTTTGCGCCGATGAGACAGCTGCCGTGTGAAAGAAAGAGAGCGGGATACATCCTGCACATCTTCGACGTACTGAGCCATCTCTCGGACATTGCGAGAAGTAGGAAAACATGTGATTCCGAGTGCTTGATAATAGTTATTATTATTATTGACTAATCAAAGATAATTTCAGATGATCGTGTTCGGCATTCCAATCGTAATGGCGCGCTGGTACGTTTTTTTGCGTCAATGATGCGTAGGCCTCGCTATAATAGTCAAAATAAGTGACACGCCCACATTTTACGATGTATAAAAAGTAAGTTTTGGTTGATTTCCTCTTGAATCATCGTCTACTAAACGGACAATTAATTTGGGATCACTATTTGTGAGAAAAACGAGAAAATAGTTTATGTCGGTAAAAATCAAGTCCTACCTCTCCACCCCAAATCCGCCGTGGGGTCAAATTGCCCCAACTTTCAACTTTGGTGCTAAATATCTGTATTTGGATGGCTTATGATGGGGTTCTGCATACCATGTACCCTAGTTTGAAGTTTCCGCTACAAGTGGAGAATGTGAATTCGTGCCGGAAATCTTCAGTGTGTTCGTGGCAGCCGTCGCGTAACATCGCGCGCTCTCGTACGTCAATTTCACCCGGGTGTGACTGAGCTGAGTGTTTTTATAAAAAAAAAATCTACTTTTTGTAAAAATTGGCGTTATAAAACGTAAGTATGACTTTGGTAACCCGTTTTGTTTTTTTTTTTTTTGTAATGATGTTTACGGCGTTATTCGCACTCAGATGGCATACAACTTGCTTAGAGAGCAATTACTGCACAATGATTTTGGTGGCGAGACCTCTGAAGATGAGTTAGATCACGTCTTATTCTATGTCCGAAGCAAGTGAATACGAACTTTCTCAAGGTGAAATGGACGCCGAAGATGAGACGACGAACCAACCCGTTTCGCAGTCACGCGCTCGCAGTCGGCCTGTCACCCAACGCAGGTGGGAAAATGGCTTCGTTTGGAGTACGAAAGAGGCGCTCGGGTATTATTTGAAAATCTCAAAAATTGTCGCAGGAACTTCGTTTGTTTGCAGTAATAACATTTTCCGTTTTCTAGATCGAGCGAATGAGGCCAAGCCTGTCCGCATTCCCCGGGCCTTATAAGGGGGCGGCATTACGTTGCAACGAGTTGGTGGAATTTTGGAAACGATGAAAATGATCTTAAGAGATGTTATTCCCATTATTTCTACCATGAAATAATAAAAAATTGATGAATCTCCAAGCGTTCTGTGTTTTGTGCCGACTCCAAAATAGACCCGCTTCAGATGTCGGAATAAATACCTTTTTTGAAACTCCCACTATTGAGCTATTTCTTTTTTTTTCAAAGTACCATATCTCATAAGTATAATCACCCAAAATTTTTTCAATAAAAAATTGAATAAAAAAGTTATGAATATTTTACTGAAAAAGTGCATTTTTTATACATTCACAACCTCATGTTTATTTTTTACAAATTGACTTTTGCTACATATTTTACAATGTCCAAAGTATGTCCCATAATTTTCTGACAAAAATCAGACGGATACTTTTTGTACGGCAGCCATTTAAAAACCAGTTGGGTCAATTTAACCCAATGTGACTATCACGTGGATCTACAGAGGTGTGACTACGGAGGGTTAAACGGTTCGCCGGTCAATTACATATAGAAATATGTTGACAGGCAAAGAAGATCCAATATTAAAAGAATAATATGATGTGACGCGGTTGGGTATGCGACCTTGACATTCTAATAGATTCTGCCATGGACGAGTCATACGAAATATAAGATACAGGAAATAGTACTTCCAACATCAATAAATTTTCACGGCGTCAAGGCGTGGAATGGCCTGCAAGCCGGAGGGCAGTGATGGGTCTGATCGGGGGATATCCAGAAGTAGTATGGATGATCAAGGGTAGAGATGGGTTTAGTCCAGCTTCACGTCTACGGAGCGTAAGACACGTGCGGCACGGAAACTACCAGCCCAACGGCCAGGATAGCGAAAACAATGGAACAAAGAACCTGGGAGACGAGAATCACTAGCCTGACCACGTGGACAACGTCGTCCACAGAGCCAAGGCATTAGGCATGAGGCACGAGAATCACCAGCCAGCCGACCTGAATAGAGAAAAGTACGAAGCAGAGATGCCATATAGAACGACATTGGGAGGTGCTCGAAAATCGCGTATACCTATATCGAATTCACAGGCAAAGTTTATAATATGTCGTGGCCACTGTTGGCTGGAAAGGCTTGGTACGTGACTAAGCAGCGCACGACCCCTCCCCTCCCCCCTGCCCATTGGAAGGACGGACGAAAATTGAAAGGATAAATTTGGAGACCTGGTTAGGGCTCCTAAGACTAAATTCTACGCACAGCATTTTCTGTCTTTCAGTGACACGGGCTCTATTTTGCGTGAATTCCGCAGTCTCGGCCTAGCGAAGCAGCGGCGCAATATGCTATTCCGGCTGGTCTGACTGCAGGCATGCTTGTGGAACACTTTACCAGCATTGGAGGTGTCGATCTCCCAACTGTGCCAGTGAAAAACATTGCTCTGGATTTGACATTTGATGATGGTCGCTTTTATTTTTTGCACATCACTTCTGCACAACTAGCTGATCTCCTGTTTGTTTCCAAGATCGAGGCACGTGGCCCTGACATGATCCCAACTTCGTTCTTACGTCTCTTCATGCCATTCATCTTTCCGTTTTTGCTCCACCTATTTAACGACTCGCTCGTGTACTCAGTCTTCCCGACAGTCTGAAAACGAGCGATCATTCAGCCAGCTGTGAGTAAGGACAAGAACCCCACTGCGGCTAGTCATTACCGGCCGATATAGATACAGATACAGAATATTCTGTGCACTGTATCCAAAGTTCTCGAGAGAGTCGTCCACAGGCAGCTTATGAAATATGTTAAGGAGCATTCCTTATTATATTCCTAATCCCTACCAAACCGGCTTTCGGAAAAGACTCAGCGCCCAAGCCGCACACGCAAGCTGTCCGATGACATTTGGTTAGCCGTCGATCAGCGCTCGGTCACTACCTTGGTACTGTTCGACTTCTCTCGAGCCTTTGATAGGGTGCGACATGACCTACTCGACAAGCTCAGGGCTGTGGGTTGTTCTGTCTCTGTCGTCAAATAGTATTTTTCGTACCTCGGGGGTCGTCAGCAGACAGTTCGCATGCCCGACGGATCCTGCTCTGCCTGGACTAACGTCACTGCGGGGGTCCCACAGGTATCGGTCTTTAGTCCTTTTCTTTTCAACATCTTCATTAACGATCTCCCGGGGGTGCTTAAACACTGCAAACATCAACTATATATACTGATGACCTTCAAACTTATCCCTTCTGCCCCCCGGGGGAACTCGATAACGGGATTAGACGTGTCTGTGAGGATGTCAGGGCCGTCACACAGTGGGGCCAAATCCCAAAAAGCTGGCCAAAAGTCGAAAAATAAAATTTAATTTCCGTGAATTTTGAGTCATGAGCTAGTTTGAGTAATAGTCAGAAGGTCGAAGTCTAGACTTCAGTGGGGCCTATCCCCTATACCTGCTATTGTAATTCAGTTGACAGGTAACCCTCAATCCAGCTAGACGTGTCGCGCGAGAACCGGAGTTTCGAGCTATATGTTCCAAGGGGACGCCAAATCGTTATACATTGATCCATCTCAAATATTAAAAATGGAATCGACAGCTAAAAGTAAGTATAATATTATCATGTATTACTAATTTAATAATAATAATTCATGTGATAGCAATAAACGAAAGTTTTGTGCCGAAATAAACGGAAAATTACAACTTAAAATTTCAAACACGCAACGATCATCTTGTTAGGAATAAGTTAACGTATAAGAAAGTTATGATGTTATACTAGTTAGATTTTTGCAAATGCTTGATGTTGGCGGTCAAGAAGATGAAGACGACATCTGAGGCCAGATGTCAGCGCAGGATGGCCGAATGTAGTATCGAGTAAAAATTGAAGACGAAAGTTAGCTTACGTTAGAGTTAAGTAGTAGGATATGTTTAGGTTGTAAATCTTAGGGTTAGGGCCGAGGCTAGGCGCCGGTATGACCGTTGACAATAAAAGAGTCTAGGTAGAAGAACTGCAAGAGTCTAGTCAAGACGATTGCCAGACTTAGAAATAAGGAATGTGTGGGAAAGCGAAAATGCGTGCGAACAAACAAGGGATGAGTTTGCATGGAAGTATGGATGAAGTGTGCAGAGGGGAAGGTTTTGGGTCTTGGAACCAGACTTGTCTCGAGTGCAACCAGAGGCAGATTTGACCTGACCATCATCCTGTTAAGACGTGTGCCGGAGCTGAAACGATTTTAAGACGACGATTCAAATAAAGATTACTTATTGTTATAGTTTAATCAGAACTCCTTGTATTCATTACTCATCCTAACATCCTCGATCACCTTGAAACCCACACTTAGTATTTTATACTACATAAATGAACTTTTCCAGTAACTGTGGAACTACGTAACTCATGAAATTGAATCGATCGATAAAATAACAAAGTTAATACAATTACTTTAGAAACTCCAGTCTGGCATGACACAAACGTATCACCATGGAAATTAAAAACCTCATTGGGTTGACTTTGAATTAAAGTTTATTATCAGTTTGATTCACCGTCACCAAGTTGACTGGCCATACACACAACAAAAAAGTAAATGTCCAAGTCTATCTCAAGAATGTTACAGCATCAGAAAAGTTGTGATGCAAATTATGATGACATGCGATTAGAATCCAACACAAAAACAAGAGATTGATTTTCATCATGAGGAATATCTACAGCATCCTAAAACTCGAAAATCTATGTAAACTTGAGGCAACAACACGTGCTTTTATTGCTGCTGTAGCAATAATGATGTTTTATTAAGTAGCAATAATGAAGTGATCGAGACAGTGATGGTGTAGTGCTCCTGGCAACGATTCTAGGCGAACCGACTGATAACAGCAGCACCACCTGCTATCTAGCTTTTGAGACAAAGGCAGTCATTATCCTCTAGACCGCCTCATATCGTCACACTCGTTTACACCCGCACCAGGACTCACCATCCGCTTAGACAACCGACTCCCAAAATCTTCCCACATTCGGCCAGTCCATTCCGGTCGCCCTCGATACATATCTGTAACATTCTATCTTCCAAGGAAATAAATGCTTTATCTTACTTTCGTAAGAGAAATGGCCTTCAATCAACTCAACTTGACACCACCGATCTCGGATTGATCAGTTCCGATCGATAATGGCAAGTCGCCTCCATGTGCATTTCAAAGTTCGCGCTCCCTTATTGCAAGGGATGACTGATTTTGTGTAGTCATGACCTTCGCCTGAGTTTGACCCCTACTAATTCGCGAACCCCGCCGACTCGACCCATGGTCCAGCTTCCGTCCAGGGCGCCACTCTGTGTGAGGCCGACCATTTCCTCACACTTAGAGCCCGTGACCTCAATCAACATTCATAGCTTTGCCTGAGATCAGCGACTAGTACATCAGACTCCGACCGATAAGTCGGCATTCTCAGCCCGTGCAAGCCTTAGAGAGTTAAGGTTGGACTCACCAACAGTGCTTCGTGGCACCAAACGTGACCCACTTCCGCATAGCGTCCACAGCTACTATGCTCCGTTAATTCAGCGACTTTTTTGAGATCACGCAAATCCTGCACTTCGTGGCGATCGTTTCGTCACTTGGCAGCACTGCTGTCACCTTGAATGGTCCCTTCGTCTTGGCAGCCAATTTTTTGCTCTCTTCTGTGGTGGGTGGATTGGATGACACCATTACTACATTCCCCACCGAATACTTAGGCACCTCAAACCTACGAGTTTGACTGGACTAGTGTGGGAGGGGATAGCTATCTTTTCAATGTGATATAACAACCCAGGCTTCCGTCCTGACGTGGACTTGTAATACAGGTAATTAAGACAGACATTGACATATTTGGATATAAATTTTCGTATCCCCATGAACCAATAATTTTCTTGTACTTTTTCTAGCGTTTTCTCTAAGGCGAAATGACTCTGATTGTGACAGAATTTGACTACGTTGAAACGAGACATTCGTGGCACCAGCCACTTATTTCCACTGTTTGTATGTTCTGAATCTATTGGAGTTTCATCTTGAGATTCATAGTCGAACATTCTTTTTCTTCTTCGGTTTCTTGTTTGTTGAAATACTGGTGAAATTTCAGCTTTTTTGGCAATTTCTTTTGCTACGATTACAGCTGATGTGTAGCCAGTATCCCTGTATTCCTTAATAAATTGGCAACATTTGTGTGATAGATTCGTTGCATTTAACAAGTCTGTCGATTCTGATTGCAAGGATTTGCTAACAATATATATTTGGTACAGTAAATCATACCAAATCACAAGAATGAGCAAAAATTCATATTGATCCATGTGTTGGGTGAGAGACCTGGCTTCTGAAGCAGCAACGGGGTCGGTACTTTCCTCGTATTGTTCTTGTAGCGCATCTCTCACTTCAGTATACTGATACTTAACAGCTTGAAGGCTTGAGACTCTGCTTTCCCAACGTATCTCACAGACTTTTTTTTAATGTGAGGGCTTCTATGTTTTGAGATTACTTCCCATCTTTTTGTGGAAGAGGCGAAAAAAACGAACAGCCGTTGTATAACCCCGAACAACGACACTGATTTAACTGAAGTTTTATCAGCGTCAGAAACAACCAAGTTTAAGTTGTGACAACCGCAAGGATTAAAAAAGGCCCTTGGAAATTCTCTGGTAATACCGCTTTGGACGCCTTTTCGGTTCCCCACCACATTGGCGCCATTGTCATAACCTTGGCCCCTGCAATCATGCATGTCTAAATCATGTTTCCTTCTCACCTCATCCAGAAATAAACCTGTGAGACCCTAGCCACTGGAGTCCGATACTGGTGTGTATGTAACAAAACATTCACGTATGCAATTGTCGTCAATATCAAAAAATCTAAATGTGACACTTAACTGTTCAGTGTGGCTGATATCAGGTGTACAGTCTAAAATGATTGAAAAATACTTAGATCGCTTTATTTTCATGATGATAGTATCTCTTACTTCATTTCCAAGTAATTCAATCAGTTCATTTTGAATGTTTTTGCTAAAATAATAGTTTTTTCGTTCCTGATTAGTGATACTGCGTAAATGTTCTATCATGACGGGGTCAAACTTGCCCAATAGTTGAACCAAACCTAGAAAATTTCCGTTGTGTGGAGTATTTAAAGTGTCAGAACGTCCTCTGAAAGCCAAATTATTTTCTGCCAAGAATAATGTAATTGCCACCATTCTCTCAAGTATTGCTTTCCACTTTTGTCTTTCCTCATCTATTTGTTTCATTAAATGTTGATCTACTCCAGTTTGTCCTCCTAATCTTTTTGTAGCTTCCAACCACATACATGTTGCTGACTGATGATCCTTGGAAGTCTCATGTTTTTGCAAGGCTAATGAAATATGGGCCCAATCATCATAACCCTCATTTGCTAAACTTGATATTGACTTTCGGCGAAATAAATAGCAATATAAGCAAAACACTTTTGAAGAAGATTTTGAATAAACAAGCCATTTCCTGGCATATTTTTCTCCATTCGGCATTATTCTTTGAAAATGTTTATTTGAAAAATGGCGACCTTTGTCGTTGTGCGGATAGTCTTCTTCATTGTCCAGTTAGCTATTATTATTATTAGGCCCTCGCAATACTATTTCATCAACTACCCTATTTGGTAGAGGATTTGGCCATTTAGCTATATCTTCTGAAATGTTTAATAGTAAATCTGATTGGGGAGTCATTCCTGTCTGCCAATTGGAAGGTCCCAGTACTGATGCATATGAATCATCACGATGCTGTGAGAATGAATCATCGTTAGAGTTAGAGGGTTCGTCTTTGCCAGCTACAGGTGCAACAGCAATAGATGATGTTGATGAAGTAGGAATTGGAAGATCTGTAATTGAAATATTTTCGTCGACTGTTGTTGGACTATTGTCGGTATTGGCACCTACTAATGTGTGGCTACGGTCTATGACTTTGACAAATTTTGCTAATTGTTTTGCACTTTTTTCATTTTCGGTTACTTTTTGTTTTTTTCTCTTTAAGTTTTGCGAACCTGATAGTTTTTTATTTCCTTGTAACATTTCTATTTTTGTTGATTCCGAAACAAAAATGGTAATAACATATTTGCATCGACTTTTAAATAATCATATAGGTACTACAATTTTAATTTTGTTTTAATCTAGGTAACTGCATCCAGGTAGGAAATGAACATTGGGCAAGGCTTGGCCCAGTAGTCATGCCAATGTTCCAATAGCCTTGGCGCGGGCTTAGGTCGATAATTTCTTCTTAATACTAACAATTTTTTGTTGATAATTCTTTGAAAAATTTTAAAATAATTATTACTACTAATAGTAAATACTTGAAGTATTATTTATCATTGGATATTATTTATAAGAAATCAATATATTTATTAACTATTGCAGAAAAAAGTTTTAATTTTTCAATGAATAGCCTGAGCTCTTTTGCTATCATAATATTGCATTAACTTATTAAATTACTTAAGTACTTTAACTCACAAGTCGACAAATATTATTAATTAAATCGTAGACAAAACTAAAAAATAATAAAATATTATAATATTGTATATATTAGTATAATTACAATATAAACTCAATACATTGATTTAGTAAAATATTTGAAAACTTGAGACTTACCTGTTGATGTATATTAAATAGATCTTAGAAAGAAGACACAGAATAACAAAATATTATATCAACTAATATTATTACTATATAACAACTAATTCTTTTTTCGTAGAAACCTTAGCTCAATTACTTGCCTCGGCTGGTTACAAATAACGCAAGTGTGCCCCGCCGCGCAGCCGCGCGCCTCTCAAAAGGCGCCGACAAACTTTTATTTTTCGCTTGAAATCGTTTTTCGCATTTGACATTTTGGCGCCCCTGTCCACCTAGCGCCTAGAGCGACCGGTCCTCTCGCTCTACCCCAGGGCCGGCGCTGCCTAGGAAAGCTCTTAAGAGACTCATTTTCTCCTGCTGGAACTTTTCTCGAACTGAAGAACTCCAAGTTTCCTGAACAGACCTTTATCTTCACTGACGGATCCAGAACCACCGACCCTCCCAAAGCCTCTACTGCGGTGGTTGCATAGGGCCTAGACGTGTCCATTCAGATTGCTTTAAAAGAACATTTTTTTATTTTCTCGTCAGAAGCGTTCGCCATTAGCGAGGCTTTAGATCTTGTCAAAACCAAGACGGTGGCGGGAAAGAAGGCTGTTATTTTCTCGGATTCCCTCAGCGTAGTTGAAGCTCTTAGCGATTTGGGAATTACCAACTGCGAAAACTGTCAACTGTATTATTCTAGCTGTAAAACAGGCCTTTGCCGAACTCCTCGAACTCGACTACTCTATTTCGCTTGCATGGATCCCGTCTCACTGCGACACTACTGATACTGAGGCGGCTGATTCGGCAGCCCGCACAGCCCTCTTCTTGGATCCTGCTCGGGACGAGCTGTATGTTTGGACGGATCTCGATTATCCGTATATATTTTTTAAAAAATCGGCCAAAGACAATTCAAATTTGCTCATTATGGAACAACTAACAAGAGACAAATAAGGGAGTTAGATTTTGCTAGGTGACTGGTGAATTTTCTTTTTCACGTGGCTTCAAGGCCTGCTATTAGGTCGGACAAAGATTTCTCTAATTGTTAGGAATATATCAGATCACTGCTCCACCAGAGCTCACTTATACAGGATGAACATAATATCGGACACCTCTTGTAGCTGCAGATTCTGGTCCCAATCTCTCAATCATCTAACATGGGAATGCCCAGAATTAGATACGGCTAGAATTAACGGTTTAATTCAATTTCTTTCCATATACAACAATACATAATGTTTCTGTGTAATCCTGTTGAAGTCCCTTATCCTCCTATTTACTAGATGTTTGGTATGTGTCTCCATAGTGTTCGTTTATTTCCCCCCCTACTTGTACCACCAGCCTTCCGGGACACAGTCTTGCTAAACGGTTTTACTCCAAGCCCCCATTTCCACCCTGAATGGACTGATCTAGGGAAAAAACCTAGCGCCAAAAAAACATAGTATTTGGTACTGATCTCGTACCGTTAGTTCTCAGAGGATATAACCAATAAGGAAAAGAAGAAGAAAAAGAAGAGTGTAAGGTTTGTGGCACGAGCTGAGAGCAATGGTACTGCCTATCCGCCCATGATAAACGCGATATTTTTCGTCCCAGCTGCAAAGAAAGCACAACATACTATTGCGCATGCGCACATCGTGAATACTCTTTACACACAGCAACTTTACGTCATAATTTCTTAATTCATTTGTATTTTCTTGCAAAAGGTACGCTTTCTCGTAGCGATATTTTTTACAATAAAAGAGCAGATTTGCCTTTGACATTGTTCAAAATGACGTTGCAAATCCAAGCAGCGGTAGGTTTTTATTTATCATCCAAAGCACGACGTCATTTTTGAACCAGGCATTGGTTGAATTGCGTCTTTCTGGATCCAACAAAGTATGATATGGTGCTCGAGCTATTACTATTACGGCTTTTTATTACCAGAAATATTTCTTAATTTCTCAAAAAATAGCTCTATGATTCATGTTGAAGATGAAAAAAATTAAAAATGTATTGACCAAAAGACGAATACTACATCTATTATCTCATTTACATATTTTTACTTCAATGTTTTCATAGTTATCGTTATAAATCCAATTTTCAGTAATTTACAATATTTATACTATTAATGTCGTTATGTTTAATGAACTACCAACAGACTACTTAAAAAATGTTGACTTAAAAAATATATCAATAGTCTACACTACTGTCAGGTACTGCATCGCTTGCGTTGGGTAAGAGTCTGCAAGAGTATCGCCTAAGAAAATTTCGTATCTGCATCTTTTTCCTATGACATACGGATAAACTCCTACCATACAAGCGAAGATTATGTTAAAATTTTTTGAGGTCACGCCATTCCAAAGATTTTTCTCAAGTGTTCATGTAACACCGCTCCTGCAGCACGCTTTCGAAGGGAAATAAAATTCAATAATCTTTTATTCCTGCAGATAAACGAAAGTTACCATTTCCCTCCATCGGACATCATTTTTAAGTACTTAACATATCATTTAACGTTTTTCACGATGTCGTATCGTTTTCTGTTGACGAGTTAGGACCGTCGTATATATTTGGTAATAACGTTAGAACGCTTTGTCAAATTGTAATTTTATCAGCACGAACATGTTTCTAAAAGATTGACGCATCACCAGTAAAATCCTTATATTCTACTGATTTCTTCTAAGCGAGTGACAGGCAGAATTGAAGTTGAGTGTCAATTCAATCGCCGGAAATGACAAATTCTTGAAGAATAGAAGAAATCTTCAAGCTAAAGAATGCTTCTTGTCCCATGTATTGACGATTTTTTTTCAACGAGTTACACTCTTCGAAAGCTAGGGCTTACGAATCTTGAAACCGATAGTAGATATACATTTAATTGACGCGTACTTAAATCTGTATTTACTATTGGAGTGTCTTGTATAGCGTTGAAGGCCAGGTTTTTTTTGTTATTTCTTTTGTTTTCTGTAGACGTCCTTTTAATTATAATTTAAAGTAATGAGCTTGATATATTTTCAGAAAATTTATTTTACATTTTCATGACAGTGTTCAATAGTGTATACTGTGTAAAACGTCCATTTTTTTTTATAACTTACATTATATGTATAATAATATTAATATGTTACAATTTGTAAGTATACGAGTATTCGAAGTTATTCGACTCGCCCAATACCTGACTTGTTA
Source organism: Macrophya alboannulata (assembly GCA_949628255.1). Lineage (NCBI taxonomy): Eukaryota > Metazoa > Arthropoda > Insecta > Hymenoptera > Tenthredinidae > Macrophya > Macrophya alboannulata. The sequence goes on from OX451208.1 coordinate 24,052,445, forward strand.
CAAAGCATTTGCACACGCGTAATTGTTTCGGAGCTAAATATTGTGTATAAAAATGGCATAAACAAAACGTTGCAATATGATAGACTTATCTCGATAAATTGTGAATAGCTTTAGAACATCAACGACATAATTAATGTCTGGTGAAACTTGCTTCTTTCGTGCAGTCATGTATATTCATAGGTATGTTGTATGTATATTCATGAGACACAATTCCTTTGGTTGCAGTGATGGCTTATTACAATGTATAATACCAAATTATCGTATACATTTGCTTTAGATCTTTCAAAGCCGGCATTTAAGCTCTCTATCGATATGACTCAACAGTAAAATATAATTAAATTATATATTTGTGAAGGCCGTCATAGTATACCGTAAATATTGCAGTAAATCTAGAATAGTTAATAAAAATCGTCAAAAATATCTTACCTAAGAAATGCTATTATCAACCGATGAAACATTTAAATATTATGTTTATTATTCTACTGCAATAATGTAAATAATCGTAGATGTTCTTTATTCCTGTATAACAAAGTATTGTAATCAATGAGGTGAGCGCAGCGATACGCTAGTTGCGTACTTAATCCGCAAGCACAGTTCTCGTGTTGTCGCGCGCGATTCTGTAGATATCCAACTAACGTGTACCATCAAGTCTTGGCCAGTGTTGGGGCATGACTACAATTACAATTTGTAAAGAAACTACATAAAAATTAATAATCACATTTGTAATTTGAAATTAAAAATAATTCAATTACAATTAAGTTACGTATTTATTTTCAATCCAATTATACCTTTAAAAGGAAATTAGCAAAGTAATTGGCTGTATTTAAAAATGTCAAATATGATTGGAGCGATCATTTAAGAGTAAATATCGGTAAACTGCCGATGTCTTTCAAAGACTATGGGGGTGGGGAGGATACTGGGTACGTTTTGGAATACACAAAACAGGATATGAGTGAAAATGGGAAATCGGTAGATGAAGATTTTCACCAAAATGAGATTTTTTTATGATTTACCCCTCGAATGCTATTGAGAAATATTGAGAGTGGGAGACGACGATAGGCGGAATATTCATGGATTCGTGGCAGCACGAGTTTGCTATTTATTTCAAAAGGTATTATTGTTCGTCGTTAATGTACGACTAACTACGACGCATAACATTCAACAAGCTATCCGCAATGCCCGAGTGTAGGTGGATGCTTCGGAAAGTTTCTAGGACAAGATCCACAGAACTTACCGGAAGCAGACCATTATCACACTGTGGATTGGTCTTGCACGACCAAAACCATTCCAAAACTCAAGATTCAGATTAGAATTTGAACAGATCCCAAACTGGCCGTAAGTACTCTTGCGCAAGTTCTAATGGTTTCTTCGTTATGTAGCCTTCATAAGCTGGCCCTTCAAGCTGCTTGCGACTGCAAGCAGTGCTACTTAAGTATAGTGTACTCGCCTTTGCCCATAGATAACTTATACCCATACCCCCGTGCGTACCGATATTTACTCGCACCAGGACCCTGATTCTAGAAACGTATCCAACTGTATCACAGGCGTATCAGCCGACTTTCCGTTTAACGCTGTTCTCTGATTGGTTCAAACGGCGTATACCACCCGCGAAACGATTCGATAAGTTTCTAGAATTAGGGTCCAGGATTGTTCCGATTACACCTAACAATTGTAATTACTAATTAGAGCGAATCAATTTCCTAATTACTTGAAGAAATAAAAAAATAATTTATGTCGCTAGAATAATGCTGCGAATTACGTTTAAAGATTGTAATCAGATGTAAAATATATACTAATTACATTACGCAATTGTAATTCGGATGAAAATAAATGCTAATGAAAATTGTAATTAGACATTCAATTTTTCTTGGTTACAAATCACAAATGTCACCAATAATTGATTTTCTTCTCATTACAAATTAAATATGTGATTAGTAATTTATTTTTCCCAAATTACAGATCACAAAGTACAAATTACAAATGCAATTAGTGATTTGCAATTAGGTAATTATAAGTTCGCCTAGCACTGGTCCAGGCTGCTCATTATAATGAAGTCTTAAAATCTCCGAACACAAATACTTTCTGGTTTGGCAGTAGATAGCCAATTTATATTTTGTTCTAAAAGCAAATAGGTAAGTTAAAGAGAAAACATAATAATATCATTGCAGGTTAATACTTTACTATCACAGATTGTTGGCAAGTTGATGAAGATACTCAATACAGATATAATGATGAATGATGACGTTCAATAGGAAAGGACAACTGGATAAGTAAAGAATCGCTCAATTCACTGTGCACAACAAGGGCAAGATAATGAATTATTTGTGGAAAACGTACTAGTGGGTGTACTAATTCATTATCGATGACTATGAATACTAAATAACTTACAGTAGTTATCTGTAATAAATTGGGAAACCCAATAGAATTTTTCCTCTAAGGGATTGACCACGGAGAATTATGGACCGTGAATTTCTGGGGAAACCGAACGGTACGCAAGCCTCAGTCTCAAGCATATATTAGCTTTTCCCACAAACTCACGGGTATACCTCGTATAAAAATTTTTGTCGGAAACTTTGAAGTTTCATGCGCTCTATTCAGAATTCAAATAATGTCCTATACCTATAGAAAGAAGATCAGTGAGGAGACTCGCGTTTCTGGTTTACAAGGGCATACAATTCGATATCAATGAGTTTAATAACACGAATACGAATAGCTTCTAAATGCCAAGTTATAATGACGGATATATTACTTTAAAGGAAGTTGGGTCAGGCACCAGCCAATAATTATCGATCCCATTATTGCAGTAGATATAAGAAAATCATGTTCCATACTTCCTACACGATGCAAAATATAATCAATGATTGGAAAAGCTATTTTAAAATAATAATAAAAATTGCACACATTTATATAACAATATATCTTATCAATGAGATTATCGCAGAACACAGGTAATTGAAATATCTCTGGTGCAAGTTATTTCGTCATATGAAAATTTGTATTACAATCTGATTTGATGAAAGAAAAATAAACAAAAACGCTTAAATAATACTTTCCTTTGATAATATTCTATCACTATATTCGTACGCTAATAGTGCATCTTAAATACAAATCTTAATTATTTTTTACAGATTATATAACAAAGCAGTTGCATCTCAATCCCTCTTAATATTTCCTTTCTGTATTGGAAGTTAGCACTATCCAAATATTTTTGGCTAGAACCGCTTTCATATCAACTAACATCTTGACATATTATTAGCATATTTGTGACTATTATACATGTCTAATATGTCTATATGCTACTATGCGTTTTGGATGTTTTTTCACAATTAATACCATTATAAATGAAGGTATATTGTTCAAAACAGAATCAAATTCATTAAGCGCCACGTATCTCATGGTACCAAGCAAAGATATGGATACCTAATCGCTCAACTCAACAGATGTCATGTACTTTTTCATTTTGTCAACGCACAAATTACAGAATACCGATATTCATAAGAAGCTAGTACATGCTACTAAGCAATGATGATTCGTGTAATATCAATCAGCATATCTATTAAAACTGTAGCATTACGTTGACAAAAGCGGTCTTTGCCAGTGGGAAAACAGTATATTATATATAGTTTAAAGAAAATAGACAGATCAATCACCTGCTTTTTATTTTATTCTCGAAAATGAACGATTGTAGAATATTAATATCAATGTAGACAAAATACAAAGATAATCGAAGTACTATATCTGCACAAATTTACATGATACATAGATATAAGAAGCATAAATCGTTGTAAAATTTCATATCCATGCGTATGGTGTTAGAAAAAATTTATGAGTGAAAAGAAATGCAACCTGTTTTTTTTTTGTTTGTGTTTTGCTGTTCTGCTTTGGATCATTTTCATAATTCTATGCTAATTTATTTCAGATCTCCAAATATGAAATAATTAATAAGCTTGTTTTACTGAAGAGAGTTACCAATTCACACGTGTAATTAGAAATATCACAAACTGACGTAACCATGGTCTATAACATAGAAATACAGAATCGCATGCACGAGAGCGCTAATCTTATGTCTAATGAAATTTTACTTACAACACCCACCTACCAAAAAAAAAAAAATTATTTGCCTCTCTGTTTAGCACACAATGCGAAATGTTAATAGGTGAGATACAGACTTGTTACCGTTACAATCCGTCTGCATACGTGCAGCGAAATTTATCGAAACGAAAAACCAGTACATTTGATTTAAGTAGTTACGTGATTCAGAAAACACTCACCCAAAACAAGTCTGTATAAGATCCTAAGAGTTTTTTGTTTTTAATATACAAACCAAATTGAACAGGCATTAAATCATAATCAGAAGGGCGCAATTATGGCCGCAGCTTCACCCCTGCTCGTCGGCAGAGAAGCACATTCATGCCATGCGTTCAAATGCGGATCGTAACATTCTACTGTAGAGATTGTTATCTGAGTTCGATAAAAGTTTATCTCCTGCGATTGATCACCACCTATAACGTACAAACGACCATCGGCTGCAGCAACGGCAGGATATGCTCGTCCCACATTCATTGGAGCAACAGTACTCCATTTATTCTGTAACAAGTCCTTGACTTAGAACAGTTACATGATACTGATCATGAGGTACATTCGCCTCAAAATTGGCGGATTTTTCAAGGACAAGTATGTATTCAAATTGTTTTTTGAACAACCAATTATGTTACAGAAGTTTGCTAGTGCTTTCCAGCATAATCAACTGAACCTCAAGAGTTGCGAAATCTCAGGTCTCAAAGTTGGATGCAGTCAATGTGAAAGCTCCGGTGATAGGACGCTGTTTCGGTTTTACATATTTGGGTCTCCAATTGTTCAGCAAACGATCCTCTGTCCGATGAGGGGACAACTTTTTGATGAATTGATTTTTTGATTAAAAACCGAAAAGTCGTGAAAAAAAAAGTTTGAAGATTTGCCAGTAAAAAATTGACTACTCAAGTCACGATTACAGTATCAAAAAGTTGTCTGGTCATTGGATAGAGATTTCTTCTCTGAACAATTGGAGATCCAAATCTGAGGGATTATTCGCCAAGTGAGCCACCTGAGTCTTTCGATGTCTCAAAAATTTATGAAATAATTTGAGTGTGTTACCTGCGTGAGAAAATTTTTTGTAAATTCTTTTACATTTTTTGGTTGCGTATATTCCAAGTTGAATGCATGCAGCATCCTGAAATTCAAATTCACTTACCTCTACTTAACTTGATAAATTGAGCTCAGGGGAAAAAAGGTTTCGTATTGGGATCCTTGGTAGGGGCGGAGCTTAACATTTTATCTTACATCCAGTAGTTTCTGAGTTGTTTACCAGAGTGCGAACACAAAACTTGTAGGCCGAAGGCTACATTATGGGGGTTGGGGCAGGAAACTCAATCGTACAAGCGCTAGTTCCAATTTAGATCACGAGATAACGTATCGGAATTCTCAGTTTCCCAATCTTCCTTTTTCCCGGCACATTTGAATGCATTCGAACACATTTAATCGAAATAGAACACCGAAGTGTGTGTTTTCACCAATTCGGATAGTTTTGGTTTCATTACAAAAAGTATGAGAATAATCATTATAAAAATCGGAATTTCGAGAAAGTCAAATGAATATAAAATTCTTCTGTATTTTTTTCACTCATTAAAACTCGAACAATGTAGCGCAATGATTTTTTTTCTCGTCTAAATCTGAAGTCTCCACTACAAAAACAGTTATGGACAAATCCCATTTTACATGTAGATTATTCTCATATTTTTTTGTAATGAAAAAAAAAAATGTCCGAATTGGTGGAAACACACATTTCGATGTTCTATTTCGATTAAATGTGTGCAAATGCGTACAAATGTCCCAGGAAAACAACAGAAATAATTCGAACGGAAACCTGAGGAACAAACAAGAACCTTTTATAGGAAACTTTTTTCTCCCTGGACTCAATTTATCAAGTTAAGTAGAGGAAAGTGTATTTGAATTTTAGGACGGGGCATTCATTCAACTTCGAATATACGCAACTAAAAAATCTGAAAAAATTCACAATTTATTTTCTCACGTCAGGTAACGCACTCAAATTATTTCAGAATCTTTGGAGACACCAAAAAACAGGTAGCTCACTTGACAAAGAATCCCTCATATGTAAAATCGAAACAGCAGTTGATCCGATACTTGCATTAAATGCTTTTAGTCTGACTTGCATCCAACTCTGAAATTCGATGTCTCACAACTCTTTTTTTTTATGATGTTTTTTACTTACTTTTACTTCATGATGTTTCAAAAGGTTACAAAATTTCTGCAACAACACTAATCGCTTAAAAAAAAATTTGAACACATGCCAGTCCTTCAAAAATTCCCCTATCTAAGGTGTACCGTGTGTTTGTGAATTCACGCTACAGTATGTCCAGTTGCGGATCGTCGGACGGGTACAGTCGCCCACAGCGTGGGTAACCACGTTACACGAATTTGTTGACATAGTTCACCGTCCGACCGCTAGGTTCGATCCACGTGATCATAAGCTGTGGAGTTCAATACTTCAATGGCACGCTTTGCCGTACTTTTTGAATCTAGCGGTCGAGTGGTGAACCATGCCGACAAATTCGCGTAACGTGGTTACCCACGCGGTGGGCGACTGTACCCGTCCGACGATTCGCAACTGGACATACTGTAGCGTGAATTCACAAACACACGGTATGTGTACCCTGTTAATGTTTCAATGATGTAAGTCTATTGAACTTAATCATTATGTCTATAGTATAAAATGATGTATTTTGTGTTGTGAGAAAGGTAGTTATGTAAAATTCTGTTCGTACGAAAAGCAGGTTCTCACACTACAGTTCTTAGAAATATATACCTTTTCAAATGAATATCTTTCCACAGATGTCAAGACTTCCTGGTTTTTATTTATTCCACCAACAACGTAAATGTAACCATCAAGTATAGCGATACCCATCTGCATGCGAGGAGTGAGCATGGGAGCCAGATATGTCCATTCTCTCGTTACTGGATTATAGCCCATTACATCTTGGCGATGTCTGCTGTTGTGGGTACATCCACCAACGACGTATATCAAACCTACAGGTATTAAAATGTACTAGTACAGAAAGACGAGTAAACCTAGATTGGTCAACAAGCTATGATGTCTGTGAATTTTGTTTACCTTCGTAAGCGACAACACCCATACTAAATCGAGGTTCAGGAAGCTCTCCATCCAGAGCCCAAGAATCAGCTATTGGATCGTATATCTCGATAGAACCACCAATGTCTTCGCCAACCCATCCACCAAAAGCGTATAAACTATTATCTATAGCGCAGAGACCAAATTCGCAACGTGGTTCTATCATACAGGCAATGGATGTCCAAACATTGTCGCGAGGATCGTAACATTCACCATTCGCAATTATACAGGATTCAAGTTCACCACCAACGACATACACTTTGCCATCTAGTAGTGCTACGCCAGGCAATATTCTGCCAATACCAATTGGCGCTACTTCGCTCCATTCTCTGAAAATTTTCAAAAAATACACCATTAGTAATAACCAACTGTGTACATTGTACATTGAATCCAATCCAAGCAAAACTTGTTTCAAAAACAAAACATAAATTAATCATACCCTGTAAATGTGTCGTATTTTTCAATAGTTTCATAAGTACTTTCTGCAGCTCTTCCCCAACTATCAGCTGAAGGTTCTCGTTTTGAGCCACCGATTACTAAAATGTTTTTCTTTGCGCAAAGTCTGGGCTGCTCGTGGAGCGGCACCAGACATCCTTTATTCGTTATTAAATCTTTCAGAACCGATCTGAGGGCTACAATTAGGCTTGCGTCTTTACTGTCTAAGATAACTCTTTCCAAACGTGCTACTGAACAGAGCCGAAGCCTTACGTAACGCAGCACCTCAAACACGTAGCAACGTCTTGCTGGTATGTCATGAACAATCCAGTTATACGCTGCTTGAAATACCTGTTGTATTGAAACAAATCCTTCTTTTGAACAATACACTTTTAACGATTGTGCGGGAGATTTTGTCAGTCCTTTAATAATACTTGGGTGCTGTCTGGCAAATAGTTCATAAGTTCAACAGGATCAAGCCCAAGGTTTGAACCCTTTTGCAAGTGCTTTTTTTGTTCTTTGTTTCAGTTCCATGACACAATTAAGGGGGTGTCTACACTAGGGTGGAGCTAAAAATTTTCTGTTTTTTAAATTGCTATGTCCTTATCACTAAAAAGTAACACCCTGAGAACCCACAAGAAAGCAATTTCTTATAGGACCTTGTCTTGAGAAGCCGAGATCACGATTAAATCTTTAATTCTGAGGTGTATTTTTTGAGGAGTTCTAAACTGAAATATATTGTATCTTTCACTGAAATGCATCTCTCAGTTTATTTTTATAGGAGAACACCCCAGAACTTATTGCGTAGAGGTGACTGTATGTCGAGTTCTACCCACCCACCCGCCTCAGTGTTTATATCAATAATTATGGACAAAATTAATTTTTATCAGGTGTGAAAAAAAATTACTCCATTTTAATGATTATTTTCACACATTATAAATATTAATTTAGTCATTGTTTAACTATCGATATAAACACTGAGGCGGGTGGGTGTATTGTAATACAATAATAAGCTGAGAGCTGCATTTTAGTAGAAGATACGATATTTGAGTGTAGAACTTCACAAGAAAAAAAAAAAATTTAGGATTTCATGATCATCTCGATGACTCAAGATAAGGTCCTATGAAAGATGGCTTACCCGTGTGTTTCAAGGATGTTAAGATGCAAGTTTTTAGTGCAAAGGCCATGGCGATTCAAAAAAGGAAGATTCTTCGCTGCGTCCTAATATGTATACCCCTTGGAAATAATTTTATTCCACTCACGGGTATGCCTTGAAGAAATATTCTATGGACTCAGCTTCTTTACAACCACAACTGCTTACTTGTATTTTCAGACATAATTCCATATTATTTGATATTTTATGGACTTTGTCTCACAAAGATCGAGTGTACCGGAGAAAAAGTGGTGGTTGCATTGTTCTTTGAAAATTTTTGTAATTTTCGTGGCAATATTCTAAAATGATGTAATTTCGGAGCAAAACAATAGTATATGTATAAAGGTGAGGTCAGTCTTCTATTGTTGTGAGCACGTAACAGACTTTGTTTCTGTTCTTACAAAAGAAAAAAGATGGCTTGGTGAAAAATTTTCGAATTATTAAATTAAATTCATGTAATCTAATTGGTTCGCTCTGAAAATAACACCAATGTAAAACATTCAGTCAAAATTTGTAGAAGTTTCAATGAACAATGTAACCCAAACCCTGTGATAACCACTTTTTTCCGGTGCAATTAATCGATGTAAGTCGATTTCCATAAAATCTCAAATAATTTCGGATGATGTTTCAAAATACTTGCAATCGGCTGTGATAAAACTGAGTCAACAGCATAATTCTTTACAGCGTACCAGTGAATTGAACAAAATTATTTCCAAGGGACATGTGCCCCTTAAGGGGTAGTGGAGGCAATTCTGAGAAGAATACGCACATAGCATTAGAACATAAGAAATAAGAAAATTTACTGTGCCGCACAAGATCGTGTAGCTATTGACAATTTTTCATTATGAAGACACTAGGGAGGTATGTTATATTACTTCAACTTAGCTTTCACGACTTTTCTCACAGCTGCAGGATTTAAAAAAAACTTTGGGAATTTCCATTTTTAACGTATTCACCAAGACTCACCCAACCAGCATTGAATTTATCATCATTAGGAACAGTTTTCTTTATAAATCGTATGAAGGGTTTCACTAGTTACAGTTTTTGCATCGTTATTGTGAGTTTTTGTAGAATTCATACCAAATCTTTCCAATTGAAAAATAAAATCATGTTCACCTATGATACTAGCTTACACCCAATTTCCTTGTTATTATCTGATCTGCATGTAAACCTGAATCATCTATCAAATAAAGACCGAATAATCCCTATCATTAGTTGAAACCCTGCTCACGAGAATACATATTAAAATTATAATACTTATAGTTTACCTGGAATTCAGTGTCAATGTGAATATATTCGCTAGATATGAATTTCACTAGTTGTTCTTTTGGAAGATCTAGGAATTCCTCTTCCTGTGATACTTGAGGAAAATTAATTTCAATAAAACGTAAGGCAGTCATCAGCAGGTTCGGCGTGTTATGTGCTTCCGCAAATCTATGCAGAAAATATCTCTGGTCAATGTAACTTTGAAATGTAATTACATACACTGATTCTAAAAGGTAAAAATTTGGATGCTTTACAGCTTACAGGTCGATAGAATTCAAAAAGTAATTGGCATTATAATTTTATCAACATATCTGGTTGTTTATAGGATTTGACTTCCTAAGTTTGGCATGACTTTCCATGAAATGTGAGCTTTTCAACAGGCTTTTCGATGCTTTCGATGACAATCAAAATTTGTCCATATTCCGTATTTGAAAGAATTTTAACAAAAGAGATCACTCGTTCGTTCATATTTCTTCTACATTTTTGCACAAAACGTATTACATAGCGAACTTGTAGTGACACTAGCTTCATCGAATTGTTTGAAATACATAGAAAAAAAATCAGTACATCGAAAACCACGGCTTGAAATATGGTTCAAAGAATCAATCCAGGACGCTTTAAATTTCCATCACAATGTCTGGAACTTTGAATTCTAAATTAGTCTAATTTTCAGTGTAAATTATAGTTTGCTCGAGGTTCAAATTCTGATCAATTGTAACAAGCATAGGTCATCGCCGTGTGAAGAGAAATAGTCAGATCTGGAATTTTAATGCTCTTTTGCTATCCAATGGAAAAATCGGATTTTTGTAATTTATTTATTTTTTTCAGTTCACCAAGCTAAATGCACGCCCATCTTCGGTCTCGGCTTGAAATTTTTGTCTTCTTTTAAAGAATACACTGTCTAAATTTCATTGATATCGATTATGGCTAACTGTCATTTTGATATTCGAGCGATTATGAACAAACTGATTTTCTCGTTAAATCTAATACCTCGCGGATCGTATTTTTTTCCGACCTTTCAAAACATACTCACAGGAGAAAATAATTGAAAATTGTATAGATCATGGACAGGTCGAAATGACCGGAAATACTATGTATGGAACCCACTTTACTAAGTGTCGCTACTAGACTACTAAACGAATGGCCCAGAATAATTTTGGTCAATTTAATAACAGACTTTTTTGGTAAAAACGATTTTCTTCGAATTTCGGCGAAAACTACCATTGATAATAAACTACCGTGAGATAATTCACCAAAAATTTACTTCAAAAAAGTTAATTTCAAAACCAACCAATTTACGTGGAAGCACGTTTTGAATAGTTCACTAGATGGTCGAGTTAGGTGAAAATGGAAAAAAAAATGACTTAGTGATTTTTAATGACAACAGTGTTTGAGTTGAAATATCTGAAAAAAATTACTACAGAATTTCGAACTCTTACTTTAACTCTGGAAATATCAAGGAAATCTACGGTGGGGGGGGGGGGCAGGGAAATCGACCGTTCGATTTGACATACAGGCCTTGAAATCAATTTTTTTTGTCAAATCACTGACACGCTGTGAAGAAATATTCTATTGAATCAGTATTTTCACAGATGATACCTAAGATTTCTGGATTGATTCGAAATTACTTGAGATTTTATGGAATTTGCTTCAAATAAACCAATTGTAAGGAAGAAAAAGCGGTTTTAGCAGGGGAGAGCTCGCATGAATCATTGAATCTTCTTAAAGTTTGGAAGTAAACTTATAGATTGATGTAATTTTCAGGGTGTTACGTTTTTTGCTCTACTAAATTCCGTGACTTTTCCAGGTTTTCCAGATATGAATTTTGCGATTTTCCAGGTTTGATTTGAAGGAGTATGTTAGAGAAAGTTGCAATTTTGTTATTGCTGCGTACCCCACATAAAAATGCACCCGAAGTCGCAGAGTAGTTAGCAGCATTGCGTGACAGCGAAAAAAATTAAAAAACGAATTTATGGCAATTTCTAATACCGCAAGCATCGAATTATGCTAATAATTAATATTTATTATCAGAATTTGCCAAAATTCCAGGTCATGCACAAAATTCCCTGACTTTTCCAGGTTTACAGGTTTTCCAGTTTGCGTAACAACCTTGAATTTTGGGGCAAACCAATAATATTTGATGAATTTTATTTTTAAATACGAAAATTTTCTAATTGCCAATTTTTCTTTTTTGTAAACGTGAATAAAAGAACCGTGTTCTGTGCTTACACCAATAAGTACCGATCTTATCTCTGTATATTATTGGTTTGCCCAAAAATTACATAATTTCAAAATATTCCTTCAAAATTTCAAAAAAGTTTCGATGAACGATGCAATCTGTATCCTACAATAACCACTGTTTCCTCGATAGATTCAATTTGTATGGGACAAACTCCATATAATTTCACATAATTTCGAATCCTGTCTAACAATACAAGAAATCAGCTGTGATAAAAACAAAGTCGAAAGTTTATTTCTTGAAAGCGTACCAATGATTTGAAAAAACAATTATTTCCAAAATGTGTGAACTTCTGAACTGTCTGAGTTTTGTTAACTTGCAAAGAAGCTTTGTAATATCCCTGACCTGACCGTGATTTACTTCACATAGAACGACCTGCATGTAAAACGTCACAATCAATAATCCTGGCTAAAAATTAAATAACATATCACGTGACTAATGCCATGACTGACATTATACAAGGTTTTAGTTTTGAGAAATGTAAGTTTACAAAAAGTTGAAGCCAGAAGGTCGTATCTGCTTACACATAAGATCTTTTGCTTCCAAGTTTACAGTTGTTTAATTTTAGTGCAGTTTCGTGTTTTCATTATTTTTGGAGCGGATGACAAAATAACAAAAAAATCATACGACCATCTGGCTTCAAAGTTCCCATTTTCTTAGTTACGACCTTATGGCATTAGTCATGCGATATTCTACCGTCAAAATAACATCGTAATCACCTGTAAATTCCAAGAGCATTACTAGAGTGCAGTTGTTGTTGCAGATAAGTAATACAGCCAGACACAACCTCATCTAATTCCAGCATGTCGGCGGCGGCAAATAATTCTTGAACATTATCCTGAGTAATTTCTACATCACCAGTGTATATAAAATCTACAAGAAGCGATAGAATTTTAGCAGAGATTGAGTGAATCTCTACCAATTCTTGCTGCTCTTCAACTAGACCGCCAGTAAACATTGCGTTGAAATAAGCACTGCCAGCAGCCAGAACTGATCGATGAGCTCTAATAACGCTTCCGCTGGCAACTAAGCCAACGTCGCTAAATTGATTCTTCATTCTTTGAGCATTTAGATTTTTCAAGACTTTTGGCGCATATTGTCCGACTGCGTATACTGTACTAGACGCGTCGGCGGCCTGCTTAGCCGGTTGTGCCGCCTGTTTAACCGGTTGCGCTGCAAATCCCATAGTTTTAGAATTGTGGCCACTTTTTAGTGGAGGCACCGCACCATCGGCCATGAAACCATCGAGGTGCCCTTTGTCAACAGCTCCTGTGCAGCGAGAGAAAATTTTCATATTGTAAAACATCTACATATCTTGATCTTTTCATTTTTATTTACCTTCAACTCATTTCTTTCATACACAAAAATTCTAAGCAATTTAATTTGTTAATATATTCTCTGGCAATTGAAGTTGAACGATATACGTACTCCTAAAGTAGTGATACAAATTTTGAACGTCTATTCATTATAAGAGCTTCTGGGCGTTACGATGTGTGTATGTATGTATGTTTGTACTTGAGAATAATAAAGGCAAAGCAAATGTAGCATGTCAGCGATTATAAGGTGGTTATGAAAAATTTTGATAATACGGGGAAAGACCTAGTATAGTGGTTATTATATTCTGATGTTGAAGTCGAATCATATCAATATGATATCAGTGATAATGATAATCTTCAATTTGATAACAATAGTCGTTAATATAAGAATATAAATTGTGTGAAACTTACGACATATACGGGACAGCACCTTATAGACGCTGTTGAAAGATTTGTTGTTGTTTTTTCCTTTCAAACGCATCGCTACCACAGCATTTTCAATCGGTCATTTAATAACACTACGAAGGCCGTCGTGTATATTTACAGTAAGTTTATCAACAGATTATTTGAAAATTAAACAATTTAATTTGGTAGTATAGAATTTGACATATGTCAAATAACCTAGCTAAGCTATGAAGTTGGCTGTCGAGTGTGGACTACGACTCCGACCAGCTGTTTATGAACCACGCCTATCAACACCCATTCGAGGTTTTGAAAAATGTAATTAAAATAATCGAAGAATATACGTAGTTTGTCTAATCGAATCTTGAGGGGGATAAAAGAAAAAATAAAAAAAAGAAACAAGTTTGTCACTTATATCCTACAACACTCTATTATCCGCAAAACTTATTTTTTTCATAAATTCATTTTGTCGAGATACACGATTCGATCTTCAATCTCTACTATATGGATTCGATATACGTATCGAGTCGACCATCTTGTCATCCTCTGTTTCATATCAGTCAAGAACAGTTTTTTGTCCTGTTGAACTATTTTCTATTAGGGTTATTTTTTTTTATTTTTTATTTCGAAGCGTTTTCGTTACTTGACTCGCAAGAGCTGATTCTAAACATTGAGAAAGTTCGGCTTGGTAGGTATACGGCGATCAATCAACCATGACCAATATCTCAAAGCGAAGAAAATCATCCGCGAAGTTAAAGGTAAGACATCTGTTCCTCATTTATTAATATTCAATTTACAATAAAATTCGGTACCCTTTACCAAAATTTTTACGACGATTTATGTATGTACATACATACATACGTATGTACATATTCACAGAAATGCAACACCATAATTTACAGAGTATGGGCGACCACGATGAGTTCCTGAGTCGAATAACGAAATCACTTTACTATTCGAAATTGCCGATGACTGATTGCCTCAGTTTGCCCGTAACAGGTTAGTTTCGCCAATTCAATTTTGCATTCCATTTATTTATCCATTGCAATTATACATATAAAACCTATATGGATTCGTTTGCCCAGCAACCATAAAGTTGTAGTTATTCTGTTATTCAACAATAACAACATGTAATGAACAAGGGAATTTTTTATCAATTATTCGCAAAATTAGTGTTGCATAAGAAAACGTAAGTCATTTTATAGTTCGTGATGTAGACATTTAAATACTATTGTCTAATTGGGGATGTAACAACAATATATTGCAAAATTTTCGCGTACCTGAGTGCAAATTGTATGTAATAAATAATATAACTAGGCCAAACAATCTATGGGGCACTTATCTGTATAGACTACATAGAGTGGGTTTTCTCGGAAGGCTGTATCGGAGAAATAGATAACAAAACAATATCTCTTTCTTCGTCTTACGCAGGCCTTGTCAGTTGTTTATAGTCCTGTTTTGTTTATTATTAATTGCCTGTGAAGCCTTTTCATAAAAAAGCACTGTATATGGAAAGACAATATATTGACGACTAAGCAGAATGATTTGGTTCAAGAACATTGGATCTCTGTGTATGTGCTTAGGAAATACGATGTTTTTGAATCAAATTCTGAGATATGATGTTAAAGTTTACACGCAAGTGTGAAAAAGTGGAGGATTAGAAACAGAACAGGTATGAGTCAGTAAATAAGTGAATTGCAACTGCTTGGGTCGGATTATAACCTTACTACAGCCATTAGTATTAATATTCATCCATCCCAATTTCTGAATGAAAAAATCATATTTACTTGTATTATCAGTAATTCGAATTATTTGGTCTATATACAGTGTAGGGCATTCAAAATGTTACAACCTGTGTTCTCCGAAGCTATCGAAGGTACAGAAAAAAATTGAAGACCAAAGTTGTAGGGTTCAGCGGGGGAAAGGAGTTGGCGTCATTGGATTTTTTAATGGAGGCGCTGCTGAGGTCAGGGGAAGGTCAACTTTGTTTTTTTAAACGTAAACCTATATTTTTTATTACGTAATTTTGTTTTACTTGAAAAATCAAACGACTTTCGTATGATACATTTTTTTGTGAGACACCAATTTTTTATGATATTCAGCTAAACAACTAAAGATTTTTGAACTTCTAAGAACATTTCACCTCTGAACTATCAAGTTTGGAAAAAATTGTAGGGCACCAACATTGCGTAATTTTATCTGTCAAATACAACAAAATTACGTAATAAAAAATGTTTCCGCTTAAAAAAACAAAGTTGACCTTCCCCTGACCTCAGCGGCACCTCCACTGAACTATCCAATCCAACAACGCCAACTTCTATCCCCCTCTCAACACTACAACTTTGGTCTCAAATATTTTTCCGTACTTTTGATAGCTCCGGAAAAGACAGCTTGTAACACTTCAAATGCCCCACCCTGTATACAGGGTGATTTTCTATCATCCGAACACTTGGAGTAGAATTGAGGTAGCTGAGAGGCGAAATCAACAGCGTATGAACCTTAGCATTTTTGATTTGGCTGAAATTTTTTTCTCTTTCGGTACCCATTGAAGGCCGCTTCCTTGATGATTTTCAAACTTTTATTCTGAAGCGTTATTGTGATATGGATTTTTCAAAAGAATTTTTAAATATTTTTTAAATTCTTATAACTCTTTGAAAATCTGACCAAATCTAAAAAATGAGAGGGTCACAACTCTTGTTTTGGAGTGTACTTTTGTTCAAAAATATCTGAAAAAAATTCTAAAAAACAGAATTTCAATAGTTTTTTCAATTTTAAGAATAAAGCAGTTGTTCTACAATGTTTGTATCCTTAAATTAGCTTCAATTAGCTATTAGCTATAACGTGTGAAGAACAGCCCTCAGTAAAATTTTTGGTACAAGATTTTTAAGCCTTTCTGGCAAAATACCCGAAAAATACCAAACATTTGAGTCTTGCTGGTAAAATATGAAAGATTGGAGTCCAATTTTTTCATAATTTAAACCAGGAGGGCTCAATATTTTTATACCGAAATTTTACTCAAGGCTGATCTTCACACACAATAATCACTATGAAATTTCCAGGAGAGCGTTTGAGTTCAGTTTATTTTATTTATTTTTGCAATATATTTTTTATCCTATTACAGTTAATTTTCGATGATTCCAAAGTTTTCGATAGGGTAGACTCATAAATAAACTGTAAGATAAACTTTATTTTGATCGTAGAAGGAATACTGTTATTTACCACTCCTCGATATTAATCATTCAAGATTGCAGGTGCATTTTAGTGTTCGAAAGAAGTAAAGAATCAAAACAGATTTTTCAGCCGCTCAGATGGTTCTTGTCTATTTAAGTTTAGTTGTGATAAGGATCTAACTATTCAGGGTGTCTAGTGGTCCTCGAAAACCTGGAAAACCTGTAAATGTCCTTGATTTTTTGTAGCATCCTGGAAAACCTTGAAAACTGGACTATTTTGCCATTTTTTCTTGAATTTTTGCTTATGCCCTTGAAAAAGGGTAACTACAAAAATGATTCTCATTATTGGTCGCAGGTCCTTGCTTTACCCCGTTCGACGGTTCGTTTCATATCTTTTAATTTCGCACGATATATTCAAATTAGAATATACGTATTATGATATTAAAATGTTTTTTATATCCAAAGTTCGTGTATAAATTGCGTGAACCCGATTCTTCGCTGAAAGTGTGTCATAGAATGTTAGAAATAATAGAAGTATGTTCTTGAAAAATGGTCATTTTTGTCCTGGAAAACCTCGAAATCTTCTTGCATTTTTGCTTCTATTTTCGCTAGACACCCTGTAACTCGCGCCTGCATGTAACACATGTTATTAAGCTTTCCAAATCTTTGCCAGTGCATTTAAAAAAATCTAGTAAAAAGCAGGGAGGTAATGAAGAATTCCATAAAGGAGTGGCTAGTCCACACCGACAAAAAAAAAGGCTTAGATTTGGAGTTTCCGGGCAGCACTCCGACATGGCACAAATGTGTGCAAGCATGTCGCACAGCGATGGTTTATAATGTATATCCTTTGTATTGAATCCGTGCATTTTCAAATATTTTAATGAAGATACTATTATAGTTATTTGATAAAATGTTTCACTGCACTTCTTGATGGTAAATATCTCTTGATAACCGAATATACAAGATGATGAATGCTTGTCATTTCTTTTGGTTTTTCTCAAGCTATAGACACTATAGTACTGAAAGAAGAATTTTTAATAACTATTTATCGTTGTTTTACATGTTTTTCACGACTTTATTGTTAATTGCTTAATTAGATCTAGTTTGATTAATTGTAGAGCTGGCTGCGGAACTTTTTACCGAAGTTAGAGGTGGCCGGACATTGGAACGACTCGATGTAGAAGAAGCAAGCCGTATTTCTCGAAACGCTTGTGTCTCTCCTTGTTCCCTTGTCTTGGCTTTGCTGTATCTGGAACGTCTAAAAGACTGCAACCCCGAGTATTTACAACGTGTCGCACCTTCTGAATTATTCCTCGTTTCCCTGGTTAATACAAGTTTTCATATATATTAAATGTGCTAATATTTTATTGTAATAATAGTATCATGTGCTATCATTTTTCTATCTATTTATGTATGTGCATTTCCAAAGATAAGCTATAATATACCTAGAATCAACAAATCAATTTCTGATGTTCGAATACATCTAGCTTATCTTTGTAAAACGGTAAATCAACCAACTGATTATCAATAGGTCGAAAGAGGAGTGTTCCAGATTTTTGTCTAGCTAGGCGAATTTTTGAACGATTACAGTAATTTTGAAATTTCGTAATAAATTTTTCCCGAAAGCTCGTTGCTTAAATTCTATTATACGGGAGTTTCGGATAAGACCACTAATTTTAGAGATACAGTTGTTTCAAGAAACGCAGATTCTACAGAAATTATCATTTCAAAAATTTACACATCGAACAGGGTTATCTGAAAAATTCTGAAAAACAAATCATAGCATGGGATTCTCATTGAGCGATATACCTAACAAGAAAAAAACAAACACTATCCTGACCAGTGAGACTCACAGTTGAGGGCTGGGTTGCACACAAATACCGTGTTTAGACTAATGAAATTCTTTCATAACAATGCAACAATTGTAATTTATGAGTCTGGAATAATTGGGCATAACTATAATCATTGCTATTATTTCAGATGGTCGCTAGCAAATTTTTGCACGATGACGGAGAAGAAGATGAAGTATTTAACAACGAATGGGCTGAATCTGCAGGCTTATCATTATCGGAAATCAATCACTTGGAAAAAGATTTTCTAATTGCAATTGTAAGTTGCTCAGCATTAGCTTAAGTGATTGACCTTCAGATGTTGTATTTCATTCGTTTACAGGATTGGACCATATTCATATGCAACAATGACTTCTGGGACCGCTTACAGAGATTAGAAAGAGACATAGCTTACAAAGAAGGTCAGAAAAGAGGGTGGTTTTCTTACACGGATCTCAATCTTCTTATGGATTCAGCACAACTAGCCGCAGTGATCCAGGCAGTAGTAAGCGTATCTTCGATTTGTCTTGCAACATATGCTGCAGGTATAGCTACGTTATTGGGATCTGCTCTAGTAGCTAGTCATTTACCTGGCACATCGCTAACACCTAGACCATCTCCAACTTCGTCCAACAATATTTTGGACTCAAATCAAATCGTCGTACCTGAAACTGAATCTATACCCAATGAAATAGCAACTGTAGATGTCCTTGCAACTGGAATGCTATTCTCTACTTTAAATTGCAATGAGTCCTATTCTGATTACGACAAGACCGAAGATAGAAATAATACAAACAGCGGTCCAGGGTGGGAATGGTGGCTCAGTTCTCTCATGACTTGGCTTCCTGAATATTCAGGATTGAAATCTAAGGTCAGACCACTTATAGAGTATGATATGCAGGACCGAACAAGGACTTTCATCACCAATACCAAATCAGTATTTGATATCAGCTCTGGTCATGAAAACCACCGATATGAAGTGACTGAAATTAATTGGAAGGAAAGACTAAGCCTTGACTTGGAATTTCCAACTCAAGATTGGAGACATTATGTGGGATATATAGCAAGAATATCACTTGGTCATAGACATTGAAGAGAAATAATTTTTCTCTACCTAGCTGCGTCAGCATGAAGTTAACGATGTATTGATATCTTTATTAATAGAAAATTTATTGGATATATTTTTTGTACTAACTCCTATCATGTAACTTAGTATTGCACTACTAATCAACAGAGTAATTTTCTATAATAAATGAATATCTATGCAATTGACAGTCTTACCAATTACTTAAGCTCATCTAATACTAAATTTTATAATAATCGACAAAGAATCCAAAATCAGGTGTTATGTGTATCAGGTGAATCGTTAACGTTAGAAATCAAATGATAATGACTTACAAATGTATGATAAGTCTTATTTTGAGATTTATTGATATCACAATATCCATGATTTCAAAGTATTTAGCATATATAATGGATGGATAAGTATCGAATAGTTTGATCTGATGTAAAATAAGTATCGAAATCAAGAAATTGGAGTGAAGGCCAAGATGCCCGCGAGAGCAGTTAATTCCTATTTCCTAGTCTAGTGTTTCAAATATTTTCAATTTTAAAGCTCTCAAGTCTGAGTGCAGTTAGTTAAGTAACTGACTATGAGTGCGGACATTATCCCATTTGACTTGTATCTAAACCTCGTTTGCAACATCAGTAATGAATTGAGGTAACACGAGAATATTCCCATATCTATCCTGAGATGGATAGATTCAATATGGTACTCATTGTTAGTTATCATAGGGACCTGAATGACATGGCCAAATCCAGAATTGCTCAGATTGACTTAAATTTTGCAGGCGTATATTCCCGATTTTTCTATTTTGAACGTAGGCCTCATTAGGGGTGTAGATGTGGACCTTTTAGAGGCTGAAATCTGTGCAGAAAGGATCTCGACTTACAAACCGAACTTGGTCGGAGATGGGCTTAAAAGGGAACACCTCCAGGATCAGAGCTAACGTTAGGTGTAGCCCCCTTCTAAAAGTAGTATGCATATGGTATATCTCGATTTTGCTATTTATGAGGTAGCGCATTGGGCCTCTGATAGGAATCGCCCTATGTTACTAGATGATGAGGAGATTTCATTGGAGCAAATCAACGAAACAAACTGGCTGTATTCGTCATTCGGCTAAAGTGCACACCACACAAGACCTTTATGGGATAACTTCTCGGATAAAGATTTTCTAGCTCTGGATACGGATCTACCCGTAACGGCATTCTTTTTCAATGGCCATGTCTGTTGTAACAACTTACCAAAGGAATCGCAATCTTAGCATAGAGCAGGATATCTTAGATGCAGACACTGAGATGAAAGAGGAAACTGATGGCATGTCCTATGATATTTTTAATATAACAATCCGAAGTTTTAGGTCCGACATGGCTTATGAACTCCTATAATATCGTGTTTCTCAAAGACTTATGCCCAGTTGAAAAAGAAAGAAAGTTATCCCTAATGCGAGACTAATCCATGGGTTCACCACTGAATTCGATTGCTGCCAACAATGGTATCCATCAGGTAACTCATGGGTTAGTTTTAGCTAAGTGATAGCTTTCTTTCTACAACCGGGCATTAGTCAGCAAGGAAGTGATTACAGCTTTTCGTATATTCGCATTCTAAATCAACTCCCTAATCCTGATCCTATCCTAACAGCAATCAAGACAGTGGGGGAGCCTTTCGTTCAGGGAGATCATGAAACTAATGGCTGAATCATTAACCATAGACCAATGGAACTGCAAGAGCCTGCCTTTAACAAATTTTTTTTTACAATATGATATTTTATGTGTGGATGAATCCAAATTATTCCTTTGAAGAATTTCAATATTAAAAGGAAGGATAGGGCATTCCTCAATTCCATTGCATAGATCTCAAACCACTATATTGCATATTACTCACCAAAGTTTCTGGTAATGCTGTTTGAGCAGCCCTCAGCCTGAACCTAGGCCAGAGGTGCAATTTTTCTGAGCTGACCCTTTCTTCATTTATAAGAAAGTACTGCCGAGTCTAGTGACGTTTCTTTTCATTCTTAGTTCGCTGGAGTATTGCTCGAATGGAAGAAAATGTCCAATATCAATATGATCAAGTCCAATTACTGTCCCACTGGGCTCACAATCTTAAAATGAACCTTACATCAAACAGGTCCTGTGAGTGCGATCATTGATTTCAGTCTCTTGACCATGTCATTTGAGACTCCTCGAGCCAGATTACTCTCCTTTCCTTCAAAAGCTCAGATTAGACCTAACTCTGACATTCACCAAATTCATTTGGCATCAAGCGATTTTATTCTTCGTAATAACATGCCTGTGTAAATCCTACTATCCTCTCTTTCAAAATACCTGATCGTCGTGTTATTGGTCTACACAGAGAATCTTAACTCCTTTGTTGTAACACCTATTACAGCCAGACATCATAAACCCAACTAATATGTCTACTCTTATCCAAATGGCCAAAGCCCTGATAACCACCCCATCTCTCATTATGGATGTTACGAAAGATTAACACATCTTCGATTTCAATTCGTATTTGCTCCGCACTTACTGTACAAAAGGATATTTCCAACACAGGACAAGAAGAAGGAGTCAAGGAATTCTGTACTTTCAATCTGGAACGTATAGCTACCTAATTACATTGAATTAACATTGAAGCGCTACTCAGGATGACTGTGCGTACAAGGATTGGAAGGATAAACTATCAAATTAGCATCTATAATCTGTTTAATATCATAGAATTTGACATCTTTATATGAGGCATTCTCCGTCAAAACGTACGGAAATAATAATTCAAAATTTTGATTTCATCGAAATTTGTATGGGTGACACCTAATGAGAGGAGCTTTCACGATTTTTCTCGTTATTCTGTTCTTGAGATATGAATTTTTGAATTTTGTTTTTCGAAAATTCATAATTTCTTGAAAAATTGACCAAATGAGGGGATTTGTTTGGAAAATTTTTGTTTTTAACTATACTTTGAGAAAACAAATATAAAAAACGTGATGTTTGTCAATTGCGGTATGATTTTTTCATTCAAAGCTCAAAATTCTCGATTTCGAGAGGTAGGACATTTTTTTTTTTTTTTATTCTCATGAAAAACATTGTTTTTTCTACAATCCGACGGATTTATCATGGGGTCACATCTCATTCTATTTTTTTATTTCTGATTCAAAATCCTTTTGCGTAAATTTGATCGCACTAAATTTCTGAAAATATTGAGAATAACAATTCCGTTGATTCTGGAAGCCGATGGCTTCACTTTGAATATAAAAATATGAAATTATTAGAATTTATGTAGTCATCAATTACGATATCGGGACCAATAATTTCATATTTTTATATTCAAAGTGTAGCCACAGGCTTCCAGAATCAACGGAATTGTTATTTTGAATCTTTTCAGATATTTAGTACGATTAAATTTACGCAAAAAGATTTTGAATCAGAAAAAAATAGACTGAGATATGACTCTACGATAAATCCGACGGCATAATTTGTAGAAAAAACAATGTTTTTCATGAGAATTTAAAAAAAAAAAAAAATTCCAACCTCTCGAAATCGTGAAGTTTGAGTTTGAGCTCCTAATGAAAAATGCATACCGCAATTGACAAAAATCACGTTTTTTGTATTTGTTTTCTTAAAGTATAGTTAAAAACAAAAATTTTCCAAAAAAAAACACCTCATTTGGTCAATTTTTCAAGAAGTTATGGATTTTCAAAAAAAAAAAAATTCGAAAATTCGTATCTCAAGAACAGATAAATGAAAAAAATCGAAAAAAAATCGTGAAAGCTTCTCTCATTAGGTGTAATCATCCAAAAAATTTCGATGAATTCAAAATTTCGAATTATTATTCCCGTACGTTCTGACGGGGAATTCCCCATATGTACATACATACATTAAATACATATAGGCATAAAGTATAATAGTACCTTTGGAGCCGTAAATTCACTTTTAATAATATATTACAATTCATAAATAATAATTTGAAAAAATCTGGCAATATCTAAAACGGGGTCAGTTTTGTACAATAAAATTGTGTGCGATTGCAGTAAATATTTGTTCATATCTAAGCGATTGCTTGTACTGGTTCTGCTGCTGGCTCTTTGGCTTCTTTGGCTTCTTTATCCTTACCACCTTTGTGGAGAACAAGTAAAGGAGTCATTCCCAGTAGGCAACCAATCGTCACACCGAGGACACGTCCCTGAATTAAAAATGAGAAAGTCAAAGTTCGGTCGAAAATTGTCAAAGGAGTCTCACATAAAAAATCTAAATATTTCTAATATTATTCGTGCAACATGTTTATCTTAACTCTTACAAGAATACGGGTACAACTCTTACTAAATTTGCAGCCCTCCTTGATTTGGGTAGATCCATCTGAATGGGGGTTAATTTTGGTGCCTTGAACCCAATCTTCTGGACCAGACGCTCGACGTAGAATGCTGAACCAATTCCGAGAATATCAGAAATCGTATTTCCAAATGCTGCTGCCGCCATTGTTGACAAAGATATAACAGCGCCCAGTGACGTCTCAATTTGATCTCCCTATAATTTTGATATTACAGATGGGAACAGAAACAAAAATAAGTATAATACGTACAGCGATGATCATGAAGAAGTTGTCAAGAAAACCGAATCCGATAAACGGAATTGCATTTGTAAGCGATACTGAAAAAATATTATCAGAAATTATCATCAAAGTTATTCTATCATACGATCGAAAATTGGAATAAACGAACCAATTGCAACAAATACTAATCAAACCGTTTGCACTCAAGTGAAGTTTTCTTTTAGTCGTCAAACTCCGTACACTCATAATCATCTTACATTGTATGGCTATACACCAGGGTGGCCCAAAAAAAAAAAAAAAAAATTGTTGTTCGAATTTCTAATCTCAATTTCTTATTTGGCTTCCAGATGAGACAGTAATGCAAAAAATCTGTGTATGTATGACTTTAATTGAATAACATCTACAGATCGCGTAAGAACATTAAAATTTCCAATTAAAATAAATGAGGTGCGTAGTGCAACATTTACAACAAATGTAGAAACTTCGTTGTTCAGCTGTTTTTGTCTGAAAGACGCATCGGAGAAAAGAATGTATCCGATAAAAGTCTTATGGTTTCAAAAAATCTATTCAATGACGGAAAAATGAAACTCTCCCCACGGCCCTCTGGGGGGGGTGGGGGGGGGGGGGGCGGGGGGGGGGGGGGGGGGCAACTTTGAAATTTCAAATGAGAACCCTAATTTTTTATTGCATATTAAGTTTTTACACGTGAAAACTAAAAACTTTTGTCCCACATATTTTTTTTATCCGAATCATGCATTTAACGGAAGTTATAAGTGTTTTAAGTTGTCGAAAGTAGCTTTCTCGTAATAAGTGGATAGTGTAGCGTAAAGAGACTATACCTAGAATAGGTGCCTCATTTGCGTGAGTTCCCTCGCCACTCACGATCCGGGTAATTTATTTGCGCGAGTCCCCCCGCGATTATTTGAACACGATTCTTCCGGATAGGTGAATAGGTCGGAAATGAGAGGCCACCCCGATCACCCGATTCGACGCCTCTCGACTATTTTTTCTGGGCTCACTTGAAGAGCGAAATGTACACCACGATGCCTCAAAACCTCGAAGACTTACGTCGCAGAATAATTGATGAGGTAAATGATATACCAGAGGATACTTACAGGAATGTAATAAACAGTTTTAACGTTAGATTGGCACATTGTCAAGACGTACATACGTGGGGTACAATTCGAACATCTTATAAAATAGTGCAAACTTTGACCGTGGGAGGCGAGGGGACTCACGCAAATGAAGCACCCCTCTTTTTATAGACTTTTTACATTACACTATCGACTTCTTGCGAGGAAGCTTCTGTTAAATACGTGATTCGGAAAAAATGTTTAGGACAAAAGTTTCTTGTTTTTATATGTAAGAACTGAATATGCAATAAAGAATGGGGGTGTTCATTTGAAATTTCAAAGCTGTAGTCGTCCCCTCCCAAGGGGTCGTGGGGAAAGTTTCACTTTTCCGCCATTAAATAGATTTTTTGAAACCACAAAACTTTTATTGCAAACATTTTCTTGTGCGTTGCGTATTTTCGGAGAAAAACAGCTGTCCCGCGACTTTTCGAACACCCAGTATAGGGAATCCCATATCAACTGGGACAGCCTCTGACCCTGACTCTTTTCGATTTGCTTCCTGATTTCTTACTATGTACAGCACATTGAAAAAAATTGTCATGATATTTAAAAAAAATTTTCTCCTGATATGGTTCTCGTGATACTATTTTTTGAAAATGTCACATCCGTAATGATCATGAATGTTTACGCGCCTATATTTTCCATTCTATTAATCAGGTTTACAAAAACAAGCATACGAAATTATTTAGAAACGAATGTTATACATACGTTCTGAAAATAATATCATTGGATAAATAAAATGCGATGCCTTGTTTTTCGTAGTTAATTCATTGTTTGAATGTTGAAAATCGATTTTTCACAAAGTATGTCACGTTTAATTTTCATTAAATTTTGTATAAAATTTCTTGGACGAAAGATACACATTTTAGGCTATAACCGATCGCAGCTACTTTTTTTCTTCAATGTTAACCGAATTTGGAAATTTCTTAAATATTACAAACCGTTCGCAAGATCTCGCTAGTGCATTTTTTATTTTTTTTCCATTTCAATTTCTGGATTACATGAATAAACTTTTCCGATGAATGTAACAACTGCATCATTTCCTGCACCACAAACAAATATAATGATATAATAATATTGTATCATTATAGTTGAAATATATGTATAATTTACCTGTATACGGACTATACTTGATGTGTTGTGTTCAGTAAATTATGCAGTCGTACACTTACAGGAAATTATAATTCATCTAATCCAGAGTTATAAAAAAAAAGCTCGAGACATGTTGCGAACAGTTTTCTGAAATTTGAGAAATTTCAGAGAATTCAGTTGAAATGAAGAAAACAGCCATGATCGGCCACAGCTAAGGGTATCTACCCGCTTCGGGAAAACTGGTTTGAAAGTAGTTTTGAAAACATAGTCAGATTAAGTTATGTTTCTCTATTTGAAAGCTCATGGATTGAGATGACATTTTTTTTATCAATATGTATATTAGTATAATCTATTAGACTCGCTCCGCACGTGGGTCCCACATAGCGCATACCTCATAAAAGGATATCCAGCGATATCAAAAATAGTTCCTTTCATGTTCATTTGCGGTAGACTTTAAAAAGACATGCTGTTCATATACTTTACAAATCTTATGAAAGTAGGTACGCAACACATGTATAGGACAATCTACCTGAATGTATCTATTTACGGTGCCTATATTTTGTTGTAAATAACCTAAATACCTATATTTATTAATCATGTGTCGCTGCAATGTATAAAGTGCCACGCAAGGTTCACTAATTAACACATATCTCTCGAGTGAATTTCATATTTAATTGACCATTAACTATTCAGTTTATAGTACAGTAGTCTTTCAGTAATTCGGCAAATATCAGACCTGAGGACCGCCGGATTAGTAGAGGTTCATTTTAAAAAATGCACTTCAATAGCAAAACTTATATTTACTGCACGAAATTTTAGTATAAAATATATCAAAATGGAAATTAGTGTTGTAAAAAAAATGATGAAACAAGATATTATATTTTTCCGTGTGTTCACGACGTATGTACCAATGTCACTGACACCGACATGCAGTGATTCGTTTTCTTTATCACCGCGCTTCCCACTCGCCCTTCTGAAAACGTCGGACTACTGGAGGGGCTGGATTGGCGAAGTGCCGTATTATAGAGAGACCACTGTATATATTGTAAAACGTGGAAAAATTCATTACATGGCGCTCAT
Organism: Macrophya alboannulata; assembly: GCA_949628255.1. Taxonomy (NCBI): domain Eukaryota; kingdom Metazoa; phylum Arthropoda; class Insecta; order Hymenoptera; family Tenthredinidae; genus Macrophya; species Macrophya alboannulata. The sequence goes on from OX451208.1 coordinate 24,080,348, forward strand.
GATCAGTCTTTTAATGTCATAATTTTGATATTTTCGGCCCCCGTATGAACGTGAAAACGGCGTCATTTTGACATCGGCAAGTATGTAGAACATTTAGATCTGCCAGGGATGTCATGTTGACATCCAGAAATCGCTAAAACGATATACGGTGCATTTTAACGTGACGTTGTTCGGATATCATTATTAAGACTTCGCGTTATGTGGGTTCTGCTCCAACTACGAAGAACAAGGCATATAGCAGGCTGATCATATTTTTCTACAAAAAGTACATTTTTTTCTGATTAATTGCATGCGCTCGTTTTTGTAAATCCGACTGATATAAACGGAAAATACAGGCGTATAAAGATTTGGTGGTCATTACGGATGTGACAATTAAAACAAAAAACGGTATATCACAGAACCATTGGAAAAAAATTTGTAAAAAAAATTCGTGAATGTTTTGTTTAATATGCCGAACATAATAAAAAATCATGAAGCAAATCGAAAGGGGTCAGGGTCATGGGCTGTCTGGGTTGGCTTGGAATCAAGAGACGCAGACGCGTCTCTCGTCCAAAGATATATTTAAAAAAAAGCAAAAGCTTTTATTTATCTATACTAGAACAAAGTTCGTCGATGATTTTCATATTAGAATAATGACTAAACTGTGACACTAATGTGAAAAATGAAATCACAATCATAACTTCCACACATGTACACATTCGTTAAAATCATGATAAAAATCAAAAAAATCAAAAATGTTACACTGACACCCACATAGTCGTTATAATATGTGCAAATACGAATTCTTGTCAAATAGTCATAATTTAGATATGACGTTATGCAATGGTCTTAAGGGGATGATCTAGTCGATTTTTACCGGCATAATTATTCTTTCGAATATCTCGTAAACGAAGGTCTCAATCGGATTGTCCGCTTGGCAGCGAATGATTGACGACTGATGAGTTCGAGTTAGCATGAAAATTCAAGAAAATGGAATTATTTTTTTTTTTTTTTATCGTCAAGTGTGAGTGCGTCACTTATGTCGACTTATATCCTTATATCTCTCGCAAAAACGAGCTTCGAAGCACCATTTTATAGGGAATTACGAACACACCCATCAAAAAACATCTCGGTTTTATGCAGAAATGAGGTCTGATTCTGAAAACTCGCAGTTCGTTGTAATTAGCGATTGTAAATTGTTGGGATCCCATGACAATTCTCAGTTCCTGCATTGCCCGAGAGAGAGCTCAGCGCACGAATCGTTGCATCTTCTTCTCACTCAGTAGCTGTTTAATGATGTAGCTCTTCGATCTGGTTTTGTGATTGGGGAAAAATAACAGATATAATGAGAACAGATTGATTACTCTTTTATCGATAATTACGTATTTTGATAAGACAATTAATAGAATCAGTTCGTTTCCTTTTGTCTGATTTGGTGAGGTAACTTGCTAGGGGTAAGAGAACCTCCTTTGATGCTCACGGAGTTCATTATTCTCTTGTAAGCCGAGATAGAGGGACACATTCATTGAGATCTTACCAGAGAACGAGATAGATACACATTGAACTCCTAGAGCGATACCAACCTGTGCCTTGATGGCTTACAGATATTTCCATACACGGAAATATTAGGCTATGGATGCTGATCTCGAGCGATATTGATAACTTTGCCCTTCAGGCCAACACATATGTTTATGTGCGAGAGTGAGAGTCGGACACTCGTGGAGTTCATTGTTCTCTTGTAAGGCGGGATAGAGAGAGACATAACCAATGAGATCTTACAAGGAACGAGAGATCCATTGAACTCCCGTGAGTGAGACTGATAACATTGCCCTACAGGCGTGCACATATTTCTATGTGTGAGATTGATAACTTCGCACTACAGGCGTGCACATATTTCTATGTGTGAGAATGAGAATTTCCTTAATTTTTTTGAACGTACCTTCTTTTTTTTGCTGATGAGCGAAGACTACACGCCGAGCCGCGTCGCCATAGAATAAAGGCAAGAGTAGTACGAGAACCAGGGGGTTCCCCACGATCACGATCGATATTGGTTAGAGGAATCTTTATACTTAGGGCGATAGATGGCGTTACCGTACTGGTAGTCTAGTGCGTCTAGGGATATCGATTGATCGAACGCCTCAGAGTGCGCCTAACTCTCGACCACACTCGTTCAAAGGTGTGAGCAGTAGCGTAATGTTACACTTGATGCGACCTGCAGTTGATAATGAGTCAGTGTAGGCAGAGATCGAAACGATGGATAGATATATGTAACTTTTATTAATTAAAGTTTTCCAAACAGTAGCTATGAGAAGAAGAAGACGATGCAACGATTCACGAGCTGAGCTCTCTCTCTCGGGCAATGCAGGAACCTCGGCGGGAACCGTGAAAGATCATGGCTTCCCAAAAATTTACAATCGCTAATTACAACGAACTGCGAGTTTTCAGAATCAGACCTCATTTCTGCATAAAACAGAGATGTTTTTTGATGGGTGTGTTCGTAATTCCATATAGAATGGTACTCCGAAGCTCGTTTTTGCGTAAAGGATGCGTAGACTCTGATATAAGTCGACATAAGTGACACGCCCACACGTGCCGATAAAAAAAAAATAATAATAATTCTACCCAGATAACAATCGTGCGATGCACGTTACCCGCACGGCATGAGTTTCAAGCCATGCGTGCGAGAACGCACCGTTTTTGCCAGCACTATGTGATGGGCACATGGGAGCGTGCTTTATGAGTCGCACTTTGCCATCACATGTACTGTCACATAATGCCGGAACAATGCGACGCATATCCTGTCGACATCGTGAGGATGATTGTCAAAGTTGCCAAATATGTACAACGCTAGTGCTTCGACATGCGCTGTACGCAATAACCACCAGGTGGCGACCAGAGTGAATTTCTCTTGCTACGAGAGTGCCTCCACGATTTGGTATCCTCGAGCCATGAGCCACTTCATCATATTTTACTATTCCATGACGCCTAAAATTCACTGCACCGTGGATGGATGAGTAGATTATGATTTAATAATTCGCTGAATAAAAGTTCTTCAAACATATATTGGTTTCCATTTATTCCAGAAAAATTATTTGGTAGGCTCAAATCGCATTCAGGACTTGCTAGCGATATGCGTCGTATTTGAATCTCACGCACGACATGCGAGCAATATGCATCTCCATTGACGACGCAAGTGCTTGTTCAGGGAGTGAAAATTACTACGACCGTAAAGCCCCTCGGCCTACCTGAAAACGGTCATTGTCCTTACCGGAAAATTCGATGGTACAGTGCAAGAAATGACGTTAAAAGGATTAATGCTGGTGAAAATGTTGAGTGGATTTACAGTTTTGGCTTCTTGGCCTGATAAGTGTGCTGCCCCCTGCTCTATGGGACTCTGCAACTATTTTAGATACAGAACAATTCGTTGGCAATATTTCGCGGGATGTTATAACGACCCAGCTAACAAAATGTCTGCACAGTGATGGCGTATACACCCGCCCGAGTACGGATTTACCCGCACCGTGTGCTCTCACTTGAACAAGCATTTGCGTCATCAATGGAGATGCACATTGCACGCATATTGTGCGTGAGATTCAAACGCGACGCATATCGCTAGCAAGTCCTGAATGTCCTGATTTGAGCCTACCAAATAATTTTTCTGGAATAAATGGAAACCAATATATGTTTAAAGAACTTTTATTCAGTGAGTTATTAAATCATAATCTACTCATCCATCCACGCTGTAGTGAATTTTAGGCGTCATGGAATAGTAAAATATGATGAAGTGGCTCATGGCTCGAGGATACCAAATTGTGGAGGTACTCTCGTAGCGAGAGAAATTCAGTCTGGTCGTCACCTGGTGGTGATTGCCCAAAGCGCTTGTGGAAGCACTTAACTAGCGTTGTACATATTTGGCAAATTTGATAATTATCCTCACGATGTCGACAGGATATGCGTCGCATTGTTCCGGCATTATGTGACAATACATCTGATGGCAAAATGCGACTCATGAAGCACGCTCCCATATGCCCATAACATAGTGCTGGCAAAAACGGTGCGTTCTGGCACGCATGGCCTGAGACTCATGCCGTGCGGGTAACGTGCATCGCACGATTGTTATCTTGGGAGTTTGGTTACGTTCATCGTTTAAGCACAAACGAGAAACAAAGTGCATAAAACCCAAGCGAACTAGCGCCGACTTTAGGGAGATTCTCAGCGAGTTGGTTATCCACATAAAATTCGTATTATTCGTCGCCTCTGCGCTCTGGCCGGGTCCTTTATCACCAGGTGAAAAATAAGTAGATGTAACAAACATTTTACGTAGACAATAGAATAAATCACGGTGTTATAAAATTATGGGGTTGGTTTAAAAGCTGATTTAAAAAACCCATGTATAATTGTTTATTGTTAATAAAATCATCGAAACTCGGTAGAGTCTCGCACCAAGTACATTAAAAAGAATTTTTAGGCGCGCGACGTGAGACTCGACCCGAGTCTCTATACCGGAGAGACTGAAATCCGGTGGAGTGGGAGTAATAATCGTTTGATGTTTTTAATGTTTCACCGTTTTCAATAACATCCTGGAAACTATCAATTTATCTTTCGAATGAAGGTCTAAGCAGCTTTTATTCAACACCAAGATTGATGCGATCAGTGCACGGTGACTGATATTATGATTTTTTTACGAATTACAAGCGCTCAGTTCGACCAAGAATTTTGTCCTTCCCTTTCGTGTTGTTCTCCACGATCGAGACCTCGGTGTTTTGTATGACTATATCCTGCCAAAAAACCTCCTGCAAAACAATATATACAAATATTTTATTATGCAAAAGTTAATTATTCGTTAGAATCAAAAAAATTAATCGTTCATCGACAAATGTATGGAAATCACTAACTATTGCCAAGTACATGCCTCGCGATTTATTTATACAATATCAAGATACTCGGTAGAGTCTCGCGACAAGTACATTAAAAGGAATTACATCGAACTCATGAAATAAGATCAATTAAAATTAAAATTAGGAAAAAACAAAGAAAAGAAAAAAAAAATTTGGAGTACGTGGTACTTGGCGGGCATTTATATTTTCTTGTAATTTCTACAAAAATGCCCGCCAAGTACCACGTACTCCAAATTTTTTTTTTCTTTTCTTTGTTTTTTCCTAATTTTAATTTTAATTGATCTTATTTCATGAGTTCGATGTAATTCCTTTTAATGTACTTGTCGCGAGACTCTACCGAGTATCTTGATATTGTATAAATAAATCGCGAGGCATGTACTTGGCAATAGTTAGTGATTTCCATACATTTGTCGATGAACGATTAATTTTTTTGATTCTAACGAATAATTAACTTTTGCATAATAAAATATTTGTATATATTGTTTTGCAGGAGGTTTTTTGGCAGGAGGATGTTTGGCAGGAGGATGTTTTTTGTGGGTAATGATTGCATTAATGTACTTGGCGAAAGGTTTTTGCACCAGAGGTGCTTTTTGGGGAGATCTCACGACTTTTTGTACAATATTGTTTATTTCTTATCCTGTACGTAATGAATTGTACAAATTGCCGTGCTATTCTCAATGTGGAAGGTACGGCTAAATCTGTTTTGGCGTACTATTATCCACTAGATTATAACGTATCACAAGACTATATAAATGCTATAAAAAATTTTTTTGAGGCCTGATTATTGATAATTCAAGATAAAGTAAATGTCATTCTTTCAAATTCATATCACCTACTTGGCAATAAGATCTGATTTCAATATTTTTTTGTATGAAAACGACATTTTTGTATAATGTACTTGGCGAGAGGTTTTTGCACCAGAGGTGCTTTTGGGGGGATTTCATTACTTTTTGTACCATCTAGATTCGTTCCAAGTCTTGTTCATGATGAATTGTATAAAGAATTGTAGAATTTATACATATGAAAAATTATACATTTTGAATTTGAAAAGGGCAAACGGTCATATGATGGCGCTTAGGACGTTATGCCAGCTACAAACCTGGGCTTGTCGGTTTCATTGCCATGCGTTTTGATAAGCCACGTGTCAATATGAATAAGAAAATCACCATAGTGACAGTTATAATGCAGTACTGGCTAACAGTAGCTTTTCTTTATAAAAAATATGCACTATACTTTTGAACTCTGTGGATTCGAACTCCAGGTAGAATCAATCACTCTGTAACTGTGACGTAGGGAAAATTTGAAGATCAGCCTTATATGAATGTAGAATTGAAAGGAAATTTGACCAAAGATTAATTTGAACATGAAGAAACTACGGCAACGATTCTATATCAAATCAGAAATTGTCATGTGGTTAATAGTCTTTATAAATTCACTCATAAATCTTGGTCTACTGGTAACAATAAAAAATTATCTATACTTTTGACATTCATTACATCAAAATATTAGAGACAAAAGATAGTTGATCGCTGGCTTCAATGGAAATAAATAGCACTGAGGATAGCCCCTAGAACCGTGTCGTACTATCGGATCATAATTCACATTTTTGGATTCTTATAAACTATTCTTGTCACTGGATATGAACGGTTCACCTACCACGGTGATGTTATAATAATAGTACAAAGTGATGTGATTGTAACAGGATCAAACAGTATTATTTTCTGTTTCCTCATTTACTTATGAGTTCTGAATTGTGACTTGTGAAGGGACAATATATCTGTAAACTCAGCAGTTGCAAGCGCAGTGTTCATTGTGTGTCTCATTGATTGGAAGGCAACGTAGACTACAACGGCTCTAGAATTTCGTTACTGAAAAATTACAGAAAACATGCAGTGAAAACGAGAGAATGATCAATATAAATCCACAGAAATCTGAACTCATATCAGACCGAGCATCATTAAGCTAAAATGTACTACCTACAACTGAGACGTAAGAAACGGTCTGAAAATAGTGTTTCTTTGACTTGAAGATATAAACATTCCTATCCCAACTCCATTGAATTTTGTGTAGAATATAATTTGGAAAAAATTCTGCTACAACAAATCTATTCATAATCTTTAAATAAATACACAAATATGTCAGCCCGGTCATCCATCAAAGTGCCCTTGTTATAAAACTTGGTCAGGTGATAATAACTTATGCCGGCGAAATTGTCTTCATCCCATTGCTGTGATCTAGACACATTTACACGGTATTCACAAACCTTGAGGTATGATTTTAGCTGTCTGAAACACATAAACGCATTCTACGAGGCACGACGTCCGGCACTGTATGTATACATAATGCGATTGTTAACATTTGTGTAAGAGTTAGGTTATTGAGAGAAATAAAAATTAGGAGCAAGTCTACGAAAAGTATCCTACGACACAAGCCGGACTTGTTGATCTGCGTCGTTAATAATCGTGACCGATGTGACAGATAATTCTCATAACCTCGAAAACTCGACGTCGTAAAATAAACAAGTAGAAATAATTAATAAGCATTACTATAGAAAATACCGGTGCTGATCTCAACAATTTCTGCTTCACAAATTATATCGAAGTTTGCATTAATAATTATTTGAAAAGTTTTCAGCTACTCTTATTATTCTTCTCTTCTACCGAGCTGTCATCACGAAATATAGGTTATTATTCTTCGCATCGCGCACGCACGACGCGCATAAGACTCGTGCCCATGAACCATAGAATAATAAAAACACGTTACAGTATAGGGTAGACCGGCAACTCTGTCTGATTTCATACCCGTGTATTCTCCCCTGTCCCAATGTCCTCTCTATGTCCCTACATACCCAGGCAACTTTACACTTATGTTGACGGAGACGTAGACGAAAATTCTTGATCGAACCGAGTGCTTGTAATTTAATGAAAACAGAAAATAATCAGTTTCCGTGCACCGATCGCACTGATCTTGGTGTTGAATAAAAGCTGCTTAGACCCTCATTCTAAAGATAAATTGATAGTTTACAGGATGATATAGAATACGGTGAAACATTAAAAATATCATACGATTATTACCCCCACTCCGCCGAATCGCAGTCTCTCCGGTATAGAGACTCGGGTCGAGTCTCACGCCGTGCGTTTAAAAATCCTTTTAAATGTACTTGGCGCGAGACTCTACCGAGTCTCTTGATAAGCAACAGAGAGGCATCCCTTCCTTTCTTGGGCACTGGAATAGAGTAGCGTGCATACTAATACACTATAGCAGAATGGACTTGTGTTGACGTGTATGTATACAACAATTCGCAACCTAGGCGCGCAGGCGGTAGCGAGTTGTATCCCTACTACTCTCATCGAAAAATTACTGGGCATGCGTATCACGAACCAAGTCCCTGTGCGACAAAGAGGGATAGACATTGTCTGCACCGTAACGATTCCGAGTTTCTTCCGACCCCAACTGGCAATATAGGGAGTATTAGATATATGGTCATTTCGCTGGTCTAGCCACGAATATAACAGTCCGAATAAACGAATATAACAATACTTTGTCGATAATGGCGATATAACATCGACGTTTGTCGAAGCTAATATAACTTTGCCACAATTGGACGGATCTTGAGGATCAACACTTTCTCCAAATATTTCTTTTGTAATATTTCCATTCGAGAGAATTTCAGAAGGAATGGTTACAACTTCATTATCACGTTCAAAGCGATCAGAGAATACCCCATCGCCAACCTTCAGAAGTCATTGCTTAAAATCCGTTTGTCCATCACAAACACGAATGTTACCCTTCAATGACATATATGTGAATTTACTCTATAGGCTGCTTCTTTTGACACACGCTTCTAAAATTTGTGTTCTACTTCCATATCGTAGAACAGGTTAAGTTTTCCGAAAATCACCGGAAACTATGACAATTTTACCACCAAATGGCTCGGTACAATGACACAAGTCTCTTAACATACGATCAACATGACTGCATGAAATATATTCCGTTGATATTGCGATAAACTATTCATTGATGTTATCTATTCACTATTCACCATCTGTTGTAACGAAATCATATTTTCGAGCTCCACGTCATCATTCCTCGTATCACATAGGAATGTGCTTACATCTTTGATATTCATTAGATTGAAGTTTCGCAAATTAAATCCATGAAATATAAGTATTTCACTGACTACTTGCAAAGCCTTTTATTCACTTTCTTTGGTATATTCTGCAGTTTGATCAACAAAATCGGTCTTGTACTTTTCAAATAATTGGCGGTCATTGATCGGCATGCCAAACACGCAATCATCCGACACATCCTTTTGGAGAATTTAAGGCAGCAGCAGAGGCAGGAAGAGCGGTCGTGGAAGGAGGCCGTGGCCGAAATTTTTTCAATTTTTTCAAAATCTGATGAAAAAATAAATAAACAAAAATATCGTGAGAATCGGTCTCATTATTACTGACCTGCTATACTTTTTTGATTATCTCAAAAACTCATAGGGGTATTTTGAGGGAGGTAATGTTAGGGTAAAAACTAAATGTTTAGTTCCTATAAAAATATAAGGAAATAAATATATTATATTTTCTTATATGTAAGAAATACTTGAAGCTCGGATTTAATATTTAATAAAGTATATTCTAGATATAAACGAATACAAGGGTGATTGTAAAGAAGGTTAGGTGTTGCCAGTTTAAGTCCTCGAATACGAATCCCTGGCTACTCCTTGGTAGCCGTCGTCCAGGCCCATCCTTGGTCCTTGTAAGGGTGGGGGTGGGGCCCCACCAGAGACCCTCCGTAGGGCAGTCCCGTGACGTCAGGATATTGCCTAGTGGCGGGCGTCCGCCTATACTGTATCTTATTCTACAGTCGGCCGTCCTGACGTTATTCGCGACCCCGCGGATGATGTTTTAGTTGGACTTCCCCTGGGCGGCCATACTCCTAGTTATTCTACGTGGTTCTGTGAACACATAAAAGATTTTATTATTTTGTTTAAGGATAGATCTTTCATGTCACCATGCTTCAGGCTTTCCATCCCTTCGTTTCTCATGCTTTATCTCATGCTTTGTGGAATATAGCTTGCAATTTCAAAAATCTTGCTTGCAAAATCAAGTTCTCATGCCTGACTACTTATAGCAGTCCCTTCACCGTTGTCGTCGAGTCAACCTACAAGTTTTTGCTACCCTGTTACCCTGGTCTTGGTCATTCGTGAGTCATATGAACCACCGCCAAATTTAATTAGCGTTGATTGAATTTTCAATCTTCGCAGTTCTATCTATGACTCGTTTACAACTCATGTAAGCCACCGCCAAATTTAATTAGCGTTGATTGATTTTTCAATCTTCGCAGCTTCTTTCCATGATTGTTTGACCAAGCCGTGAGTTATCGGGATCTTGGGTTTCATTCTACCCGTGGCACCTAGGTTAACCCATGACATTACGGTTTCACTTACGCGTTTGCATGCTATCTGGGCTTAATTTTCGGCCCGCGTCGTTCTCATCTCCTTCAGTGTCGGAGTCACTGACTGCAGTATGCCAGTGTTTCAGCTTATCGCCGGGGACTACGCCCTGGTAGGGTTTTTGCGTCCTCTCGGCTCCCTTGACATCTTCGATCACATAACGATCGTGGCCTAATACTTTGGTAACTTGATATGGCCCAGCGTACTTTGGTGTTAGCTTTTTGCTATTTCCATCGTTGTAACTAACAACACGCCTAACTACTACTAGGTCTCCAGTTTTAAACTGCTTTGGAGGAGCTCTCTTCTGATTGTACCTCTTTTCTTGATCGGCCTGATTCCGACGTATACTTTCCGAAGCATCTCTACGTAATTTTTCTCGATCGATTTCCTCTACCGATTCCCCTAAACTATTTAGAACTTTTGATTCGGCACCATTCCTTGGTTTATACCCAAACATGAGTTGCGATGGAATTTTTCCTGTCGATTTATTAATCGTATTGTTCATTCCCCAAGTAACTTTTGATAATTTTTGGTCCCATTTGGTTTCATCCTCTAGCGTTGCCGTCAACGTGTCGAGGATCGTCCTATTATATCGTTCTACTTGGCCATTGGCTCTTGGAGTCGCTACAGCGGTCATTACGTGCTTAATGCCGTTTTTTTCGCAAAATTCCCTGAACTTGTGACTGGTGAATGCACTTCCTCGGTCACTAATAATGCGTTTGGGAAACCCGAAGGTATCGCTAATCGAGGTGAGAAACCTCTCGACATACAGTGTCTTTGTACTTTTGACGGCTTTGGCGAAAACAAATTTAGTAAATGCGTCAACCATCACAACTAACTGCGTGTTCCCTACTGTGCTTTTAATAAAGGGGCCTACGTGGTCTATGTGCACTGTATGCAAGGGCTCTGCAACCTTCTCAATAGGGTGCAAACGACCTGGTCTCTTACCGCTAGGTTTTTTACTATAGAGACACTCGAGGCACGCGGCGACGTACCGTTTGACGTATTGCCTCATCGATGCAAACCAGTAATCGGCCTGCACCTTGGTTAGTGTTTTCTCGGTTCCTACATGACCTATCTCATCGTGGCACAACTTTACGATTTGACGGCGCGCTGACCGCGGGACAGCCCACCTGGGACCATCTTTGGTATGACGAAATACCCGATTGTCTTTTAGTGTGAAATCACGCTTAATATCCTGTTCTTCTTTGTCCTTAGCGTCTCTACCTAATACTTCGTGTACGTATGCAAGACGCCTGTCTTGCAACTGTGCTGTTAATAACCAATCACCTAATTCGATATGCAATAAGCCTACTTCTTCTATACTCGCTTGACTTTCGGTTCCCTCAATTGGATTTCGACTCAACGCATCGACGTGTGGCATTTTGGTTCCCGCTCTATACTCTATCGTGCAGTCATACTCTTGCAGCTGGATCCACCAGCGCGCTACGCGCGGCAGCAGATCGCGCTTAACAAAAGTTGCCCGTAATGCACTGCAATCGCTGATTATTTTAAACTTAATTCCCAATACATAGACTCGAAAACGTTGGAGGCTACTGACAACGGCAAGAGTTTCTAGCTCATATGAATGGTATCTTTGTTCTTCTTTTGACGTTTGACGACTGAAGTAAACTACGGGTTTCAGAGAATTATCCTCTTGTTTTTGCAGCAAGATACCGCCTAACCCGATCTTGCTAGCATCCGTGTGAATCTCGGTTTCCGCGTGTGGGTTATATAGCGCAAGCACAGGTCTCGAGACTAACCTTTGCTTTATACTTTCGAAAGCCTCTTGCTGTGCTTCGCCCCAATGCCACGTTTCTGTTTTCTTTGTTAATTGTGTGAGAGGTCTAGCAATGACCGCAAAATCTTTGACAAATTTTCTAAAGTAACTGGCCAAACCGATAAACTGTCTTATACCTGTTACGTCTTTAGGTACTTGAAAATTCGAAACAGCCTCGATCTTGTGTTGACCTGGCCGCACCCCCTGCTGCGTTACTTCATACCCCAGATAATCGATTTTCCTTTCGAGAAAGGCGCACTTTGGGAGTTTCAATGTTAACTGAGCTTGACTCAATTCCTTTAAAACAAGTTCCAATGCCTCTAGTCCGGTGTCTATATCAATTGACGGGATGAGAATGTCGTCCATGTAAGCCAGCACGCCTACCCGTCCTCTCAGTGGGCTCAAAATTTTATTTACCATGCGTTGGAATACCGCCGGGGCATTTGCAAGCCCAAACGGCATCCTGAGGAACTCATACTGCCCATCTGGGGTGACGAATGCTGTCTTCTCTATGGATTCTTCCTCAACCGGGATCTGATAATATCCCGATGCTAAATCTAGGCTCGTAAAATATGAGCGACCCTGAAGACCGTTCAATTGATCTTCGATTAGCGGCAATGGATGTCTATCCTTCTTTGTAACGGCGTTGAGGGCGCGATAATCAATACACATCCTAGTTTCCCCGTTTTTCTTTTTCACGAGCAAAATCGGACTAGCAAATGGTGAGTTTGATTCTCGAATTATATCATTTGATTTCAGATCTTCGATTATTCCGCGAACCGTTTCGCGTTCGGGATACGACAACCGATATGGCCTGTAGGTTACGACTGCGTCATTAATTAAATCTATTCGAATCCTTGCGACGTTTGTCTTTCCCAATTCTGCTGTATTCAAAGCAAAACATCCCCTATATCTATCTAATAACTTATATAATTTCTCCTTATGTGTCTCGCTAACGCTCGAATCTACTCTAATTTCTGCTCGTGGTAATTTTTCTTTAGCTGATTGTTTAATAGTTCTGATTTCTAATATTCTCTGCCTACATTTTTCATCAGCAAGAGTTTCCGCCCTAGCTGTTTCAGCTCTTGCAATTATCATACCCTTTTTAATCGTTAAGGAATGATCTGATAAATTAACAATTGGTACTCGGCCATTCCCTGCATTTATTACGCAGCGTGGAATGCAATGTTCTTTCGATTCTTCACCTCGTACGCTAAGCTCAATATACAAGTCACCTTTATAGTCGCTTCTCGCATCTACCTGAATATCCCCGGCTTGTTGTGGGGGGATGACGGTCGTCTCCATCGTCCATACGGGCACCTTCTGGGGTGGCAATTTCTCGACTTCTGGCAGCCTTGCCAGGGCGTTGTCAAACAGCCGTAGTCGACCATCCCGTCGCACCGTCGTGACGCCAGGCAGATCTAAGAAGGGCTGTCCAACGATGAGTGGGGCCTCCTGCCGTTCGTTGGGGACCACGTAAATTTCCACCAGTCCCTCAGCCAGGTCGACTCCAAGGGTTGCCTTTGCCATTCCGATGGGTTGAACCATTCCCCCGCCGTAGCCTCGCAGAACCGTTCGAGTGGGTTGTAAATTAAGCTGCATCCTGTCAGCTTCGTCCTGCCTAAGTGTGATGCACTCACTCCCACTATCGATGTAGGCCCGCAACGGTTTGCCGTTCAACATGGCCTCGTAAAATTGAGTCGTCTCGGGTTTCGGCGACGTTGTCCCGATGCTTTGGACCTTCTTCTCTTTGTCTTCGATTTTTGTCCGGTCCTTTGTATAGGTAGAGTGACATTTGCTTGCCACATGTCCTCTACGGCCACATCGATAGCAGTCCAGGTCTGCAATTTTTCTAAAGTTTTCGGAAGAGTCGCTTGCCTTTCTCTTCCCTTTGTCCTCCGAGGCAGGCTTGGACGGCGCCTGAAACTTTCCCCTGGGATGGTGACTGCTACCCCGCTCCCCAGGCTTCTTATGTCCACTTTTATCGACACGTGTTTCGAACGTCCCCTGCATCTTATTCAGGTATACCCTTAGCTCTTCTGGGCTCTGGAAATTGTTACCCTTGATGGCTGTTTTCAAGGTAAAGCTTGGGATCCCGTGTGAAATACAAGCGGCAGCGTCTGTCCCGGTAATTCCGCATCCATTTACTAATGCTGCCTTATCAAAATAATACTTCATCATCGTCTCGTCTTTAGATTTTGTACGAGCGAGCATGATGGTTAGGCGTTCAGGTAGCTCTGTATGATCAGTGAACGCGTCTAAGAGCATCGCTTTCCACTCCGTCCAGTTGTAGGCCACGGATGGTAGCCCATTGTACCACGTTTTCGCATCACCCGCGAGGTGCTCGAGTGCATGCATCGCAACTGTGGTGTCATCCCATCTATAAATTTTTCTCAGCTCCTCGACTTTATGAATCCATATATGGATGGTTTGGTTTTTCGTCGAGGGGTCGAATGTGGGGATTGATTTCTTCCCTTCATACGCTCCTCTTCTGTCAGTTTCCGACCGTGGTTCTGACGGTATTGGTGGCGGTTGTAGCAATTGAATCGGCCTCTCTACCGCAACCTGCATTGTTTCGATCAATCTTGAGATCGTTGATTGCCATTCTGAAGGCGCGCTGTTGCTGGATGAGCGCCGCCGTTCATGTGATCGTTGCCGCTCGTATGATCGTCGTCCGTACCTACGACAAGTCGAGAGTGGTGGCGTATAACGCGAACGTGAACGCGACCGACGACGACGTGATCGTGAGCGAGATCTCTGATGGTTTCTGCTAGACATATTGTTCACTCGGTTACACCAAACTGTCCGAATTCACCGATCAACACGATCACACTTCACGATCACACCGATCACACTTATTTGCGCGAACTCACTGTCACAACTTCCACTCGTGAGCGAACAAAATAACTACGATCTAATTCAGATCCCACTTCTGAACTGTAAGAAATACTTGAAGCTCGGATTTAATATTTAATAAAGTATATTCTAGATATAAACGAATACAAGGGTGATTGTAAAGAAGGTTAGGTGTTGCCAGTTTAAGTCCTCGAATACGAATCCCTGGCTACTCCTTGGTAGCCGTCGTCCAGGCCCATCCTTGGTCCTTGTAAGGGTGGGGGTGGGGCCCCACCAGAGACCCTCCGTAGGGCAGTCCCGTGACGTCAGGATATTGCCTAGTGGCGGGCGTCCGCCTATACTGTATCTTATTCTACATATAATTTCTACAAAATGCCCGCCAAGTACTATGCACGTACTCCAAAATTTTGTTTTTCTTCTCTTTGTTTTTTACTAATTTTAATTTTAATTGATCTTATTTTATGAGTTCGATGTAAATTTCTACCGAAAACTAAGACTACATCACATTCAGAAATTAATTGGGAGCAAATTTATTTGTACTTGGCAACATACATTGATTTCAATATTTTTGTAGATTGAATGGCTGCAAAACTATTTTTGTGGGAGATACCACATTGATGTACTTGGCGAAAGGTTTTTGCACCAGAAGTGCTTTTGTTACATACATACATAAATTACCATAGAAAAAATTTCATTAAAAAAAAATTTCTGAGATTCCAATAAAAAGTACTTTGAAGTGAGAAAAAAATGCTCCCGCAAATGAAAAAAAAAGTGGTTGACAGATAAAATAACTCAGTTAAGCCGAATTTTAAGAGCTATAAAATAGAATATGATTTACATTACAATTATTAAGGAAGTTACGACTACAAAACGAGTGGGATCGATATTCATCGCCGAGTATTCATTTTGATCTATGATAGCGTTTCAATATTCGACGAATGGTTTTCTTGTAGTCATTAAGTTATACTTTACTTGGCGGGCTGATCTTTCAGAATTGATATAAATAACAATAATAGAACAATGGAATAACCTTGATGATCTGTATTAACTATCGTCGGCCCGCCAAGTAAAGTATAACTTCAGAACTTTAAAAAACCATTTGTCGAATATTGCTATGTTACCATATGTATACCCCGTCCACGGAGAGAACGACCAGGCACCGCGCAGGTTTGGGCGGAGTGGGAAGCGGGTGGGGGGAACTAGAGCGTGCTATTCAGTGCCATATACATTACTGCAGTATGTATTGCAATGTTTGGGGTTTATTTAATTTATTTATATAATTTAGTTTCTCAGAGGTCGCGGTTGTTGTATTAAATTTTTATGTTGTTCGGAACCTCGCACGAAGCTTAAAAGACTTGACTGAAACACCTAGCTATCAGACTCAAATTGCGATCAATTAGAGCTGCTTTTACAGAACTGGATTAATAAATAATCGAGCCTGCACCCTACTTTGATGGAGCTGGATTAGCAAATCGAGCCTATCACCCTGAAATGCGTTTCTTTCTAGAGAGAGCTGGGCTCCACGAGCCAAGCCTGTTCTCCAGACTTGAACTTGTTTAATTAGACACGGATTCTGATCAGTGCTAATAAACAATCGTTAAAGCTGGCAATTCGTCTTAATAAAGGAAATTGTTGTGAAGGTCTTTGTAATGCTGTTAGATGAAGATCCAGAAATTAGTTCGTTCATCTAACATAAATTTATTGGTGTTTTCAAGATTTGGTTTTAACAAAAATAAAAGATACAAAAATAAAAAACTTAAATTCTAGTGTTTTCTTAATTCTACGGTTTGTCGCGTTTGACAGTGTTTGTGTTGTGACTCTACGTGTTTCTTTTGTGTGCCGCGTTTGGCATTTGCTACGTTTCGTTTCCTTTTAAGTAAGATCTTGATTCTCATAAAATAACTTGAACTCAAGATGAAGTGAATAATTTCAACGAAAGTATGATTTAAATTCGGATTGATTCGGCTAGTTTATCCCGACAGGTGATAACTGCAGTTAATGTGAGTTTTGAAACAATTCTACAATTCTAGCCATCAATTGTTACAAGATTCGATTTGCTAATTCCTAGACAGGCGGAATCGCGAGAGTTTTAGAGTTTCGTGAATCATTTCTCCAACTGGTAGAAAATGCTCTGGTTTCAGAGAATTTTAGTGAGTCATTTCTCCGATCGGTAGAAAATGCGGCTGAGCAGCGCGATACCGCAATTTTTATACCTTCTGCCGCGGTACCCCTACCCAAAATCCCTACTTCTCGAGGGTTGCGCGCGCAGCCATGGCTCGGAGCAGGCTTGATATGTACACTTGACGAGTTGGATTGTGACACATATGAAGTTGCACCATTTTCTGACGAAACATTAAAAATTTGAGCACAGCAATTGTCAGCGCTCCTATTGGCTTTGTATCGGGTACCCCCCAAAAGCACCTCTGGTGCAAAAACCTTTCGCCAAGTACATTAATGTGATATTTCCCACAAAAATAGTTTTGTAGCCATTTAATCTACAAAAGTATTGAAATCAATGGACGTTGCCAAGTACAAATAAATTTGCTCCCAATTAATTTCTGAATGTAATCTAGTCTTAGTTTTCAGTGGGAATTTACATTTCGATATATATAATGTGCGTAACACGTAATAACATGGAACATACGAACTCATAAGATCAATTAAAATCAAAATTAGGAAGAAACAAAGACAAGAAAAAAAAATTTGGAGGTAGTGGTACTTGGCGGGCATTTTTAATTTTTAATTTTAATTTTTACAAAAATGCCCGCCAAGTACCACTACCTCCAAATTTTTTTTTTTCTTGTCTTTGTTTCTTCCTAATTTTGATTTTAATTGATCTTATGAGTTCGTATGTTCCATGTTATTACGTGTTACGCACATTATATATATCGAAATGTAAATTCCCACTGAAAACTAAGACTAGATTACATTCAGAAATTAATTGGGAGCAAATTTATTTGTACTTGGCAACGTCCATTGATTTCAATACTTTTGTAGATTAAATGGCTACAAAACTATTTTTGTGGGAAATATCACATTAATGTACTTGGCGAAAGGTTTTTGCACCAGAGGTGCTTTTGGGGGGATTTCATTACTTTTTGTACTATCTCGATTCGTGCTAAGTCTTGTTCATAATGAATTGTACGAAGAATTGTATAATTTATACGTAGGAAAAAATTATACATTTTGAATTTAAAAATGGCAAATGGTCGTATGATGGCGCTTAGGACCTTATGCCAGCTGACAAACCTGGGCTTGTTAATTTCATTGCTATGCGTTTTGATGAGCCATGTGTAAATATGAACAAGAAAATCACCATATTGACAGCTATAATTAATGCGGTACTGGCTAACACAGTAGCTTCTATTCACAACAAATATGCACTATACTTCTGAACTCTGTGGATTCGAATTCCAGGTAGAGTCAATTACTCTGTAACTGTGACGCAGGGAATATCTAGAGATCAGCCTTACATGAATGTAGAATTGAAACGAAATTTGACCGAAGATTAGTTTTGACATGAAGAAACTACAGCGACGATTCTATCAAATCAGATATTATAATGTGGTACAGAGTGTTTATAAATTCACTCATGAATCTTAGTCTACTGATAACAATGAAAATTTATCTATATTTTTAATATTCATTACGTCAAAACATTAGAGACAAAAGACAGTTGAATGTTGATCGCTGGCTACAATGGAAATAAATAGCACTCAGGTAGCCCCTAAAACCTTATACCTTGTCATACTATCGGTCATAATTCACATTTTTTCGATTCTTATAAACGATTCTTGTCACTGGATATGAGCGGTTTGCCTAGCACGGTGATATTAAAATAACCTGTAAGCAACAGTCAATCACCCTTTAACTGTACGCAGAAGATATTCCAGAATGAATTTGGCATGAGTTTAGAAAATTTAACATTTTGATTATAGCTCCTTGTACTGAATCAAAATCTGAGCCAAAAGTATTAATTTCCACATGAAAAAAATACTGCGGTAATTCTATGGAAACAAAAATTATAATATAGCAAATAGTATTTGTAGTCTCCGAATGAAGATGTCTATAAGTTTACTCATGAATCTTGGTCTACTAGTGACAATAAAAATTGTCTCTATCTTTCATATTTATTGTATTAAATGTTAGAGATAAAATGATATTCATCGTTGATTTAAGGGAGTATACCCACCTGGAGAATAATTTTTTTCAAATTACTGCTACGGTCTGAGAAAACATTTTTTTGACTCAGTTTTTTTCACGGTTGATTAGTACTATTTTGATACATAGTTCATGATATTTCAAGATTTTGTGGTCTTCGCTGGACATAGATTTAGTCCATTAAAGAAAAATTAGTTGGCGTAAGGTACAAGTTGCTGTGTTGCATGAAATTTCTTCAAATTTGGAGGAAATATTCCACACGATAATGTAATTTAGGGCCAATCAAATAATAATTCATGAATTTGATTTTTGGACATAAAAATATATGACTGTAAGACTTTTTTTTCCATTGTTTTTAAAAAAAAGTGTCTTATAATATAAAAATTCTCATATTTAAAAGTTAAATTCATGAGATAATATTGGCTTGGCCCTAAATTCCATTCATATAGAACATCCCATCGAAATTTGAAGAAATTTTATGCAACGCAGCAGCCTGTACCCTACGACAACCACTTTTTCTTCGATGAACTAAATCTATGTTCAGCGAAGGCTACAAAATTTCAAAAAATCATGAACTATGTATCAAAATAGCACTCATCAACTGTAAAAAAACTGAGCTATAAGACACTAAAGTTGATTAGACTTTTTTTGAAGTATATTGAACTTTTTAATTAGTAGACTGAACTTTACTCAAAGATCTATTTCAACTAGATTTAGATATGATCGTAAGCCTGAAATGAGATATAATTCTTTATGACATATAAAATGAACTAAATATGCATAAGTTTTAGATGACAGTCTCTAATGACTATTCCATTGCTCCTGATGCAATATGTTTTATACTTTTCGAAAATTTTTACCTCACGTGCTTCTGCGTAGGGGATATCATTACTTTAATAACATTTGCTACAGTTTATATAGTTCATATAGTTGTAAGTAATGTCACTGCACAAAATATAGCAATTTTATCTCCTGCTTCCTCATTTTCTTATGCTAGCCGAGAGGGAATATTATTACGGATATTCACATAACCTCGAAGACTCGAGCTCGTGAGGTAAACGATAAATCACATAGGTTATTATTTATTGTTGTTTAAAAGATATCGGGTCCATATTCGAACATGTTTACCTCCTACTCTGTGGAAAGTTTTCAATCAAACATTACTTTGTGAATTTTGCACAATTAATTAAGTCTTTTACATGCCGGTTGACTTGAACTGTCAGTTTGACAGATCGACGCGCATGTGCAATACCCTGGAGCGATGAATTGTGCTGAAAAGGGAGAAAAACTGAGAACGTGAAACGAGCCACCTCAAAATTAAAAATAATCATATCTCAGCTATACGTGCACAGATTCTATTGATGTTGGGCTCAAATGAAAGCTCTTTCGATCCTCATTCTCACATTTAATCGTAGATCTGCATGATTTCACCAAATACGGTGGGACAGAGAAAACATTATTCCCCCACTCCGCGGAAAATTGCCGTAGCTGTAAAGAGACTCGGAGAGTCGCTACGTACAAAAAAAAAATTTTTAATGTACTTGGCGCGAGACTCTACCGAGTCTCTTGATGTCGGGTCGCGACTGCCTAACAATTGCTGTGCTCAACTTTTTTATGTTTTGTCAGAAAGGGGTGCAACTTCATATGTGTCACACTCCAACTCGTCAAGTGTACATACAGTATACGTGGGCCTCTTTTATCTTTTTCCGAAGGAGATAATTCAGCGTCTCCCACGTCAGAATAGGTTTGCATTGTAGTTGTTTTAAAACTTTAAAATACAACAGAACCGTCAGCAGTAACGACCAACTGTTCAATATATGAAAGCATATGTCAGGGTTTATGCACCCGAGCCTCCTAGACGGCTATATGTGGTCATGGCAAGGGACACGGGTTCTCAAACGACGTGGAGAGGGTAGTATGGGTGTTACCATGGGCGGGGTCTGACCGAACCTGGCGAAATGCCTGTACTGATCGTTCTCGTGTTGGACTGGGTATAGATCGATATTGATGCTTGGCGATGACGTCCTGGTTTCTGATACAAATCAAATGGTAATTCATTTTCCTTGTAATTCATCCTAACTGATTTATTTCATATGTCAACCACTTTTCTTATATACTGGCGTTTTTTTTTCTTTGCACTTTGGGTGCTTTTGCCAATATTTTGAATACATTATAAGTATGCGTAATAACACCATTATTGCAAATTTTATCTTTTTGCAATGCATCGGATTTTTCATTTCTTATTTTCGAGTCTTTCACATCTATTTAGTAGTCCAGTCGCATTAGACTTGACTTCCATCCCGGCTGAAGGGGGTAACGCCGTTTAGTTTTCACATACCTATAGATGCGACCTCAATAAACAAGACGTCAAATTCTCTACCAAAGTTAGATCTGGGTTTGGCCGCAAAAAAATGTTTAAACAATTGAAAACCCGCCTTTACAGTTTCATTTATTTTCATATGAATTCAACAAGAAAATGTTTGAAACGAAAGTCGTTCGCTACGTCATTCTGTCGAAAATGAGCCGTTGAAAAATTATTTATCATTACATTGAGGAATCATGTATACGTTTCTCAATCCTAAGAAGTGGTCTAATTATTATAAGGGATGGCCAGAAAACACAGAAGAATTAAGTTGCAGTTAGTTAAGTTCAATAGTTTTCTGGCCATCCGTCATAATAATCAGACCACCTTTCAGGACGGAGAAACGAAATACATGACCCCTTAATTTAGTTACAAAATGAAAGAACACCGCAGCGTTTAATTTTTTCGTTTATCGCGTGCGACTTCTAGACTTATTAACCTATAATTTTTAACTCTCAAACGGAACTGCACTTCATCCCAGCATACGTAAACGGTACACTGGTGCGAATTGGGATTGTGTAATTTTTTCTCACATGTAACATGTTGATATCATTCAAAATACATTCATAACCATACATTCTTGCGGTACAATTTGGACAATTTTGAACTTATTGAGAATGGTTTTTTTTTTTATTTTTTGCATACACATATACATATTTCTGCGGCGCATATTTTGTCCATTAGAACCGGAGATAATAGGTTGTTTTATCTTTTTCTTCATTATTACCGAAATTAATATTTTTGATCGAAAAAAAAAATTATCCTAAGGTAACATTTTGTATTGGCATAATGTGTTTGATGAAATTTAGTTAATACAATTGTAAACAAGACAAACATACGTCGCCGGAATGAAGATGTAACGCTAATCTGGCTATGTCTTATGACTGCAGGTAGTTGGTATTTATCAACATCCAACACAAAGCATAGCTATAAAAATTGATTTATTCAGGTATATTCGTTTATTCCAATTTCACAGAAATTTTATTTTCATGTAAAGAAACATAATTTTGAGGGTTTAAGAAAGAACAAAGTTCATGTGATCTGCATTCTACAGCTTCTACAGAGAATAACTTATAGTGTTTACAGTAATTAGTGTTTAATTGGTTGCTAATATTTTAGGTGGGATCACTTGACTGGAAAAATTGATTTTATATAGTCATTGAATCGGAAACGTATTAGGAGGGTCAAACCCTCTTTGGGTCAAACAAAAAGGGTGCTAAATTATTAAAAGCCAACTTGGTATAATTACCTCGAATCAAGTCGCTTTTTGTCGGTTGTGGAACTGTTTCAACTGCAACACAAAACTAATTAATAAAGTAATCTTTCGTTATTATTATAATAAATTGTATACATTATTTATAGACATTAACTGACACTTAAGAAATACCGAGAAAAAATTAGTTAATATTCGTGCAACTATGCATGCATAGTATAATATGTAAGAAGTTTGTGAAAGATATATAAATAAAGCGGTGTCGTAATACAATTTTCGGGATAATTTTTGTCCGAAAATTAGATGTCATAAAAAAATGCTGCACCTTTGTCGTCGCTTGTGTAAAGAACAAAATAGTTTAGTACATGTATGTCCTTCCACCTGAAAGCTATCATGAGCTGCCCTTGGTATTGTATGTATGTATGTATGTACGTGGACAGGGTATGGACACTCCAAGCTCCCCTCCACTCGTTATTCCAAAGGAGTGGACCAGAGCGATACCATAATAATAAGACAAAAGTATCCGCAGAAAAATATTTTTTAGTGGAATTACTGACGTATCGAAGCGCCCTCTGGTCCCCGGTTTGAAGTTAATTCATATCTCAAAGATTGAAATAATCAACAAAACGTAAAGTAAAATTAAAATAAAAAGAATAGACAAAAATTTAGTGTGTGAGAAATTATGAAAAATAAAATGACTCGAACTTGTGCGGTGAAATTGTGTGGTCATCGGCAGGGTAGCAAGAGGTGGGTCGTTTGGTAATCAACGTTTACCAACTACTGCAGTGATAACATGAAACTCCTATAATATTGTTAGTGACAATCATTATTATGTAATTGGTTGCAGTCTGGTCCACAATAATTCGTCTCTAAAACTATGGAGTGTTCATACCCTGTACGTGGACACCAAAATCCGTAGATGAAATTTAGCAAGGCATTTTGCAAAAAAGTTACACAAATTCAAAAATCATAAACGTGCCATAAAATTTTCCACGGATCTGAAGTCTTGGACTATATTACTATCTGAATTTCAAGAGGTATCCGAAGGAAAGAAATTTTTCAGATCGTAGGACATCCAGTTAAATTTAATTCCGAACTTCTATAAAAAAAAAATCCAAGCCTTGCAGACAAAAATGTTGATTTTAAGGATTAATTTTGCAGCGTACACGAGAAATCAAAACGCATTAGAAATATTTGCAGCAAAAATTACTTTGCTTCTACTAGAACCAGAGCTTCAAGGCGGTTCCCTACTCAATTATGACCTTTTCTAAAAACATTCATCAAAACAGTGCTATTAAACGGAATATCTCTGCCCGGGCACCGAAAACGGGAAAAAGGGATAGGCGTCGCGACATTCTGTTTACAATTTCGAACACGTACGTCCCAAAACATGTTCGATTAACGTTAAAATAGAGAAATGGCGTATGGAACAAGCTTTTTTTGACAATTATCGATTCTCAAACGCTCG
Organism: Macrophya alboannulata; assembly: GCA_949628255.1. Classification (NCBI taxonomy): domain Eukaryota; kingdom Metazoa; phylum Arthropoda; class Insecta; order Hymenoptera; family Tenthredinidae; genus Macrophya; species Macrophya alboannulata. Next base: position 24,104,511 of record OX451208.1, read on the forward strand.
AAATCATGGCGACTCGTCGTGTTTGGATTGGTCGGCAACGCTTCCGAGATGGCGTGACGCGCGAATATGGTAGAACAGGTAAAACAGTCACTGGTATAGAACACCATTCTACACGATCACTGTTCGAAGCTGATTTTGTCCAGTGTCCGACCAGTATATCGAACAGTGATCGTGTAGCATAGTGTTCTAAACCAGCGACTGTTTTACCCGTTCTACCACATTCTTGCGTCACGCCATCTCGGAGGCGTTGCCGACAAATCCAAACACGACGAGTCGCCATGATTTCGAGCGTTTGAGAATCGATAATTGTAAAAAAAAAAAGCTTGATCCATACGCCATTTCTGTATTTTAATGTTAAACGAACATGTTTTGGGTCGTACGTGTTCGAAATTGTGAACAGAATGTCGCAACGTATCCCTTTTTCCCGTTTTCGGTGCCCGGGCAAAGATATTCCGTTTAACAGCACTGTTTTGATGAATGTTTTTAGAAAAGGTCATAATTAAGTAGGGAACCGCCTTAATAATTTTCGCGAATACTATATCGATGACTCAGGACCAAAACGGCGTAACCCACAGAAACCAGAGTATACTGCCATAAGGGCGTATCCTCAACTTTACCACGGAAACTCCATAAGAGAAAAATTGAACAGCCTACAGCCAGGAGGGCGTAAGCCCACTACAATACTGCCAGAAGGGCGTAACCCTCAAAAATTGAAAATATGATGTTACCTTACCAGATGTGTGTAACATCATCATTTTCGGAGTTTGGTAACTTAGTTACAGCCGGAAGAGCACAAAAAAAAAAAATTTAATTTGAAAAAAAAAAAAAAAAGAAAAAAATTTCATACGGTGACTTTCAGTTGTGCTCTTTCGGCTGTAACGAGGTTCCCAAATTCCGAAAACGGTGATGTTACACACGTCTAATAAGTCAAACATATTTTGAGTTTTTGAGGGTTTAGCCCTCCCTTCTGGCAGTCAGAAGGCGACTGAGATCTGGAAAAATTTGACCCGCTATCTGCTAGAAGGGCGTAATCCTTTTTTTTTTTATTGTCCGTGGATTACACCCTTCTGGCAGTAAGGAGGCGATCGAAATTCGAAAATATCTCACCCGTCATCTGCCAGAAATCCGTAACCCACGAAAAATAAAATAAAGAGGGTTACGCCTTTCTGGCTGTAAGGAGGCGGTTTTAATCCGGAAAAAATTAATGAATTGGACTTTATATTGCAGAGGCCTTGTTTTCCTACCAGAGAAAATTCCACTCCGAAGCTTTGAAATTTACTTGAGTGTTTCCCGAGTGATAGCCTGAAATTTCACTCGAATATAAATAGCTCGTTATACCGATCTACTGACCCTCTTGAATGTAGGAAGAAACCAACGCACCTACCACACAAAAACTGATATCCCATTTGATCTAAGCATTCCGTTTTTGGTTAACCCTTCCCTAATTACCCCCGCAACCTTATATACCCAGATGTCCAGAGTACGGGCGTGTATACAACCATACAGGTCTGGTGGGGGTGAGTCGCTCATTGAAGCCTGCAGAATGTAGTTCCGAATCCCGCCACTACTCGTTTTTTGGATCTAATTTCCTGCTTGAATCTAACCTCAAAATAAGGAAAATGTCAAAGGATTGATTGTTGAAAAACAAGGTCCTCTTTTTAGCGTATTAAAAGCATTTGCATCATTCTGCGTATCTGTCTATATTGTCGGTAATAATAGTAAACTTACGAATCATATGCATTGAGGTGAGATCACGGACGTATATGAGTCATATACGTCTGTGGGTGAGACAGGGATGAAAGAGCTAGTGCTATCTCTGTCTCATCTGGATTTACGATCGCAGCGATCATAGCGGCTGGCTTCAATAAGCGACCCACCCCCTTCACCAGTTTCCATACCTATATGTATACACGACCGTGGTCCAGACTACAGTTGTCTATCGCCGGTGAATTACTGATAGTCGTATGAGTAATCAGAGTTTGTAGTAGCAATAAATCAGTAACAGTGTACCAAAAAAGCAGTTTGTTTGCTAATTGAAATCCTACACTGCGTTCCACAAGAGAACGACGCCAGGACAGACGAAATCTCATCCGTTCCGCTTCGGTCAGATTCCCACTCACTGGAGCACACGGAGCCTATCATGAACTAGGTAGCGAGCCCAAGTGATCATACCTGCAGTACACAGTTGGGGGTCGTCGCCTCGTGTAACACAGTATAGTTTTCCATGCATGAATTGAGTTGTCAATGACAATACAGTAAGCTTCAAAATTAGTTATGACATAAGTTAGTCAATCGGCATGCAGTAATTATAACAGTTGGGAAACTTACGAAATATTTTCCATGGAAGGGGGAAAGTGAAGAAGAAAGAATCACCAATTATTAGGCGCGAAGAATTGATACGTTAGTGGAATGCAAATAATAGTAATATACCTATACATGAAATGATGGAGAACCCAGCTGCAGAGATGGCAAGAATATACCTAAAACGTACTACTTAGATAGCAGATTGATTGCTACCCCTTCGGTGCGGGCCTATAAATAGCTATTCATATCCAAGACTCGTAACAAAAAAAAAAATAATAATTTTTGCCAAATTGCCAACAATCAGTCGGACAACGGTTAATGGATATCGTAGCTTCCGTAAGCACTAGCAATAAACAAATTTTGATATAGTAAAAGTTTTTTGGCAATGATGATTGCTAGATTAATGAAAACTCAATTTACACGCTAAATAAATTGAAACTAACAGGAATAAAATATCTCTCTATACAATAGGAATTTATACATGACACGTATGTATGTATGTATAATGTATATTGTATATAGGTATACACTACCAGTATTAAGGCGGTTCCCTACCCAATTATGACCTTTTCTGAAAACATTGGGCACAACGGTGCCATTAAACGGAATATCTCTGCCCGGGCACCGAAAACGGGGAAAAGGGATACGTCGCGACATTCTGTTTGCGATTTCGAACACAGTCGCTGGTATAGAACACCATGCTACACGATCACTGTTCGATATACTGGTCGGACACTGGACAAAATCAGCTTCGAACAGTGATCGTGTAGCATGGTGTTCTATACCAGTGACTGTTTTACCTGTTCTACCATATTCGCGCGTCACGCCATCTCGGAGGCGTTGTTGCCGACAAATCCAAACACGATGAGTCGCCATGATTTCGAGCGTTTGAGAATCGATAATTGTCAAAAAAAAGCTTGTTCCATACGCCATTTCTCTATTTTAACGTTAAACGAACATGTTTTGGGACGTACGTGTTCGAAATTGTAAACAGAATGTCGCGACGTATCCCTTTCTCCCGTTTTCGGTGCCCGGGCAGAGATATTTCGTTTAATAGCACTGTTTTGATGAATGTTTTTAGAAAAGGTCATAATTGAGTAGGGAACCGCCTTAATGCTCCTTGAAAACTGTAGCAAACTCGTGTTCTCACCGTACACTGAACGCTCTGGCTAGTCGGCTCGTACTTTGCCTTTCTGGAGCCTTATAATACTTAACCTTTAGAGGGTCGGTAATTTTCCATTAAAATAGTGGTTCTTTTCTCTCGGAAATTCATACATGATGATGACATGTAAGTGGCGCGCTATCACGAAAATTTTCCAAGCCCTAAAGAAGGCTTTCCCAGCCGGGAACGGAAACTGACATGAGAAAAAATTTAGTTTCTTCAAAAATAATGCTAATACCTCCTACCCCCGTTTTCGAGGGCGTAGATTCTGCGCCCTCTACGCCGTAGAACACAGTAAAAACAGTGTCAAATCTTTACCCCTGATTTACCCCCTAAATTCTAAAACCACCTTCTCATTAAGGGGATGGTCTGGTCGATTTTTACCGGCATAATTATTCTTTCGAATATCTCGGAAACGAAGGTCTCAAGCGGATTGTCCCTTTGGCAGCGGATGATTGACGAGCCGTAAGTTCGAGTTATCATGAAAATTCAAGAAAATAGAATTATTATTTTTTTTTTTTTCCATCCTCAAGTGTGAGTGTGTCACTTATGTCGACTTATATCAGAGTCCACGCATCCTTTTCGCTAAAACGAGCTTCGAAGCACCATTCTATAGGGAATTACGAACACACCCATTAAAAAACATTTCTGTTTTATGCAGAAATGAGGTCTGATTCTGAAAACTCGCAGTTCGTTGTAATTAGCGATTGTAAATTGTTGGGAACCCATAATAAATCTTAGTTCCTGCGTTGTCCGAGAGAGAGAGCTCGGCGCGCGAATCGTCGCATCTTCTTCTCACTCAGTAGCTATGAGAAGGAGAAGACGATGCAACGATTCGCGAGCTGAGCTCTCTCTCTCTCGGGCAATGCGGGAACCTCGGAGGGAACCAGCGTTGCCAACCCTCTAGCGGGAACAGACCGTACTACATATGAAAATGGACCGTACTTTGCGATATCAGGACCGTACGAATATTTTTCCAAGATATATTTATAATAGAATCATATTTTTATCCATTATTTCTCATGAAAATTATAATTTTCTTAAGTTTTGTTAAACACTAGATAAGTAAATTATAGTAGAGGATATATTAGTTATTTGATTATTTTAATTGCACTCATATTTTGTACTTTTGACCGATTTTTTTTCAAATATGAAAATTATCATTTTTTGAGTCAATGTTCTTTGCTAATCATCGAAAATAATTATTACGTTTGCTGTTTCACCGCATCGCTTTAATGGGTGAAACAAATATATGTTTCTCAATAATCAAATGCATGTTGTAGTTCAACCAATCCTTGACGAGAAAATGGCGAATTTCTCTTGAAACTCTGCCTGTGATTGGTTTACGCTATACATAGTCCGTATTAGAGCAATACAATATGCGTGAGTGATGTTTACCGAAAAAAATTTGATTTGATGTGGATTATGCATTGTGAAATATCCCAAATGTTCTAGGACCGTACACATAATGTACGGTCCAGCAATCGGACCGTACGACCGTACAGAAGGCAAAATTACCGTACAAATACGGTCCAGACCGTACGGTTGGCAACGCTGGAGGGAACCGAGAATTGTCATGGCTTCCCAACAATTTACAATCGCTAATTACAACGAACCACGAGTTTTCAGAATCAGACCTCATTTCTGCATAAAACACAGATGTTTTTTGATGGGTGTGTTCGTAATTCCCCATAGAATGGTGCTTCGAAGCTCATTTTTGCGAAAAGGATGCGTAGACTCTGATTATATAGGTCGACATAAGTGACACGCTCACACTTGACGATAAAAAAAGAAAAAAATAATTCTATATTCTCAAATTTTCATGCTAACTCGAACTCATTGCTCGTCAATCATCCGCTGCCAAAAGGACAATCTGATTGAGACCTCCGTTTCCGAGATATTCGAAAGAATAATTATGCCGGTAAAAATCGACTAGACCATCCCCTTAACAGTTATCTTACTTCGGGCGTTTCAACTGGAATTTCGAAAATCTTTCGAGATGTAATATGTGAAAAAAAAACAGCAGCTCACCCTACCCTTTCTGAGGGGATCGGCTTATAAACGCACAAAGAGACCACTACATTATCAGTAAACACAAAGCCCCAAAGGGGGCTTTTCCGACCCTCTAAAGGTTAAATGCTCATGAACAGCGATCATAATAATATTACGTTCGATATACTGTGAAGTTCATAAGAAAGCAGTCAACGAAGATTCTTGACACACGCTCACATACCATACGTGTCACGTGTGAATCTTGGGCGGCAGCGGGTACACAATGTAATGAAACAATGTAACTCGTGCTCCTACCACAATGTAATCGTGGTGGGAGCACGAGTTTGCTTTTTCATATTTTCTGTTAATTTCAAGCATTCACTGATAAGATACTGTCCACTTTCCTTTTCTAATATAAAGCCGTTTTCTCTATAGATATGTCGCATATATACATATCGGCTTCCAGTTGGCTCTCACGTGTCGCAAAAAATGTGATTCGAATTTGTTATTCGAACAGAGAATGCAAATAGGATTGCGGCGATCGACCAATGCGGATCGAGAAGTCGCGATCTTACTAAGGACTGCGAAGCGGGAATTTGATATCCCACGCTATTAATTCCACGAATTACCAAAGCTACAGGCTATGGATTAAACTCGAGGGTAAGCATCAACATTATCAAAACTGAATTCGATCACCCAGTTAAACCAATCACCTTACAAAATATAATAATTCTATACAGGTATCTCCTATCTACCCTGATCAGCTCTCACTATGAAAGATAAATTAGACCTTACAAGGAATGCAAGAATCAGCAAGAGAAATAGCTAAAGATACGCGATAAAGTGGAAGTAGATAAATATATGTTTTTGTATAGCTATACATGTACGGCTCCTTGCTGGGCTCTATAAATCTGTATATTGGCCACATCTCGTCATGCGCATACCATACTTTCGAAGTAGCCAATCCTCTGGCACGGCACAGTACGTTCCAGTGGGATCCACATCTCCAAGGCTCGGTACTCGGCTTGGCCGTCCAAATTTGCTCCTCCAACGAAATGCTGCCAGCTGACCTGCATCATTAACAGAAGAAGCTCATCAGTTAAATGACCATAATGAAACCGGTAACGATTTAATCAGATAGTACGGGACATTTTATATCGAACTCAGAAGTACAGCTCGTATGCATGCGTAACGGCGTTGAGGAAAGCAACGAGATTCAAGATATATTTGTATATTCGGTCGAACGCAAATATATTTGAGATATTCATATGACTATTCACTATTATATTGTATGTTACCTGAACCGTTTGTGTACTGAGTACTGACATCTTAGTACTTTTGTCTGTGTGTGTCTAGGTTTTATTATGTTCTTGAAAACTTAGGAAACCTAAACGAAGGCACAAACCATTTTGGACAGGTTCTTAAAATTGTCGGCTTTGACCGTAAAATTTCTCGTAAAAATTGGAAAATTTAGGCATATTTAGTTTCACTAGTTATTTTGTAAAACGAGATTCTCTCTCCATTTTGTATAATAGAACCCTGTACACTAGCACACCAAATAAATTTGACAAAACTTGTTCTCATAGTTCTGGCGAAAAACAACAATTTTCGTGGTGTAAACTTCAGCCGTGGAACCCTTGAATTTTGAAAAACAATTTCTAGAAAATATTGATTACCGAAAAGTAATTCGGTAGCTACAAACCGAAGGTCCAAAAGAAACTGTATAACGATACAACTCGGGTACATATGATGCGTTAAAAATTCTTTTTAATGTACTTGGCGCGCGACTCTACGGAATCTCTTGATGAAGTTGAAGTCGATAACTATGGAGGGTGGAAGTTCATAACGTTCACGCATGATAATACTAATCGGGAAAAATCCTCTACAGTAGAACGTCGATTATCCACACGTCAATTATCCGAACCAGATTTGGTTCATCGTTCCGAACGTTCGGTTATGCGAATCAAGTTCCGATCGATAAAAGAAAAAACAAAAAGAAACAATTTAGAGCGGATATGTATCGCGAGAATTGGTAGCGAAAAGACAATTCGACATCATAAGACCAAAAAAAAAAAAAATCGTAGAATTTTTTTCAAAGAAATAAAGGAAAAACATTTTACATACTACATATCGATGGCTTAGGACCGAAAGGGCATAACCGCAAAAACTTAAGTATATTTTTCTCTTATGGAACTTCCGTGTTAAAGTTGGGGATACTCCCTCATGGCAGTAAGGTCACCGAAATCCGATACAGTGGGTCACGTTCTTTTGGTCCTAAGCCATCGATAATAATAAGATATTGGTGTCAATAGTTTTTAAATGAATACATTCTATTACTTTGAACAAATCAGCGTATTTTCCACGGAACATATATGGGGCATTCCTGCTATAATCGAGCGACCATAATTACCTCGACATTTTAGTTCAACAAAATTATTAGTTATCCACTTCCGGCTTATGACAATTCGAAGTACAAAAAAATTATTTTCGCTTAGAGTGTTATCCCTCGATTTTTCTCAAATGAATCCACTGAAAAGTACATTAAAAGTTGCATCTTTTGATGGCTATCTCATCATCGAGAAATCATTCTTCGATTTTACTCTATTTATATGTAACTGTGAGAAAAAAATTCTGAAGCAAAAAAGTCCATAATGAGGGTTTAATTCTTTCTTTTTCGTACAAAATGATTCGTATTCTGTATACATAGCTTGAGTTGAGGTTCGCGAAAAAGAAAAAATCAAACCCTCACTATGGGCTTTTTTGCATAAAATAAATTTTTTTTTCAGTTTCATATGGATAGAAAACATCGAAAAATGATTTCTCCATGATGAGATAGCCAACAAAAGATGCGGGTTTTAATGTACTATTTAGTGACTTTATATGAGAAAAATTGGGGGATACACTCTAGGCGAAAATAATTTTTTTCTACTTTGAAAGGTCATTAAAACCGGAAGTGGATGACAATTAAATTTTCTTCTGGAAATACGTATGTCTCTTCTTGTCGAAAAGTACCTGAAAACAATCGGCGTCACAAAAAATATGTCGAGGTAATGGCCGCTCGGTTATAGCCGGAATGCCCCATATATACTGTTCTTCAATTAGCTGAATTTTTGAATATTGTTCTATTTTGACCGTTGGCCTGGTCAGGACAGGAGCGCCTTATTTCCTTTCGACGCCCTAAATCCATACGTAGATTCAGGAATTATATTCCTTTATCAGTATATTAATAGACATACATTATTGATGAGGAAGATCGCATAGATATTGTCCAATTTTGCAATGCTTCGATCGGTTTTATGGATTGTTTGCAAATTAAGGTAACTGTTTTTACATATTTGGCTAGGGGTTCACCACTCGCAAAGTCAGATGTACAGTTTTTTGAAAAGTCACTTGAAGTCAGTTAGTCACTTGAAGTCAAGTGAAGTTATATGAAGTCATTCGTGGTCATGTGAAGAGATTCGGATTCATGAAGTTTTTCGAAGTCTTGAAATCAAGTGTACGCTGAATGGGCCCGAACGTTTTACACTCATTTTGTAATTTTTTAGATCCAATACAGGAGCGACTGCAACTTTCCCTCGATCTCCAACCAAGCTGTCGCGGAAAAACTTGTATAACTTCTAGGCACCTTTAGTTCAGCTATAATAAGCTTTCAATCATTTATGCAAATTAGAAGTACAATTAATAGTTGTCTTCTAAACTTCCATGGCAGGATTGTATCTATTCTAAATTTTCTGCTGCGTTAACGTTATGAATTGTTATTAAATGTGGATGAACATACCGACATTGTCGGTCAAAAGTTTAGGTACACCCATCGAGCTTTCCACCCGGACAAAATGTTGTATATCTCGGACGAAAAAAATCATAAACCAATAGTAAGCGGTTTTTTGAAGTGGACAAATTTATTTTGGTTATTCTTTCCAATTTATGCAATTTTTTCCACCCGGTACACAATTTTGAAAATAGCCGTTTTCTCGCGATTTTTTCGCTCCGTAAAATTAGGTGCCGGCGGGCTTTTGAAGAATGGTGAAATGTATTTTTTATTGAATAACATTAAGAAGGAGATCTGCAGCTCTAATTTGGTTGCCGGGAAAAAATTCTGCGATTTTGTTTCGCTGCAGAGATATTTAGATTTTTGTACAAAAATTCAGGTTGCAAAAAATGCGACGCAGCGTGAAAACGATGGGGTTTAACATAATATGTCCAAGGAGTAAAAAATTGTATTTCGTAATTGTGAATACACTCGAAGTGTTTAGATTTTTTTTGAATTTTTTCTTATCGCTCAAATGTTATATTAAAATGTAGAAATACGCGGTACACGTGTTTTCCTCAATTCAAAAAATTATGCACCGTATTTGGTGTTCTTGGAACGTTCGAGTCCTGAAATAGAGAATCCATATCAAATTATTTTGATGTGCTAACGTTACGAATTTCAGCCTCATAATAACAATTTACTACTAAACATGTGGCAGTATAACATTCTAAATCCAAGACTCGAATCAAATTCCCGACTTTTCCAGGGACTTGAGAATTCAGCGCTAACGCTGCTCGGTTTTCCAGGTTTTTAACGACGCTGCATATCATGTATGTTGTAGAACACATGATGCGTGAAATGATTAGCTAACTATTCTGTTCTGGACAAGTCATGAAAGCAGGTATGAAATTAACCCTCCGTAGTCACCATGGGTCAAATTGACCCAGCTTCAACTTTGGGACTAAATATCTGTATTCGGATAGAATAAATACCTTTGTTGAAACCCCCACTATTGAGCTATTCTTTTATTATCAAGGTACCATATCTCGTGAGTATCACCCCGGAATTTTTCGAAAACAAATTGAAAAATGAAAAAGTTATGAATATTTTACTGAGACAGTACCTACATTTTTTAGAGTTTTTTGCACATTCACATGTTCACGATTTTTTTTTGACATGTTAATATTAGATTTTTTCCCAAATTGACTGTTGATACATATTCTACAATGTTCAAAGTATGGTCTATAATTTTTTGAAAAAAATCGGACAGATACTTTTTGTACGGCAGCCATTTGAAAATGACTTTGGGTCAATTTGACCCCCAGTGTGACTACTACGTGATTCTACAGAAGTGTGACTACGGAGGGTTGAAGCTGGTGAAAACTGAAGTAATGATGAGGTGCAAAAACCTTTCGCCAAGTACATTAATGCAATCATTACCCACAAAAAACATCCTCCTGCCAAACATCCTCCTGCCAGAAATCCTTCTGCAAAAAAATATATACAATTATTTTATTATGCAAATGTTACTTATTCGTTAGAATCAAAAAAATTAATCGTTCATCGACAAATGTATGGAAATCACTAACTATTGCCAAGTACATGCCTCGCGATTTATTTATATAATATCAAGATACTCGGTAGAGTCTCGCGACAAGTACATTAAAAAGAATTACATCGAACTCATGAATCAAGATCAATTAAAATTAAAATTAGGAAAAAACAAAGAAAAAAAAAAAAAAATTTGGAGTACGTGGTACTTGGCGGGCATTTATATTTTCTTGTAATTTCTACAAAAATGCCCGCCAAGTACCACGTACTCCAAATTTTTTTTTTTCTTTTCTTCGTTTTTTCCCAATTTTAATTTTAATTGATCTTGATTCATGAGTTCGATGTAATTCTTTTTAATGTACTTGTCGCGAGACTCTACCGAGTATCTTGATATTGTATAAATAAGTCGCGAGGCATGTACTTGGCAATAGTTAGTGATTTCCATACATTTGTCGATGAACGATTAATTTTTTTGATTCTAACGAATAAGTAACTTTTGCATAATAAAATATTTGTATATATTGTTTTGCAGGAGGATGTTTGGCAGGAGGATGTTTTTTGTGGGTAATGATTGCATTAATGTACTTGGCGAAAGGTTTTTGCACCAGAGGTGCTTTTTGGGGAGATCTCACGACTTTTTGTACAATATTGCTTATTTCTTATCCTGTTCGTAATGAATTGTACAAATTGCCGTGCTATTCTCAATGTGGAAGGTACGGCCAAATCTGTTTTGGCGTACTATTATCTACTAGATTATAACGTATCACTGATTATTGATAATTCAAGATAAAGTAAATGTCATTTTCTCAAATTCATATCACCTACTTGGCAATAAGATCTGATTACAATATTTTTTTGTATGAAAACGACATTTTTGTATAATGTACTTGGCGAGAGGTTTTTGCACCAGAGGTGCTTTTGGGGGGATTTCATTACTTTTTGTACCATCTAGATTCGTTCCAAGTCTTGTTCATGATGAATTGTATAAAGAATTGTAGAATTTATACACATGAAAAATTAGACATTTTGAATTTGAAAAGGGCAAACGGTCATATGATGGCGCTTAGGACGTTATGCCAGCTACAAACCTGGGCTTGTCGGTTTCATTGCCATGCGTTTTGATAAGCCACGTGTCAATATGAATAAGAAAATCACCATAGTGACAGTTATAATGCGGTACTGGCTAACAGCTTTTCTTTATAAAAAATATACACTATACTTTTGAACTCTGTGGATTCGAACTCCAGGTAGAATCAATCACTCTGTAACTGTGACGTAGGGAAAATTTGAAGATCAGCCTTATATGAATGTAGAATTCAAAGGAAATTTGACTAAAGATTAATTTGAACATGAAGAAACTACGGCAACGATTCTATATCAAATCAGAAATTGTAATGTGGTTAATAGTCTTTATAAATTCACTCATAAATCTTGGTCTACTGGTAACAATGACAAATTATCTATACTTTTGAGATTCATTACATCAAAATATTAGAGACAAAAGATAGTTGATCGCTGGCTTCAATGGAAATAGATAGCCCCTAGAACCTTGTCGTACTATCGGATCATAATTTACATTTTTGGATTCTTATAAACTATTCTTGTCACTGGATATGAACGGTTCACCTACCACGGTGATGTTATAATAATAGTACAAAGTGATGTGATTGTAACAGGATCAAACAGTATTATTTTCTGCTTCCTCATTTACTTATCAGTTCTGGATTGTGACTTGTGAAGGGACAATATATCTGTGAACTTAGCAGTTGCAAGCGCAGTGTTCATTGTGTGTCCCATTGATTGGAAGGCAACGTAGACTACAACGGCTCTAGAATTTCGTTACTGAAAAATTACAGAAAACATGCAGTGAAAACGAGAGAATGATCAATATAAATCCACAGAAATCTGAACTCATATCAGACCGAGCATCATTAAGCTAAAATGTACTACCTACAACTGAGACGTAAGAAACGGTCTGAAAATAGTGTTTCTTTGATTTGAAGATATAAACATTCCTATCCCAACTCAATTGAATTTTGTGTAGAATATAATTTGGAAAAAATTCTGCTACAACAAATCTATTCATAATCTTTAAATAAATACACAAATATGTCAGCCCGGTCATCCATCAAAGTGCCCTTGTTATAAAACTTGGTCAGGTGATAATAACTTATGCCGGCGAAATTGTCTTCATCCCATTGCTGTGATCTAGACACATTTACACGGTATTCACAAACCTTGAGGTATGATTTTAGCTGTCTGAAACACATAAACGCATTCTACGAGGCACGACGTTTGGCACTGTATGTATACATAATGCGATTGTTAACATTTGTGTAAGAGTTAGCTTATTGAGAGAAATAAAAATTAGGAGCAAGTCTACGAAAAGTATCTTACGACACAAGCCGTACTTGTTCATCTGCGTCGTTAATAATCGTGACCAATGTGACAGATAATTCTCATAACCTCGAAAACTCGACGTCGTAAAATAAACAAGTAGAAATAATTATTAAGCATTACTATAGAAAATACCGGTGCTGATCTCAAAAATTTTTGCTTCACAAATTATATCGAAGTTTGCATTAATAATTATTTGAAAAGTTTTCAGCTACTCTTATTATTCTTCTCTTCTACCGAGCTGTCATCACAAAATATAGGTTATTATTCTTCGCATCGCGCCTGCACGACGCGCATAGGACTCGTGCCCATGAACCATAGAATAATAAAAACACGTTACAGTATAGGGTAGACCGGCAACTCTGTCTGATTTCATACCCGTGTATTCTCCCCTGTCGCAATGTCCTCTCTATGTCCCTACATACCCAGGCAACTCTACACTTATGTTGACGGAGACGTAGACGAAAATTCTTGATCGAACCGAGTGCTTGTAATTTAATGAAAACAGAAAATAATCAGTTTCCGTGCACCGATCGCATTGATCTTGGTGTTGAATAAAAACTGCTTAGACCCGCATTCTAAAGATAAATTGATAGTTTACAGGATGATATAGAATACGGTGAAACATTAAAAACATCATACGATTATTACCCCCACTCCGCCGAATCGCAGTCTCTCCGGTATAGAGACTCGGGTCGAGTCTCACGCCGTGCGTTTAAAAATCCTTTTTAATGTACTTGGCGCGAGACTCTACCGAGTCTCTTAATTGCCTCAATTTGGACAATCTTCACAAAATTTATGAGATTTAAAGGATAAGATATTGCGTGACTAATGCCAGAGAGGTCAGAGGCGTATCTACAACAAATTTTTTTCGGGAATTTCAATGGATATACGCGACATGGCTTAAAAACCATGTCAGAAAGGAAGGTGCACTTTTAAAAGAGAGACATCATGATAGTAGTGTTAAGTATCAATATGTTACTAAACTTAAGTTATCTATAATGTCTTGGGCTCGTGATAATCAGAATCAAAGAAATATATAATATAATACAGAAAGAATTTTATCTGTCGGCCATCTGATACAATTTTGAATAAATGCGGAAAAAAGGAATAATAATTATGTGACAGCTATTACCGCGCTATGTATACAAACGTCACATGAAAGATAAATTACATGGAATAAATGCTGAATTATCCATCGGTGGAAAAATAATTAAGACAACTTGTTCATGTAAAGTAGCGTTAGAAGAGGAGTGTAAATATGCCGTATATACAACCTTATTTTATTGGGATCGGTAGGTTCATCCCTCACCTCAATGAGTAAAGAACATATGGGTCATTCCATCTCAATTCAACGACGGTGACCCTCTTCGATTTTTTTGATTTTTTAATATGTTTTCATACATGTAAAAAGAAGTCTTCAGCTAAATTTTTAGCTCTTTATCCCGACCCACTCCGGAGTTATTGATTTTTGCTTACAAAACGTATATCTTTGACTATAATCATGATAATCTCACTTCATGGGGGTCATTTTTTTTCTTTTTCAACGCTCTTTCTGAAAAAAAATTGAAAAACTAAAAAAAAAAATTTTTAATGCTTTTCCGGCCATTTTTAGTCAAAAAATTAGTTTTTCGTTCAATGGGACACTCTTGATTTTTTTCAAAAAAATTCACAAAATTCTACGTTAAAAAACAAAATTTCTGAGCCATAAACCAAGATGGGCTTCAAATAACTTCTAGTAAAAAAAATTAAAAAACGAGGAAAATAAATTAAAATTACAGGAAAAAAAATTGTTTTTTAATTTTTTTAACTAGAAGTTATTTGAAGCCCATCTTGATTTAGGGCTCAAAAATTTTGTTTTTTAACGTAGAATTTTGTGAATTTTTTTTTAAAAAATCAAAAGTGTCCCATTGAACGAAAAACTAATTTTTTGACTAAAAATGGCCGAAAAGGCATTAAAAAAATTTTGTTTTAGTTTTTCCATTTTTTCCAGAAAGAGCGTTAAAAAAGAAAAAAGATGACTCCTATAAAGTGAGATTATCATAATTATAGTCAAAGATATTCGTTTTTAAGCAAAAATCGATAACTCCGGAGTGGGTGGAGATAAAGAGCTAAAAATTTAGCTGAAGACTACTTTTCACATGTATGAAAACATATTAAAGAATCAAAAAAATCGAAGTGGGTCACCGTCGCAACGTCGTTGAATTGATATGGAATGACCCATATACTTTCGTCGCTGCGGTAATTTTTTTTCAATTTTAACAGACTTTTCCACGCTTTACATTTATCCATTTTTCCAACATTACCAAAAATATTTACAATAACAGAAAAACGATCACCAGGCTTTGAAAAACGAAAAATGAGAATGAAGAATAAAATTTAAATCTTTATTAGATTTACTTTTACAACCGTCTACTGCAAAATAAACACTATTTTTCGATTCTTTACGAGTTGGAATAATTCCAACTTCCATTAGAACTTTTATTCTTTAATAATTATTCTTTAATAATTTTAATAATTGATTAATTATACATTAAATACCAATTTAAACACCATATACCGACTAGACAAGAGCATGTTAAAACCGGTCCAATTTTCAACCACCAAATGTCATGTTCGAATTCGTCAGTTCCGAATAGAAACAAAAAAACGAACAAAAATGGCACTTACGCCCTTATGGCATTAGTCACGCGATATCCTTACATTTGAAAAAAAAATGCAAATCTTTATTATTTCTATAATAATCAAACTGTATAGTCCGCATGGATATTAATAGATTCACATGTATATGTGATTTGTGCACATGTGATTCGAGGAATGTTTCTCCGATCTCATTATAATTCATAGACTTTCGTTGCTCGCTCAGCATACATACCTATATATATCTCAAATATTTGCATTACGGAATTTTGAAATGACGCCATTGATTACGCTCATATAGAGTTACGGACAGTCTACACTTGCGCGGGAGCCTTCGATGACGCGCCAATGACGTCAAGCATCTATACCATGGATTACCTGCCTATTTCAATAACTGCCAAGCTTATCTATACGCTTGCACACGGTATACATATGTAGTCACACATCAATGATCTTACGCACATACACGTCGTCAGTTCATATCTTGCATTTGGTTACCTTCATATTCAGCCTTAGCTTTTTGCGACTGGGATTCTTGGAGCGCCGAGATTAGGACGTCTCTTTCCTCTGGCGTTAGACGTATGGCAAGATCACGTGCCTGCTGCTTTGATAAAATCGCGGGAGTCTCTGTAGTCTCGGCGACTGGGGGAGCCTTAGGAGGAACCCCCGTAATCATAGTAGCTCGCAATCGCACGTCTGTTGACCCGTGTAACGTCAGAATTGCACGTTTCGGAGTTCGGCAGGATGATAGTAATGCTCCGCCACAACACCTCTCTAATACCGCACATTTATTGTCCATCTTATTCATACTATTTGATCTTGACAATTTTCTCGCTACCATTCGAGCCATACTCCGTGGCCCGAGTTTTAACGAACACAAGGCCGTTACTGCTGTGCTCATTCTCGCAAACACTATTTCTATTTCACGCGGTTCAATAAAATTCTTTACGAACTCTCGGTGATATCTGTGTATGTATCGAACAAATTATTCGACACGCACCTCTCGGCTCTCACGAACCAACTAACTGAACCGGAGCGTCCGAAGCACTTGACTGATGCCCTATAGCGACTTATGGTTACGCGCTCTACCGGCATCAAACGGTTGACTTGAAGTCGAGATTAGTGACTCTGGATGTTTAAATTTCTTCGTTATTCTTAAGGAGTCAAGTTGTTTTCCAAAGGTGATTAAGTATTTGGTAATACAGTGTGTCCGTAAGTTTCTGAGTAACAGTTGATTGTAAATCTAGGCTATGTTCTGAGAGCTCGCAAAGAAGTTATACGTTCAAAGAACCCATTAGGGGGATAGAGACACAAGATCACTTGCAGCACTTGCAGTGAAAATGCAAACAAAGCCCGAGCGATCTTGTATTGCAGTAAACGAGTGACGGTGATTATCTGCTCTGACAGCGATCAGACTGATTAGTGATTGTCAGTCACGCTCGTAACGTGTTTTTTTTTCTTTTCTTTTTATGGTTACAATTGCAAATTTAAGGATAGTTCCGAAAATCCCCGTAGCTAAGGTCGGATGTTATGTATTTTTGGAGATAAAGATAGTCATTTCCTATATTACTTACTGTAGGTACGTAGTTCGCCGAAGAATATTAAAACATTCAGCGAAAGCGTTGACTGATCATGTAGGTATAAAATCTTCAGTCAACAGCAAAAGATACGTGGATGGTTTTTAGGTAGTTTATAAAATAAAATATCTCATTTAAAGGTTCCAAATTCTATTATATTATTACAATGTTTGAAAAAGCTCAGATATATGTTCGTTGTAGGATAGTTTTAATCTGTCTGTGTAGTTTTTAAAAAGACTGCAATCGAAGATCCCCTGCAGGGATGACTGGTGGTGAAGCCTATCCGGGGCATTCTATTTATATCAACCAATCAGAAGGGTTGCATGCAGCTGTACGAGCCTTCTCATTGGTTGATCCTCAGGTTTTTACGGTTACGACCACTGCATACATCCACCATTACCCGGAGAGTTGAATATCTAAACCAGTCATATGCCTGAATCGTCGAATACCCGACCGACCAAACACCCGTACCCGTCAAATGCTCGAATCGGAGCTACGTTCATGGAAACCAGGCTATCGCATTCGGGTATTTCACGATTCGATCATATGACTTGTTCGGGTATTCAACTTTTCGGGTAAATTGAGCGCCCCGATTTTATTACGACACGGAATGGATTAGATCTAACGGAAGGAACCCATGCGATTAGTTTGTTTCGATAGGTTCGAACTGCACTGGAACTTTTCAATTGGTAAATACCAGTCCAAACTTGAACGTGATTGGTTAAAGCTCCGAAGCTGTAGCGCCAGAATTTTTGTCCGAGTCATATATCAAGAGAAGGAATCTGATTTACCGGCAGATCTTAAGTCAACCATTGAGTAAGTCAACCATCCGCACAGCTTGAGCAGCATCAGTCACCAGCAGCATGTATACGTGCGAAGTTTTTGGAACAGGACTCCACGTTACCGATAAGAGAAGTTGAATAAATTTTTAGGTTAGATTTGTTTACCCGTGTCACATAGGTTGGGAAACGATCAAAAACGATCATCCTCAAGGTGAGTATATTTATAATATTTTTCATAAGTCTAAATTCTCAATATCATCCAATTCGGCGTTTTGCAAAAATCGATTTCAACATTTTCTTGCAATATAATGACAAATAACGTAATGATATCAGAATTGAAGCCAAGCATACCTATATACTGTCTTGCATTGTCTGCTTATATTTGCGTTTTATCATCATAAAGTATTTTCAACTTTGTATGAAGTGTAAATCGATTGCAGCAGTCAAATCTGTTCATCAACAATTATCACGTAAAATATTTACAACCAGAACGATGTATTAACACTTTCAATAATTCTGTTTCAATAATGTTTTTGATAATACATAAGGCGTATCAACATTATTTTCCTCGTTCTTCGGTTGGATCCACCCAACAAAAGTGCGAAAAATGAAAATGCAGGGTTGTTACGTTTCTTTCTCTACCAAATTCCCCGATTTCTCCAGGTTTTCCAGAGATTAAATTCTGTTTTCAAGGAATAAATTAACGACATTAAAGACATGTCATACTTATGGGGGAGGAGGTATCAATGTGCACATGTTGTGAAAAGTTGAAAAAAAACCACATCTATGCAAATTACCCATTTCATTTCTATGTCCATGTAAAAGAAATCTCCTTGGGTTAAGAATCAAAGTGCTACCGCGAAAACGCTGAGTTGCGCTGGAATTCGACTTTTCACTCGAAAAGCAGAAAATTCCCAGATCATCCACTAAATTTATTGACTATTCCCCGTTGCGTAACAACCCTGAAAATGGTTTGTTCCATGATTTCTTGTCACAAAGCGACTTACGCCTTATCTGCATCAATTCTAGTACATATTTGGCTGGTTGTAATCCTCTTTGTTGACAAAAAGTTTCAACACAATTGTTAATCGACACAAAGCAACAATTTGTATACATGTATCATGTATTTGTTATTTCCAGTGAAACAAAATTTTCGCTAACAAGATGGCTAGCACGTCGACAGACCAAACTTCAACTGCTCAGAAAACATGGGAAATGACTAATAATATAGAAACCATTAGTACCGTGGATGAAATCTACAGATACGATCGTCAGGAGCAACTAGATATACTCGCTGCTAAACCATGGGAAAAAGAGTACGAAAAAATTGAACCAATTTTTATTTTGTTTTTTTTTTATTTGTAATATTGACTATTTCAGCAGATAATTTTAAAGAAAATTCTCTACTTCCCCTCTTTGCAGTCCTCATTTCTTCAAGGATATTAAAATATCTGCACTAGCTTTACTGAAAATGGTAATGCATGCACGATCAGGTGGAACTCTAGAAGTTATGGGATTACTATTGGGTAAAGTCACCGCCAATACAATGCTCGTCATGGATTCGTTCGCTCTTCCTGTAGAAGGAACCGAAACTAGAGTCAATGCTCAAGCCCAAGCATATGAATATATGACAGCATATATTGAGGCAGCTAAACAGGTATTATAAAATTAGAATAAGGTACTTTAGGAGAGATTTCACAACAAGGTTCTATGTGTTGGCAGATACAACCTTCTAGCTTTAATTTTTTGAACATTACCATTCCTCAAAGCCAAAAGGTCGTATCTGTTGTTGGTACTTACGACCTGCTGCCTTTAATCAATCAGATATTGCATTTCGATGTTTCTGAACGTATTGTTATGTTTTCTGTACGAATAGAAAAGCAAAAAAAAAGAAAATATACGACCTTAAGGCTTCACAATGCCAACAGTATGTCACTTACGCCCTTATGGCATTACATAGTAATGTGATATTGACAATTCCACCAATTATTGACAAGTTAAACGGACCGTGAAACCTGATTAGTCTAAAATTTTCACCTCTTGTAGTGTGCACTGATTGTGAGATTGGAAAGTCCATCAAGCTTTACCCTCTAGGACTTACCATTCATGAGAAATTTGCGACATAAAATTTTCTTACTTCCAACCTAACTCAGGATTGAATGTGAATCTTTATCGTAACTATATCAGCAACCAAAGAATATGAAAAAATAGAAAGGTTTCTTGTGTGAAGAATTCACATTCTTTCAATGAACATTTATTTTTTATTTTTTTAGTAGCTCCTCAAAATACACCTAGAAAAATACAGTCCTACCTCGTTATAAGAGAGTGTTAGGGCGGTTAGGGAAATAGAATTCCAAGAAATTCGTCGTCGAAGCGTTCCCCCACTACTGCCCAGAGAGCTCGGGAATTGCACATGTGTCAGTGTGTCGGTGATCATTCACCAACTGCTCGTTATAAGTGTACCTCATGTACACAGGCAGAGTGGGGGAAGCTATAAAGCTAGCTCAAGCGGAACGAAGGGGAAATTCTCCTATAGCGAGGACTCTTATAACGAGGTAGGACTGTATGTTTTATTTTTATTTTTTTGACAAACAAGCAGCTTTTTTCGATGCACCCGTAATACTTAATCATCTTTTGAATTTTTTTTTCTGAAAGCTGCGGCTTTTGCCAGTTAGAAACTTAAATTTTGATAGTGTGTACTCGCGTGAGCTATGTTCAACTGATCACGGTCCGTGAAAAATACTCTTTTCATCAGAGTAAAAAATATTCCAGAAAAGATGAGAATTTTCACATAGAAAACTTATTTTTCACAATTTTTTTTGATGACTATAAAGATAGATATGAAAAACATTCACATTCAATCTTGAGTTAGGGCCAAGGTAGAGAAATTGGATATCACATTTTTCGGTAACGGTGAGTTCCGTAAAGCTGAAAAAGTTTTGTGGAGCTTTTAAATTTAGTTCGGAGCATGGGACGTAAAAAAATTTTGGTTGAATCAAATTTTTCACGTTTGCTTAATTTATTGATAATCGATGGAATGGCCCATATGATGAATGGCTGATGGTTTACGGTACACAACACCTAACTATAATTCTCTCTTTATAACAATATTTCGAATTAAATAAATTCTATTATTTATATCAACTTTGTATCAAATTTATTGTTTATATCAACTGTGTCCAACAGGGTATCTGCCTGTTATTTAAGTTGTGAATTAATGAAGTCTAAACTAACTGCTTTAGGTTGCACGTCAAGAAAATGCGATCGGTTGGTATCATAGTCACCCTGGATATGGGTGTTGGTTATCCGGCATCGATGTCTCTACACAGATGCTGAATCAAAATTTCCAAGAACCCTTTGTTGCCATCGTAATCGATCCCGTAAGAACAATTTCAGCTGGAAAAGTATGTCTGGGTGCCTTCCGAACATATCCTAAGGTTGTTATAATCAAAAATGTTATCCAAATATAAAACTACAGAATGATAACAAAACCGTTCTCAAATCTCTATTGATATTTTTTATAATTATTCTCGAATTCATGCAATTTACAGGGCTACAAACCAGCTAACGAAGAGCCTTCAGAGTATCAAACAATCCCGTTGAATAAAATTGAGGACTTTGGTGTACATTGTAAGCAATACTATTCTTTGGAAGTAACGTATTTCAAATCTTCTCTGGACCGGAGATTGCTAGATTCTCTTTGGAATAAGTACTGGGTAAACACACTGAGCTCATCTAGTTTGTTAACCAATGCCGACTACACAACAGGACAAATATTTGATCTTTCTGATAAATTGGAACAATCTGAGGTCGCGCTCGGACGAGGAGGATTCGTACTAGGAGGAACTGATCCTCACGATCGCCGAACTGAGGATAAATTGGTCAAGGCTACTAGAGACAGCTGTAAAACTACTATTGAAGTTATACACGGTCTCATGGCACAAGTTATCAAAGATAGACTTTTCAACCAAGTTGGAACTGGAGCCACTGACTCTTAGATTATTTTCTCCTGTCCATACTTTCGTGTATAATCTATGCAGTCTCTTGATTATCATTTAAAAAATTTATGTTATATTTGCCAACTAGCATCGTTAACATGATGCCAAAATTATTTCAATCACAGTGAGCGAATTATCCATACAAGAAGCTGTCAACGATTGTGTATGAAAACAAATTATTCTATGATAGTGTATATTTATTAAAAATTCGAAGGCACTTGAATACAAAAATCTTTTTATAGAACTCTGTGTTGCATACTTATTATAATCGCTATTTTGACTCTCGTGGTAATGAATATACTACATAAACTACGTGAATCTTTCAATTATGGGTAAACTATACATTTACTACTGTTTGAGATGGAGAGAAAAGAAGTTAAATTAACGAATATAAAGACCGCATTTATATGAAAATCACTTGTCTTTTTTTTTTGTTTGGAGCCACATCTTTTTGCTTCGTTTGCAGACGCAGACATATTTTTTCATCAAGTCGTGAGGGTGTCCAAATGTGTGTGTCCAAATGAGTGTACCAAATGTCATGTTCACAGAGGTATTTGCGTTTTTCAATACCATATACCAATAGTGTTAACCTCAGGTTATCATTGGACAGGGTGTTTCAACTTGTCAGTGTTTCGCTACAAGCTTCTAAGCAGCTTACATCAATTTTTGTACTCTCATACTGATACGACAAAGATCCCCGTTAGCTTGCAATCAGCAGAAGTCTTGATCTAAATATTTTATATCCACAACATCATCTGATTCAAGTGTACTTTCACAAGTGTTAATGCCTTTTTATACCTCTGACCTTTCCATGAAAAATTATATTTCTGTCATCAACAGACTTGCATCTGCAAAGCATCCTCGAGTGATTGGTCCAAAAGTCTATACGCCACTCTATACTACTTTTCGATCCTATACATGATATAATGAACAATCTCTGTACATTCTTTGAGAAGATTTAACGTCACTGACTAATCGTCACTTGAAATTGCACAAATCTAAAAATAATACATAAGACACGGTATTTATATTCTATACGTATATCGTTGGCATTCCTCACTACTAAGAAAAGAAATCTGTAATTATAAATAAAACCCGTTGTTTAATCATTTATTTTATCACTAAAATAAAGATGGAAAGTATTCTTAACCATTCTTTGTAGCACAATTTATTCAATAGGATTATTTGTCGTTTGAATCATATAATCAATTATGTACTCTGGTTATTAGCAGATATATTTTCCAAACTAAGTAGGACCCAAATATTATGATACAACCATGCATTCTTTAGCTGCTCTGTAATTTTTCATAAAAATAGTGGTACTTTACTCTCCGAAATTCATACATGAAGCCTATATGGCTATATGGATAGTCACGCACTATCACGAAAATTTTCAAAGCCCGAAAGGGGGCTCTCCTGGCAAAGGGGTAAGGGAATTTTACATAAGAAAAAATTTAATTTCCTAAAAAATAGTACTAAATACCTCCTACCCCCGTGTTCGAGGGTGTAGAAGGCAATAAATGTAGAAGGTACCTTGATAATCGGAGTTGTCAAGAAAGTAGCTGATCAGAAACGATATACAACGGAGCGTGATTATTTCCACAAAAGTGCATCTGCACTTTTAGACTATAAACAAGTAAAAAAAAAAAAAGCAAGAAAAATGTATTACTGTGAAGGTGAGACACTTATTTGGTGCACCCAATATACTTATTTATGCACTAACTCAAAAAATTTATTTGCTGATTATTCAGATTGTGAATATCCCTATTTAAACATTGCCGCATTACAAACATCATTGGAATTTGTTTAAGATCAGCATAATTAAAAGAAAAATAAAAAAAAAATTCTCACATGTCTTATATTTATGTTATATTAAGGCAATAACTCTAACAAAAACATTAAAGAAAGTACCATTACATTATCTTTTTTCTTCTTCTTCATTTCTATGATAGCTCTGATACAAGTGAGTTGGTTGAAAATATTAAATATTATTTATCGTGGAATAAAAATACCTTTTATTTTCACACCTTGTCTCGCTAAAAAGTATATACAGCATCTTCATCATTATTCATTACCATAACTGATAAATATGTATATATTAGGATGGTCCTTATTTGGGGTACTTTTGAATTTGTATAATCACACCCCCTAGCTCGGTTCAAAATCCGAAAAATCCTAAAATTTCAGTTTTTAATATTAATAATAACACGTGCCTGTAACCACCATTCGTATTTTGTACCGAGTTCCCACTAGGGTGGTCCTTATTTGGGGTTCTTTCGAATTTTAAAAACGTCGCCCCCTAGATCGATTTCAAGTCAAGAAATAAAAATTCTCTCGAAATTTCAGCTCTTAATAACAATATTAACACGTGCCCGTAACCACCATTCGTATTTTATACTGAGTCCACACTAGGGGTGGCTATGGTGGTTACAGGCACGTGTTGATATTAATATTAAGAGTTGAAACTTGGAGCGAACTTTTATTCGACTTGAAACCGATCTAAGGGACCACCCTAGTGGGGATTTATTACAAAATACGAATGATGGTTACAGACACGTGTTATTAATATTAATATTGAGAGCTCAAATTTTAGGATTTTTTTCTTCGGATTCGGAACCGATTTAGGTGGCGCAATTATAAAAATTCAAAAGTACCCCAAATAAAGACCACCCTAATATATTAATATATGTATATGTGTATATTAGGGTCTCTGACTATCAAAAATTAGGGTGGTCCGTATTTTGGCTCGATTTGAATTTTGATGGGGTTGCCCCCCAAAATAGTTACAAGTAGATAAATAAGAATCTACGCTACGTTCCAGCTATATTCGTTGAGAGGAAGGGGTGCCTGTAAGCACGAACTTTTTTCCCTTTGAATGAATTTTTATTTTTATTATGATTGGAGTAATTATTTTTTTAAATCCTGTGTATATGCCATCTATTATTATTTTTTCAACTCTCCAAAGCTATTGTATATTGTCACACAACATGCAGAAAAAATACTGAGACCCTTGATCCCTAATTTGATGAGGGTTCAGTTCAATCAACCTAAATACATATCAGGGGTCTCATTATCAGTGTTTTTTCTGCATTTCGTGTATCAATATACAATAGATTTGGAGATAGAAAAAAAATGGCACATAAACAGGATTTGAAAAAGTAAAATTATCACTCCAATCATCAGAAGAAAGAAAACATTCATAAAAACGAAAAAAAAAGTCCGTGCTCACAGTTACCCCTTCCTCTCAATGAATGTAGCTGGAACTTGGCGCAGATTTTCATTGATTTATTTGGGACCGTAGTGGGTGGTAGCCCAATCGAAATTCCATTTAACCCAAACCAAGGACCACCCTAGTATATATGCATATATATATATATATATATATATATATATATATGTATGTATGTATGTGTGTGTGTGTGTGTGTGTGTGCGTGTGTGTATATGTGTGTATATTTATAAAATTCAAAATCATATTGAGAATAAGTAGGCAGGGTTCATTCCTATTGGGGGGCTGAGACAGTTTCGTCGATATACTCAGTACAAACCCATTTATGGGCTACATGGCAATCATCTAAGACACACGATACATGAGGGACAGACCCAGGTGATAAACAATCATACTGACAATACAACACTATAACGTTAAAACGGTGCATCTGTGCATCTCAGAATACAGTCTTTAAGTTGAACAAAATAAAGTACTGCTTATTTTATTGGTATTGACATTCTTCAGTGGTCCAGGTATAAAAGCAGTGGTTTTTTTTTGTTTTCTTTCAATTTTTAAGTAGTCACACAACTTCACATAACTATATCGATTCGTATTCATTTCTAAGTACAGTGCCGCATATACATATATTAAGTTAAAAACTTTTAGTCTTAGAACAAAACTTTCATTGTTCCATGTGTTTGATAGTCGTGATACGACAATTGATTTCAGGAGTCTTTTAGGCCATTTCATTCGACTATATCGATCTTTTTCCAATTCTAACACAAATTCGCTTGCTACAAATACAGCAAGCATTTCAATCTACGCATTTTATAGGGTTGTGCCAATTCACAAAGCAACGCAAGTTTTCCACATAATAACCAAACAAATTCAATGTATTCACACATTTGGACTAATCGTATCTGCTACATGCGTGTCTTTGGACAAAAAAAAAAGTTTCTCCGATGAATCTAAATGACTTATTGTTAATTAGATCTAGGTAACCGAAAGTGTCAACTATGTAGAATGGATATATTATCAGTCAAGAAATAGGCAGCGACAAAAGTTAACTTTGTCATTGAAGAGATCTTAGATTAACAATCTAGTGTGTTGATTAAAATAAATGATCTAGTTCGATTTAGTGTGTTTTAGATTAAAATAAATTGTGTCCTTTGTTTATAGACAATGTTGAAAAATTACGGTGCGTTAAAAAAACGTTGATGATATGTGACACATCACACATGTAACAGATACATCGACAGCCAATCATCAGCCCTCCAATGCTATCAAGGATCATCTAGATACTGAAAATGTATAAACGTTAAACTAGTTGATCTTCAGTGGGGTAAATCTGATCGAACTTTGATACACAAAATAACTAGATAGCCATAATAAATATAAATATAAATATATATATATATATATATATATATATATATATATATATATATATATATATATATATATATATATATATGAGGTATTCCATGCCAAGTGAACCAATCGTTGACCCTCACCTCTTCAAAAACTGACGCCGATTTTCCTGGTGATGAAGGAGTATAAAAAAATATTTCCTGCATTTTTTCAGAATTTTCGAATGACAGCCGATGGTCTATATGATTTTTTCTCTTTTTTTGGTTTTTTATGCATAACTCCCGTTCTTTTTCATCGATTTCCATGAATGAAAAACGAAAATTTTCGTTTTTCGGTCGACTTTCAGAATAAATTTTTTTCATATTTTTATTCTCGCTTTCTGATGCCTAAGACGTGAAAAGTTCGGAAAAATAACAAAAAAATTGAGTTTCGACCACTTATGACGGTCTCGATTTTTTTGAAAAAAATTACCAAGATTCCTACTCTCAAAACGATTTTTTTGAGCCGTGCCAAATCATGGGCAGGGCACTGGATCAAATTTATTTCGTGGTTCTTCTGTAAAATTTTTCTCATTTTCTATCGATGTTGACATTGAATGTTCGAAAAAGTTATTAAAACATCAAATAATCTTAATTTTTGCTCAAAACGGCACTAAATTAACATCAAAGATTCATCGAGTTCGTTGTGGATAATTTTTCATAAGAATAATGATTGAGTAAAAGGATAAAAATGATCCACAACGAACGCGATGAATCTTTGATGTTAATTTAGTGCCATTTTGAGCAAAAATTATGATTATTTGATGTTTTAATAACTTTTTCGAACATTCAATGTCAACATCGATAGAAAATGAGAAAAATTTTACAGAAGAACCACGAAATAAATTTGATCCAGTGCCCTGCCCATGATTTGGCACGGCTCAAAAAAATCGTTTTGAGAGTAGGAATCTTGGTAATTTTTTTCAAAAAAATCGAGACCGTCATAAGTGGTCGAAACTCAATTTTTTTGTTATTTTTCCGAACTTTTCACGTCTTAGGCATCAGAAAGCGAGAATAAAAATATGAAAAAAATTTATTCTGAAAGTCGACCGAAAAACGAAAATTTTCGTTTTTCATTCATGGAAATCGATGAAAAAGAACGGAAGTTATGCATAAAAAACCAAAAAAAGAGAAAAAAATCATATAGACCATCGGCTGTCATCCGAAAATTCTGAAAAAATTCAGGAAATATTTTTTTATGCTCCTTCATCACCAGGAAAATCGGCGTCAGTTTTTGAAGAGATGAGGGTCAACGATTGGTTCACTTGGCATGGAATACCTCATATATATATATATATATATATATATATATATATATATATATATATATATATATGTATATATAAAAAAAAGATTGTAGCAATGATGTTATTTATGATACATGTACTAGAAAGATCCCCAATTTGTTTCGTACCCCTAATTATTAGTGTAGCCACGTGTTTGCATGACAATTTCTATCTAATATATACAAAGTAATTGAGTTCATTTATTACAAACACAAAGTAAAGTGTTAATTATACCCTGGGGGGAGGGAAATAATGTTGTGGGTGGTGAGAGTAAGAGCAGTCAGATTTTATAGTAACAAGCACCCTTCACCCGCGTTCGAATCTGCTTTTCTCAAACAAAAAAAATATTTCTATCATGTTCTATAAATGCTTTACCATCTTTATTCCCTTACTTGTTGCAAACAGTTGAACGATTTGTTGTTTCCTCATCAAGTGTACAGTCGGACAATTTCCTGTATTCGCTATCTGCATATTCATCAAGAAGTACTTGAAATGGACAGAACTACACATAAACGTCCAATGAAAAACCTATGTCTTTTCAACATTATCAATTATCAATAAATACTGCGGCTCAGAGAAGAAAAAGATTCAAGAATTCATTCCTATCAACGATTCCACTTTGGTCTTGAAGTTTATCATCATATGCATGTAACATGATCACGTTGTATTGCTTGTTGTTCATAAGGGAATGAATATGGCATCACAGTAATATAATAATAATTTTACACGTTATTCCTAATTTATTAATAATTAATTGTATCTATTGGTTTATAGTATACACAGTGGTTCTTGCACACCATCAGTTAGAAACCGATTCTGAAAACATACTCTAAACTTGTTACAAAAGTTATTCGCTTTGTTGTTAATTCACTCGTATCACATTTCAAAGGTTTTTCTTCTCCTTTTCTTTTCTGATGTTTTCTCTTTTTTTTCTGTTTCCATCGATCAACTGAATTTAAGAATATGAGTTTTTATATACCAGAAGTCTTTTTGGGGCCCGTTTAGTTTGATTAAAAGATGATCGTGGAGGTGAGACGGGGGCTTCGGTCTGATCAGACTTCAATATTTAGGCAGACATATGTACAAATGGTTTCTGTATTGTGTGCTGTCACTGCCATGCCAGCGGTGGAAAGTTGTTTACCTCCGCTTGTTCCAAAACTGGACCTGATTCTCCCGTATATGAAATACGCAATCGCATCCTCAGCACCGCCTAATATTTAATTATAAAGTATAAGTTTAAGAAACAATCGATACACACCACAAATATGTGTAGAGATATTTCAAGGACTAGCGTATATCAAAATTTTATTTTTCTCTTTCAAACAGCGAATTTTATTGCAGAAGTTTGGTAATAATCTTTTCAAGCATAATCAATTCAAAGATAGAAGTTGTGGATTTCGGTGGGGTCCCAGAATTAGGTGCAGTCAAAGTGGCAGCACTTAATGCAAGTATTTTAATCGACAGCTGCGACAATTTTGGATATTTTGGTCTTTAATTGTTCAGTAAACCAAACCTCTGATACTGCAAAACGTGACTCTAATAGTCAAATATTCACTGGGAAATTTCCAAATTTATAAATATTCTTTGGATTTTCAACCATTATTCAATTTTCTGATAAAATAAATCAATGCAACGAAATATGTAAAATCGAAGCAGCAGTTGATCCAAGTCATTGCAATAAGTGCTTGTTCGAATGGACACAAGTCAGTCCTTGAAAAAATGCCCCGATTTCAGGTGTATGCAACCTCTTGAATGATCGTGTATGTATAATACTCACTTTGTTGGCATTGGTTACTTTTAAAACTTGAGTTACTTGACCCAGGGGAGGTATAACAGTGCTCGAAGGTGACAACATTTGTAGTTGGAATGTCTGAAAAGAATCGTGAAGAAATAGTAAGACCAATTGATATGGTACCTTTTTGTATGTTAATCTTTTTTTCCGAATAATTATTACCTTGGGAACTGCAGCTTGGAATAGAAATTCGGTCAATTGTGTAGATCCCACATTTTGAGCTATCATATTGATTACCAACAAGTCTGGAGTATCCGACGGTCGTTCTAATTTGAAAACTATTTTAAGGCCTAATTTGTCAAAGACAATCAAATTTGGAATATCTGAAACAAATTTGTGATATTTCAATAATACAGAAATATGATCTTCAATCAGTTACAATTAATAATATATTTGTGCTTTGTTTTGCGTACCATTTTGGATCGGAGATGAATTGAGAAGACCATCGACGAGGAAATTAGATGTATTTGTTGGGCTTAAGATTTGTGGAGTCGGTTGGACTTGAGACAGAGGAGGTGCAGCTGAAATTGGTGAGCCCAAGTCTAATCCTCCCAATAGATCCAGAAGATCATTGTTATTAATGACTGGTGTATTGTTATCAATGGGAGTATTGTTGATTATAGCTGTTGGAGTCTCACTATCTAAGTCTGCACTACCAAGTAAATCTAGCAAAGCACTCTGCAGAAAAATTAAACAAGTTTAATTGAAGTTAGGAAGCTGAGTTTAGTTTCAAGACAAATAATCTTAAATAAAAATTAAACACAATATTTGTAATAGATTTACGCACAGAATCTGAGGAGACAGGAGCAGGTGACTGTTCGAAAATGGAAGGCTTTTCTTCCTCAACTTCAGGCTCGCCGTTTACTAATCCAATAATTCCATTTGCTTGTGGTTTAGCAGTTTCCATGGGAGGCATTCTTTCTAGCAGTGCAGGCCTCAAGTGTTCATACTTTCGGAATAGTTGCGAGAATTCAACGCCACGTTGCTGAAGCTCGATGTGCAAATTGCTTCCAAAGGTATCAATAATTTGACGAATTTTTCTGTAAAATGAAAGTGGCATACTGCATCGTGTTACTTTGGTAGCAAAACAAAAACTACAAGATAACATAAATAATGATAAGAAACGAAATAAAGTAAATGAAATGAGATCCTTGCTCGGAAGCTTTACAATAACTCAAATTCTTTTCTAACGTTAGACTCCTTTCATTCCAGTCACAAGGAGTCTAAAATACTCGATTCTTTTCTCCAGATGTGTTTAGATTCACAAACCTGCTTGATAATTGTCAGAATCACCCATTTCCACCGATTTACATTATGATAAATGTGTTATCGGTTTTACAAGTCACCTTGGTGAATGCAATAAATGATTATACTTACTCGTTGCCTTGTTGAAAACGAGTACTGAGCTTCGTCAACGACAGCAGGGTGTATTGTTTAGTGACAACTGTATTTTGTGGGCTCCATAGTAACCTTTGGTATACATCAATGACTTCGTCTTCAGTTAGCTGGAAAATATATAAACTTACAGTAGAAATGATTACTACATTGTTTGTATAATTAGTCCATCATACCACTGTGGGTGTCGACTGTTCAAAACTTTATAAATATAAAATAATTAACTCACATTAACAGGTGATTCGACGTCTTCACTGGGTGGTGCGTAGAGTAACAAGTCACCATACTCTCCAATGCACCAAGTTGCTACTTGAGCTAGCGGCTGTTTATCTGCGGTATCTCTTTCCAAAGCACGCCATAATGCACAAACAGCAAAGTTTTGTTGTGCCTGTGCTTCGGATATCAGCTGAATTGTGCAAGCAACAACGTCGTCCCGCACGTAATTTCCAGCCTAATAATACATTGACAATAAATACAATTTGATGATCATAATGCTTCTTACACTAATATGGATAGTTTTCACATTTGACACCAAAGTCAGATGTTTTGTTTGCCATCATATTATAGAAACCTATTCCGAAGTATTACGGAGATATAGACACCTTGCAGATAACTTTTTTTTTGAATCACTGGAACGATTTGAAGAAATATTCTATTGACTCAGTTTCTTCACAGCTAATTACTTGCATTTTTAGACATAATTCGAAATTATTTGTGATTTTATGGACCTCGCCTTACACAGATTCGAGTCTGCCGAATAAAAAGTGATGGGCACAGGGTACAGGTCGCATCATTTATTGAAATATTCTGAATTCGAATAAAATTTGAAGAATTTTCTGTGAAAAAACAGAGTACTTGGCATATTCCTTCAAAGCGTATTGGTGTATGATTTGAAACAAAATTATTTCTCAAGGTGTATGTGCGCTTTTAATACAAACTCACAGCAACTAGAACTTTGAAGAGTGTTTCCAGATGCCAACGTTTGTTAGGTGCAAATCTTTCAGCGGACATTACAATATTACTACTGCATTGTGCTTTGAATTCGGGATCGGCTCGTTCTAGGAATAGCAGCAATTCCTTCATCATAGTTCTGATATTGTTTGTGTTAACTAACGCAAAGCTAAGTTCCATAGCTCGCCGTCTTATTGAGACATCCGGATCCTTCAAGCACTCCTATACACATAATTCGTTTGTTATTAAATGAGAGGAATATAATATCAGTAAGTTTAGGGCATACACAGCAGGGGTAACATACCAAAATTGTAGAGCGATGTCTCTGTACGGCACTTGTATCAACATACACAGTCTTCAACAGTGTATTCAAAGCAACATAACGAATATTTTTATCGTTGTTTAGTAAAAATCTACCAAGAATGTTGACGGCTAAAACTCTCAGACCACTCTCTGATTTTATATCCATAATTGAGAGAACAGTTTCGTACAATATTGTGTTTCCAACATTTTTGCTAGTTTCTGTGTTTGTTGCAACTTGGGCAAGAATATCATTCATAGCCTCGGAAGCATCGACGTCGTTACGCCCCAAAATTCTCAATAGTCTCAAAATCTTGACTTGAAGAAAAGGATCAGATACACCAGATACATCGTGCTCTGGAGAATATCCGGCCAGTATCAAGTTCTTCAGTATCCGTACAAGATTGGGAACAATCTGAAATTGAAAATATTTTTTCTCTTTAACATTTGAGCACGGATATGATTAAAAATAATCATAAATTAATAATCAAAATTCCTTCGTTAAAAAGGATTTCGATATAATTTAGAGAAAAAGATACAGACATAGAAGCAGTGAACCAAGCAGAGAATCGGTTTAGAGAATATACATAATACGTAAAAATGTAATTTAAATCAAACATAACTTTATCACTCAATACACCAATTATACCATGAAGATACGTTTTATTTTTTTACTTTACGACCTTAATAAAATATTGATTGTATGATTATCACAGTGGTTGCAATGTTGTAATATGGTTCATGATTATTCTTGATGGTCTATACCAGGGGTCGGCACGCCCGGGCTCTCGGGGTCAACCTGGCTCTGAGTGAAAATTACTAGGACCGTGAAGCCCCTTGGCCCACCTGATAACGGTCATTGTCCTTACGGGAAAGTTCGATGATAGAATGCAAGAAATGACGTTAATAGGATTATTGCCGGTGAAAGGGTGAAGTGGATTTACAGTTTTGGCTCCTTGGCCTAATGAGTGTGCAGACCCCTCGTCTATACACTTCAGTTTTCCAGTATCACTATATTTTCATAAGAAGAAGTAATATAGGGGAGATTCCGTGTGACTTTAGAGACCCAAAGATGCCTGATCCTCAAAAATTTTCTACAGATCAGGGTATAAAAGTACAATATTTTTGCCAGGTAATACGGCGAATAGTGATTCATGCGCCGAGTTACACGCCTTTAGGGTGTACCAGAAATTATTAGAAATTAGAAAATTGTTCATTTCATCGACTACAATGAAAAAATTTATTCAGATTTTTTCAAACCGTCTAGACCCAATTTTCGAGGAACAAAATAAAAAAAGTGTGTTTGTAGCTCAATACTCATGCTGGAAGTGAAACTTCTTTCGAGTTAAAAGAAAAGACTTAAGACTTACATGTATATCTATCTATAGATATACATATAGATTATATGTATATTTTATACAGGTATATGTCAATCTCGCACTTTTCGTTGCACTTGAAAATTTTCGGGCCCCTGCCAAAAGAAGTTTCACTTCAAAAAAATTTGTGCTGACCAACAACCCATTGGTATTTGCATCATATATTTTTTCTCGTATTTCGCAAGTGAAACAGAAGTTTTGTGAAAAACTGCATCACGGAAAATCCGGCCGTTTCATAATTATGACAATCTTTGGATTTTTTGTTATCGAGACGTTATTTTGCAAAAACCATATTTTGAAACATTATGATATTCAAAACTGACGCTCATAAATTTGTATTCATTCCAATATTTATTCAAATAACATGCAATTCTTCACCAAACTTTTGTTTCACATGCAGAATATGAGAAAGAACATATGATACAAATATCGATGGGTTGTTGATCAGCACAAATTTTTTTTTCATTGTTTTTCCTCAAAAATTGGCTCTGGATTGTTCAAAAAAATCTGAATAAATTTGTTTCATGTAGTTGATGAAATGACCGAATTTTCACATTCCTTATAATTTCCGGTATGAAGCACATTTTTCAAGATATCCCCGTTTGGAGAAAAAAAAAACCGCTTAATGCCGTAAGGCCGTAATCATTGGTAAAAGTATTGCATTGTTTACCTCGATCTGTAGAACATTTTTGAGTTTTAATCACTTTTTTGGTGGGTGAAGTGACATGGAATATCCCATAGGTATAAGTCTGTAGCTGATAATAATGAAAATTATAATAATGTTTTGCCACAGAAAAGGACAAGAGTTAGTATTGAGGTCAATGAGCTGGATATGGAATATGTAGAAATGTGTATAGAAACACACTGATAATGAATAGAGGTTCATACAAAGTGGTTGAAATCACAGATTGTTTGCCTTCCATTGGTTATTCATAAATGAATATTGTACAGGAACATCGCTACCTTGTGATGATTATTTGTCAATCATTAGGATTGACGATAAACCCTAAGAAATGAAACGTAATTCTTACAATGAAGTAAGAAATTAGTCTGACAATCAGACTATTAACGAAAATCATAAAAATGAAAACATCTAAGAGGATAAACCAAGGAAAGAAGAACTGTGCCATGCCCAACATGCAGTAACACAGTAAATTTCAAAATAATTTACCTCTCGATGGCCGCATTCCTAAATGGGACAAAACTTAATTTAGGGATCATCGAAGTAGTAATTGTGATTTCATTGTTTCCTCATAGCATAAATCACACAACGTTCAATGCATGCTTCGTTTAGTACAGTTGAGAAATCAGGAAAGGAAGAAAATAAACAAAAAACCACGATCTCAGGCATTTGTTTTTTTTGTCAAACAACTCAAACATATCCTATAAAGTTTGACACACCAATACTCTATTATTTTTTTTTTATATTGTTGACTTTTCCGACTCAGAAAACATTATTTGCTTACCTTTTTGAAATGATTCAAAGTATCCACACTGTTTTCACACATTTCTGTAATAAGAGTAACGCCGGTTATTAAAACCCCATGATTTTTTTCCGTTAGCAGGCTGCGAGTAGCGGGTAGAAACATTTCCATCAGTTCAGGCACGCGTCTGATTATTCTAAATGCACATAGAGCTGCCTTTTTTCTTATATATGCATTAGGTGATTTCATAAGTCTCTCCACTTCAGCAGCAAGATCTCTCGCCATCTCAGGAGATGCAATTGCTCCAAGAGTGCATAGAGCAAGTCCAATTACAAATTGTGTAGAACTGTTCAAATCACTGTAACAATTATTTTTAATTGTTAATAATAATTTCCAATAAAATCTCATAAACTGAAAGAAAATTTCATATCATATACAACAGGTGTTTGCATTTGACATCTGAATCCGCAATTTAATCTTATCAGTACAGTGTGTGACTCAGAAATTGCGCACTGTTTATATTCTGAAAAAAATATAAGTAACAAAGTTAAATTAACCTATCTGAGAATATTCAAACTGTATTGAACTGTATTGCGTGATGGTTCGAGTTCTGCATTCGACGATTAGAATCCTAAGAGGGCATAGATACCTTGCAAATAATGATTTTCAAATCCCTCAATCACTGTTAAAAAATATTTTATTGACCCAGTTTTTTTTTAGCTGATCACTAGTATTTCGAGGTATAATTCAAAATTATTTTGGATTTTATGGATTTTGCTTTACATGGATTGATTGCATTGAAGAAAAAGTGATTGTCGTTAGGTACAAGTCGCATAAATCATTGATACTTTTTCAAATTTGGCGGGAATATTTCACATTTATGCCGTTTTTTTTTTTTGTAAACCTTGAGAGAAACAAGTGTGTTAGGCACACGCAAGAATAATTGATTCGCTCTGAAACTACATAATTTTAGAATATTCCCTCCAAATTTCAAAAAGTTTTAATGAATGATGCCAACACTGTACCCTGTGGCAACTACTTTATCATCAGTAGACTCAACTTATGTGAGGCGAAGACCTGAAAATTTCAAATAATTTCAAGTAATTTTCAACTGGCTGTCTCGAAATAAAGGTAACCAGCTGTAAATAAACTGAGTCAATTGAGCATTTTTTCGAAGCGTACCAGTGATTTGAAATAAAATTATTTCCAATGTGTATGTACCCCTTAATTTAAAAATTATGTGTAGGATAGAGCAGTGATTTGAATATATCAACGTTGTGACTCTATATCTATGATGAACAACATACAATATAGAATCTATCTCAGCTGTTTTTGCAATTTACTATCGCTTCAATGGTAATCATCTGGGTAATCGGAATTCACACGCAATTCATTGAGCAAAATATTTTTGCGCTACATATGAGATAGGGTGAATTTTACATCGATACTCAATGCTTTCTGTTAAAGTAGAGCCTTGTGTACATTATATTGTGGGAAGTGACAATTCATTGTACTTACTTTTTCAGGCAGTTGGTGATCAAAAGATGAACGTCTTGTCGCTCATCAAGGAGCAACATAGCTCCAAGATAGCCAATTCGTTTGTCTGTGAACCTTGGTGATGCTATTAACTTCAAACACTCAAGTTGTCCAAAGTGTGCCGGATATCTGTGTATAGTTGAAGATTCTTTGTATGATGAAGTAAATTTCTTAATAATTTTGAAATTACTAAACATTTTGTTTTATTACATAAACTCAGAAACAGATGGTATATTAAAATCAAATTCTCAGGCGAATCAACGTCAAGAAAAACGAAACTAAGAAAACCCTGAGTACTTTATTTGTCTGCGTGTTATACTAACCCTAACATATGAATGTAGAGCAGCTTGGCAATGTTACGACACCTCCAGACGCTATCCTCCTCCCTGAACGTTGAGCGAATGTAGGCACATTCTTTGTTTACAACGGTACGTTCTTCCGCTGCAGTTCTAGCTGCTCGGATTTGTCTGATCAGATCGCGTAAGCGAGTAGGAGCTGGCATTCTCACTGTGGAGACTTTTAAATTACCATTATGTTATCAGTGCACTGTGTTAGCTGAGCGGCGGTGCGTGTTAGTGTGAAAAGCTAAGCACTGCCTAGTAAAAATGATCACTCAATGGTGGCAGTTTTTCTAATATAAGATGGGTGCGTAAAACCCTAATTTTAGGATTACAAATGTAATAAGATTGTACAAATGAATATCTTATGTGTATCAATAACTGTTGAGTTCATTCAAGGATTGTTTTGATTGTCAATAGGCAAAGGCTATAAGAAATGTATTTACCTACCGACAAAAAATATATGTAGACTGATCAAACAAAATATAGCAAAATATGAATATTCCACTAAGCACAGTTACAGGGGAGACTATTTAAGAATGTAATGAGATTCAAAAATCATCGGGATTCCATTAAGCATTTTTGTCGATATAGTTTTGCCAACATTTCGATTTTGTTATTCTGACTTATCACGTGTAGCAGCTCAAGTCTCAAACACGGTTCAAACTTATTGAAACAATTGGAAAAAATTCTTTCAAGTCATCTGTCAGCTCATATTTGAGTGGGTAATATTTGATTGACAAATGAATACAGCACAGTGAATTCCATTTGCAAAGGCATATATTTCAAAAGAGAAAATAAGAAGAAAGAAAATGTTGAGTGTTGATGATGGAAATGATATGAATTTCATTACATTATAAAAGGTGCGAAAGCTTTTGGTTGCTTATTTTGTTTTATGAAAAAAAGTATTGGAAGCTAGAGTTTATGAGTAATCGCATGAACTTATGGGTACCCACCTCTCTCGACGGCTTCGTTAATAGCCTGCTTTATGGAGGCCATATTGAAGGCTGGGTTAAACCTGAAAAAGTCACACCATGCTGTTTTAAGCACTCGCAATCTTTAGTACACTTGAGCAATATCCACCAACATGCATTGACACCTTTACTACCCAGTCATTTGACCGTACTACCTTGATGCAGGCAGAACAATTTCCTCAAATTTAAGTTCATCGTTTATGACTTACGACTATGTAAATTATACAGTTAAGAAAAAACAAAATAAAACTCATTAGAACAAGATGATACGAAATTAAAATTATCCAGTAATAGCTTTAACCAAATCATTTTTATTGTGACTAAATTTTACAAATCATGTTTAAAACTTCAGAATCTGTTCCATAATCTTTCATTAATAAATTATCATTATCTACAGGATGTCGTATTTCAATTCCCTAGGTGAATAGCTCTATTGCTATAAAGAATCCAGAAGCGATTACTCCACAAGCTTCCTTAATAATTCTAAACACAAGACATGGAAAATGAGTGGTAAAAAAAGCAATCTTTCAAGCAGCATTTTTTTCACTTTTTTTCATTCCAATTCTCGTTTTGTCAATGAAATCTGATTTTACATCATGTATCAATATTTTAGAGCTGATCTAGCTGAATTCACCAGTGTACATAATGAACTAATCATCACTTCCAGAACTACTATGTAACTTTTCGGCAGCAAACAGTTTAGAATCGGCCGCTCTTCTAATTAAACATTAATTATTTCTCGAAGCTTATTTTTTGCAATCGTCCAAACCATGTGGAGAGTCATCGATCCGGACAGATCGAGAGTTACAGAAGGCGGAAGCAGACCAGTGATAGGTTACCAATTTTCAAGTACAAAAGTGAAATCGCTGTTCCATCAGACCATTACGAAAATAATATTCAATGATCTGTAAGCTTACTCCTGTACTTCGGAGGTCCTCTTACTTCATACTGCGAAGGATTCAATGGAATGATATTTAAATTGATATTGTTCGTTGATTTCAACTCGATCTGTCCTGCAATTATTGTGGTAAAAAGATCACATAATTTAAAGAGAAAAGAAATAAAAAAGCAGCGACGATCCTAATGGCTCAAAAAGGCAGCAGGAGTTTAAGGATCAAACTTTACTCATAATAGGTCCTTCATCAGAGTTAGAAAGATTTAGTTGAGAAATTACTATTGATTTTTTTTTATAACAACAGAGACGTTCGCCTAGGGATATTTGAGTAGGGTAGTACTATATTTATTATTGCTTTTGCATATAGATTATACAGTGATGACCAATTACCCATGTTCTGAGGCATTCATGATTTCTCAACAATTTCTGTTTCAGAATGTTTGGGGCTGGCAGCTCTAGTGTGAATTGATTACGGCAGATGGTTAATGAACTTGAGACACACTCTACTCCGTTCCGCCGCTATAATCCTGCTAGACATAGCAGTTTTATGGTTATGTTGTTGTTCTTCTTTGTTAAAATCTTAACTCGTGTTATAATGTTAGGTCAGTAAAACGCAAAATATAGTAAAAACAAACATGGACTGCGAATGGTATATAGCGAGAGTAAAAATATAATAAGTTTAAACGTATGTTACATAATTATACCTTGAGTATTAATACTTGACATAGTATAATATTGAATTTGGAATAAAGAGAATTTAATGTACGTAACTTTTTTTTTTTTCCTTCAAGCATGTTTCCATGAAAATATTAGATAACAAATTTATAAATAATCTTTATGCCAACATGGAATACAGCAGCACAAGTATGAAATATGGAGAAAAAAAAATACGTTCGAGTGAATCAAGAGGTGAGAATCACGCTACTATAAAATGAACACGTCAAAGTTGATGTAAAGTTTAATGTATATAATATACATATAATAATACGCGATGGAGTTAAGGGCGTTTGGGCGAAGGTTAGCTTAGCCTAGTTAGCTGTCAAAAGTATGTAATCTTGTTTAATAAGTTTGGCAAACGTTGGTTAGAAAAATTTTTCGGAAAGCGAGGCAGTTTCGCAGATGCACGGTGTCAAATGAAACGTGTCAATTGTCGCGGTGTCACCTACCTTTACCTGGTCGATCGTATCAAAGTATGACAAATAAGGCAGAAAATGACTCGCCTTCTAATGCACGAACACCTTACACCGTACACCGACCACTACTGGCTCTTTAATCGTAAGCTAGACCGTCGAATTTCCTCAATTACTCGAACAATGCCGCACCTGCCCTGACTCCGCACTAGTCACAATGTACTCGAATGTTTATAATCGTAATACCTACCACTAGGTTTATGAAATGAAAAAAAAAAAATATCACAAATGGATTTCCAAATTATCCAGGCGCATAATTAAACGCGAAAGGCTGACCAACCCACCGAACGGCAAACACTTGTCTCCTAAAAACTCGAACTCTTCCCCTTGCATACAGAAAACCAAGATGGCCGCAGGGTGTCAATTGACATTGGTAGTCGATATTACAAATTGTTTAACGGTATATATAATCAAATAGCAATTATCAAAATGACTGACACTTATCAATAGGAATGATTTCTTGTATTTTTCAATAAATATCGGAATAAATCTTCTTTCAATTCCATTATGAAAGGTAATAAAGGTGTCATTGCACAACGTAGTTGCGTACTATACGGGTTGTCTGACATTTCAAGAATGCGAAAGAGCGTCGTAGTTCATTCGATTTATTAATATTATAAATATACAACGTATGGTCAATGTATATGATTGTAAAATAATTGATTTTGCGATCCAAGATTCAATTTTCGTAGCAAAGTATTCCAACACTGGTTAATTTTTATGCAGAATACGAATATAAGTGTCAGCTTGTTCAAGTTTCCTCTGTTCGACATTCTTCACCACGATGTGAACATACATACATACATCATACATCATGCATGTACAGGTTGCAATGTGCGACGTGTACAACGTGATATGTGAACGTATGCTTGTAGTCATATACCTACCTATGCGTTTGTGTATATGCATTTATCTTTACTCATCGGATTTTTCATCTTGTGTTAATACCATTGCAATCAAGTTTCAAATGCGTGAAATGATTCTAGCTCATACACTTAAATGCACATCATACCTATGTATACCAATATTGTATAAGGCAATACAAGGGATTATTGGTATGTAGCGTTTAGTTTGTTGAAGTGGCAAATTTACTTGACACAAATATGCATTTATTATGAGTCAACAATTGAGCAATAAGCCTCATCAACAGTCATGAACCGCTAAATTCAGACATACACGATGGCAATTCATAAATATCAATAAAATAAAGTTCCATTATAATGCCCAAGAAATGAGGGTCACAAAATTTTTGGTTTCTTCCAGATTCATCATTTTCAAACAAATCGTTAAATTCTGTTTCTTCTGAGCCATAGTCAACCTCAACAATCTAAAATTACCTTCTGTTCAGCTCAGGTGGTAGAACACTCCAATCCTCAGTCTCATAATAGGGCCACATACTACAATAATCTCACCAAAC
Organism: Macrophya alboannulata; assembly: GCA_949628255.1. Taxonomy (NCBI): domain Eukaryota; kingdom Metazoa; phylum Arthropoda; class Insecta; order Hymenoptera; family Tenthredinidae; genus Macrophya; species Macrophya alboannulata. The sequence continues at coordinate 24,146,158 of OX451208.1, forward strand.
AGTAGAAGTTTGCAATTTAAATGAAGCACAGTTGATTCATTGGCTGTATATCATGCGCTATGGTGCTACAGTATAGAGAACGATATTTATCACTAACATAATACAGCACTAGAAGTAAGGTGTTGCCTTTATCTCTTATCTGGCTCTGTACCTCACTATCAGCTGGCACGGGCAAGCTGCTATTCTAATCACCCATCAGATTCATTTATCTATTTTCCAATATAAATTGAATTGGAAATTTTATTGCTTAGTGAAAGATTATAAAAACAAACTATTGTTCAATTAGTATTTGTTGAAATTGATTATTACATGCCTAACTGTATCAGGCGATAGTTTTCTTTCCAACAATTTACGTACTCTCTCAATGTTTCTTATGAGATTTATCGATAAAATTGATAACATTTTATTTGTCAACAATGGGGATACGGTAAACACGAGAATGGGTATAAATTAAATGATGCGGACGTGATATTTTCAATTAAAAATAATTTATTTGTATAAATTATAATATTAATATTAGATTATTGTTGGAAATGTACAAAATATGAAGGCTTAATATGTAATTTTGTTAGGTCACAATTGCACTGGAATGTATTTGTTACGATAGGCAATTATCATCCTGATTTCGAGGTGGACGAACATCATTGTTTCTTTTGATACAGTCAACCAGCCAGTGAATTCCTTCATCCACTCCGTCGCTTGAATTTTTTATTGTTTGTTTTAGCACCATTTATTGTCCACAAATAGATTTGGTTCTATATTATTTACGGGAGGCCAGCGAAGATTTTACTTATTTGAATACACGGTGCGCGAATGTAACAATACAAAGGTGGATTGACATAGTGCCACCAATAAAACCATCTCTAATAACGATAAGAATATTTAGAACAAAATCTCAAATGGGATTTGAAGTTTATATCTGAATGAGGATAGCAGTTGAGTGAAACATTTGCATTTCGCTATTTATGATTATCTGTCAGGAGTATGTGAAAAAATATTGAGAGTTTTTATTATGGATAAAAAAAATGTAATATGGATAGAAGTTGGAATTCAAATTCAACATACGTCTGGGATAATACATATTTCCAAGGTCATCTTTAGCCTCTACTTCGACTTTGCTGATGACGAAAGGAAAGAAAATTGATGTAATCATATTTTTGGACATGCTTTTGGTCTAACGATTGCCCCGAATAAATTAAAATTATGCAATACACTCCTGAAAACAGTACTAGGATGTGTATACATATAGTCACATATACATATATGAAAGGTCGTGTCTGAGTAGAATTCATTGATATTTATCTACTTGTATTGTTTCCTAATCTACAATTCTTTTTAAGAACTGTCAATTGTTTCTTCATACCCTTAACAATATATAATGAATAATAAAGCACATCGCTTTTGTCTAATTTATATTTTGAGTACTATAATGAAAATTCAAATCCAAATTGAAATACCTTATTTTAGATTTTTGTTCACGTTCGCCAGGGAATTATCTTACAGGAAAAACTATGCCATAAAGGAAAATAATTAGTAACCTAATGCTTGTAATATTCAAGGTGGGTAAAAGTCTCGCAGTCCTCCCCCTTATACGGAAGAAAAAAAAATAATCATCTCACCCATTAAGTGCCGAAACTGGCATAACCATACAATCTCTCCTGCCGATTAGATGTGCATTCTGATTGAAAATTGGTTTCACGTCTCTAACTCCCATACAGTCTGGTACATCCTGTTTATTCGCAAGAACTAGAAGAGGAACTCCCATCAAATGCTCTGAAGAGATCATTCTATCTGCATGTTTTAATGAAACTACATTTTTTTTTCTTCTCTTCAAACATGTATAGGTTGTCCCATATTAATCTTCCCAGGCAAACATCTCTTTTGCTGTCGGAAAACCAGTAATATGTTCTCATAATAAAATATCACGTCATCTTGAAAGAGATATTAAGCTAGTGATATACCAAGGGCATTTCAGTTCAGAATCAGTTGAGCGAGGTTGTGACACTGAAATCCTGGAATATTATTCTGGTTCTAGATTTTTTATGTGATAGTCCTGGTCTAAATAGGCTACCATAATTTCTGTAAATTTTTAATTTCAGAATGCTGAGCGGATATGATAACAGTCAAATATGAAAATTGTCGCTTCTGAACTGTACAATTTTGAATGGGGATGGCAAAAATTGAATTCAGTCTCCCTAAGAGATAGTTTTTCACCAAAACGAAATAAAACTGTAGATTTCTCAAGAAATAAAATAATTTTTTTTTTTTTTTTGTTTTAGAATTTCAGACTTAGCAAAAAACCATCCTGCACTCGGCCTTATTGTTGGAATTTTTGCACTCGATTGGAAAACCTGAAAAAAATTATTCTTTTCAGAGATAAATATAGTTTCGTCTGTTTTTTAACAAAACCTCCGTCTCAGCCATACCAAGTGCAATCATTATCATCTCCATTTCAAAATACAGTTTAGAGGTGACAATTTTCATATATAAATTGTTTGAATAAATTTGTTGAACATTTATTGAACAATTCATATCTGTCCAATAATTTGCAATTAAAAATTTATAGGAAAATCATAATAGCCCATAGCATGTAGAACAGTGTTATATTTAACAAGAAAACATTTCAGAACAATATCGAAGGATGTGCGGGTTATGACCTCGTTAGACTGAGCTGCGATGCATGCCCCTGAGTATCGAATTATTTAAAGTTGAACTTTTTGACCGTAAAATCTTATTCAACTTTTTTCTTTTTAAATAGAAATCCAGTTTTGTCATCACTACTCTCATACCAGAAATCAAAGTGAATTTAGCGGTATTCAGTGAACTATCACCACAATAAGTAACAGCTCTGTAAAAGTAGCCCCCACCACGATGTCGAAAGATTTGGTAAAATTCCAAAATAAATAACTATTTGCCAAATTATGGTTAATGTCACCAAGTACGACTTTCAAGCTCGTCCAGGGTTGGAGAAAATTGATTTTGATGAAGGTGGCTAGTTAGCAAGATTTATGCCCCCATGCATCTGCATGTGAAAATCTACAATGGGCAAATTTTGAACTACATAGAAATTAAGAAATATTTAAACTCTCCTGATATCTGTGAACAACAATTCAATTCAATGGCCCCTACAGGAATAACAATCCAAGAAATTACCACTCTTAAATTATGGTATACACCTCTCGATAAAATCTTGTAAAACCTTCTGAAATTTAGAAATCTGGTGTATGCGTGTATACACTAGGTGAATACAATCATGATACATGAGTGGTTAGATTCTCAGAGTCATCCCTCAAATTTAGATAAAAATGAAATGTGTGTTTATTCAAGAAAGCTTTATGTTCTGCTGTTAAGTTATGAACTTTTTACTCTGATAGTGACGATTATTTTAGCTTGACCCCTGCTATCCCTCCCTTGATAAACTGGATCAGCTGTTCGAGAAAATTACCCTCACAATTACTAGTCGTCAAATCAAAATCTCTATTTTCTAGTATAGCAAACAGGATTGTTCAAGGATAGATCGACAAAGATAGAAGCAAAAACTTTCCTACTGTAAATCTTTTCGTTAGCCAGCCCCCCTACCTCACAAAATTTGTTGTCTCCAATCCTGGACCAGCTCAAAAATCGTGCTTAGTGGCATTGGAAAACTTTTTAGTTTTTTACTCTGGAATTTTTCAATTTTTTTTTCATGTGTGTTACCTTTATAGAGGCAAGTTAGTAGTTGTAGCAGCTCAATGTCCGAATATCTGATATCGTGGTTTTGATTCAGCTTTTTAATTTAGAACTTACCTACTCGACATTGTCTTAACAAGACAAGATTTTCCCGGATATTATTTCCATTGTGCACAATTACTGGTAAATGTATTGTAGTGAAAAACATGGAGTTACTATGTAAAAAATCATTCTAACATGACACTGGTGCATGGAAAACTTCTTTTAAAGTAATGTGCTAAATTTGTCGAAGTAAAAGAGATGTCAGCATGACTAGAATAATGAACAATGTCCAGGGTTGTTACGTTTCTTTCTCTACCAAATTCCCTGACTTTTCCGGGGTTTCCAGAAATTAACTTCCGATTTTCTAGGTTCGGTTTTGAGGAATACAGTTAAGACATATTGTACTTACATGACTGGTATTAATGTCTATATCGGATCTTCATTCAAAAAGCAGTAAATGCCCAGTTCATTCGAAAATTGCATGAAATTTCCTGACTTTTCCCTGACGTTCAAGTTCTCTAGGTTGTGTAACAACCCTGAATGTCGCAATGAGACAACACCCTATATTTACACTCATAATACTGCCTTACCAAAAGTTTCCTTGGAATCTGGTATTCTATCTCTATCAGAAGAGTCAACGATGTAGATGACAGCATGTGATTCTGCATAGTACTGTACAGAAAAGAAACATAGCTGATGTAAACGTGCTTTTTAAATCACATAGTATTTGAAAGATTAAATTATACTTATTATTAATAAAGTAAATCTTACGATGAGTTTTTTTTTTTTCTTTTGTTTTACAATGAAAAGCTATACTGAAATGAGTGCCTATACTAGTGCAGCTCATCAATATCGATCATTTGGTGAGAATGAAACAAAGTATGATGAAATTATAAGAGATTTGGGGATACATTTTCAAATGTATAAGAAATCTGACATGCAGTAATACTTTATCCCATAAAGACTGCAGTTCCTCTTGACCACCAAGATCCCAAAAGTTTAACCTCACACCTGCATGATCGATTTTTCCGATATTAAGACCAACCGTTGTAGTAATTTTGCTTGGATTCATGCCCTTGTAGTTCTTGGTAAACTTAGTTTTAGCTGCCTCCAGGTAAGTCTAAGGAGTGTCAAGAGGTTTTTTTTTTTTTTTTTCTTTTTTAATAGCAATATTTCGCACAAACATAACCTATGTTAAAGTAACGTTATGATTGTTACCGTCTTCCCTGCATTATCCAGTCCTAATATTAAAATATAGTATTCATCTTTTTGCACGAGGTACTTATATAAACCATTCAACAAAGTATACATTTCAATATTCTATATTATTCGACGTTCAACTTTCGTGTCATAGTATGTCGAGATCACGATTAACTTCCAAATGTTCGGCACAGGGTGCGTTCCGATATGAGTATGGAACAGCGATATGGACCTATAGATATCAGCTGGCAGTTCTGTCAGCTAATCAGTAGCCGTTTTATAATTCGTTGAAGTGCATGTGTACCCAGCAAGCTGTAAAGTACGGAAGCCCGGTTGGGCCAACTGTAGACATACTATATCGGTCGATAAAATCAGAATTTACAGACATACACTGTCGGTAAAATTGACAAATTCACACATAGGTATCACTGTCGGTAAGAGTGACAATACAGACATACACTGTCTGTAAAAATGAGATATTTTATGACGAGATAAGTGCAGTGACGTCATCAGTCAATTTATAGTCCAGTCGAATAGAACATGAGATGTATTCAGGAATATGACATTTTTGTAAATTTTTGTACGAGTTCACTATATCCCCAGGAATATACCTGTGATTTATCCAAAAGATTTTCGACCGCACTTAGTTGCAAAAAAGTGTTAAACAATTGAAAACCTACTTTGTACGCTCTATTTCTTTTCCTGACGGTTTTACAACAAAATGCTTCGTATAAAAGTTGTTCGTCTTATCGTCCCCGAAAAAATGAATACTTAAAAAAGCATTTATCTTCATTAGTTCAGCTGCAAAATGCAATAGAAAAAGTTTTTCTTGATATTTTGTTTTTTACCAGTCACTCATCGAATTTTCAACATACGGTTACGAAACTCATACTGGATCTAGTATGAACTGTCCTCTAAACGCATCTGCAAACTCGATAGGGCTATGTGTTATAGTCTCGTAGTAATAAACGATCTGCGAAAATCCGTAGAATCGCGTTCCTTTTAAGGATAATGGGCTGACATCGTGCCGAAAAATCTGAGAGCCAGTTTTCGATATCCACTTTCGATATACGATGTAAAATAATTTTTTTGTTGAAAAAATAGTACTTATTCCGAGGAAATAAAATTTTTGCTCATAAACAAATGGTAATATCTGCGTCAATTTTCGAGTACTCGGAAATATTCTGACAGGATGTGATAGGTCTTTTTGAGACGCTTGTTTAAAAAAAAAAAAAGTCATCCCTTAATCTTCATTAGAACCGGAGATACGAACAGGTTTACTTATTTTTATTTATTTATATTTTTGGTATAATTCGACTGGATGATTATGCAGGATCAGCTATTCTAGAATCATAGATCGTTGACTGGAGATATACAGGGTGAATTCCTAACGTCCAATTTACACGCTTAATTGGCGAATAGTACACTTTTCATCAATTGAATTTACCTCACCCGGGATCCCATATAGCCGTCCCACTCTACAAATTTGGGTTTCCAACTGAAAAAATCTCAGCTTTCAGATAAAAATTCAAAAGTAGGATCAAATTTGGTGGCGCATGAAAAAAGGCGGTTTTTGCCAAAAAACGTGTTTTTGAGATTAATTTCGATAAGTTACCCAGAAATGAAAAACATATTCGGAAAGGTGAGAATTTTTCACATAAGATACTTATATTTTCGTAATTTTGAAATTTTTTCCCGATAACGATACGAGAACAATTCGCGTTTAAACCTCAATTAGGTAGAAATAGCAAATTTGTATATGGCATTTCTCGCGAACGGTAAGGCCCAGAAGGTTCCAACTTGGTGAACTTTTCAATCTTACTAGGAGTGTACCAGGGTTCCGGGACACGGATTTCGTTCAAATTTGAAGAGGTGTTCCTTTGGCCCAAAATAATAGCCCTCTGATCTTCAATTCCATCTCATAGGCCTTTCTTCTCCTAAGAAATATTATTATCGTGCAATTCATTGGTCCTTTGCCATGGTTCTAGATTGATGCAGCGAACTTAAATATATCACTGAAAGTATAGTCATTCGACCATGAAAATGATTATTTAACACGTTAATTTACCATATCATTGTTTTTTATTTTTATTATTATTTTTTTTAATTGAAAAAGAGAATAAAATTGAACATTAAAAAAAAAATCCAAAAAACAATGATATAGTAAATTAACGTGTTTAATAATCATTTTCATGGTTGAATGACTATATGTAAAGATTCAGTGCTATATCTAAGTTCGCTGCATCAATCTAGAGCCATGGCGAAGGACCAACAAATGCACGATAATAATATTTCTTAGGAGAAGAAGGGCCTATGAGATGGAATTGAAGATCAGAGGGCTATTATTTTGGGCTAAAGGAATACCTCTCCAAATTTGAACAAAATCCGTGCGCCGGAACCCTGGTACACTCCTAGTTAGTACACACTATAAGAGGTAAAAATTTCAGACAAATCGATTTTTTGACGTCCCGTTCATTTGTCGATAATTGGTGGACTTGCCCTTATATAGGTATACAGGGTGTTCCAGACCGCCCGTACACCCCTTCTAAAATCTAAAATACATGGTTTAGCGAAAAATGCTTCAGATAAAAGTTGCTGAGATCTGAGGGGCACACTTTATGATGACCGTGTCTGTGACCGTGGAGGTCGTCTTCAAGGTTATTTCAAGGTCAACTTTGTTTTTTTAAATGGAAACCCATATTTTCCACCCCTGATTGGAAAAGAGCGGTAAATTCTACGTTCAGATTATGTATTACACGTGGGGTTTGTTCGACTCCTATGATGTTGTACAGTAGAACCCCGATTAACCGGGGGGGTCGGAACCGAGCGGTCCACGGATAACTGAAACCACGGTTAATCCAAATTAAACGTCACAACTTTTTATTTTGACTAGTCAACTTCCAATTTAATCATATATATGTATATGGAGTAATTCATACATTGTAAGATTGTATCGGGACAAGCGCCGAGGCCGCAAGCGAGCGTGGACGGGTCCCGCGCGTCGCGGGAGCGACCGTGCTCGGACCTGCATGGGAGGCGCAGAGACGCACGGTTAATCCGCTCCCCGGATAACCCGACCCCGGTTAATCGGGGTCTTACTGTACACCCATTTATAATGAAGAAAATTTACCATTCTAAGAAGTTCTTCGATCAGTTGATTCATTGATTGTTTTCTAAGAAGGATAAGGGCTCCGATCCAACAAAATGGAGCTATTTTTGAGCACTTGATCTAGAATTTCCATTCTCTTTGATTATTCATATTCATCGAAAAAAACAAAAAAAATTATTATTATTGTGATCTACTATGTTATTATATCGAAATAATATGTTGATTACGCGTCATCGTCGCGTTTAATTACATTTATAACATCTTATTGTGATGAAATTTAATTAAAATAAAACAAATGTTCAATCAGGATAAAATCGATATACTGCTTTTTTCGCGTATAATTAAAATCCGCAATGAAAATACCTCATACGATATGATTCTGGTGGGGAAATCGGCAGCGCAAAATATCCCTATTCGATAGAGGGCAACTATTTTAATAATAACTTTTCAGTTTCTTAGAATTATTCCCCTATATTAATTATTAGATATAATTATATCCCTATTCGATAGAGGGCAACTATTTTAATAATAACTTTTCAGTTTCTTAGAATGGTCAATTTTCTTCATTACAAAGGGTGTACAACACCATAGGAGTCGAACAAACCCCACCTATAATACATGATCTAAACGTAAAATTTTCCGCTCTTTCCGAATCCGGGACTGAAAATATGGGTTTCCATTTAAGAAAACAAAGTTTACCTTGAAATAACCTTAAGGACGATCTCCAAGGTCACAGATACGGCCATCATAATGTGTGCCCCTCAGAGCTCAGCAACTTTTATCTGAAGCATTTTTCGCTAAACCATGTATTTTAGATTTTAGAAGGGGTATACGGGTGGTGTGGAACACCCTGTATATCTCCAGTCAACGCATAGATGAATGTTCTTTTAACTTCCTTGTTTAGCACATCAAATTATATTATAACTTGGCATCAATTTTAACAGAATATAAACAATAAAAAAACGCGGAACTTTAGCATTTAGCGAAATTATAATATTATAATAATTAAATAAATTATAATAAGTTTGGTATATAATAAATTACAAAATAATAAAGTCACGGGCCAGCTTTACATAGGTATTTTACAGTAGTGTATGTATGTATGTATGTATGTATGTACATACGTATGTATGTATGTTTGTACGTCTGTATTTGTTAATTTTACCGACAGTGTATTTCTGTAAATGCTGATTTTATCGACCGACATAATATGTCTGTAGATGTCCCGACCGGGCTTCCGTAGTAAAGTGTAGAGACAAGAGCGCAGACGCAGAAGTCATGTAGTTTTATGCGACACGGCATTTAACTTCTGCCAGTTTTCTATTAATATTCCTGAAGAATAGTCGAAGTTGTTATTTGTTACTGCTTGTTGCTAAACAATAAACAACTATTGATAATGCCAGTATCATGTTCTGCAAAATGTGGCAAAAATGCCACCCTGAAAGTAAGTTCTGCCGCTTTATTCAATGCCGTTTAAGTGTTCTCTGACTAAGTCCTTTAGATTATGAAATCTAAAAATGAAAACAAGTATGCATCGCGATGTTAATTCCACGTGCTGAACTTGGTTTCAGAGACCAAAAACCGGAGATGCCCTATGTAAAGAGTGTTTTTTTTGGGCTTTTGAAATGGAAATTCACAACACTATTTTGAATGGGAAACTCTTCAAAAAGGGCTACAAAGTTGCAGTGGCTGCATCTGGTGGAAAGGATTCGACTGTACTTGCATATGTATTGAAACTATTGAACGAGCGATATGATTATGGTCTTGATCTATTTTTGCTTTCTGTAGACGAGGGTATTACAGGTGAAGAAACAAATTTTTTCATTGCGTTGATTAACCAAGGATATAATTTTGCTTGAAAAAACCTATACCAGATATCATTTCTGCCATCCATATGACTATGTAGCTTTAAGTGACTATATAACAGCTGTTAAATAATTTTTTTTACAGGTTATCGTGACGATAGTTTGCAGACTGTGAAACAAAATAAAACCGATTACGAAATGCCCCTAAAAATTTTATCGTACGAAGAATTGTATGGATGGACAATGGATGCAATTGTAGCACAGGTATATAAATGTATTCTAAGTTCTAGGATAACAAATATGCCAATGACTTAGATCAAAGTCTATATCAGCAAATTAATACAGCTATTGTGACAGAGAATGGAAAAATTTCATTTGGGTACTACATTGAGTACAGCTCTTATAAAAATTAGATTTTTCTTAAACTCTGATTATTGTTAGGTAGGACGCAAAAACAATTGTACATTTTGTGGGGTATTCAGACGACAGGCTCTGGACAGAGGGGCTGCACTGCTGGGAGTAGATTGCGTCGTTACAGGACATAATGCAGATGACATTGCTGAAACAGTCCTCATGAATGTTCTGAGAGGCGATATCGCTAGGTTGCAAAGGTGTACGTCCATCATTACGGTAGGAAGAAAATGGTGATTGCAAATCGAATTTTGTATTTCATATCTTTACTAACAAACAAATAGCTAGCAGAGTGAAACCATCTGTAAATTTTGAACACCATTCGATACTCTGTTCTCAAAAAATAAGTCTTTTAAACCGATTGACACGCAGCCTAGCCTTAAAAAGCATGTAATCGTCGAAATGGATTATATTTAAAAAAAATGGCTGGATAAATTTTTAGTTTAAAGTTCAGTGATTATTGTAAAATTTGTCCCGTTAATTTTTGGTTTCTCGTTTTCGAGAAGAAGGCCTCCGAATACCCACTCACAACAGAGAAATGTGCTCGCATCTCCTTAAAACTTACCTTTTGTGACAATAATAGGAAGTTATATGCTTCGAATGATTTTCTAGGCTGGTGCGGATTCAATAATGAGATGTAAGCCATTGAAATATACCTATGAAAAGGAAATAGTTATGTACGCTTACTTCAGGCGTCTCGTATACTTCTCTACAGAATGTGTATTTGCTCCCAATGCTTATCGAGGTCACGCTAGAATGTTTCTAAAAGATCTTGAAAAAATAAGACCCTCTTCAGTCATGGATATTATTCATTCAGGTAAGATTCATGAGATGGAGGCTGAAAATGCATTAAATTATATGTGGGGTGTTCCGCGTTAAACCGGTCACCCCAATTTCGCACATTATTTTCATTATATAAGTAAATTAGTAACACTTCATTTTACTGCTGAATCTTTGCATGCTTTCGATCGGAAATTTTCCGCTCTTTCACGTAAAAAAATTCATTTTCACTTCAACTTAATGCGGAATACGCAAAACGCATTTGAAACGTATTTTTGGCGATTCCCAAAGTACGCCCACACCGATTTATTCCAAATTTGTATAGAGTGTAGTGTGTTACGTCTCCCTTAGATTCAGTTGCAAACACGCTTCGCGCTACGCTTGCGTTTTATAAGAAAAATGATCATTTTTTAAAACGTGATAAAAAAAAGTTTCTATTCCGGGCTCCCATGTAAGTCATTGGTGACAGTTCTTAACCTCGAGCTCAATCCAGTGAAACACAAAAAGAAAATATTGAGACTACAAAAATTGTAATCGCATCCCTGTGTATCCAACAGTTATCAGATATGTTGATGTTTCGGTCTATTACTAGGAAATTCAAGCGTGGCGCAAGGCGTAGTTGCAACCAAATCTACGGCGGCGTAACACACTGCACTCCATATAAATTTGGAAGAAGTCGCCATTCGAATAATCTAAAATTCAAATGAAACAACAATATATATTCTGTGGAAAATACGCTGATTCGTTCAAAGTAATAAAATATATTTATTTGAAAACAATTAGCATCAATATCTTAATAATATGTAGTATGTAATATACATTTTCTCTATTTTGGTGGAAAAAATTCCACAATTTTCTTCCGTTTTATGATGAAAGATCGTTTTTTCGTTGCTATCTCGCGATACATATCCGGTATACTTTTATTATTTTTTTTTAAATTATCGTTCGGATCTCGGTTCGAATAATTCACGTTCTACTAGCTGTATTGAATAAAAGTTGAAACTTTCGGTCGGAATTTTTAGAGTTAAATTTTGAATGAAACAATCATTCCAATTATTACCTCATTTCTCATGACGATTTAGGCGAGAGGTTATCCGTAAGAGATGGAGTCAAGATGCCAGAAAGGAGGAACTGTATTCGCTGTGGTTTCGTGTCAAGCCAAGAAGTATGCAAAGCCTGTGTATTATTAGAAGGTTTAAATCGAGGCCTTCCTAGACTTGGGATTGGAAAATCTAATAAAGTCAAAGGACTTTTAGCTGCAAACACAGAAGACAAAGGCAAAAGGAAGCCTATAGATTTTTAAATGTACATGAATCTAGTTATAATAAAATCTATATTTTTTAAATCACTGAGCCATGTTGTTTAAATACATTCCATTTTTTATTTTCTCAACAAACTTGCGTAAAATCATCAATAGCAAACGTTGAATCGAGATCTGGAGCTGTTGCATATTTTTTACTCAAGTTGAGATGAATAATGTTTGAAGCAGCGGTTATTCGACATTTATGATCGATTGATAGTACATAGAGATGCCACGAATAGTGATTTGGCCGAATACCGAATATTCAGCCATGCTCTCGGCCGAAGCGCCGAATATTCGGCGAAGCAAAAGATATGTGCACTGTATATTCTGCGCGTAATAGGTTACGATCTGTCTCATTGCGGTGTGCGCGCGGGTGACAGGGCAGGCGTATTTAGTACATTTGCGAGTGGATCGTTTCACGACACGCATTATGTCTTCTGATCGCACGTTGTGTACTTGTGTTATCAGAAAGGTGCAATCGTTTGCTACCAACAAATGCTGAAAAAATTGTTTTTATTCATCATAACTTACCACAGACAGATTTTAAGTATTAAAGTAATAATTTGCTATTGAAATGGATACATTTTTGAGTAATACGTGCGTTTTTTTCATGAATCAGAATTCGGTATTCGGCCGAATATTACACAGTATTCGGCCGAATACCGAATATGAAAAAAAGTGGCCGAATAGGCCGAATACCGAATAGTAGCCGAATATTCGTGGCATCTCTAATACAAGGTGGCCACGGTCAAGGAAAACCTGGAAAATCTGGAAATGTCAGGGAATTTGAAATTGGTCAGGGAAAGCAGAGAAATGTCAGGGAATTCCATTATTAGTCAGGGATTTTTTTTTATATTCAGTAGTGAAAAAAGAATTTTTCTGCTGTATTAAAATTTGTTTTCCAAGAAATTATTAGCCAAATTTCAGAAAATGGTAGTTACATTTGATACTATCGTAAGTATCCTTTCATTATTGTTTCCTGTCTCAGTTGTCCTTATCTACCATTTTTAATTCAAGATTCCTGATTTCTATGTATCTTTTCTTTTGCTTTGGTCAGGGAAAAAACAGATTTTTAGTCAGGGAACTCAGGGAAATGTCAGGGAATTCTGTCTCAAGGTTTTTGTGGCCACTCTGTAATAGTATATCTGGAACCTGAATTTTTAATGGGCAAATGAAAACCAGAAAAATTCTCTGCCTGGTTGCAATAACGATGAAAAATAAAATTTATACTTTTCGATTCATTCAGGTACATATGAGTAATTTCATGTGACATTTTCATTGCGGATACCGTATTTTTGATTAGTTTGAATTTTTTGATTTTACTCTACAAGGATAAAAGTACGCGTGTATCTTTGCGGTTTTGGATTTGCTCGTTCTTTTTTGTTAAGCAGCCGAACTTGCAGTCGAACTTCTTTAAATAATTATATCTCAAGAATGAGTGCTGCGATAAGCAACATGACTAACATCAAATCTGTTGACATGATGTATGAAAATAAAATATCTTAAATCTTAAAAGAATGTTTAAATACGATTTGTGTCGTAAAAATGTTGGTCTGTAAGGAGATCGGCATGTTTTTTATTATTTCTGAATTGTCGTGAGATTATACAAATTTGAAGACATTCGAGCAAGAGGCTTGAAACTGTTTAAAGTTTTGCAAATGACTGAAAATTAAACTAAACAGATAACAAAAACTTTTTATGAATTTATATGAAATAAATAATGAAATTAATTGATTCAATATTTATGATATCTATTCAGTTTGATTTTCAGTCATCTTAAGGTGAAGTGTAACGTTTGAACACATCGAAAACGGGAATGGTGAATTCTCCGAAAGTACTGAATGAATCGCAATGAAATTTTAGGGGATTACGCATTATTCTAGTAGAAAGGGGCTGATTATTTAACTTTTTCGATATTTCACAAATTTTTTTTTTGAATTTCTGTAAAATTTCGAAAAAGTAAAATAATCAGACCCTTTCTACTAGAATGATGCGTAATCCCCTAAAATTTCATGGCGATTCATCTAGTAGTTTCGGAGAATTCACCATTCCCGTTTTCGATGTGTTCAAACATTACACTTCACCTTAAGAACTTTGAAGAGGTGTAACCTTTAGAAAAAAAATCGAGCAACTTTCTCAAAAAATCTTGAAATTTCTGTTGTTCGCCCAAGGTAAATGTATAATGAAGATGCGCATTTTTTTACTGATCATTTTTCCGACAAAAATCGTACTTCGACATTTCGTTTTTAAATTTGAGGTATTTTTGTTTAACGGTAAAGTACGTTAAAAATTGAATAAATTTGACATAGTCATCAATTCCTAAAGTACCGGTCGTATCCAAAATATAGTTCAAAGTAATCGAGACCCAGGAAATTAGGAACAGTTAGATTGGTAACAAGAATGAAAAGAAAGGGCGAATCGAACAACGCAATGGTCTTGATATTGGAATGAAAATTTCACACGAAATCTGTGAATTTACCTATATGTTGAACTGATAACAATTTTTATTGCCGAAATATGAAAAGTTCTACATAAAATTTATGACTATATAATATATGCAGCAGCTTTTTGCGAAATGACAGCTCTGCAAACCGGGCATTGAGTAATGATGCCGTCGGCACAATCTTCACAAAGACACACGTGTCCACAAGATAGTAAAATGATTTCTCTTGGATTTGTGCGACAGACAACACAGAGTTGATCTTCTCGTAAATCTTTATCTCTAACTCTTTGTCTTCTTTCTTTACGGGAGGCAGCCAAAGACTTGCGTAATTCTTTAGCTAATCTCTCTTCCTCCCTATCTTTCCAATATCTTCGTGCAACTATTCCGCCAATCAGTAGTCCAATGCTGCCAAACATTAAACACAACCACCTAGAAAGTAGAAATTCATTAATATTACAGAGCAATAGTAGAATCTTAATAACTAACCGGTATGTTTCTTTCCGATCATCCAATTTCCTCAGAAGCGAGGTGATGGACATGCTGGTCAGATAAAATGGCGTACCGTCAAGAGGCGGTTGTAATCTTACACTACCCGAGCGGGTAACCGTTTTCGATAATTCTCCTATACCTGTAATGAGCGTCCCGTCTCTCAACATCTCTTCCGTCGACTGAAGGCCTCTTTGACGTACCCCTAAAGCATTTTGAACTATTGGACTGATTTGTTGCACAGCAATTCAATTATTTTAAGGGGGTACATACACCTTAGTAATAATTCTTTCCAAATCACTGTACTCTGTGGAAAAATATTTTATTGATTCAATTTTTTCATAGCTTGATTACTTGTATTTTTAGTCATATGAGATTTTATAGAGTTTCAATCGCACCGAAGAAACAGTGGTTGCCATGAGTCACAGATAGCATCGTTCGTCGAAACTCCTTCGAATTTGAAGAGAATATTCTATTATATTGACGTAAATTTTGGGGAAAATCAATAATATTTTATAAATTTAATCTTTAGATACCAAAATTTTTGATGTCATCCATTTTTTATTTTTTTTTTGTAAACATTCAGATAAAAATTGTTACACGCTCGCAACAATAAAACACCGACCTTCTCTCTACATATTATTGGTTTATTAAAAAATTACACCATTTTAGAATATTCCATCCAAAGAACCCGGAATTTGTCCTCATGTAAAAGCGGTTTCAGTTAAATTCCATGAAACTGCGGTTTGCATTTCAAACCATGCTGATTAAATGTCTCCATGGGACAAACCCCCTAAAGTTGAGGGTTTCGAGATATTTGAGTATAAATTTCAAACAACTTGGCTAATAACCATGAATAACTTGGAAACAGTTAGATTTATTGAAAAAGACCTTCTTTGCAGAACGTTCAATCTTGAACCAAAATAGCAAAGCAGAATCTTTCTAAGTAGATTAATTCTTGAGATAAAAGTCGAAAAGTGCCACCAGAACATTTCCCATGATATTTAAAATGGAAAATATAGCGACGAGCAGCGACCTTTAAATATCAATATGAAGAGCCGCGTTTTCTTGAGGCTTGTTATTTGATCATAAAAAACAAGTTTTTGACAGTAACCTAAAAAAAAATAAAAATAGTCGGTTTATTTGGCCCATTCTGATAAGTATAGTATTTGTGTGGTGGAAATATGCTGCGCTTGTCAGCTGTAATTTTCGAAGTTTATACTTAAATATTTTGGAAACCCATATCTTTAAGGGTTTGGCTCACGGAGACATTCAATCAGCATAGTCTGAAATGCAACATACTCCGGTATCATGGAATTTGACTGAAACCGCTTTTACATAAGGATAGACGCGGGATCTTTTTGAAAAGTTTCGATGAACCGATGAACGATACGAACTGTATACCTGGCAGACAACCACTTTCGTTGGTAGACTCAGTTTATGTGAGGCGAAGTACATAAAATCTCGAATAATTCTGAATTAGGTCTGAAAATACAATTTTATTAGGCTGTAAAAAAAAACTGAACCAACGAAATAGTGATTTGAATAAAATTATTTCCAAGTTGTACAATACCCCCTGAAACGATTGCACAGCATGAAAATTCAGAAAATTGCCAATGATATGAGTTCGGATAGATTTTTGATGCATATACCTGTACCTGTAAAAAAACCCCACAGATGATCCGTGAATGTTGGCGTGCTTGGTTCAAAGTAATCTGATATTGTATCCATATCTAGTATTTCGGCAGCTAACGCATCGACCACTTCGACATTGTAGTTGCGTTGTTGCAACAGAAACGGTACGCTATTGTAAACCTGTTGTATCGTACGCTCTTGATCTGACCTGAGAAAAATCATATTTCTCTACTTCAACGTTACTCACAGAAAAATAAAAAAATATAGAGAACTTTTAAAATATAGATTTGTTAAGCTAATTGTATGTACTTCGCATATGATATCCTGATTTATGTATTAGGTGCATACTGGGAGGATAAATGTTGCCAGAAATATGAATCAGCCCTCGAGATTTTAAAAGAGGAATTACATCTTGAACTGGAAATTCGTTGTTCACACTACTTTCGATTTTTGTCCAATTTGGTAAGGTCGAATGTTTAGTTGAAATAAACATTTTTCCTGAATGGTAGAAATTCTATAATTCATTCATAGGTAACAAGAAATAGTAAATCTCAAATTTGTGTTCTGTTTTTAAAAACTGTACTGTATCTCGAAAATTATATGCTGCTTCCAAAAATAAAGTTCGAAACTATCATAATTTCTTGTATTTTCCAATGGAAGCAAGTAACGAAGTCTCTAATGCATTCTATATGCGAAAAGATGTAAATATAATCGGGAAAACACGGTTTTGGATTTGTTTCGCGAATATTTTTGGGACCAATTCTTTTCTACAAATACGGTAATCCGTCTTGGAAATATTAATGTAATAAAAAGTTACGAGTCTCAATTCGCTTAACATATAGAATGCATCACAGACTTCGCTACGTCCTTCCATTGGTAAATACATGAAATGAAGAAAGTTTTGTACTACTTAATTTTTCGGATGTTGTATTTAGTTTTCAAAACGAGTGATTTGAAATAAAAAAATGAATAACACAGTTTTCTTTTTTCTGCTGTTCCCGACTACCTATGAAAGGTAAAATTTTTAGCATTTAGGGGAATTTGTCGCCTGACTAAACCTTTAACGTCACCAAATTATCAAAAAATCGAAAGTACGGTAATAAGGTATGAAACTCCCCATACACAAAGTGATTTTCGGAAGATCAAGAAATATTCCTCATGTTAAATAAAAAGGGATTCATCGGACAGAGATCTGTTTTCTGAACAATTAGAGATCCGAATATCTGAAGGTTGATCATAGTCCTTGCAGTAAGTGCTTCTAATTTAACTGTACCTAACGCTGAAACCCGATGGCCGACGACTACCAACTTTTACTTTATTATGCTACAAAAAATTTGCCAACTTCTGTAATATAACTGGTTGTTAAAAAAACTTTGGATACAAGCCAGCCCTTCCAAAATTTTTTTATTTAGGGTGTATACACCCTCTTGAATAAGAATTGACTGAATATAAAATGTTGACAAGACTTTTCCTCTAATATAATTCACTACAGTTTGAAAATACACTGTCTTGAGGTATAATTGAACTGACAATGAGAGACTTCTCACACGTCTATATGATTTATCTTTTCTCGCATCTGGATGCACATGGGATAGCAATATGGATGTGATTATAAAACAATATGGGTATTTCCACATGGTTGCATGGATTATGTTTGTGCAAAGTTGTAATCGTAAAAAAAATGTAATCGTAATCTTAATTGTAGATAAGGTGCTAATAAGGTAATGAAACCTTTTGTTTTTGACCAAGAGGGCCTTCCAAGGGCGAAGACATTATATTTGTTCTGTTAGATTTCAAAGATCTCTGGATACTAGATAACACTTGAAATTTGATATAAGGCTTAGGGTGGTCTGAAAAAAAGCTCAATTTTTTATTATTGACCTCTGACCCCTCTAAACCTTAACTTGTGAGAAAAAGGAGTCCTCCTTCAAGCAGGGCTCAATTGGTCAAGCGTAAGAGGTAACTGGATCGATTAGTATTTCTTCCAATTGATTAACACGGGAAAGCTGACGCTCTGGAACTCGACTCAGAATAATTTTACGGAAATAAAAGTAAATCTCCATCTGTTTTTGCATCATTAACCAAAGGTGCGAGAAGTTGAAGGTGCAAATAGAGTAAAGCCTTTTTTTAAACCACCCTTACGAAGCTATACACCTCAGCTCAACTATTTACCGAATTGTAAAACTGAAAAGCTTATATTGTAGCAAAAAAGTGAAATAAAATCAAACCAAAAACCAGTAGTTGTCCGAGCAACGACATGTTCTTTAACACTCAATTTTTGTATAACGCCTGTCAAATCGTTGTTGTTAATACTCCGGAGAGGCTCTCCGATCGGTTTGACGATTCCTCTAATTGCTACGTAGTTCAACTTTTGGTCAGGCGTTTTGTTGAGAATCTTGTCGAGGTTTGGTCCAATTTCGTGAAACTCTGCGCCCTTTGGAAAAGGCAAAATCTGTATAGCTGTGCGCAATACTGGAAATAGCATATTCGTGAAAATGATAGATGAAAGATAAAATTTCGGACAGACGATCAGGATGACTTAAGTGATAGTAGAAGTACTAATTGAGTTCAACACGACTCATTATCGTTGAACGGTTAAATGAAAAGCAGATTTTACAGGTTACCTTGACTGCTGTAATTGCATTTTTACAGTGAAAGTACTGCTTCAGACAAATTCCAAAAATGACACCGTCTACTCCGAGAGCAATTATTTCTCCTAAATACTCCATGATTAGGTTATGTTTTCGAATTTTTTAATGATGTTATGCATTCTCTAAATATCATCATACTGGTCAATTTGGTAAGGTTCAAATTAGACAGGACTCTGGTTCTGACTCTGTGCTTTGGTTGTGCGTAAAGTCTTGAAGAAGTATAACCCTAAAATGTTATACTTATTTTAATATTTTTTTTTTTTCGTTTTTTTTCAAAGTAAATACATATTCTCAAGTTTACTGAAACAATTTTACAAAACGCGCTCAGGATAAGTGTGGGAAAAATTGATAAATTATCTTCAGTTGTTACGAACCTGTCGGCAAAGCAGCGAACATATAACCACTGCATAATAGACCAGTAAATAAGCGTCATTTTAGGTATATGAATTCGGAAACTTGATCTAATCGTAAGGGTAATTCGATGACGCTGAATCGAATGGTGATAATTATTTTGCAATCAACCCCCGAGAGCATTATAAGAAAAAGGGTTCAACCGTTTAATTCGAAACCTAATAACTTTATCAAAAAATATGTCAAGCAAAACTTGTTGGGGATAAAAAAAAACGTAAAAAAGTATGCTATATTCATCTTCGTATCTTCAAAAATAAAAAAGGAAGAAACGAGAAACTATTTAAATGGAGGGGCGAAAATGTCAGTTTCAAATGATGAAAAAAAAAATAAATATGTATGTCGGATTTTTTGTTATATAGGTATACTGCTTTAGTAAGGGAATCTAACTTTCTGGAGAAATTTTGTATTTTTATTTGTTGTATAACTATCGAAAAATTACGACTGAATATTGACAAAATTACAGGTTGAGGATCCCTGTTAGAAAGACACACGGATGGACAAATCTCTGGTGAGGAATATTCTGCTCAATTCTGGGAACATTTTCCCTTCTCAATTTCGCAATTGCTCTATCTCTGCCGATGGTGCGCAGCGGGCAGTTCCAAAACAGGTGATGGCATCCCTGCTTAAAATGTCAGATAGGTTATGATAGGATCGTATAGGAATTCTGATAGAATTTCGGATAGAGTCCGATCAGTTTTCTATCCGTCTCCATGAGGACTTTATCGGTACATGAAAGTGAATCCGTATTTTATCTGAACCTGTACGGAACTGTATCCTGAACGGTGACTTTCATTATCCAGATACGTATCTGCGTCTATGTGGATTTCATCCGCCGGGAAATATAAAATTTAATTCACGCGGCCCTATTCGGAATTCATTCTAAATGGTGACCTGCATCATCCGGAAACGTTTCTGCTTCTATGTGGATCCCATCCGCCGGGAAACATGAAATGTACTTTACGCGGCCCTATTCGGAATTCATTCTCAACGGTGACCTTCATCATCCGAATACGTTTCTGCTTCTATGTGGATCCCATCCGCCGGAAACATGACATTTACTTTACACAGCCCTGTCCGGAACTCATCCTGAACGGTAACCTTACTGTTCGGGTTGCTATGGACGACGTTGAACCTGTAATCGAACAAAGTCCCAATTCGGAAATTCGACGATGTCTATCCTCAACTCGTATGTCCGCTCTCAGTAACCAAAATCTATTAAAGTTCCGCAAGGGCAATGTATCGTTGTCTATCTGGAACTCATCGCGCGCACAAAATAGAATTGAAATTATGCTTTCGGTATACATATATAAGCTATCATTATCACCAAAATTGTTAATGGAATAAATTGAGGACCGTAAAATTAAAAATCCTTTGTAAGAAAAATGATTTCATTCCAGAAATATGTCAGAAAATATTTGTTTCATCCTTCAAGGATATAATCTACTCATTGTCGAAAATTTTTAAAGTGACCGTCAAACTTTTTCCGTACTGTTTACTGACACTGCTCATCAATTTATAAGTCTACGGGAAGAGGTAGTTATATGCTTAAACCCTCAAAAAGTGGCTGAGCTCTGACAGGGGACTATTGGTGCCAGGCGAAAACCAGACCTAAAAGGATCAAATAAGTTAAGCAACATCAGTCAGAACCTGAACTTGGATGGGTGACCGCGTAAAAGTGTATGGATATACAAAAATTGATCTTTTTCCTGATGTATTCCATTGATGCCTGATACCTCAAAGCTTGAATAAATGTCAAATGACTAAAATTGACCCGATGAAAAATGTCATACAAAAATCAAAAATCGTTTTTATCCAAAATTTTAGTGAAGGCTGCGTAGGGATACATTCCGGATCCGACCGGATAAGTACTCGCTAAGAAAAAGTCAAGCATCGCAGAACCATTCCGGATACGGCCGTTACGGGCGTACAGGAACAATCCCGGATTCTACCGGATAAGAACCTGGTAAAAAAATCTTGACATGGCAGATCTATCCTGTATAGAGTCGGATGAAAACGGGAATCAAAAGCCACGTATAATTCCGGATAAGATCGACTAGATTCCGACATCTATCCGGAACTTATCCGACATTTTAAGCAGGGATCCATTACGGGAAAGCCGGGCTTGCAATCTTGCGTCGCAATTATATTTTTCCATGGAGGTGGGTTCTGGTGCGGCAGTGATTCGATCCAATCCTGTTTATCAGACGTATTCTGGACCGGTCTAGCCCTACCCCGTAAAACCAAGGACTGGAGCTAAATGCACCTGACCGTTCGCAAAACTGTGTGCCCTCAACTTTCCCTTGAGCCTTGATAGACTTATCTGAGTTGTTGATCAGACTAGATTTGAGACAAGCCGGCAAATCGAAACCCGCACATTCAGAGACGGACTCATTTCCCAGAACCATGTATATGGCCGATTTAGCCAAGAAGTCCGCAACTATTCATTACCTACTATCCTATTACTATACCCATATGCGCTGGGACCCAAACCAGTGAGACCTTAAGCCCCCTTTCTTTGCAATTAAATAATACTTGTTTTATTTCTAAAAATAGGGGGTTGATTTTCGTTGTAAGACCGACGGATTTGATAGCCTGGAGGACACTCCGTGAATCGGAGCAAATGACCCCCCTGATCGGTTACGTTTGAATTCTTAAAACTCGTAATTGGTTTCAAAATAGCGACTGCCTCCGCTGAAAAAATCGAGGATAAGTCATTTAACTTAATCTTGGAGTATCTACCCGAACCTCGTTCGAAGCACGTGCATGCATATTTTCGTGGGTTATCTGTTTTGGACCCGTCCGTGTAATAGGTACACTTTAGACCCGGGGTGAGCCCGGGCTAAAGCCTGAGAGAAGGATGTATTCGGGTTCCCTGCGTTTTTATAGCTTCTATTCCCATGAGCAAGTCCACCTCGAATTCCGTGAATTGACATCCGTAATGATGATGAAGCAAGGGGGTTTAGAGTAAGAAAAAACCTGGCTATAAAAGTCTCCAGACTTCGCCCATACCCTAAATAGATATGGAGCGTAGGAAATCGTGGAGCCCGGATGCTTTTCCATATGACTAGCTTCATCATTTGGAACTTGGGGATAAGCATATTTTTCTTCCCCAAAGCCGTTCTGAGTAAGTATTTCTCTGTGAGGAATCTTCGTTTCAGCGCCAACGGCGCACATTGGTCCGAAACTACACGATACGCGCGCATAATGTTTACATGGTGATATCTTTGTAACTAGACGCTCTACAAGAATTAAAAAAAAACGTGGACTGAAGCTAAAGGTTCAAGCTTGAATTTGGGACCTTGACCTAGGCGATAAAAAATTTCGTCCGGAAGTTATATTGATTCAAACATTTACGAAGCGTACAGCAATGTATTCACGAAATTTTTTCAAATCAATCATCGGATTGTCATTTTTTGAACTACATGTTACACAAGTAGATATATAAGGGGGGTTCTGGATATAGATTCCTGCACCGACACATTACCGACATCTTATCCGAGACGCAAACCCTTCATTCTGGAAGGTTCGACAAGAAGGTCATGCTGTAACCCTCGACACCAGGTCGTTCACTCCTATGAATAGCGTCACACACCCTTGAATTGACGGTACACCGTGAATTAATTGAGGCCATACACTCTCAATTTAACGTCACATACACCCAGATCAACGTCACACGCCTCAAATAAAACTCTGACCCTAAGCATAACTCGAGGCCGGGGGGTCTGCCAGAGTTTCCAGGAATTGAGTCGGCGCGAGTCATCAAAGAGGTGATGACGGAAAGGGGTCAGATGTCATAAATCTTTACACGATAACTGTCTCGCAACTCCTGTATGCAGGTGGTCCAATTTTTTTGCTTATGCACGTGCACTTGACACATACACGGTTACACATACACATACACATACGCTACAGAGTCTGCTCATGTATTCGTGCATGAGATGAAGGCAAAAATAGATACGGCTAATGGAGTGGACCCATTACACTAATTTATGACAAGTGTTCTGACTAATTTATGACAAGTGTTGTGACAAGGTCAATCATCCCCGATTCCTGGAATTTTCCGGCACCCTGTGAGATTTGAGAAGTTCCGAATGCGTGACTTTAGAAAGATCTTTCGGAATGTTGTCGGCTATAAAAGAGCGAAAAATTTAGGATTGACACCTAGTATTCAACGGATCTTCGAGTGGTGCAGAATCTTCTTTTCTGACGTCTCTAAAAAAATCCAGTCTCACAATGGAGATGATGTTGGATGTGCAAGGTTTTCAACAATTGAACAACGAATTCATACTGAAGGAGCTCGGTGTAATCACTATTCAAGCGGATAAGAAAGGCAAGCAACGTCTGGCTCGCATTCTCTTCAAACCACCATGTTCTTGGGAAACCTTATCGGTCAACTGTAGAGCTACCAACGCTTGGTTGACGCGGAATTATCATGGAATATCGTGGAATGATGGTAATATGCCTTACGATGATGTGCCGAAAGTAGTGAAAAAAGTTGTCGAGCATGCAAATTATATCTATGTAAAAGGAGAGGAGAAGAAAAAGTGGATCGAAAAAATCATCAACGATGACTCAAAGTTCGTGATCGAATTGGGAGAATTGGGATGTTCAAGTCTTGAAATGCTACAATACATCGAAGTCGTTCATTGGCATGGAGACTATCATGGGAACGTTCCCAGGTATCAGTGTGCTTTCGAAAATGTTCAGCGATTGAAAACTTGGTATTTGACAAAGTGTACTGGCTCACGTCGTAAATCATTGCACATATACCTTCAAGTAGGGAGTTTGAAACGAATGAAGACGGAAGACATCGCATTTTTGTCGAAGGAATTTATCCTCATTCACGCATCGAATATCATCGATGAGATATGGGAGAAACTACCAGAGGCTATGAAGAAGGATAAAGACATCGCAGGTTGCCGAAAATGTCGAATACATTATTGTTCAATGAAGGATGAGTTCGATGGACCTACGCCTATGGTTAAAAATTGTCCACAATGTGAAATGAATCGATCAATTTGTATTTACTAAGTATAATTAACAGTAAATGGTTAAATAAATATTGAAAATAATTTTACAACAGTATTAATGCTGACTTTTTCATGTGCCCTCTCGTATTCAGATCTCCATCCTTGTCTTTCCTCCCTATAAGCTTACTCTAGAATAATTAGATACCGCTGAGCAGCATAACTGCTCAGGATGGTTATGATTTAGACGACACATGTATATATTTATTGAAAAAAGTTTTATTTGTAGAAATACATTGATATACAGTGTAAGTAATTATGGACTTATACCAATTTCTTTACTCCACCACTTATGGGATTGTATTCAACTACTCGATCGTGTAAGATCAAACAGTATGCTGACGTATCGGCAGGAAAGTTGTCTTTGGCTTCAAACTCGAGACGAACGTCTACTGGTCCAAACTTGAGCGACTCGTTTTGTTTTGAACAGTCAACGAGGAATAGGGGAGCGTACTGTAGAAATTCAGTCTTCTTCAGCAACGGTTCAGGTTCCTTGCCGTAATAGGAGGTTTGGAAATTTGCGAACATCTCGTACAACAGAGCATACTGATTATGACTCATATCGAGATTCAGGTTCCCGTAGGGATAACATTGAGAATTCAAGAAGAGTTTAACATCTGTGATATTGCAGTGATCGAAATGGCTAGCGTTTTTATTCAGCTTATTCTTCCGGCTTGTTTGGAAACCCAGTATAACGTAGCGAGGTTTTTCCAGCTGCGTCGATGTCTTCACAGTCCAAACGTGTTTGGAAGTGGTGGGCAGTACAGGATATTCGTACAATTCCCAATCGCGAAAACTTATCGAGATCGGCGCGTCTTTCTCGATAAAACTTAACAGCTGTATTTTTCGCTCATCCGAGAGCTTAACATATGGTAACAACCATTCGACTTTATCGATCAGGATTTTGTATTCCTCATCTTGAGTTTGCAGAACCGCGTTCGCATCGGTCTTCGATCGAGTCAAGATCAATTCATGTTTGGCGTTGACGATTATCTTGCGATAGTCTTCGGCGAACCCTAGCATCATCTTCAACGGTATGCATACATCGAAGTTACCAGCGGCATGGCTTGCATTCACATTAAGCCAACCAGCATTCTCCATCATCCAATTCTGCCCAGGTCTCAGGGAAGGGTAGCCTTTCATAAGACTGGTGAGACCGACGTTCTTGCTCCTATCGATCTCAATAGCATTTATCTCGTACCGCATTTCTTCAAACAGATGACAAACACCGTTGTTGACCAGTGTTGAGGCAGTCGACGGAGTTCCATCAGCCTTGACTATCTTCCCATACACATGCAACGAACTCTTGCACGGTAATACGCACAGGTCTTGGTGTTGAACAGCGATACGAATCTCGTCACTGTTATTGAAACTCGATGAGGCATAAGGTTTGTGTGCGTGAACCTCGTAATGTGCGATAGACTCGTCAAATACGATGGGTGTTTGAATGTCTAAGATTTCCTCCTCCATGGTATACAGCAGATGACACAGATGCAAGCGAATCGTAGTTTTACTTTACGAAAATTCCTCTTCCAAAAGGTATGACCTTGAGACCCAAGCTTTTCAGAAGCAGCACGTTCTGAGGTGTCAGCTCTTTGAGAACCGGTTGACGACTAACTTGTTTGGGGCATCTCACCTTACTAATATAACTAGTTCTGTTATAAACTATTCCCATTATTGAGCCTTGATATGCAACCTCACAGTTATAACCTCACCACGGAAATTGACCAAATCCCCGTCTTGATCGACTATACGGAGTTGGATGTGATCTATGGTTCTTACGGTGACTGGCAAGTAAATGACGTGAGACGGTACTTCAATGATCTTATATCCAGGTGGAACGACGGGAAAAAACTCATGAATGGTGTGTACTTTGCGCTCATTGACGTAGGCACCCGTTGTAATGTTACACTCGACTCGTAGTGCGTTAACTTTAAGGATCGTCACAGGAAGGTCAGACTCGTGAACTCTATCAGCTTTCAGAATACGTGGAGTGAAACCTAATAGGCCACCTATAGAATCGTCTGGTAGAAAATTTACAGGGTGACTGCATTTAATTTCGCTACACAATGTATTATTATTCGGTTTGATGTTGATGGCGATACCCGTATGCAGTAATACACCCTGTACATAGTTCTCGATATCCTCTATTTCATAGCTACCGGTAGGTATAGTTACTACTTGTTCACCGACATAAATCTTGTTGTGGCCAACGTCTACGTTAGGAATAGAATTAAAAGTCAGTAATTCAACGAGACCAAGGGAGTAATTCTTAAAAGGGGAAAGTTCAATAGGAGGAAAGTATTGAGTCTCAAGGACCGAGGAGTTCCCCGATACGGTTAGTGTGAGCGAATCGTCCATGACTACTGCGAAAGTCAAACTGATTTCGTGGAATTACGTCCCATGGTTATATAGAAACTCGAGACACAAGTGACCACAGTTGAACGTATCATAGTCTTGATATCTTTCATGGTTATATTTGACGCTACCAACGCCAAGGTATCTGACGAGGTCTGACGGTGGACGAAGGTTACCGAAACTGTCAAAGTAAATGACTTCGTCTCCGTTCTTTCGGTACGCGACCCAATGTGTTCCAGGACCATCTTTATCATCTAGATTGACGATCGCTGATTCACACCTACGCGGTCCGTCCTTAGGCAAATCATTACGCATAAACACGCCGCGGAAATGTGGAATGTTCAGGATCGTCGCGTACTTCAGCAGATCCGCGTCAGTTAGCGCCCGTCGCGGTAGCGTCACTTTTAGTTTTTTGACTGTTGTTTCAAATGAATACCTAACCCCTTCCTATACGGTTTCAGGTGAAGCCCCTTGCCTAAAGCGATAGCTTCCATAGTTTTGTTGTGCCGTTGACTCTCTTCCAATTGTCTCTTGGCGGAACTTGCGTCATTCACCGCTTTTGCAATACCTGCTGCACCACCAGCTAATGCACCCGTTGCACTGAGCCCGGCAAAAAGCGGTATTAGAAACGGTAAAAAGCCACCAACTTTAGATGGAACAGGTAGAATTCGTGGAGAACGCACATTTTTTTTACCACCGGCCTTTCTAACAACTCCTCGCGCACCCTTCAATGCGGACTTGATGGCTACTTGCGCAGTTTTGCCTGGAACCATGGACCGTTTGGCAGCATCGATAACTTTTCTCAATACCACCGGCTTCCGCATTCCCATGCCAAGCTTAGTTTTCCCTTTCATAGCGTTTGTCACTGCCCAGGCGGCTGCTTTCTCACCTATATTTGCGTCTGTGGCAAAAACTCGTTTCCAGGCTCTTTCAGCTAAAATCTTATCTGCTGCACTTCTAGCTTCGAGATTCTCTCGATTCTTTGAGTAGGCGATATCGTGTTCCTTACAAGCTGCGTCGAGAGGATTGATACCCGGATCGCCTCGTGCGAGTCTTTTCGCTAGTTTGGTACCAGGTCCGCAGTATTGATAACCGGGTATATGCAACTCTACCGGAAGATTGTTGATGATCCTGTTGACTAAACCTTTCCCACGACGCTTACGACTGACTGTCTTGGCTTTGTGCACGATCATGTCGACGATCTGTACGTGAATGAGGAATGATCTTTATAAACGCGATATTTATGGTCTCTGGCTTCAGTCAGAGTCAAGATGAGGTTCGAAACACAGCCTGTCAAGCTACCTGTAACGAATTTCGATAAAGTTGTGCAACAGAATGCTGATATTAGAAAACGGCACGGTGATTTGCTGCCAAACAGCGTTCGCGCAGTATTTTGCGGACCATCCAACTGCGGCAAGACTAATACATTACTCACCCTGATAACGCATCCGAACGGACTGCGCTTCGAGAACGTATATATTTACTCAAAATCGTTGAATCAACCCAAGTACAAGTTCTTGCAACAGTTACTCGAGGGTGTAGATGGCGTTGAGTACTTTCCATTTGATGAGCACGAACAGGTAGTTATGCCAAACGGTGCACTGCCTAATTCGATCATCGTCTTTGATGATGTAGCTTGTGAGAAACAGGATAACATTAGAGCTTTTTTTTGTATGGGGAGACACAAAAATGTGGATTGCTTCTATCTTTGCCAGACCTATGCTCGCATCCCTAAGCATCTAGTGCGTGACAATACCAATCTTTTAGTCCTATTCAAGCAAGATGAGATGAATTTGAGACATGTATACGATGATCATGTGAACACTGACATGACTTACGCGCAGTTCAAAGACTTGTGCTCGGCGTGTTGGAATAACAATAAGTACGGATTTATCGTAATAGACAAGGACAGTGAGATGAATGAGGGTAGATATAGAAAAGGGTTTGACTGTTTCGTGAGCTTAAATGGAACAAATTCAGGGGAGTAGAATCAGTAGCGTTTCGGATACAGCTCGGTCAACATGCAGGATACAAAAATTCACGAACAAAAAGAAGTGTTGCGTCATATCGCTAAAGCCAGTGCGGCGATTCGACGTAAACACAAAATGATAAGATCAGGTAAAGAGACCGCTGAACAGGCTATGAGCAATGTTTTTAAACCGGTAGTGACTCCGTTGAAAGAACTACTGAAGGTTTCTCAAACGGCTGCTAAATCCATCAAAGAAGAACCGATCAAAGATGAACCCATCAAAGAAGACTTTAACCCGATTAAAGAAGAAGAACCTGGAGAAGATGATTCCTTTTCGACAGCAGATGAGGGAGAGGAAATGGATATAACTTTACAGCCGATGGATGAGTACCCTGAACCGTTACAACACGAAGCCCCCAACGACTATCTTGAATTGTTTCGAGATGAGAATATAAAAAGAAGTGATCTAGATAACGTGTACGGTGTACGCGTACTCGCTCACGAGAAGTTAATGATGGGTGACTCACCGATAAGTTTTGGGAATGACGTTATTCATATAGGTGACATGAGTTATACAAAAGACCAAAGGCTTGTTGGAATTATTATTCAAAAAGATACCCAATGAGACTTACGTGAACGCTGATGATATTCAAAAGTATAAACAAATCGTATTTGCCACCAACACACATCGAAAATACTATAAAGCTGGTCACCCCTTTCGAGAGTCGGACAACCCCAAATTCAAGAAGTTTATTGCACCAATGATTAGCGTGCCACTTCCACGCACGGGTGGACGTATGCTACCGGAGCTCTTGGTTGCTCAAGAAGGTAGAGTTACAGATTACGTTCACTGGGACAACCCCAATGAGCTGGTAGACCGTCTTCGTTTGCTTATGGCTTCCCAAGCAGCTGGAAACTCGAGTCACTCCAATGAAATCATATCGATAATCGAAGAATTGCGGGAAGCTCGCATCATTTATTAATGAACCTTGCATCGCTTCTACCGTCATTTCCAAGATGAGCGTCGATGTGTTTGGACGACAGTTGAACAAGAGCACAGCTAGCACTCGCGGTCCTCCCGGTGTTGGATTTAAATTCACCGTCGACGGGAATTACGACATAGGTAACAAGAGACTATGCAATGTTGCCAATCCTGTGGAGCCAAATGACGTTGCCACCTTGAATCTCATGCGACAGGAAATCGACTCTATTACAAATGAAATCCACTTAATGATAAATATCTTGGGCTCTCGTACTACAGATGCTCTGCAGAAACTGCGTGCTGATAGTGAAGCAGGACAAGACCTGTCGATTCGGAACTCCAAGGCCATTCACGAACTGGACACCAGGCTGAGAATATTGGAAAATGAACGAGAAAAAGCTAGCTCTCGTAACGGAGCTGCATAAGCCAGCTAGAAAAAATTATCAACGTCGTCGCGTAGATGTTCGTGGTTTGGATGAAACCTGGCAAGCGGATCTCGTTGAAATGTTACCTTACGCCGGAGATAACAAAGGCTACAAATATATGCTCACCGTCATCGACATATTCTCAAAGTACGCCTGGGCCGTGCCATTGAAGAGTAAGACAGGTAAAGATACTGCAAGTGCTATGGAATCTGTACTCGTGCAGGGACGTATCCCGAAGAATCTACACGTTGACAGAGGCGGAGAATTTTATAATTCAAATTTCGATTCTCTTATGCGACGGTATAATATTAAGCTATACTCAACCTTTAGTAACTTGAAGGCATCGATCTGCGAGCGATTTAATCGTACGCTGAAAAATAAAATGTGGATGCAATTCAGTTTGCAAGGAAATTACAAGTGGATAGACATTTTATCTGATTTGGTGTCTACTTACAACAACTCCAAACACCGAACTATTGGGATGAAACCAAAAGATGTTTCCGCTAAAAATGAAAAGGCTTTATTGCGAAGCGTGTACCAAAAAGTTCGAGCCAATCCTGTCAAACTATCAAAGTTCAAAGTTACAGATAAAGTCCGGATCAGTAAATACAAAAATGTTTTCGCGAAAGGTTATACACCAAATTGGACGACTGAAATATTCACGGTTATTCAAGTAGATAATACTAATCCGGTAACGTACAAGCTTAAAGACTATCAGGATCAACCTATAGCAGGTGGTTTCTACGAACAGGAGCTTCTGAAGGTGAAGAATTCTGACATCTACCTCGTGGAGAAGGTGCTCAAGAAACGTGCAGGAAGACTATACGTTAAGTGGTTAGGTTTTGACACTACACATAACAGTTGGATCAATGAAACTGACTTGTAAGGTTTTTGAATAAATAAATAATCAATCTTTTATACATCTGTCTTTATTTCAAGCCTTATAGAATACGTTTTATACAGTTCATTTGTATGTATTGTAGCCCAACGGAAGCGTATCCGTAGTATTAGGAAATACGATACGTTTATCATCATTCCAGCTTAACGCTATCTTATTTTGCTTAACGGTATAAACCTCATGCTTTCTACTTTGAATTAAATGTTGACTCTTGATCAAAATTTGATGATTCAAAGAACATTCTAGGTAATCATCAAACGTGATCTTTCTTAAAGTAGATCCCTTGACTCCCTTGGCGCGTTTTATTTCCTTATTTTCCCCCAACACTCTAAACGAATACAGTTTTGCCCTCAACCCTATGAATTCAGTCATTATCTTTCCATTATTTTCGTCTTTCATCAAACCTATAACCTTTTTATTAACTAGAGGCATTTTATACACATTATTTGAAGGATAGTCAGACGTATCAAATTTATCTAAATTACATTTCAAAGATTCATATATATCGGGTACAGTAAAATGGTATATAAGACTATCCGTATCTGTATACATTAATTTCGCTCGATCTCCATAAGTTTTTTTCACATAATTATAATGGAAATCATAGATATATGTCTTAGAGAGATCTAGAATCGAAAACCCAACGTATATTGGCTTGTTCAGTGTGACCGTTGGTCGAGTCAATTCAATGATAACCATGTCCTTGTCAAAGATAGTACAACTATGAAAATTTGGTTTAGCAATAAGAGCCCTGGCACCATACCTTCCATCCCATTTGGTAATTAACTTAACGTTCTTAAACTTACGAACGTTCTCCATGGTTTTTCCAAAAACTGCGTTATTCATTAATTTATAAAAGTTTTTCTCAAACTCGTTGTTGGATTTTTTTCTCAATTCAGTATTCAGATCTATGTACTTCTTAAGCCACGGCGCTTGGTGGAATTTTAAAACTCTATGAATTTTAGTCAATCTCATACCTAAACTTAAACATTGTTTTAAGACTCTGTAATGGATGACATAATTCTTCCTGGAAAAAAGGGTAGTTATTAATCTAGGTTGCTTCGATCCCGAGATGGGAGGTACGTAATGCTCGGGACATAGAGGTAAGTCTTTGTGTAATTCATGAAGCTGCAACGGATATTCTAAATCAACTTCAAGTATATAGCCTATAGAGGATTCATCTGATACGTTACACACGTCGAATTGCTCGAAATTCAATACCCACGCGAATGAGCTGTATGGTAAATGAAGATTCATAGCTGCACCGTATAAATTATTAACGTCAAAATACATTAGGTAGGATTCTTCTTTCTGTGGATTGAAGGCTGTTCCCATATATCTGTTATTAGCTTTAGCATATCTATTCGAACACTGAGCTACACCTCCTCGAATACCCTTTTCTACAAACATTACCATGTCAATGTCAAGTAGAAGTTCTAGTTCGATACCCGTACACTTGAGCATTGCATCAAACGAAAGCCCTGGTGCTGTATAATAATGTAAGGGATCTAAATTATAAGTTGACCGACAATTTTGTCGAAAATTTTCAAAAATATCTGCTAAAAGGAGAACGTCAGTTCGTAAGTACAAGTCTGAATATTCACCCAACGTTTTAACATCAAAAGCATGCCAGACGTCACACGCGTGTGAATAATCATTCTGTGAAATATCTGCATCGTTTAATTTAGAATAAAAATTTTCAATTTTTGGTAGCTGTTTTTCTTCAAGCTTGTCCCAACTATCTATATATTCATATGGAAATACGCCTTTTCTCGATAGTAATTGAAATTTCTCTGGACTGTTACAATATTTGCGTGTAATTATTTTTTGTTGATCTTTCAAATATGACGCTAATTTTTCAAGACTGCTTGACATGAAGCGGAATGAATCAATAAACCGAAAATTTATAACTGTTTCTTCTACAAATTTCGTAAAAGATATGTACTTTTCTTTGTTTACAGGTAAAAGATTCATTTGACCCTTGAATGATGTAGCCAATGCTTTGATTAAAAAATGTGAATCATACCCGGATAAGTTGTGAAAAATTACTGGAATAGCGTGTGAATTTTTGTAATTCAAGTTACAATCTTGATGTGCAGCACCACGGTACTTCCCTGTGAAATGGCAATGATCACGATGCTTTTTATCAGCGCTAGTGAATGGTTTTTCACAAATATGACAAGTTTCAGCGGAATGAAATTTATTCACTTGATCCGGGCTTAGGGGTTCCATTGGTACTATTTTTTGATAATAAACTTCTAACGATTGAGCCAAGTCTTTCAACTCGTTCGTGAACCATCCAATGCAATCTTTTCCCCGATTAATTTTGAACTTAGAAACTGTGTCGTTAAATGTACAATGTAAATAATACGCGATACTGTATGGAATGTGTTTTTGATAGGCCGTGGTGTTCTTTGATGCATCAACGATCGGTTGCAACAAACATTCAACGTCTGCGTAAATGCAAAATGGCACGTCTTCTTTATGCTTAAAATTTTTAAATTTGACAATCTTATCCTCCTCTTTCGGTAGGATGACTCTACATTTATTTAAATTAATGCAATCAAGTCTATGCTTACTTAGACACTTCTCAGAATTAAAGTGACTCAAGCATCGGTCACAAAGCCAAGTAACGCATTTGTGTTTGGTAATTTGTGATCTTATTAATCGAGATAAGTTTCTAATCCAAGCAAAGTGAAATACCCTGTTGTTTAACATATCATCCTCTTCGTTTAAATCAATTTCAGTTTGTAACACAAGGAGATGAATTACAGGCTTGTCTGACTTGTGTCGGCTTAAATATACTGGTACTATCTCCCTATTATTTTTTCTCTCACATTGCTCTATTCCGTAAACGTTAATCGAAAGATCGTTCAATTTCTCAAATTTTGAAATGCTATCTAAAGATATCGGAAACTTTAAACCATCATACCGTAGTATTGTGCTGAAATGTGGATACGAGCTTGTTTCGGTGGAGTTCTTGTTCGTGGGAAAAAGAGCTGCTGTGATTGCCCAAAGAAAACAATAGGGATCGTTGCTTCTGATATTTACAACTGCTTTCTTATCTCTAATATACTTTGGTAGCTCAGCGTAAGTGGACAGCCCGCCTCGTAGTGGTACATATCTGTTTATGTTCACTGACAGATTTATGATGTCCACCAACGACCAGCCAGAATCCTTCTCCTGGAACTCTTCAACCTTCACCGCTAATTTCTCTTTCACGTTCTCTTCGAACCACTCGTCAATATTCGTTGATTCGAGGATAATTGCGTTTTTGGTATTAAAAAATTTGATTTCTTCAATAATTTCACCATCTTTCGTAATGCTGAATTTACAGGATAAGATGACATTAGCTTTCAAACTTCCTTCCTTCAGTAAAGCGTTCTTCAGTCTCACGGTGAGCAGTTTTCTGGAGTCTTCCAGAAACTTGATCAGATCCTTGTGCTGCAAATTGACGATAACTCCAGTTCTAATTCGTCCCTCAAAAGCAGTCTCCAAATCTTCCCATTGTACTCGATCGCGTCTTCGTCGTCTTCGTACACCTGCTCCCGTTTTTTGAAATCTTCGAAATTTCGCCGTCAAAGATTTCAAAATACCAATCGTTGTTAAAATTCTCGTTTTACGTCCAACCGTTGAAGCACTATTTCTCAATATTTCGTTCAAAAGTCTGATATTGCGCGTTCCCAATGTGATCCACTTCTCAATTACAACCGGTAACGATTTATTTTCAAGAAGTTTATAAGCTTGTTCCATAAGGCTTATGAGTTTAAGACACTTGACAGAATCCATTATAGCTCTTCACGACTGAATAGCACCTCAGTTACATAATAAGTGATTGTGCTGCACTCGTAAGAACCCTTTTTATAGGGCAGGCTGACAAAAAATTCTGAGAATCATAACGGTGAAATTTTTTTTCCTGGGAGGGTGTGAAATCATGGACCCAATCCATTAGCTGTATCTATTTTTAACCTTCCTACTCTCATGCACGGAAGCACGAACTGACCGTATAGGGTAAATGTTGGTGTATGTGTTACGGCTACGTGTTTAAACCAAAACATTCAACCACCTGCAGACTGCAGTTTTGAAACAGCTGTCTGGTTGGGATTTATGATGGTTGCTTCTTTTTTGTCATTACCATTCTAATGATTCACGTCGACTCTCAATTCTTAGAAACTGTAGCAGAACCCCTCGTCCTCAACTTATCTTTATTATAAGGTCTTCTACCATCTACCATAAGTTATCGTATATATAATATATATTATGTATACATATATGGTCATAGGGTAGAGAGTGAATATAATAGAGGGGTATATATATGTATATTATAGTTTTGGTTATAATACATTTATTTTCAAATAGAAATCCTTTACTAATTCATATAAAAGTGATAGTTAAAATTCGAAGGTAGAGTGAATATAGCAAGGCATTGACATATTCGGTACGAAATCAGTTCAGAGTTGAAGATTATTATTTATTTTTATAAAATAAAAGAATCCCTCTCCAAGTTACATGAAGTTGATCGTTCTAATTTATAGTGATAGGAATAACATCAAAATATTATCATATTTATGTAAGGAGTTGAAGACCATTCATTTTTCAGGAATAGAATAGACTTTTGATACAAATGTATGATAATTAAAATGTGTTATAACATCGTAATCACATATGAAGTAAATCACACATAGTTGAATTCCATCTGGTTGAATTGTCCACCAAGGTAGCGCATCTGAAGTCTATCCTCTTCACATGCGTCCATCATCTTTTGAAGAAGATCTGCGTCGTCGACTAGAACTCTTCGCATCCGAGCTGGTAAAAATACCGAGAAGCGTCCATCCACATCAACAATGAATCTTTCACCAAATTTGGTTTGAACTTTGCGGATGCCACTGATTTGGAAGTCCTTGAACACATCCAGCTCTCCTAATTTTCTCGTTGGAAGAAACTGTTCCAGCCGACCAATTTTGTTAAGCTTGTTGAAGTCCATGTTATTTCGGGTTCAGATTTCGATATTTCTGAGTACGCTTGTGAGTTGATTTAGATCAGACTTTATTTTGATTAGACTTTTCACTTCTTCAATATTTCTCAGCAGTAGATATGATAATATTTTTTTTTTTTTTTTTACTGCTTATCGATATTCTGCATCACTCAACGAAGATCTGTTGAAGACTAATTGCCATCTCTAGATGTTTCTCTCTTTTATAGCTCTCAACCCCTCTACTAACTTCCATGGACTTTATTACTAGAACGTGTTAACTTCATTCCGAAAAAGGATCTTCCTATATTTCTTCACATTTTCACATTTCTCAAATCTCACAAGGTGCCGAAAACTCGGTGATAATTCCAGGAACCGTTCGTCGGTGAAAATTCCAGGAATCGGGGAAGATTGACCTTGTCACAACACTTGTCATAAATTAGTCAGAACACTTGTCATAAATTAGTGTAATGGGTCCAATCCATTAGCCGTATCTATTTTTTGCCTTCATCTCATGCACGAATACATGAGCAGACTCGGTAGGGTAGGTGTGTGTATGTATGTGTAACCGTGTATGTGTCGAGTGCACGTGCATAAGCAAAAAAATTTGACCACCTGCATACAGGAGTTGCGAGACAGTTATCGTGTAAAGATTTATGACATCTGACCCCTTTCCGTCATCACCTCTTTAATGACTCGCGCCGACTCAATTCCTGGAAACTCTGGCAGACCCCCGTCCTCGACTTATCCTTACGGTTAGAGTTTTATTTGAGGCGTGTGACGTTGACCTGAGTGTATGTGACGTTAAATTGAGAGTGTATGGCCTCAATTAATTCACGGTGTACCGTCAATTCAAGGGTGTGTGACGCTATTCATAGGAGTGAACGACCTGGTGTCGAGGGTTACAGCATGACCTTCTTGTCGAACCTTCCAGAATGAAGGGTTTGCGTCTCGGATAAGATGTCGGTAATGTGTCGGTGCAGGAATCTATATCCAGAACCCCCCTTATATATCTACTTACACATATTATGGTATGTTCGGAAAAATAATCCTTTTGCAATATCCAATTCATACTCAAAAATAATTATTCATAAGACCAACACCCATTTACAGTTGCTTTTATAATTGGAAAAAAGAATTTATTCACATATGTAAAAGTTATTACGAAAAAAAAAAAAAAATTATTTACAATTTGTAATTGACAGTCTCCAAGAAAAAAAAAATTATTTGCAATTTGTGATTGCCAGTCTCCAAGAAAAAAAAATTATTGAATTTTTTTAAAACTAAAACTTTTTAATCAATGACCGCGCAGGGAAATCTACAATATTCGATTAAGATTAGTTGTTGAATCTAATTCATGCTGCCTGAAACAATAAATTTACTTACCTGTTCGGTCCATGTTCGAAATAAATTCTAAACTGATTCATAAACCATACACATACGCGCGGTCAACTACAGTAATAATATAATATACCGCATTAAATACCGTGGAAAGCAAGAGATGGCACTGAAGTACCTCATCTTACCGATTGTAGATTCTTAGAATGCAGAGTTAACTAGTGTGACGGTATTAAGCGCGAAAAATTAAAATTATCACGCCCTGTCGTAGATCGCAACAATTAGCGAAAAGCCGGAGTATTTCACTACTAGTTCAACTATTTTTGAACAATGATTGGAATATGTATTGAGCGTATTGATACCATAGAACCTGCCAATAAGCCTTGTGGCAGCAGAAATATGGAAATGTTAGTCAATTTATTTGGGTAAGATGTGTAGCTGCTGAATAAAAAAATGTACCCCGTCGAAGATTGCAAGTATTAGCAAATAATTTTCTGTTCTACGTATTATACAGGAATAGTACTTAATTATCCAAAAAGAGTCAGAGTGAGAACGGGTGAGAATCAAAAGTTCCATACCATTTCAATTTATAGCTTCAATTTTTTTTATCCAAAAAATGCCTATTTTTAACTGCTGATAACTCGTCCCAGAATAACCATATTTCAGTTTTTCAAAAGCGAGAATCAAGTTCACAATCTGGAGAAACATGTGCGAACAAGAAATTTATTATACGGGTGAAAAGTAACGTTTCATTGCTTTATGAGTGAACAAAGAACTGCTCGTGAAATAATCGGGAAATTTCACGTTACGAAAAGTAAAAGTTAACCTACTGTAACACGATGATGCATTTTTTTTGGATTTATAACTACTCATTTTTGATTTATTAGAACATCTGCAATGACTGGCACAACATGAAAAAAAAATTGGTTGCAATTATTTTTTTGCTATTTTGCGCGTGTTTTGGGCGGTATTAGACCAATGTGCGGCGGTTCACCCGCTATGTGGGGAAGCACGTCAGTTGGGGTAGTCGACATGCATCCCTAGATTGTGCGCAAGGCCAAATATTGTACTCTGTCTAACTTTCTAATTTCTGTGCAAGACCCGTCATTAATAAAGGAGCAACCCCAGTCCAAGGTCGCTCGCACCAACCCTCTGTATACTATGTTCAGTGTTTTGTGGTGTGCGCCCCATGCCATGCCTGCAATAATTAGCTTGGCCCGCTTTGTCCCTGATATAATTATTATGGTGTTTCCACGACAATTTGGAATCTAAATAAACTCCTAGAAACCTGCAGACAAGATTGGTGTACCGTGTGTTTGCTTGGAGGCTTCTCAGTAACTCCAGTTGCGGCACGTCAGACAGGTACAGTCATCCACGGCCTGGGTAACCACGTTACGCTGTATTATCGGTATGGCTCACTGCTCGACTATTATGTATGGTATAGTAGATCACAGTCTAGGTTCGACCCACGTGATCATAAGCTGTGGAGTTCAATACTTCAACGGCGTCGTTCAATGGCGCGCCATACCGATAATACAGCGCAGCGTGGCTACCCACGCCGTGGATGACTGTACCTGTCTGACGTGCCGCAACTGGAGTTACTGAGAAGCCTCCAAGCAAACACACGGTATATCTCCGTTCCATCCAAGTTTAGAGACATGGCTGCACGCTTCGGCATACTCTTTCCAGTGAATACAATGGCTTCTGTTTCCTCTTTGAGACCGATAGAGCGCTTGCGCGGAGGCAATCGGCTAAGAGCTGGAAAGCTCCAGAAGTGAGCTCTGTTGAGTTGGTAAGATTGATATCCGCAACGTAGATGGCCAGGTCATCCGCAAAGGTTAAAATCCTAGCTATCTCTTTCCTATATGGTGAACGATTCTCGCCAGGTATATAAGTTAAATAGGACGGGGCTCAGAATAGAACCCTGCGGGAGCCCCCTATCCGTTTCTCGTTCCCCTAAATCAAATCCAGAGCAGTAGCCCTGCAACTTCCACCTATAAATGATGTTGTATATGAGATTCAGAACTCTTGCCGACACTCCCATCCCTTGTAATTCCTTGATAGAGATATTTGGGATACCGTTATCATACGCCCGTTCCACATCCACGAAGACCGCCGTGAGGTATACTGATCTTTCAGAAAGGCTAAACTAATGTCCGACACCAGGATCGCTACATTATCTAGGCAAGACCTACTGCGTCTAAAGCCGAAGAACTGATTTGGCAACTTATTTCGCGATTATACCCAATGTTGCAGCCTGTCGTTAATTATTCTTTCGATTATTTTCAGAATTGTTTGTGAAAGAGCAATAGGTCTGAACCCCTTATTCCCCGGCTTGGGGATAGACACACTACATAATTTGACCATTGCTCCGGCACCTTTCCGAATTGTAGAATGCAATTTAGGATCCCTAGTAGAAAGCAGATCCAATTCAGGGGACAATGTTTTAGGACTAGATAAGAGATACCGTCTGGCCCCGGAGCCGATTTAGCTTTAGCTTGTAACGTGGCAAAATAAAAAACATAAAATTTATTAATTTAAAGGCCCCATCCGCGCGCACCCTCAGTGAGCGCGGCTGGGTACCTCGCTAAGCGCTAGCGCCATCCCACGGCGCGGGGACATAGCCTCACGGCTAACCACTACAATAGGTTCCTCGTCAAATCTCTCTCACTATTAAAGTACATAAAGAAGTTAAATATCAAACCGGGAGAAAATCCTTTTAATCAGAAACTACTTGCTTGCATATATGTGTATCTGAGTGAGAAGCTAGCGGGACGCTTCGGCCATCGCTTGTCTGGTGCACTCCGATACATGTATTTCATTTTTATTATTTAATCGCTTCTGATTCAATACGTGAGCTAGCGGGACGCTTCGGCCATCGCTCGTCTTGGGTATTGCTTTCTACAAGCATTAAAAGATTCTAATTACTCGGTGTAGTAAAGAATTATTCAATTCATATTAAACTCAAAATTCATAGTTTCTCAATTAGACTTAAAATCATTTACGCTTTGCCAAACTAAGAAATATTACGGTACGAATCGTTTACAAGAAACAATGATAAATTATCAATTAGAAATCAGAAATGAATTTAGAAAATATCGCGAACTAATGGAAAAAAATCATTCAGAGTTAACAGAAAACTTAGATAAAGCAAAAAATGAATTACGTTCAGAAACGGCAACTCAGATCCAACAGGCGGTCGAAAAACTAGACAATAGGATTAAAATCATCGAAGTACACACCACAAGTACCGAGCAGTCGCACACACCCATACCAACGGTAGATAGAATCGAATCGGCTGTAGCGCACCTCCGATCGGCAACGGACAATCAATTACCGGTGCTTACGCAATTAATTAAGGAAAAACCCCCCACCTTCTTGAATAATGACCTAATTTTTCCATTAGAGTTCTTAGAAGAATTAGAAAACTGGTTTAAAAAATGGAGCGTGCAACCGAGCGAACAGTTAAATGAATTAAAAATTAGTCACAACATATTCCAAGGGAGCGCCAAATTTTGGTTTGGTGCTATAAAAGCCAACTTAAAGACTTATTCACAATTCAAGGATGAGTTCCTACGCGCGCATTGGAGTGAGCCGACGCGATTGCGAAAACGGGGCGAATGGGCGAACAGAAGGTTTGATAGGAGAATGGGGATATCACTAACCGAATACTTTTATGATCAATTACACCGTGCGATGCGAATAGACGAAAAAATGTCTACTTTCGAAATCACGTACCACATAATCCGACAGTTTCCCCCGGATTGCGTACACTCTCTAATCGGAACCGTTGATTGCAATAATATCAATTCTGTGCTCGAAAGACTTTGCATAATGGAGAATCCTATGCTCCTCGATCACCCCGAGTTACGCGTTTGGTCCTACCAGCCTAGATATAACGAACAGCCTAAATATAATGAACAGCCTAGATATAATTACGAACAGCCTAAATATAATGAACAGTCTAGATATAACGAACAGTATAGATACAACGAACAACAGTATAGATACAACGAACAACCAAGATATAACGAAACACCGGGCTACGATAAGCGAACCACGGGTCAAAGTAAAGATTCAGCTCCGGCAAACCCAACACGCGGGGATAACCCTCCACATTCATATCGTAGGCCAAGCAATAACACGAATTTAGAGCAACCTTTAAAACCAACGGCGAACTTAGACAGAGGTCGATGCCTAGGTTCCGTCAACATGAATAGCATGTCAAAAGACCTCATAAAGGAAGTTGAAAGTATCCCCGATCAGGAAGAATCCAATTCTAGCAACACTTCGATAGATTGCCCTCGATTAAATATTGAAATTCAGGGAATTCCGACCATAGCACTGTTAGACACGGGAAGTCAAGTCACCGGGATATCGGAAGCACTCTACCAACGAATTA
This sequence comes from Macrophya alboannulata, assembly GCA_949628255.1. Taxonomy (NCBI): domain Eukaryota; kingdom Metazoa; phylum Arthropoda; class Insecta; order Hymenoptera; family Tenthredinidae; genus Macrophya; species Macrophya alboannulata. The sequence goes on from OX451208.1 coordinate 24,188,474, forward strand.
TTAAAAAACAAGGCGTTCCAACCTTACCCGTTCAAAATATGCAGGTCCGCGGACCATTCATTCATAAATCCCCAGCGATAAAGAAACAAGTCTTAATAGAACTCGAATTAGGATCATTGCGAATATCAACTCCGTGTTACGTCCTACCTATCGCGTTCGAAGAATTAATTCTAGGGATCGACTGGATCCACGAACACCGCGCCACGATCGATCTGAACGTTCGCACAATCAGAATTGATAACGTCACATTGCATGAGCCAATAGTTAGCTTCAAAAAATTGGAACGCGGCTCCAAGAGTCAAAGTATCGAACTAATAGAGATCGACAACAAAATTGAATCCTCACTCGAGGGACTAACGCGAATTGCTAACGACGAGGAGCCAACTCACCCGGAGATTTCTTTTTTAAACGCGATAACTCAGGACGTGGATGACAAAGACGCCCTTAATACAACCAATGAAAGATACCAAAGCGCCGATAACGAATTTTGCCAGGAGGTTCGCGAGATAATCAATCAAATTGATACCCTAGACGATTTTCAAAAGAGATCATTAGAAGAAGTAATTATAATTAATAAACAAGCTTTTAGTAATAAACCGGGGTGTACGGATGTATACGAACATAAAATCACGTTAACCACGGATAAACCTTTCGCCGCGCTCTCATATCCGGTGCCCTACGCACGCCGGGCCGCAGTTAGCGACGCAATAAGCAAAATGTTAGATTCCAAAATCATCGAAAGAAGCGCATCGCCATACCTAAATCCAATTACTACCGTGGTCAAGAAAGACAATTCCGTACGTATCTGCCTAGACGCGCGCAAATTAAATAACCACATGATCGCTGACAATGAACGACCAAAGCCCATTGACGAAATAATTCAAAAGTTTAACGAAGTCAAGTACATAACTTCTACGGATTTTGTTCACGGGTATTGGCAGGTACCACTCGAGAAAAAATCACGCAAATACACAGCCTTTCTACACGATAGCTCCCTTTATCAATTTCGCCGGATCCCTTTCGGGATTAAGACAGCAGGTAGCGGGATCATACGCGCCGTGAACCTCGCTTTCGGTCACGAATTCGATAGCTTCACTACAATTTACGTTGACGATGTGTTGATAACGTCCAAAACCTTTTCCGAGCATTTGCTGCATTTAGATCGCGTATTTAAAAAAATAATTGAACACGGATTCACACTAAAATTATCTAAAAGTATTTTTTGTAGATCAGAGGTCGCATTTGTAGGGTACATCCTATCAACGACGGGGGTTAGGCCAAATCCCGAAAAAATAGCTTCTATTCAAGAATTTCCTAAGCCAAGGAATTTAAAACAACTGCGACAATTTTTGGGACTTTGCAATTATTATCGTAGGTTCATGAGTCGATACGCGAATTATTCAGATCCCTTCCGAGACTTACTAAGCGTAAAAAAGAAATTTTTATGGACACCAAAGCACGACGAGGCCCTCAGGGAATTGAAGGATAAATTCATTGACACGGTCACTTTAGGTCACCATATTCCCAATCAAGTCTTTTACGTACAAACCGACGCTAGCGACCGTGGGATAAGCGGAGTTTTATATCAAATAGACAATGAACAAAACCATAGAATAATCTCTTTAGTGAGCCGAGGTTTGAATAGTGCAGAAAAAAATTACACCGTCACGGAATTAGAATTATTAGCCGTAGTATACTCAATAGCCAAATTCCGCACTTATCTATCAGGGACCAAATTTCATGTAATATCAGATCACAAGGCGTTGTCATTCTTGATGCAAACTAAATTCAATAACAGCCGTTTAACTCGATGGATACTTTTCTTACAAGAGTATGACTTTGACATTTCACATTGCAAGGGACGAGATAACCTCGTTGCCGATTTATTTAGTCGAAACCCCTCTACTTGTCCCGCCAGCCTTGATCAACTAGATCCCCGAAAAAAAATAGTTTACCTGGCGGCCTATCAGGTCCGAATGGACCAAGATTTCTTACGGAGTATGAGGGAAATTGAAAATTTACAAAGACGGGACTCGCGCCTTCTCAGAATAATAAGAAATTACGAAGAAAACCCCAATCTTACGTATCCTCGATACCTCCGATTCAACGGAGTCCTATTTAAAAGTTCGGCCGACAATCCTTCATGGAGGATCTGCGTACCCAAAGAGATGGTGGAAAAGGTCGTTAAATACGTACACGATAGCACAGGGCACGCGGGAATAAAAAAGTGCATAAATTCCACAGATAGGTTCTTCATATGGCCCGGATACCAACGTACTATAAGGCAATACGTCGCCTCCTGCGATCTATGCCAACGCGTTAAACCTCTAAACATTTCAATGAATGCTGAAAGCGCGAGTTTCATTCCTAGAGATATCAACGAATTATTAGCGATAGACATTTACGGACCGCTACCCACATCTGTCGGAGGCGTTAAATATATTCTAGTAACCATTGATACTTTTTCTAAACTAGTTTCTCTATACCCCATAAAAAAAGCCACAGCGCTTAGCTGCACCCGTGTAGAAATTTCGGCCGGGCTGTAACCAGGACCCGAATATTTGGCCTGATTTAGCATTAGGGCCCTGATCAGGAATTTCGATTGGGGCCTGTTAGGAAATGTAACATTTCGCAGACCAAGCCCTGATCAGGTCAATTTATCAGGCCCTGGTTAGGAGAATACATCAGGACCTGATCAGGAATATGACATTACGCGAATAGTTGCGTGGAAAAAAATAAATTTAGATACTGAAAATGAATTAATTTCAACGTGTGAAGCGTTGATCGACACCTACTAATCGCAAACAATCGCACTTAGGTACAAAGTAAGAATTTTAAGATGAGAAAATTTTTGCATCATTGTGCCGGGATTCGATCTGGGGACGCTCGCATTCGCTTGTATTACTAGTCGCACGCTCTACTAACTACGCCAAACTACCTATTGACAAAGTAAGTCACTTTCTTGTAATTGTTTTGAATTTTGCATCTGTCTCAATGATATCAGTGTTTCAATGCGGTTACGATATCTTAACTAAACATCCGAGTTGCAAATATGTCTTTAATTTGATTTCTTGCCTAGAGTTCCACAAGCTCTCACTCGATCTAACGCTTACAATAGATATTTAATAATATCTATAATATTGAAAAAATATTTATTTCTACAATAGTCTGATATTTTAAGATCTATCGTAGAAACTCCAATCTACAGATCTCTTTGAAAATTGTTATCAAAATATCCTATCGGATTTCACTTTTTTCTACCAAGTATCATGATATTTTTAAGACCAATCACAACTTAATTACGGAAAATCACATTTTGTCTGTATGTGTGATCGTTATTTTATTTAATATTTTCAATATTTGAATCTCTGGTCAAGATATCAAACGCAAAAGTTTCCTTCTGTACAGGGTGTCCGTCAATTCACGCTGAGTAGTATAACGTAATGTCCCCTGTCGTTCCCTATGAACAACTAAGGCAGGAAAGTGTAGATGAAATTTTTGGGGTCTACAGGTACTCCATACTCGTTCGAACCTCAACATGTATTTTCGATGGAGTCCTAATATTGCCCGATCAAGCCCCAATCTGTTGGCCTTGTCAGAATCTCAACATTAATTTCCGGCGAAGTTCTACTATTGCCCGACCAGGCCCCGACGTGTTGGCCTTGTAAGAACCTTAACGTTTATTTTCGATGAAGTCCTACTATTGCCCGATCAGGCCCCTATCTGTTGGCCTTGTCAGAGCCTCAACATTTATTCTCGATGAAGTCCTACTATTGCCCGATCAGGCCCTGATCGGGCAGTAATGAGGATTTATTATTTATTTATTTTCGAGGGGGTCTGAATATCACCCGAACAGGCCCTGATCGGGCAGTGATAGGGATCTATTATTATGGAATCCACAACTGATCCCGATAGGGGCCTTTGTGTTGTCAAGGCCTTCCCGAACTAAATTCTGCACGGGCATTAGAAAATTACGGGATAGCTATTTCGCGAACGTAGGAAAGCCGAAGAGGATACTGTCGGATCACGGTAGTCAATTCACAGCTCGAAGTTGGAAGAAATTCGCGACGGATAACAACGTAGAAATAATATTTTCTCCCATTCGCCATCCGCAGAGCAATCCGTCGGAACGCGTAATGCGCGAATTAGGCCGATACTTTCGCACCTACTGCAGCGAAAAACATACGGGCTGGACCACTATGGTACCCCAGGTTGAGAAGTGGATAAATCTCACACACCACGATAGTACGGGCTTCACCCCATTCGAACTTCATTTCGGGAAAAATCCCAAAACTGAGATAGAAAAATGAGTGAAGTATCCGTTGCACGCCCCTGCTCCCCGCGAGACCCAGATTCGATTAGCGTATGATAAAATGACACGTAGTGCCTACCGGCGAAACAATCGCGGAACAACCAAAAATCAAATCCCGCTGAATATTGGCGAGCTAGTCTTGTTGCGAGTACCCCAAATATCCACACTTGTGGACAAACGCGTCGGAAAGTTCTTCCACTTATATCAAGGGCCGTATCGGATAAATGATTGTCCGTTCGCCAACTCATATCAACTGGTAGATCCCGATTTACCCCGTAAGGTCGTTGGTGTATACCACCGTGCTAGTCTTAGAAAATATAAAATAGCTCTAGAATAAGTGTATAAAGAAAAAAAAAAAAAAAAAAACATATATATAGAAATCAAGGTAAATACATAGCCACGTATAGGTTCCGATATCACGACGTCCTCATGCAGCCCAGTCTGTTCTAGTTATAATTATTTCATATACTATAAACTATTATTTCTGTTTAATAACACATACATACAGTTAAGATAAACTCAGGTGGCATATACAGCCAAACACAATTGTTTAAATCATATTCATTCCTCAATAATAGAAAAAAAAATACAATGATAATGACCGAATAAATTCATAAACAACTAACAAAGTAAGGAAATAAAACCACGCCCCTATTGCCCCCCAACACCCCTCTCCCCGCGAATCCCCTACAACTGGAAAGAGCAACGAACTCCAGGCAATGCGAAAACACTTCCCCTTCCGGCTACCCCCACAAAGCGACGACAACAGGTCCCAGTCACCCGATATTTGGGTCATTCATCGATAGACTTGCAAACTAGCCAGTACGTATCAAAAATTAAAGAAAAAAAAAAGGGGGAACATATACACGATGATGAACCAAGCAAACGAGGCCTTCTACCCTGGCATGAGACATGTCTGTCTCCAAACAGATTACGATGAGGTCTGGGTCCAACCCTCATGTAACGAGGCCGGGAAGATCATCACTCCGGGATCTTGGATCAAGCAGGAGGGAGGCTGTCAGCTGATAGCCAAAGGCTGTCAGCCTCCAAAGGTGGTGAAAAACCCACCACGGAGTCAATACCACGGGGGAGACCCCCATGGACTGGAGGCTAACCCCAGGGGACTGGTCAAAATTCAATATCCCCAAACGACGTCGACTCCGTGTCAGGTCAGTCACCCCCTACTCCCCGACCGATTGGAGTCTCGTCGTCCTCACAGACGACAACATAAAGGGATGGATGCCGGGAGAAGGATGGGCCGCTGCAGTTAGTCCCCGTACCCCAAATCCCTGTGAACCCCTCGATCCCGGTACCCCGCAAACTCCTATCTAAAAAAAAAAAAACAAAAAAAAAAAAAACACGTAATAAATAAAAAGAAAAAGCGGAAAAAGAATTTTTATATTCTCTTTTAATATATACTCATATAAAAGAAAAAAAAAATAATATTTTTTTAATCAAAAGACTGAATGAACAATATAGTGTGAACAATTACATATACCTACCTGAGTGCCACTGTTCAAATTTTTCTAATTTTATATTACATGTAACTAAACACACAAACAACCCACCTTTAAAACGTAAGCTCAATTAATCTTACTCACACACCTACATGCATACATTTTTTATATTCCTCGTTTTTACACATATAAGCAAATACCAAGATAGTCATTAAGAAAAAGATAACTTTGAAAAAAAAAAAGGGGAGAGAAAGCGGGAAAAGAATTTCTATATTCTCTTTTAATATATGTATTCATATAAAAAAAAAAAAAAAAAATAATATAGTAATATTTTTCTAACTGAAAGGCTGAACGAACAATTATAGTCATATACCTATATACCTGAGTGCCACTGTTCAAATTTTTCTAGTTAAACATCATTTTTATATTATATACACAGATAGCTCTTAAGAAAACGTAAGCTCAAGCAACCTTACTCACACACCTATATGCATATATTTTTACATTTCTGGTTTTTTTCTTACATATATATGTAAGTAACAAGGTATTCATAAAAAAAAAAAAAAAAAAATATATATATATATATATATATATATATATATATATATATATATATACGCATACATACTTAACTGTAATAATTCACGTACACTGCATTTATACCGTGTGTTTGCTTGGAGGCTTCTCAGTAACTCCAGTTGCGGCACGTCAGACAGGTACAGTCATCCACGGCGTGGGTAGCCACGCTGCGCTGTATTATCGGTATGGCGCGCCATTGAACGACGCCGTTGAAGTATTGAACTCCACAGCCTTTGATCACGTGGGTCGAACCTAGACTGTGATCTACTATACCATACATAATAGTCGAGCAGTGAGCCATACCGATAATACAGCGTAACGTGGTTACCCAGGCCGTGGATGACTGTACCTGTCTGACGTGCCGCAACTGGAGTTACTGAGAAGCCTCCAAGCAAACACACGGTATACCTGTGCCTTATTTTATAATTGTAAATTTAGATATTAAGAAAAATAAGAAAAAAAAAACAAATATATATATATATATATATATATATATACAGAGTGAGTCACGAGAAACTCCGAGAATGGGAGGAGCTTGGCCGATGAATTAAGCCCTGCAGCTCGATGAAAAATCATCTCACAGAAAATAACAAGAGACAAAAGTTGTAGTAGATTTCATAAGCTGGAGAATGCTGTTTGAAAATTTAAATTACGAGCACGGGGTATCGAGCTGCAGGGCCTAATTCATTGAGCAAGCTCCACCCATTCTCGGAGTTTCTCGTGACTCACCCTGTATATATATATATAATAACAATAAAAGAAGCAATATAAAGTTAACGATAAAGTCCTTGAAATAAAAACATTTCCAAGATACTTTCCCGTGGGGATGATTTGTAACGTGGCAAAATAAAAACATAAAATTTATTAGTTTAAAGGCCCCATCCGCGCGCACCCTCAGTGAGCGCGGCTGGGTACCTCGCTAAGCGCTAGCGCCATCCCACGGCCCGGGGACATAGCCTCACGGCTAACCACTACAATAGGTTCCTCGTCAAATCTCTCTCACTATTAAAGTACATAAAGAAGTTAAATATCAAACCGGGAGAAAATCCTTTTAATCAGAAACTACTTGCTTGTATATATGTGTATCTGAGTGAGAAGCTAGCGGGACGCTTCGGCCCATCGCTTGTCTGGTGCACTCCGATACATGTATTTCATTTTTATTATTTAATCGCTTCTGATTCAATACGTGAGCTAGCGGGACGCTTCGGCCATCGCTCGTCTTGGGTATTGCTTTCTACAAGCGTTAAAAGATTCTAATTACTCGGTGTAGTAAAGAATTATCCCCCAAAAGCACCTCGGGTGCAAAAACCTTGCGCCGAGTACATTAAAACGTTGTAGCTATCAACAAAAATTTAATGAAGAAAAATAATCAAAGAAGAAGCATTTGATTATACATTTGATCTACAAAAGAATTGAAATCAATGGCCGTTGCCAAGAACAATTTGGTTGATATTTACATCTCAATATACATAATATGCGTAACACATAATGAGATGCAACATACATACTCACAAGAAAAGATCAATTAAAATTAAAATTGAGAAAAAAAGAAACGAAAAAAAAAATTTGGAGTACGTGGTACTTGGCGGGCTGATGTTCAAATTATTATAAGAATATATTAATAGTTCAATATATATTTTCTTGTAATTTCTACAAAAATGCCCGCCAAGTACCACTACCTCCAAATTTTTTTTTTCGTTTCTTTTTTTCTCAATTTTAATTTTAATTGATCTTTTCTTGTGAGTATGTATGTTGCATCTCATTATGTGTTACGCATATTATGTATATTGAGATGTAAATATCAACCAAATTGTTCTTGGCAACGGCCATTGATTTCAATTCTTTTGTAGATCAAATGTATAATCAAATGCTTCTTCTTTGATTATTTTTTTTATTAATTTTGTTGATAGCTACTACGTTTTAATGTACTCGGCGCAAGGTTTTTGCACCCGAGGTGCTTTTGGGGGATTTCATAACTTTTTGAACCAGTCTTGATTTTCTTAACCGTTTCTGTTAAATGGTATTTTCCACGAAACGATCCATTTCTATAAATCTAACTGTTAGTTCTATTGAAAGTGTTTTACTGACAAAGTTGTGTTGTTATCGATAACTGAAAAATGAACTGTGATGAGAAGCCTCGACCCCCGTTAGCATTAGGTTCTATCGTAGATATCGTAGACTTGCTTTCGATAAAAATGTAACGTCATGTTAATGTAATTATGTAATTGATAGACTAACAAGGAGAGTGTCAGATCTCGTGGTCGTAGATTTGGATCAAACTTCTAGAGGTTCTTCTTCAGATAAAAACATTAAAACCATGCTGTTCCATTCATTCCAATGAGCTTGTGTCTCCTCCTTGAGCTCAAAGTTCTGGTACTACTGAGCATTTCCTGAATTTGTCTAATAAATTAAAAAAAAATGTACAACAATTTAGTGTAATTTTTTGTTGCTGAATAATCGAAAAATAAAAGTGGAAACTCTTCTTCAGATTACGCTATGTTGATGCCTTTTAAACATCATTTCCAATTGGTACTGTCAAGTTTATACTCTGCAGTCAACTGTCGAAGACAAAATCATAGGCTACTTAGGACTATGATTTCATTATTGGAGGCTCGAATACTGATCAAATTATCTTGAACTAGCAAAATAATCACAATGACATAGCAAAATGACATTCTTATTAATTTTTATTTTTATTTATTTTTAGTCTTTAGTCCTCTATCTTGCTCATTTCATTATGATCAGCCACATTGCATGCATTGATAGCTCTCAGTGCAAAAAACGTTTCCCACGGCACGGTGACTCAATTCATATTATTCATTATATTTGGCATTTAATTACAAATACCTCGTTGAATCTTCGGTAACAATGTTATCTGCCTAGGTATTGTTATAAAATATGTCAGTACTTCATACACGATATTTGAACCATACAACATCTCTTTAGCCTCAATAACTAATCGATCACATATTTTTCTTCATTTTGATCACGTTCAGACACATTTCCTCAAAGGCTGTAGTAAGCTTCGTAACCAATTTATTTATCTGCAGATAGGTTAATATGCAGATGGGGTTATTTTTATCCTATAGCGGCAAACAATTTTTTGACAGTATAAAAATTTCATGTGAGCTACTTTCTGTTATCAGAGAAGCAACTATTCGAATAAATATAGGTAAATTACTGCCGAACCTTTGTTATGTATAAATCGCGATCAATCATGACAAATAATTCTCATAACCTCAAAGGCTCGATCTTGTGAAATAAATGAGAAGATAGATATTATTATTATTTCATAGGACTCCTGTATTAACTGTAATGTAATGAACAACTATCGCTTCCCAGTTTTTTTGAGCACGTTTAATTATTACTCCATATTTTACATTATTTTCATCCTCGTTCCCCGCAACTGTCATCGAGAATAAAATATACGTTCCACCATACGGCATACGCGATTATGCTGCCTCTCGTGGGCCATAGAGAGCGTTATTGTGTCATAGACCGACAAACTCGCTTTGCTTTTATTTAATTTTTTCTATGTGTAACTTTCGTCTCTTGAAGGTACCTTCTATGTTGTTAGGTAGCCGGGCAAATGTGCAAATCTGGCGTGAGCCGGAGACGGAGAAATTCTGATCGTGAAACTGACCCTCTCCATTTTATAAATAATCATATCTCAGCTATCCGTACACCGATTGCATTGATATGAGGCTCAAATGAAATCTCTTTCGCATCTTATTTCTGCAATAAATCGGCGAGCCCTGGGATATTGCCTATATACGCTTAATGAAATAATATGGTTACCCCCACTCCTGCGCTGAACTCCCGTTCCGGTAAACGAGAGTGGTAGAGTCATGAGATGAATTTTTTTTAATGTACTTGGCGCGAGACTCTACCGAGTCTCTTGATTCAATTCATATTAAACTCAAAATTCATAGTTTCTCAATTAGACTTAAAATCATTTACGCTTGGCCATATTTTCAATAAGATATATTACGCTTCTGATTCAATACTTGAGCTAGCGGGACGCTTCGGCCATCGCTCGTCTTTGGTATTGCTTTCTACAAGCACTAAGAGACTCTAATTACTCGGTGTAGTAAAGAATTATCCCATTCATATTAAACTCAAAATTCATAGTTTCTCAAGTAGATTTAAGATCATTTACGCTTTGCCAAACTCTCAATAAGAAATATTACGGTACGAGTCGTTAGGGTGTATCAACCTTAGAATTAAACTACTCGCGATAATAAGAATAATTATCTATTAAATAATATTTGTCCGTTCACACTTTACTTTCAATAAGAAATATTACGAATCGTTAGGGTGTATTAACCTTAGAATTATAATATCATTTCTCGCAGTAAGAAAAACCATTATCAATCATCTAGTATCTGTTTATTAAATATCACAAGCACACTTGATAGAATTAAGGAAAACCTTTGTCAAATCATATCAGCACACTTGATAGAATTAAGGAAAACATCTGTCAAATCATATCAGCACATTAAATAGAATTAAGGAAAACATTTGTCACGTCATATTAACCATTTCCAATATCCTGAATAAACTTATCATTTGTATTAAAGTGTCTGACCTGAACTACCTCCCTTGTTTCGTAATTTCACATTTCAGTATTATTATTTTTTTTAAATTATAAAGTAGGCCCGAGGTGTATTCCTAGCTCCCTGAGAAAAAGAAATCTTGCTTAATTAATATTAGACTTTAAAGAAGCATTAAATTAATAGATTAGTTACAAGCTTTATGAATTGCATTCTTCAATTCGCACAATGAGATTGGCCTGCCCATTAACTCGTCCTGTGACGCCACCCCTGATAGGTCGATTCTTGGAGCGCTCAGTGGTTAAGAAATTTTGTCAAATGCTATTTTAATGTCTGGGTCGTCCTCGGAATGGCAAGCTTTGCTCATCGGAGCATTCTTCCCATTTTTAAACGCCATGATTTTTCCCCAGACCTCTTTGATTGACATTCTTGGAACCAAACTGGCACAGAATTTCCTATATTCTTTTAACCTCTGTCGATCTAGGGTTTTCTTGACACTTTCCGTTTTGCGTCTGTATGTATATTTCGTCTGAGGGAGAAGCGAAGTATTTTTTTAGCGCTTCCGACCGATCTAGCCTAGCCCTCGTGCATTCTTCATTCCACCAAGGAATCGGAGGTAGCACTTTAAAGTTGCTTGCAGCTTTCGGGGATCTGGCTCCGTTATGCATGATGGCCTCTTTAACGCATATACAGGGTGGGCCAAAAAAAAACGGACCGATTTGAAATGTGAATCAAATGCGAACGCGTCTACCGATTTTTGGAAAGTTCTTTTCCGGTCGAAACTAGAAGAATGAACCTTTCGATTCGCGTCTGAAAATCCGAAAAATCTTTATTCCTTGCTGAGATACACACTTTTGAAAAACGGGTTTTGAAAAAAAAATTTAAATAATAAACAATAAAATATTAAAGATTGTTCAACTTAATTTCTATATTAAATTGTGATTTGAAGTCTATTATGAAATTCTAGCAATTTTCCTACATTTTATTCACATGACGTGTAACGTTTCTTGGTATATTGGGGCTTTCCACCTCAACTTGACCACCCTCTAGACCTCACCCCTTGCGGATTTGATCGAAACTTTTTTCATACCACACTCTTAGATCAAACGGGAATCTGAAAGTTTTTCAGAATTCTCCAACCCCCTGATTCGGAAATCTCAACAGTCGAAATTTGGCTATTTACGAATTCCAAGAATCTTCGATGATTAATGTCTTCAGTTTGGAAAGTGCTATCGACAAAAAAAGGTGGCTAATCGATTCGTCTTAATTCCAGCTTTTCGAAAAAAAAAATTTCAGAATTTTTCGATATCATTTTGGCTGGCAAAAATGGACTTGAAATAAAAAAACGGATATTCCGATAATTTGGCCCCATTCGATTATTTTTATTTTTTTTTCCAATATTTCGTGAAGAAAGCCAAAAATTTCAACACCCTAACCAAGATGGAGTCTCTAAGGGCTTAGGAGATATGATTTTTCGAATGTGTGGAAACGTTGTAACATCATTAAGAATTTCAGTTTATTATATTATATTACCTTATAGGTATATGGATATTTTTGCGATTCGTGGGCTACAGCCTTCGGTTTTAAGTCAGAATTCCAAAAATCCACGTTTAGTTGGCGCTTTTCTTACTCCATTCCAATTTAAGGGGAGACGCTACTGAAAATTTTAAAAACGATTTTTCGTTTTTAAAATTACTCGAAAAAATCTAATCGAAAATTCCCTACGACAAAAGTTAAAGTACGTTAGCATGTATCCTGAGAGAAATAAAAAATTAAGGTGCGTTCCTTGCGTATACACTTTAATCGCAGCTACTCGATTTTTTTTTTCTCAGGATAGGTACATGCTAACGTACATACATACTTCAACTTTTGTCGTAGGGAATTGTTGAATAGATTTTTTCTAGTAATTTTAAAAACGAAAAATAGTTTTTTTGTCAAAGTTTCAGTAGCGTCTCTCCTTAAATTGGAATGGAATAAGAAAGGCACCAACTGAACATGGATTTTTGGAATTCTGAACAGTGCCGTAACTAGGGCGGTGCCAGCGGTGCCCAGGCACAGGGCGCAGACCCTGGAAGGGCGCAGAAATGACCAGACCAGGACCAAGTTTTGGGTCATGCATGGTAGTTAGTAGCATACATACAATACCTATTATTTATCGCGTAATACGGGTGTAGACGCGCCCTACTATCACACGGAGAAAAATTCATCATAGAAGCTATCATACAATTATGGTAGCTTCTATATCTTGGACGATGGGGCAAGAAAGATTGTCTGGCCTAGCGATTTTGTCGATTGAATGCGACATAGCGCGGCTTCTGTTGTATAAAAATGTAATCAAGGACTTCGCAATGAAGAAAGCACGTAAAGTTAATCTTTAATAAATACAGTTGTTTTTTTTTTTTTTTGGTTGCGTTCACGGTTTGTCTTGAGTCTTTACTATCTTTACTACCGAGTATTTGGTGTCATTTGTGTATTGTATTATTGTATATTTTGGCAAATATTTTCGAATAAACGTTGTTTTTAGCTAATATACATTATAAATTCTACCAAGTACCTATACTTGAACAAAATCTAATTTTTGGATAATAAATTTTTTTATAGACATTGTCCATTTTATTGTCAGAGCCGGGTAAGATTGGAACATTTTCTAAGGGCGCAGTTATAGAAGCTCGCACCGGGTGCATAAAAGGCTAGTTACGGCGCTGATTCTGAATTAAATCTGAAGGCTGTAGCCCACGAATCGCAAAAATATCCATTTACGTAACATAATATAATAAACCAAAATTCTTAATGATCTTACAACATTTCCACACATTCAAAAAATCATTTCTCCTAAACCATTAGAAACTCCATCTTGGTTGGGGCTTAAAATTATTGGCTCTCTTTATAGAAAATAGATTAGAAAAAAAAATTAAAAAAATCGAATGGGCCAAATTATCGAAATATCCGTTTTTGTATTTCAAGTCCATTTTATGCCAGCCAAAATGATATCGAAAAATTCTGAAATATTATCTGTCGTTGCGTCCATTATTGTTGGCGTATAATGTTGACATGTACTAGTCTGGTTGACTGAGAATGTATGTGTGATGCGTGAAGAGTATGGGTGCTGTCTATATATGTGTCAATCTGCTTAGTAACTACTCTCAGTGTCGAGCTATGTCTCGAAGTGTAAGCACTCTATGTATACGAGAGTGGTTCAAAATAAACCGACCCCCGAATTTTTTTCGGGGCACCCCCTGAAAAGCTTCAGGACGATGAAAAAAAAAAATTTCCCACTCGATGAGCGCAAATGGATAAGATTTAGAGGTCGCGCAAACGTGTTTTCTGTCTAAATTCGTCATTTTTCCTCGTTTTCGCGTTTTTATTGAAAAAGAAAAGGTTTTCAATCGGAAATATTTGAAATCAAGGGCTGCCGATTCTTCTCCCAATCAAATACACCACAGAGAAATAGGAAAAAATTCCAAAACCGTTACCGAAGCCACAGCCGATGCGATAAAAAATCTTTCGCGTCATTTTTTTTGTGATTTTTCCTTTATTTTCAAAAAATTCGAGCTGGCATGATTTTCAAGGGATTCAACTTTCACAGGTTTAGGTTTGTTCATCAAGACCTATAGTTTCGTTGAAAAAATTAGGAAATAATAGGATACTCTATTCGCGAGTTTCCACGACCTCAAACTCGGCTACCTTTCTATCTTCAAAAATCATAAAAGCTGCATCCAAAGTTAATTTCTCTTCGTGATTCATCTGACAACATACTTCACAGTCGCCACAGCCTGATTACCGAATGCAATGTCCGTGTACCGAAAAAGTACAATCCGAAGAAAGGGATGAATGAGGAAGCATATATGTAGGTGTAAGCAATTTTAACTGTCAATTCACAGATGAAACAAACTCAACGTGGCTATTAAGAAAATATAGTATTTCATAGTTTAGAATATGAATTTATTATACAATATATTATTTAATAAGTACTTCATGTTCCATTACATATTCATAGTGAGGTCTTTATTGTCTAATCTTTGTCAAAGTGCAGGGTAAAAGTTTGCGATGCCGATGTACGACCATGTACGACAAGAATGCAATTCCTTGCATACGGCCAACGAGGAATAAAAGTAATATCTGCTTCAGGTCGTGAAAAAAAAAAAAAGAAAAGAAAATCCTTCCTCTTTTATCCCTTTCGCCGGATTGTACTTTTTCGATACACGGACTTTGCATTTGGTAATCAGGCTGTGATGACTGTGAAGTATGTTGTCAGATGAATCACGAAGAGAAATTAACTTTGGATGCAGCTTTTATGATTTTTGAAGATAGAAAGGTAGCTGAGTTTGAAGTCGTGGAAACTCGCGAATAGAGTATCCTATTATTTCCTAATTCTTTCAACGAAACTATTGGTCTTGATGAACAAACTTAAACCTGTGAAAGTTGAATCCCTTGAAAATCATGCCAGCTTGAATTTTTTGAAAATAAAGGAAAAATCACAAAAAAATTACGCGGAAGATTTTTTATCGCATCGGCTATGGTTTCGGTAACGGTTTTGAAATTTTTTACTATATCTCTGTGGTATATTTGATTGGGAGAAAAATCGGCAGCCCTTGATTTCAAATATTTCCGATTGAAAACCTTTTCTTTTTCAATAAAAACGCGAAAACAAGAAAAATGACGAATTTAGACAGAAAACACGTTTGCGCGACCTCTAAATCTTATCCATTTGCGCTCGTCGAGTGGTAAATATATTTTTTCATCGTCCTGAAGCTTTTCAGGGGGTACCCCGAAAAAAATCGGGGGTCGGGTTATTTTGAACCACCCTAATGTATACCTATAATAATCATAAACCTCACTCTGCTACAATTATCCATAAATATCAACAATGTCAGTAGGAAAGTGGACATCAGCTGTTCATCAAATACTAATTGTTAATTTTGCGACGTTTCGGTCATATTATATTTGACCTTCATCAGGCATCTAAAATTTAATTACAAGGCACATGTTAAAATCATATGTAACTACAAAATGTTTACATGTATAACATACATATTTACCTCAACACGCAGTACAGAATAAACATCTTACATAATTATGCACTATCGATCTTATTTATATTCAAATTACATTGCAAATTAATAAATTTGATAAAATTATTTGTTTGAAATATAAGGATTCTGAATTATTGAAAATGAAAATTCTGAAATATTTTTTTTCGTAAAGTTGGAATCAAGTCGAATCGATTAGCCACCTTTTTTTTTTACTGATACCACTTTCCAAACTCAAGACATTAATTATCAAAATTTCTTGGAATTCGTAAATGGCCAAATTTCAACTGTTGAGATCTCCGAATCAGGGGGTTGGAAAATTCTGAAAAAATTACAGATTCCCATTTGAACTAAGAGTATAGTATGAAAAACTTTCGATTAAATCCGCAAATAAGGTGAGGTCTGGAGGGTGGTCGAGTTGAGGTGGAATTCCCCATTATATTATAACGGTAACCTTATTTTTTTTTTTACCTATTCCGATAACCTGAGGTGATAAAACACCCCAATTTTGAGAAATTCATATCTCGGGTATACTTTCACGTAAAAGATCCTACGGGGGCTCATTCTTTTCGATTTTCAATGCAGAATCACGTAAGCTTATGAAAATTTTGCGTGAAGTCTGAAAAGTTGGTCAGAAATTACGTAAGAGGGTAAAAAACGTGACAAGCTGTCTCCTTGCAGCGGAAGATTTCAAGTCGTTGGGGTGTTTAAACACCCCAGGTTAATTACCGTTCTAGAGTTAACCAAAATTGATATGCGTCAAGTAAACGATCTGAATACTTCAGCTAACAGTTAATCAGAATTCAATCAGGAATGACCGACGACCTGGCAGATAAAATGAACATATTCGAGATTTTTCGAAACAGCATTATCGGCTAACTATTTTGATATTGACGAATTACCTATAGAGCATCACATTTCCTTTTTCGTCGATCGCGTTGAATTATTGTGAATTACATATTAGAAAATGTTGAAATATAAAAAATAAGAATAATAGGAGAAAAACATACATTGTTGTGAATTTTTTATCAATATCAAACCAAAATAAATGAGTCTTTTAATCATAATTTTAGATGGAAATTAGGTTGAACATTCTTCAATATTAATTTTTTTTTTCCTTCCAGCGACTTTTTCAAAACCCATTTTTCAAAAGTGTGTATCTCAGCAAGAAATAAAGATTTTTCGGATCTTCAACCGCGAAACGAAAAATTCATTCTTTTAGTTTCGAGCGAAATAAAGTTTTTGAGAATCGGTCGACGCGTCCGGATTTTATTCACGTTTTAAATCGGTTCGGTTTTTTTTTTTGGCCCACCCTATATATGATACTCCATATATTGCCAGTTGGGGTCGGGAGAAACTCGTAATCATTACGGTGCAGAGACAATGTCTATTCTCTTTGTCGCACAGGGACTTGGTTCGTGATACGCATGTATCGTATCAAACTCGCACGTATTACATACTTATACATGTATGTATCAAACGTTTTACCGCCTGCGCGTCTAGGCTGCGCATGACAGACCAAGCAACATTGTCTGTCTCAGTTTCTCAGCGAAGCTTCCACTTACAGGGACTGGCAATATACTCGGCCTTGTTATACTGATCTAAGTAGTTGGCTTCACTGGAACCGACTATCCCAACCTTCACTGTTTCACGTTCTACCTCAGGCGCAGACTCGAACTCCCCCCCAATCAACCCCATTTAACAAAAGCCTATCTCTAGACTTAGAAAACGCTAGCCTTGAATTTCCGATTGTAATCTGAATGGGGAGGTGGTCGTTCCCCATGGTATCTTCCAAGGTTTTCCAATGGCACGAAGGATAAAGATCACTCTAGGCCAGCGTAAGTCCGGGAGCGCTGCCCTGCCCTGCTTGACTGGTAACTCCGGTGCTAGATCCGTCATTCAAAATAATCAGCTCATCCAACCTTATTGAGTTGTAAAAGTTATTGTTGTCCCCTGAAGGGACGATACTCCCCCATAATGGGTGGTTCGCGTTAAAATCTCTGCATACCTCCCTAATGGTTATAACCTCGTTGAGGACTGCGTGACGTTACATTCGCCAGTAGTCGCAGTAATTTTAAAACACACTCAATGTAGGTGGCGTACCGACCGCCGTACGGCCAGTAACCACTTCTTATCCAATCTTACGAATTTCACCTTGAAACCCCAAACCAGGGCCGGAAAACCCCCTCTGGTTTTGGTGGAGCACTCCATACCTCCGATTTTACTAGGTATGGAATTCCATACCTCAGAATTCCGGCTCAATTTGTATTATAGAGCAAAAATCTGGTTGGGTGACGCGGCCCATCGTGGCAAAAATAAAATACCGTATGACTCTGCACACTTCTGAATTTCTTGCATTATGTTGTGGAATTTTTGTGGAACTTATGGACGAGTTCATGAACAAAAATAAAATCAGAAAATCTACATTCGCGATGTGAAGAAGAAGGATCGAATTCTAGCGAATTGACGTTTCTTGTGAATTCTCAATTTGTGATGGAGCGCCGTACATAAAAGTGACGGTCGAGAATTAGTTTTATATCATAGATTCATAAGATATTATGGACGAGTATATTGAATATTAAGTGAAAAGTCATTAATAAGACGGAGGTCCGGGCGGTACAATAGGTCTTTCACTGATTCTTCGTGTCGGTCTCATAATAAATGAACTTCTCAACAACTTAATAGAACTTTGAATATGAAGTTATTTAACAGAACTGATAATAACGAAGAAGATAACGAATAAATCAAATATTATTAATCTTTCAAATTGATGGGAGAGACGTCGTAGTTCCGCGGGCTACTCTATTCGAAAGACAATCAGCTTCTCTCGAATCTTTTCAAAACAAGGAGCCCAGCAACGATAGTCCTTTTCTTATCAATAGACTATCTCTGCTGTAACGGCTCTACGCGAGCGGATCCCATCGACCAGGATCGCCCCGTCTCTTCCATCAAGGGTGTTTAGTTATAACGCGCCGATTAATATATATATGTGTTTATGTAAAATGAGATTAAAAAGAACACAAAGTGAAATCAAACTAATAAATCAGTTGACGTTTAAATAAGCTTTTAACCCCCCCCCCCCCCCCCCTACTGAACATAATCCACCACTCCACACTTCGGAAAATTTTACTTCGCCGGCCCTGCCCCAAACTGTAAAAAAATTGAAAAAGACAAAATTGAATTTCCGAAAGTTTTAAACTAGAATATCCCCTACGGCAATTGAAAATCCCGAAAGAATGTAATTTCGGGAGAACAAGATTTGATTCCAGGCGAGCGATGTGGACAGGTGAAAAGTATCCGGAACCGAAAGGTACGAGCACGAAATCCCAGATTTCTATATGCAAAGTCTGTGCACGAAATGTACAATATTCTCGAGAATATCCCCTCCCAGTTGTAACCACGTGAGTGCAATGGTTCGACGGATATCGTACTCTCAATTAGGAGAACCTTCTGCAAGGAAGAAGAAGCAGTTGTTTTTCGAATAACTTTGACGATCCGTACCTGTTTCAGAAACTACTGGGCAGATTTGGCCCAACCTTTGGCAGCAAGGTCATGCAGGATAGAACTTGTGATCCTATGAATTTGTTTGTAAAATATTCACGCAATTCTAGAGATATGACCATTTATTTACAGAAATATTTGCTCGGGCAAACGATTCGGGGTGCGCGTGCCCCGACCTGGAGGTATGTACTTCGCGGCGATTCGCTGCTGCGAATCTTGATAAGTCAAATCTCAGCCTCATCATTTTCGTCCGTTGAATAATGAAAAGTGAATAAAAAATAGTTGGTGATACAAATTTTTATTTTTTGACACAATTATAGTTTATATTACGTATTTAATACTTTGTTGAAAAATAAACAATTCTATTATTCGTATTTATATGATTATTTGAATCCATTATTTTATAAAGTATTGTGTGCGCAGTTAATAATTTTCCATTGGAAACAATGAATGAACAACAAAGATAATTGTGTGGCGGTTACGACGGTGTGAAATTGGTTCATGTACTTTATATTTATCCCCGAGTTACAAACAGAAGGTAGTATCTGCCAGTACATATGACTTTCTGCTTTTAATTGTTATATTGATCACAGTTTTTGAGTTTTCCAAAAATTTTTACGTTTCTATTTTCACAAATGACAAAATTATTTCTTTCGGCTGAAACTTTGCACAGATTTTTTTTTGTATGCAAATTGTGGAATCAAACTCGATAGTGGGACTGGAAGAAAAGAAAGTAAAACATAGAATATTTCAGTGGTTGCTTCCACTGTAACTCACATAGTATAAACATGGAAACGAGAATAGAATTTGGTACACACATGAGTTTCACAAAATGAAGAAAATTTTATATTAAATCTTTTCTGTTTATTTTTGTTTCTATCCATTGAACATCCCGATAAAAATATCGCCATTTCTTGATCAAAATATAACGTATTTCCAATTCGCATATTTATTTTCAGGAGCTTTTATACATCAGCTCAAAGTTTATTAAAACTACAATTTATCACCAGGCCCCTATACGACTTATACGAGAAGCTTAGTTTACAACTGAATTCCTATATCACTAACAAGAATTTATCGGCAGTCAAATTGTCGATATATCACGGTAAGGAAACATTTTTAATGTAAAACTAACCGCCATCAGGTACATACCTACACAAGCTATGCCAATGCGAATGACGATCTTGTTAAGAACATATTAGTAATTGAGTTAACTAGCGTAAGTTGAAAAGCGTTAGGATCACAATTCAAAACCATGTTACGCGAATCTGGGAAAATTAAAAAAAAAAAAAACAAATTGAACAAATAAAATTTCAGATCACCTTTTGGATAGATAGCAAATGCGAATATTTAGATCAATTATGAAGATAGTTTAGTGTTCAAGTCATTGCAGTAACAACAATATCAATAATATTCAGAAAAAAAAAATGGTAATAACTAATGGAAGCAGCTACGCATAAACAATGTAGTATAAAACAAAAAAATAAATCTTTTTCTTATAAAAATACCTAATATATTTGCACTACGTGTGTTTCGATAACGAGAATATACTTATGTATAACATATTATAATATATTATATTCGATTTGCATTATGCCATTGAAGCGTACGGCTCATCTACTTTATAAGGCACACTTTTATTTTCACTCTTAATTACGATTTAAACAATTTAGAGATTCTGACGAAACTAATTTTCAACCATAAATTACATCCGTCTATTTGTTAGAGTTTATAACCGATGAGAATGTGAGAATACATGTATTGAGGAACAGTGTTGGATTCTCGACCAGGAAAATCATAGGGAAGACTCTCTATTAGTTTATCTGTAAGTTAATTTTTTTCAAAGATTAAAGGACACCTTTTTTTTTTTTTAAATGAAATCACATATCTTTGGATCTCTAACGTTGTGGCTGAGATTAAAACGAATTCAGTAGCTTGCAATAAAAGACCACTTCGATAATGGAATCGTGAAGTATCTCGTGTCTGATACATGATGGTAATATGGCATCACAAACAATTGAATATCCGTTGCAAGTCACCACCACATGATTAATACAGGCACCTAAATATACGGACGTTTTCTGCTCAACAGAAACCTAAAGGTATATGTGCACACCTGCTTCTCAATGCTTACTCTCTACGAAAAGTCACTACCAGGGATTTGTTAAAAACAGTGGATATTTCACAACGAGCAATTGCCGAGCCAAAAAATTTAAATAACTGGTCTAAAAGCCAGTAGTGTCTAGTTCAGCTATGCTTAGTATGACCTACATTAACTCTAAAATCCCATTTGATCAACCGAGATTGGTAGACGGAGTACACGCGCTTTACCGTCATTGAATGCAATGTAATGAAAGTGCGGATGAAAGTTATTATTAAATTAGTAAATAATTAGTCAAATGAAAATGAGAAATCGTGGTAGTGCTTCACACGGACGGATCCAAAATCTAAGATCAAAGAAAGTGTAAAAACAATTTCGATGTTGGTAGTGAGCTTTTGGAGTGGTGGTTAAATGTCAAGGGGTAATAGGGGTACGAAGATTGATCGAATCCCAAAGAGAAGCTAAACAATTTGGAGATCTTCTATCCTAGTTCTACATCGTCGGAATTTTCACCGGAGTCACTCTCGTAGCCAGCTGGTATTATATTCTTAGGCGGAGCGTGCTCTTTTCTAATGGTTGCGAACGCGTTCAAAGAGCCATGGCCGTTGCGGGAATAGTCCCCGCTTCCGTTACCCCGAAGACCGGTACCGCCGTTCCGTTCAGAGGAGATGAAACTATTCGTTGCATTGACGGTATTGCTTGGAGTCACCAGGTCGATAGTTTGCACCTGCTTCTGTGGATGATAAGAGAATATTTCTACTTATAATACAAAACGTATGTATTTCATCGGAATTGGTATACCGTGAGAATCTCTTGAAACTATATAGCTGAGAAGCATGGGCGCAGAATAATACGTGAATAATACGAATTTTATGGGGATAGCCAACTCGTCACGCTAAAAAATCCCTAGGGTATTTGGGCGGTGAGGCCAGACAACGCACGCAACAGCGCTAGGGAGATTTTCGGCGAGTTGGCTTTCCCCATCAAATTCGTATTATTCTGCGCCCATGCTCTTCAGCCTTATAGTTTCAAGAGATTCTCACGGTATATTGGTATACCTATATTAGTATATCTTTTAACAAATGGTCAGCTCAAAGTAGGGGCAACCTTAAATTTTTTGGTTTTAGTTCAAAATTCACCGAAATCTAGGAAAAATTAATTTATTATGCATTGTAAAATATGGGCGTGTCACTAATTGAAAGCCTAATTGAAGCCTACGCATCAATGATGCGAAACGCACCAGTTAACGTCATTTCACATGCAATGCCGAATGTTTGCATCAAAAATTTGTGTTGTTTCACGCAACAATAACGCTTCGGATTATATTCCTGTAATTACTGGTATTTCGTGATTGTCAATGGCTGGGAAAAGCCATGATCTTCAGTCGACATTTCCATGCAGGCATTGCCGCGCGATAAAATGCGCGCTTCTGATCGGCGGAACGTGCTGCCGCACGCATTGCATGGAAATCCGGACCAAAGATCATGGCATCTGCTGCATGGATTTTAGGCTTTTTTGTCTCTGATGGTTAAAAAAGACATGGTCCTTCGTCTGATGAACATAGAACTTTTTGATACCGTCGATATAACTTCAGTAGTCACCTTTTTTGAGTCAATATTTGGAAATATACCAACTTTTAACCACCATTTTTCAATTTGCTAGACTGGAACCAATTTTTCGGAGAGTTCTATCATTCGTCTCATACATAGAAGTACGTCTTCCGGACCATTAGAGACCGAAAAGTTTAAAAGCCATGCAGAAATCCATTTGAATCTTTAAGGCCCATCCCTAGTCGCCCACCTCCTTTTTGCCGAAAAAGGGGTGGGGGAGACACATTTCGATTATTATCCGGGGCCAGGCGTCGAAGACGCAAAAATAAAATGCAGAGCGGCAATTCTATTTAAATTTCGAACACATACGTCCGAAAATATGTTCGTTTCATGCGAAAATAGAGCTGCAAAACCGTTTTTAGATTTGTCAAATGTCAATTTCCTTGGCGGCCATTATTATGTAGCTGTCCGCCGAGTTTAGCTGGCACACGAGGTAAGTGGCGCCACGAATATCAAGGATATCACTCCCTTAGTGTACTATCCTTGCGTCGGAGCAAATATTCGTGGCGCCACTTACCTCGTGTGCCAGCTAAACTCGGCGGACAGCTACATAATAATGGCCGCCGGGGAAATTGACATTTTACAAATCTAAAAACGGTTTTGCAGCTCTATTTTCGCATGAAACGAACATATTTTCGGACGTATGTGTTCGGAATTTAAATAGAATGGCCGCTCTGCTTTTTTTTTTCCTCTTCGACGCCTGTCCCCGGATAATAATCGAAATGTGCCTCCCCCACCCCTTTTTCGGCAAAAAGGAGGTGGGCGACTAGGGATGGGCCTTAAGTGCCCTTCTTTTGAATGAAGACGAACACATTACTTTAGACAAATAATGTTACAAACCTTCGGCGTGGTCAAGTCAATCTCTACAATTTCTTTGTGCGGTCTTTTGGTAACAGTGGAAGCCTGTGGAGAGGCTGCAGCTGCATCTCCTTCAGCAAGACGCGTGTTTGATGGTGGTGAAGGTGGAGGTGGCTGCTCAGAGGAACCAGCTCTGGGGGTAATTGGCAGTTCATGATTGTTACGTCGGGTCAAGGAAAGGGTAGAACTAGCAGCAGACCAAGACCCATCCTCTTCAGCCACAGCTTCGGTTACCAATTCCTTTCCTATGTTGATATCCTGTGAGAAATTTCGCGT
The DNA here is from genome assembly GCA_949628255.1 of Macrophya alboannulata. NCBI lineage: Eukaryota > Metazoa > Arthropoda > Insecta > Hymenoptera > Tenthredinidae > Macrophya > Macrophya alboannulata. The sequence continues at coordinate 24,212,751 of OX451208.1, forward strand.
GAAAGTTCCATTTATTCGTTGATTTCCGTTACCGCAAACGGTTAATTGAACAAGCCGAGCCGGCAAGTTGAAGGGCCATAAAGACGCCCAACGCCTAGAGAACGCGGTTCGCTGCTGCTCCTATACCACTCGACCACTCGGAGTGAAACTTTGAGGATCGCTGTATTATCGAAGGATTGACTATTCAAATTATATCAAAATATGAACAAAATCTCCCAGATGTACGAAAATTGATGCCATACTGTGAAATTGTAGTGTGAAAATATGAAGCAAATCATAATAAAAATATGTAATTATTGATTCTACTCGAAAAAAAAATTTATTCTTCATATTATTTATCCTATAAAATATGTGAAAATTCTCATTGAAAATAATTCGCATTATATAAATGTAATTGTTTGCAAATTATACCTAATGAAATCCACTCGTAATAAAGTGAAATACGATTCAAAAACATGTTCAACAGCTGAGATAAGAAAATTTGTTCGCCGAGCTATATCTTCGACAATCATTATCATTAGAACTTGAATATATAAGCAACTTAAGGACCACCCTAGTAAACACAGGACAAACGCGTGTAAAAGTATTATGACAACGCATAAGGCCTTACCCTGGTATCGGTTTTATCGTAGAGATCTACGCAGGGGATGGGTGACCCCTCTCGACGAGATCTTCCTTTGGCTAGAGCGCGTTCTCTGTACCCTCGAACTTTGGCAGTCAAAGATTTCCACTGGGCTACCCAGCTGAGATCAGCAAATCTATCGCAAGCTTCCACACTCCATTCGCCGTCTCTGTGAGAACGCAATAGAAAAGAAAACGATTATAATCTGCATCAGAATACATTTATATCGAAGTAAAATATCTATGTCTACTAGGGAGGTCCTTATTTGGGGCTCGGAAGAATTTTTACCGGGCCGCCCCCCAGATCAGCTCCAAATAATTCAAAAACAATGTGGAACAAGTTTCGGCCGCCTATCTTAAAAATTGGCCAATACCAGAGGGGGGGGGGGGGGGGGGGATTTTCCCCTTTGAAATACACGTGTTTTTCCGATTTTTTAAAAGCCTGCGTACTAGAGCGTCTTGAACTGTTTCTAAAAATCTCGAATACTCACGAATGCGTTCCTGGTACCCATATCCTACATCCAGATGGATGAATCAAACTTCTGATTCAACATTGACAGCTATAGGGGTCATTCCATAAGAGGAAACATTTTTTGGTCAATGACCCCCATTTATTGAAATTCTCTTCTGTTTTTTTACTGTAAGATTAACTTAAAATTCTAGGATCAGAATTTTTTAGTTCATGATAAATATTTTCAATGAGAAACTTTTTCTGAAATAGTTTTCCAGCAACTATAGAAAAGAAAAGAAAAATGATTCCTCTTACGACATGACCCCTATATAGCTGCCGAGGTTGAATCAGAAGTTTGATTTATCCATATGGATGTAGAATATGGGTACCAGGAACGCATTTGTGAGTATTCGAGATTTTTAGAAATAGTTCAAGACGCTCTAGTACGCAGGTTTTTTAAAAATCGAAAAAACACGTGTATTTCAAAGGGGAAAATCCCCCGCCTCTGGTATTGGCCAATTTTTAAGATAGACGGCTGAAACTTGCTCCACATTGTTTTTGAATTATTTGGAGCTGATCTGGGGGGCGGCCCGGTAAAAATTCGTCCGAGCCCCAAATAAGGACCACCCTAATGTCTACATATTTCGCTATTATTTGTTGCCTGCGTGTTTTAAGGGAAAACCTTACGTGTGAGGCACATAAAAATAAGCATCAAGTATAATACGGTAGATTATGGCTAGTTAATAGATTGGATACACCTTTCAGCTAGTTTCTTTGAAGGTACCTAAAAAATGATTGAAAGTGAATAGTTACTATAATTTGTGTAAAGGTCATAGTTTGAGTTATAGGACTGCAAGTGAAGTTTTGAATTTCAACGGTACGAGACTTTCACAGCAAACGATTCATCTGAACCATGACATCAAAACGTCCAAATGTTGTTCATGGGCCTTTCGAGCGATCCGTCGACAAATAGCAAGCCGATTTATCCACAAAAAAAATTAAGTATGTCAAAATAAAGCGAAATATCGGATATGTCATTATTTTTTATCTACCTATTGGTAGATCAGACTAATACTTGTCAGTGAATGGGCCAATAGTCAAACATGATAAGATAAAGCCCTGAGAATTTGAAAATTCTCAGCTTGCCTTCTATTCGTCCTTTTTTCGATTCTGGGCCACGTGACCACTCTCCTTATAGTCTGCATAAGCGGCGTTTCGCCTAATATGCTCACAAAGTCTCATTTTGACCATTTTTTATGCTTACTGTGGCCTAAAATAATCGCAACAGATGATACTTTCAAAATAACTGAAATAAAACTAAATATCGATAAAGAACAATTTTTCATATTAACGTGCGCCCCGTCAAAATGACATGTACAACACGTGGCCACTGGAATAATCACAATTTCTTGAATCTCACACGGTTTCAAAATCGGCTCCAACCATGTGACATTTAAAAGAATCCCTGGTTATGTGTCGGATTTATTAGTCAAGGATACCATGAATATTCGAGGAAACTGAACGATGCCCGAACTATCACTCGATCAACACAAGCTAATGATGCGTTTGTATGAACCTTGGGTGGCAGCGACTGCCAATTCCAGAGAACTTATTGACATTTTTTTTTACCACATTATATATTTATTCAAGGATTTAACTAAATGTTACAAAATGGCAAAGTTGTTAGCCTGTGAATATACATGGTTGCGTTTCACGCACGCATTTGTGCCGCGTGTATATGATCATTGGTATTAGTTTTAGAAGCAGAAAAAGAATTATTTCGTATGAAATAATGAATTTATCTATGATCTGAACCAATCATAATGCAAAAAAATATATTGTAGAAATTGAAATACTTTCAGTATCACTTAAGTCAAATTTATACTGGCACATAAATTATTTCACAAAAATTGGATGATTAATTTTTCATGATCGGTGTCTCAGATCTCGAGGAATGATATCAGGAGTATACTGTAACATTTTTAACCCAATCCGAACCTCAGTCCCTGACCCATGGTGTATACCTAATTAAACTAGACGGCATGAGAAGTCCACGTGGGACTGTATTTAACAGTATCACAGTCAATCAAGTATAAAGGAATATCGATATTTATTTTTATTTACAAAGTTCAGGCCTTTACTATCCGACTGTTTTCTCTTTCCCTTTTCTAACATTTTCCCATACACTCATCTTATTATTACTCATCTGGAACCCAACTATCCTCAATCCATTTTCTTATTCGCATCCTAATCTTAGAAATCTTCAGCCTCGGGAATTATGCAACGCTACTCGTCGCACACGGTACAGCGGAATGTAACGGGTCTGTTACGCTGATCTCCCGCCAATTCCATTCACGTTCATGACCTTATCCTTTTTTCACGACGAATCTAATTTAGGCTTTGTACAAGACACAACGAATTCAGACTCCTCACTGAACACATCTACTTCCACGATGATCCTCTAACGGATAAGTGTTAATTTAAAACCATTTTGATAACCTAGTCTTTATTAAGTTATCATTAACAAGTGACGACCTTTATAAACACTATTCAACGGGTATATACTCGTACTGTTCACTGTTTCAATTCGTCATTTTCACCAATCATTCAATCACCGAAAATTCGACGGGAGGAGAAACACAATATTTAACCGGTATCCCGACTGAAGATTTCAGATATCACACTAGACTTGAGAACTATTTATGAAATTTGTTTATAAAAAAGAGCGGTTTTGATCAGCGCAGTAGGCTTGACAAAAGACTCGCAAATTGATTAATCTTTCAGGTAAGCCATGAGCATAGATAAAATATCACGAGTTTTTTTGCTTCGTGAAAACGCCGAGTTGAGCTGAGAGTTGACTATAGTTACTCAAAAAGCAAGATATTCCCTGACTTTTTCCTGACAATTTCAGTACCACACTACCACCGAAATTCCCTGACTTTTATTATAGGTTTCCAAGCTTTCCAGGTTGCGGAACAAGTCTGATACTAACAGACAAAAATGGCATCGGAGCTTCGAATGGACGTTGGACTGTGCGATAAACTTGTTTCGATTAGGCTTTCCGTAAAACTCATCGAAAGTAACAAAAAACTTGGCCTCCGAGCGAGCGACGTACCAGGTTTGGCGCGCGAAAAGCGAAACGCGCAAGGCAAGGCCCTCAGTAACAATAAAAATATTATGAAGCTTCAGATAGACGTATCGAATATATTTTAAATGTGGTTTTCAAGTGAGTCTGGTATGTATCCATAAAGTGTTGGTACTTAAGCTATAGTAAGTTTAGAAATATGCGTGGGAGGCTCCGATATGTATTTTGGTGTAGTGGGGCAATACTGCACACGATTAGCTTTTCTTGGTGGGAGTACAGTCGAATCTACCGTTTGACAAGTTACGTAAATTGGAGGCTTAAGTCTGGGACACAGTACACGCTGTGTGCCGCAATACGACTTATCTACAGGCCGTCCGTTCGCGGTGCAATTGCGATTGGTAGGAGCTCCCAGGGGATTTGTAGTGCTCAATTGGGTTTCACGCTGGCGCTACTGCTCTACATAAACTGGGAGGCCAATAGTATATATCCGTGATCTTTGAATCAGTCTCAATACCGCTTTGTTATTCAAAGGCGGCATCCAGCAGTTGTGTCTAGTATTTGGCGACGAAAAAGTTATTATGCGCACGTGCGATTGTTTTTGATAGGAAGCTAAATTTGTTTGGTTCCAAGGCCAGGGAATTTGGATGTTGACACATTTTAAGAAAATCCGTGCGGGATTAGTTGATCTCTGAATTGAACGAGCCGTGCCTGCATAATAATAAGAGGTAAAGGAAAACAAAATGCTTCGTTAAATCATTTGTCAAAAATAATTTTCTATATTTTGCTACGTCACGTATGTATGTACGTACATACATACGTAATTAATTTGATATTACTCATCAAATTATCACCGGAAAAACTGAAGTGTTTCAAACCCTTTTTCATTCGGCGAATAATGAGAGATGTTTTTTATTGGTTCTCAAGTGTGCTTATGTCGTTTGCAACATCAGCCCTTAAAAATCTTAGTGTACTTTAAAAAGTGATTATTTCGGATTCGATATTTTTGCATTCCTGATTAGAAGAATGTGTGTGTAACTTTATGAGGTTGAAGTTCGTAACGGATGAAATCTTTTATTGCAGGACTCAAACAGTTCAAGAGTAGGAAAATACGGTGCAAAATTTTCCGAATTGAGTAGAACATGTGTACCGTGTATTTCGCAATTCTAACAAAATGTGAATCCTGAAATGGGGAATTCTTTTTTTCTGCAATATTCTGTTGCATCAACGTTACGAACCTCAACTGCATACAACTTCACAGTTGTCAGAATCCAACACGTCTGGACACTCGACGTCTGTAAACTTGGCTAATATATGTATACGCCAAGCATTCATAATTCCATTCGACTCTTATATTTGGGGAAGTACGGCTATTATTAATACATCACAATTTTCTTCTGACAAACAAAGAATACACGAGGGAAATAGTGAAACACTTTTTTGTTTAGACTTGGTCAGATTGTAGATAATATCGAAAAAAGCGTCGCTAACTTGTTTCAATTTTTTTGTCACTGTGTTGTTCAGAATATAATGCCATAGGCAAATTTTCCAGATGATAAAAATTGTGCTATAGAGAATCAATTATTTCAGTGATTCTTACACTATAATAAATATGAACGATAGTGATTCTCATGTAAAAAAAACTGTCAGGATTTTCTTACAAATATCCGCTTTCATATTAAATGTCGTAAATCTCATTGAAAGCAACTTCAATGTGCAAAAAGTAATTTTTCTCTACGAGCGCTGTATCTTTTTACTCAAATTTAATATTTTTTTTCTAGTGTCTTGTGTATCAGAGATATCGTATTTAGATTGCAGGGTTCTTTGTGGGAACAGTCGTGAATAAATAACATAAGAGGTTTTCAGAATTATTTATTTATACTATCGAAACCATCTCGATGGTTACGTATCTGAAATCCTCACCAACTGGTATAATGGTTTACAGAAAATGGGTTTCCTAAACGGTTTCCCAGTTTGAAAATCGCGCTTCTAAAAACGCTCATGTATAATTGCATTTAGTTGTCAGCTTTTCGAAAGTTTGGAATATTTTTGTGGGATCTCATTGAAAAAAGACAGTTTTCATTCTGAAATCTGGATGTTTTTTATGTAAAAGACACCGAATTTTCCGGAAAACTGATGCTAGGTATATGAAATTACAAATGTTCTTGGAGAATCGTTTAGGGTAACCATTTTACGCACACATACCATTATACCAGTTGGTGGAGATATTAAATATGCAGAAGTGAAGATGTGGTTTCGACATCTGACAAATCGAGAAAACTAAAATGTGCAAGAAATAAATGATCGTGGAAATTTCTGTTATATTTATTCACGACTGTTTCCACCGAGAACCTAATGCAAAAACCATATATGTCAAAGACCTAAAATTTTCTCAAAAAAATATCAAATCTGAGAAAAAGGATAGCACTCATAGAGAAAAATTTCTGATTGCACTCTAAAGTTACTTTCAATCGGGGTTACGCCATTCAATATGAAAGCGAATATTTTTATCGGAATCCTGAGTTTTTTACATTCAAATCACTCTGTCGTTCATATATTTTTTACGGTCCAATGACATTCTGACGAACATATAATGGCGAAGAAATTGAAAAAATAAAGTGAGAAAAAGTCAAGTGTTCAATCATCCGAACTTAAATAATTATCCTCAATGATTTTATAAGTTTGAGTTTCACGGCTGTTGACACGAATTCGTAGGGGACATATACATTCACGAGTGATTAAAATAGTTTTTTGACCTCGGTAACCGGCGGATAAAACGGACAATTTTTTTCTTTTCGTTCATAGTTATAGTTTTAATTTATTGTTTTTGCTCAGATGTGATGGACCAGCATCAACGAAGAATCATTGAGTTAATTTTAATTATTACTATAGGACTAATACTATATTTCAGTATTATTTTTCTTCATTTTGGGATATTTCCTGTGATCCACTTTAACGTTATATGTACACTTGACGAGTTGGATTGTGACACATATGAAGTTTAACAATGACCAAATATAAGAAGACTCCAATAAATCCGAATCTGATGTTCAGTTCTCTGATATCTTCAGTGACATTACGAAATGTTGAAAGCAGGCACAAAATAGTTGAATATTACGAATCCATGCTTGATGCATTTCGCAATTAAATGCATTAGGTCATTCGCGGCATTCTCCGGAGTATATCTAGGTTAATTTAAAACGAATACCTGCAATTATTGATGTCTGATGGTTGTGTGCAACAAATAATCAATTTTTATTGCCTATAAGCAACACGTAGATATGTGCATTAGTTGGAAAATGTGGTGATTTATAAATTGAACAAGTATTCTCTTCTAAATTAAATCATTGTTGTTTTATAAATTGACTGTGAAACGGAATTTACCTTGAGCTGTAGCATAAATAAAACCCTCGTGTATTCTCTAGAACCCGTTTTTGTTCAACTTTATTCTGCATTATATGTAATCAATAATCATACAGTAAAACCCCGTTTATCCGAGGTAATGTGGGGAGAGGGTTTCTCGGATAAGCGAAAACTCGGATAACACGGATGAAATAAAAAATTCGCAAATTTTTATTATTGTTTATGTATTTGAAATGGTAGAATGAAATTTAATCACAAATGTATATAAAAGTGAATATCTAGCGAATGTAGATTAATCTTTGGGGTACAAAGCATTGTTACATATATAAGCAACAAAGTAGCAATCGCAAAATACTTCGCGGCTACAGCATAGGCATATCGGCTCCATCCGTTTTATCCGAGTTTTTCCGTATTATCCGAGCACACACCTCGATTAATGCGGAGTGCTCGGATAGGTCCGTTGCCTCGGATAACGCCGAGACTCGGTTGATCGAAGGCCGGATAAACGAGGTTCTACTGTACAACATCTATACATGTGGGACGTTTCTTGTCAAACCGGATGCCTCAATTTTGCATAATGTTTTTATTAAACGAATGGATTTGTAATATTTTATTTATCCGCGAAATCTTTGCATGTTTTCGGTCGGTAATTTTCCGTTATTTCACGTGAGAATATCAATTTTCATGTCGACTTAATGCGGACAGTGCACAATGCGTTTTCGGAGATTTCCGAAATATTTACGCCTACGCCGATTTATAAAGAGAATAAAAACGGATACTCGCAATCTTCATTATATTTCGGCTTGTAATTTTTCTTTCAAGCTGTCCGACTGTGCTCAATGCTTAGTTTTTATTACATTCTGCGGATGTTTCTAAGGTTCTGAATCTGGCAACACGTGACGAGAAAGGAATTGAATCAATTCGGATCAGGTTTCACTTGATGAACAACCTTGTACTTGGTGACGAACAAATATTTGTAAACAGTTAATCGACGCAGAAAAAAGACCACTGCGCGCTCTTGAACGTTCATTGCCTATAAGCTTGAATTTTAGTTGCTATTGTGATGTGAATATGTAACGTGAATTAACAGGTTATTTGACTTTTTTCCACCGTTTGTTTACCTCAGTTAGGTATCTGAAACTGTGTATGAAATTTGAAGACATATTTTTGGTAGAATGTTATATCTAATCTTTAGAATAGCATTATAGAAAACTGAAATTCAGATCTTCAACTGAAGTGCAACCTTGAAATGTACTACTCGATTAAAACTAAATAGTGATCTAAGTAATTACTATTTGAGAAGAAACATGATAAATCGTGACTTGCAACCAGCCGGCCAGCCCTGCAATGCGCCTTGGTGATAAAACTTTGAAGAGATTTTTATGCAGTTGGAGTAGAGCTGTGCGACTTTTCACTCCCAAGCTAATCCCAAGATAGCAATGTGTGCATTAGCTTAGCAAATTATTGTCACTTTGATGACAACGACGATACCCGGCGAGAGTTTACTACGGTAGTTAAGATGATGTGACACTCGTTTATATAATCAACCAAATTATTGACAATGCAGTTTTTATACTGATCGAAAAGCGTAATGACAGAATAAATCGTCGTTAATGCTATCGAACATTCATTTCATCTAGAATTGCGGAAATTAAAAGAATCAACTGTAGCATACGTCAATGTGTTCTATATCCTTCATTGATTTCTCACTGAATGTGCTGACATGGCCGCGTATGCTGTCAAGAGCATTGCTGAGACATAATTCAAGAATATAAAGGACATTGTATGCTATAGTTGATTATTTTGATTTCCGTAATTCTACATGTAATGAGTATTCGACAGTATTAATAACGCTGCATTCTGTCATTCTGTTTTTCGAACAGCAGAAAAACTGCAATGTCGATAGCTTGGTTGACCAAGAACGAGTATCGCATCGGCTTAAATTGCACGAGGGCTAACAACAGGATGAGGACACCAATTAGATCTCGTTCGGTGTAATTATTCTATTTGCTAGTTTGAGTGGTTGTTAGGATCACGTGTTTTTGTGTCGACTGTTTCGTCTTGAAATAGTTAGAAACAAGCAACGCGATAAATGAAAGGGTGCAAAAACCTTGCGCCAAGTACATTAAAACGTAGTAGCTGTCAACAAAAATTTAATAAAAAAAATAATCAAAGAAGAAGCATTTGATTATACATTTGATCTACAAAAGAATTGAAATCAATGGCCGTTGCCAAGAACAATTTGGTTGAGATTTACATCTCAATATACATAATATGCGTAACACATAATGAGATGCAACATACATACTCACAAGAAAAGATCAATTAAAATTAAAATTGAGAAAAAAAGAAACGAAAAAAAAAATTTGGAGTACGTGGTACTTGGCGGGCTGATGTTCAAATTATTATAAGAATATATTAATAGTTCAATATATATTTTCTTGTAATTTCTACAAAAATGCCCGCCAAGTACCACTACCTCCAAATTTATGTTGCATCTCATTATGTGTTACGCATATTATGTATATTGAGATGTAAATATCAACCAAATTGTTCTTGGCAACGGCCATTGATTTCAATTCTTTTGTAGATCAAATGTACAATCAAATGCTTCTTCTTTGATTATTTTTTTTATTAAATTTTTGTTGATAGCTACTACGTTTTAATGTACTTGGCGCAAGGTTTTTGCACCCGAGGTGCTTTTGGGGGATTTCATAACTTTTTGAACCAGTCTTGATTTTCTTAACCGTTTCTGTTAAATGGTATTTTCCACGAAACGATTCATTTCTATAAATCTAACTGTTAGTTCTATTGAAAGTGTTTTACTGACAGAGTTGTGTTGTTATCAATAACTGAAAATGAACTGTGATGAGAAGCCTCGACCCCCGTTAGCATTAGGTTCTATCGTAGATATCGTAGTATATACGCTTAATGAAATAATATGGTTACCCCCACTCCTGCGCTGAACTCCCGTTCCGGTGAACGAGAGTGGTAGAGTCATGAGATGAATTTTTTTTAATGTACTTGGCGCGAGACTCTACCGAGTCTCTTGATTGTAATGTTTGCGAACGTATCTGGAAAGATCAACAAGTCAACTGTTGATTCTTAGGTTGATAGAATTTTGTCCGTACCTACTCGAAAGACGTCATCTCGCATCCTATAAAGTGCAAACTTTATAGGATGCAAAAAGGTGCGAATTCACCATGTCTCCGCCTAGAGGCTGAAGACTTTTTAATTTCCAGTCTGGTTGAAAAACATTCTAATTTCGGGATCAGACAAAAATTATGATAAAAATGGTAACAGCGCAAGGGGATAAAATATGGAGTGAAATATACATATTAATAATTGTATAGGTACGATAATAAATCAGTGCCACAAGTAAACAATGTTACACTTAATCATGTAAGTTAATATCAGTAATGTTTAAAACATTGAAGTGTGATAATTATTCAAGCACGTTTGTAGTAAATAAATTATAGCTATTCGTCCACTTTTTGAGAACTGGGATTTATTACACTGAAAACTTATTCAAATAGATCAGACTCATATTTTACCTTGAAGTATAGTTGTTCCGAGATAGTCTCGTTCGGAAGTATATCTGATCGAACAAAAGATATAAGATAGCCAAAGCGGTGAGTCTAAAATCGCCAATTGAAAACTTTTGTGAAAGTACAGCCTTACTGTTTCCAAAATTCGTGAGCGACCCCTAAAAAATTTTTAATTGATTTCAAATTTGGGGATGGCTTCTCAAATGTAAGAAACTAACAAATTTTCATACCAGATTGAAAGAAAAAAAATAGTCGGTCAAAACGAGTCCCTCTACTATACGTACAATAAATAAATAAAAAATAAATTATATCTCAATAAATTATATATATCTCAGTAGCAGCGAGGTCAATAATTTTAATTTTTTTTTAATGTGGTTTGTTATTTCAGTTTTTATAACATATCAAAGTTACATCAAGATCCTCTATTGCGTTTAGATTCGGATCGAAAAAATTTACGTGAATATCTATATGGGGGGTTCCATACCAACCTGGACAGCGTCCGACCCTGACCCCATTCGATTTTTCGGAGGATTTTTCATGGTATACGGCGAACTAAAAGAAGTATTACTAATTCATTTCAATTTTTTTTTCTTATTTGAAGAGAATTTGAAATTTTTCGAGATTTTTGAAAACTTGAAACTCTGACCGTCAGAAAATGACTACATCAAATCAATCAGGAAAAACTGTACTTTTCTGAAAAAATACTTATTATAGGAATAATGTGTCTTGGTATTCATAGCGAATTTTTCGTTCAAACACTAACAATCGATTTTTTTCAAAATATGACATTTTTGATTTTTTTCTGAAAATTGTCAGAAATTCTAGACAGAAAACAAACATTTTAAGCTATATCTGCGATCGTGGTTCCCTTTTTCTTTCTATTTTTTTCAAATGTTGAAAATTTAAAGTATCAAAATCCGCTCTGAAGTAGTTTTCGAAATAATTTTATTTCCAACTTCTCGACTTCATACATAATGAAAATTCTCTCGATGGTTGTCAAACTGCTATACTTCGCAAAATACAATACGTGAATTAATTGACAAATCCTTTTTGTTCTCATTCTTATCAGTGCTGCGGGATTCCATTTATTCCAGTTAAATAACTTTCCTATAAATGGATCACTGTATCGAATTATATTTGTGGCTACCAAAGAAACAATGTGAAGGTACTAAATTTCGCATTGTATTTAATCTCTTTTTTTTTCTTTTTTTTTTTTTTTACAGAGCATTGGAGTCAATTGGCGTAGGAATATTGTAGAATGCCTATTTGTAGCAGGATTTAGATTGTTTTAATTGTATAATTACTATTTTAATTCATTAAAAATCAGTTTTGGAGGGTTTCCTTGTTGGAAAAGAAAAAAAAAAAGAATTACTTAGTTATCAGAAATCAAAAGAAATACTAGCTATAGTTTGACAACCGCCGAGAGAGTTTTTGATGCAGGTATATGAGAATACATAAAATTATTTTGAAAATTATCTAAGAGCGGTTTTTAATACTCTTAATTTTCAAAATTGGAAAAAAACTTCCAAGGAAAAAGATAGCCATGATCGCAGATAGCTTGAAATTTTCGTTTTTTTACTTACTAGAATTTTTAAGAATTTTTTCGAAAAATCAAAAATGTGTATGATACTTTGAGAAAAATTGATTTTTAGTTTCCAAACGAAAAATTCACTATGAAGACCACGATACATCATTCCTATAATATTTTTGCCAGAAAGTACAGTTCTTTCTGATTGATTTGATGTAGTCATTTTCTGGAAGCCGACTGATGATCCGAAGATACAGGCATTTAAACATTTGACGGTCAGTCGGAGTTTTAAGTTTTCAAAAATCTGTTTGATAAAAAAACCAAAGAAAAAAAAGGAGAACCTCTTTGCCCTCCATAGAGTGCACAAACTCGGATTTATGTTATGCACGCCTCATACGACTTTGTCATATTTTTTTCCTTCTGCCAGGAATAAGGTCAAACTTTTGCCTTTATTTGCAGTAAACTGTAAAACGACTAGTAGGTTTAATATTGTTTACTTACGGTACTGCTATTAATTGTTGTACTTATGAAGCCTTAGCTGGTACCTTGATCTGGCATAACATTGCTGGCACCTTGGGGTCACTGAGACCCCAACAGAAAAATAGTTGACTCTCACGAAGCTATTTAATATTTCGTTTTGAAATTTGGTTGTATATTCTCTTTCGGCAGATGGCACTGTAAATCTGCGATTAAGTCTGAAATCTCGATTAAGAAGTGCTGGGGCACTGGTGCCCCCAAGGTGCCAGGTAAGGGTTAAGACGATACTATGGGCCTACCTTACCGACTGCAATATAATTTCACGCAAACTCCGAAACGGTGATCAAAAATGATACGAAATGGATTTATTCGATGATTAACGATTAATAGGTTCGATCCAGCACGCGAAATTCACCGGAATTGGTAAAAATAAATTTTTTATCGGCGTGAAGAGTGAGGGTGTCACTTATTTCGATTAATATCGAAGCCTACGCATTGCAGACGCGAATAAACTCTCCACAGCGTCGTTCTACATGCAATAGCGAACACAGCTATCTAAAAATATTGTTGTTTCACGCAACAATAGGGACCCGTATTGTCTGTAATGTAGAGAACGGCTCAGTTTACGTCACTCATGTAGATTTTTGCATTTTGGTGATTCCGTCCAATATTAACCAAGTTTGGAGCTCACCATCTTTGATGTTCTTTTACCTTCAAGCACTTCAATCCAGTCAGAATGGGTTGAAAAATATTTGGGCTGGAATTGTCACGGAAAAGTGAGAGTATTCCATGAATGACTAGTAATAGTAGACCAGTAAGATAAGTAACTAGTGGGTGAAAGAAAATCTATACTCGATCTGCGCGTGCGCAGCTCATACTCTTGCAAAAAGCGCCACTTTCTACACGCTTGACAGGCACCAACAGAGGGACGTTTCATGCATGCTTTACAAAAATTATTTTATTTTCAACTTCCCGTTTTTTCCAGTTCTTTTGGTTTTCAAACAAACTTTTTACTCAAAGAAAACTGTCTTTCACCCGCTTGTCGTAACAACATATTCTTCTTGAAAAACTAAACTCTGAAATATTAGAGATACATCGATAGTAGAAGTTCAATTGCCTGAACCTTGTGGTAATAAAAAGGTATGCGATGAATCTATCAGTAGCGACTTCCCCATTCCAACATCACATCATTCTGTTCCTTCAGTGATGCTAGTTATTGACTGTTGCATTCACTGCTAAGCATTACATTGGTGAAAATTTTCCAGAAAATGCACATTTTTTACCACAATTTGAAATAGTCACAGTCTATGAAGGAATGTTATATATCACCGTTAGAAATTATAAAATTTGAGAATTACTGATACACTATAGTACCTATTTGAATTTGAACAGATCGAACGGAGAAAAATAACTAAAGTGTGCCGGAATGGAGTTATTAGTACCAACAGTCTCTGATATAGTCTTCAAATACACCTGGCCAATCAAGAAGTACATGAAAGTCGTGTCTAAAAATACTTGCTGTGACAGCCCACCTTTTGCAATCAACATTAATGGAATTCAAAGCGAGTGGAACTTGTCCATAAGATTTTGGAAGGGGCCACAAGGTGAGTTAACGTCTACTGAGCTGATATTGAATTTGTCATTAAGAAGGGAATAATCAACTTTACAATTGATACGTAATTCTGGATATTATAGAGCTATGTCCCGGAAAAAAGTGTTGGATGTGTGTACACCAAACAAATTTGAAACTGTCGGCCCCAAAATATGCAACTGAAGTTACATCACGTTCTAAGTTGACAATGCCTAAACTGCCAGAATAGAAGATGGCGAGCGAGTGAAGCTCGTGTATCTATATTTGACGGTAGTCGAGTTGGGCATTGCCAACTTAAAACGTGGTGTAACTTCGGTTGCATATCTTGGGGACGACAATCTTAAGTTCTTTGGGTGTACATAATCAGATATAATTGGTTATATACGATTACGTATGATTAAATGTATATTCAGATCTGGTGTTTGATAGTTCATCTGAACAGATATGCTTGGACCTAAACTGATGTAACTTATAACTGGACAGTTATTGTAATTATACACTAACAGTATTATTTAACAGATTGTTATTATTAAACAGATTATGTAACTTAATTTGATGTCATATCTGACCATCTATAGTTATAATAATCATAAATATTATCATATTATCTGATTGTATTCAACACTTTTTACCGGGTGTAAGTGGGTACAGGTGTGATCCCAGTTTAGGATCTGATTTGGAATTTTTATCTTTTCTTCTTGAGAATATTCAAGCAATAGTACAGGCTCTATATCCAAATAATCGACCTAAGCTTGCAAACATTCCGTTTTTGCTCTCTCTTGTTTTAATCGTTGGGGGGGGGGGTCTCTGGTAGTCTTTAATCCAAAAGTCGACCAAATCGGCTGGTCGCGTATGTCCGCCATCTTTAATTTTATGAAAAATGGTTTTTCCTGAATAACTCGGCCATTTTTAATTTTAACGAAAAATCGTGCAGACAAAAGTTATATGAAATTGAATTTTCTACAACTTTGGTTCCTGCATTTTTTTTCAGAAATCGATATTTTCCAAATTAAACCTGAAAAAAGCGGCGAAGTAAAACTATTGTATTATCTAGTTTATTTTTGACTTTAGGGCATAAATGAACATGAACAAACTTGTAGAGAATTAAATTTTCAACAATTTTGGTCCCCACTTTTTTTTTCTACAGTCAATATTTAAGGTCCTATGCCAACGGCAAAGAAAAAGAGAACCGTCAAAATTTTGTTTCGCGAACCATTTGACAAACCCAAACCCTTTTTCACACCACCGCAGAGGTAGAGTTTCAGGCGCGTTTTTTTGTTTTTTTTTTTTACGTAGTATCCCCAGTAGGCCTAATCCACGTGTCATTACTTGCAATTTTTTTTTTATGAAGTTCTTATAAGATTTTGAAATGGGAATTCCGCTTTTTTCTCGCAAGTGTAGAGGATCCGAGCTATGTATTTTCATAATGTTTTAATTCTTTTTCTTATAAGGTTTTGAAATCTGGTTTATTTTTCCACGAGTTATCAGAATCGGAACTATTTGGTTCTTTTTTTTTTAGACGATGGTCCTGCATTGTGGATTAGGCCTACTGGGGATACCACGTCGAAAAAAAAAAAAACGCGCCTGAAACTCTACCTCTGTGGTGGTGTGAAAAAGGGTTTGGATTTGTCAAATGGTTCGCGAAACAAAATTTTGACGGTTCTCTTTTTCTTTGCCGTTGACGTAGGACCCTAAATATTGACTGTAGGAAAAAAAAGTAGGGACCAAAATTGTTGAAAATTTAATTCTCTACAAGTTTGTTTATGTTCATTTATGCCCTAAAGTCAAAAATAAACTAGATAATACAATAGTTTTACTTCGCCGCTTTTTTCAGGTTTAATTCGGAGAATATCGATTTCTGAAAAAAAAATGCGGGATCCAAAGTTGTAGGAAATTCAATTTCCTACAACTTTTGTCTGCACGATTTTTCGTTAAAATTCAAAATGGCTGAGTTATTCAGGAAAAACCATTTTTCATAAAATTAAAGATGGCGGACATACGCGACCAGCCGATTTGGTCGACTTTTGGATTGAAGACTACCAGAGACCCCCCCAACGATTAAAACAAGAAAGAGCAAAAACGGAATTTTTGCAAGTTCAAAAGTACATAGAGCCTGGACTACAAAGCGAGACTTTCGGGGTCCTGCTGAATTTTCAGGCAAACTTCAATTGTTATGAAATCCAATAGCGTCTTGGAATGATCTATCTAATTACTCAAGAATTGACTCGATTAATCGTAGAATACCTGTTCCTCTTGCGGA
Source organism: Macrophya alboannulata (assembly GCA_949628255.1). Lineage (NCBI taxonomy): Eukaryota > Metazoa > Arthropoda > Insecta > Hymenoptera > Tenthredinidae > Macrophya > Macrophya alboannulata. The sequence continues at coordinate 24,229,672 of OX451208.1, forward strand.
ATCGGAATCATTCACTCATCGCGTGCGATTTAACGGTTATAGCATGCTCTTCTGGTTTTTCGTGAAATCATTTTTGATTCAGGAAAAAGAATTACAAATCCGGTCGTCCTGTGTTTGAACATGCTGCATTGCTCAGTCGACGAAGTCGAGCAGGCAAGAGTTCGATTTCAATTCGGCGTTAACAACGTCGAAATAAGACACTGGGAATTTTGTAACGTAAACCGAACAATTCTGGAATTGAAGACAACTTCGGATATACTATCTCTCGGCTATAGAGACTTATGCGTTGTCGATCGACACGTGGATAAATCTGGCACTGTCACCGTAATGGTGAAGATACAGATCATTCAAAGCGAAATCGAGAAGCACAGTCTCTCACAGGTAATTCGTTATTTAGCCAGTAATACATCAACGCCCCTACATTCGTTATAATTTCCTTCCTTCTGTGATCAGGACAATCCATGAATGATCAATCAGAATTGAAGATTTTTTTTAGTATTTCCAGGCTTGTTTTCAAGACATCTATGCCAATTTTGTTCGAAATATTGCCATCTGTGAGTTTCTGTGAGGTATAACCATAAATAGTTCTCACTTGAAGAGAGCCCTCACAAGTACCCAAAACGTTGAAAATTATGCCCGTTCAATTTGCAACTGATTACCAAGAATACACGACAACAACGGTTTACATTTTTCTTAGCTCTTCTCATGATTTACCTAGCATGTTTCTATTATTAAACATGATGCATTCATCTTCAATTTACTCACTATAATCGTCGGATCTGATGTACAGAAAACAGTGCAAGGTAATAAAACAATATCTCGTGCTTCAGTTTGCATTGGATCGTGGTTTAATAATGGTTTGTACGCTTCGTGAAGTGCTGTACTATTACAAGAAACGTATAAGCGATGCGAACAGACTCGTATAAAGTTAGTGAAAGTAGCAATCAGGTACGGCAATTGAACGGGTAAATAATTTCCTCTATTTTGTAAATACCAATGGGATTTATAAAATTTCAGACTATCATCAGGACCTCTGAGCCCTGCCACGTACAACATGAGTGTAATACCGGCGATTAGTATAAATTTAAACACCAATTCCCGATCCATCAATTGCACATTGATCTCATTTTTGACCTTAATCTTATTAAATACTTTACCAGGATATGGCGCGCCTCCTGAGGCACCCACGGGGCGCGGACACAAGGCTGAGCTGTGGCGGTGTGAATAACACAGAAATACCGGTCCACAGTGGTATTATTGCCGCGCGGAGCCCAACTTTGGCTGTAATGATCGAGCCTATCAGCGAGGTCGACGCAGATGACACAAAGGATTCATCGAAGAAAAATGGAACGCACCATAACGCCGAGGTGGCCGAAGGATCCAATGATAAAGAGGGACGTATATCACCAAAAGAAAACAGACACCAAGAAGTACGTGGTCAACGATCTTTGGAAACATTTGCCCGCAGTGCTTGAACATTATGTAAAGAGTAGGCCGTATAAAATAGACGGTCCACCCTGTACATTGAGCTTATTTGTCGTGGAAATTGTGCCTAAAACAGATTGAGATGTTTTTTTGGCACTGATCTCGATACTAACTGGAAAGTGGATCACTACATCCTCCATTGCCACAATTAAAAACGTCCTCAAAGCGTCGTCTCAGAGCTTCTATAAATGCCGAAGGTATTAGACAAAATGTTTGCGCGCGTGCGTTACACCTTCTTACAACCAAACTTTTTTGTAACGCGTGTGTTTGTGTCGAATTTACGCAAGCGCAAATGGAACTGTCGTAGTATTTCGTCATTATGTAGGGAGCGCTGGATGCGTTTTCTTACTAACCGCAACGCTTTTGAGTACCCCAATACCACGGACTTATGGACGGAGCCTCTCCTTGCGGGGCTGTAGCGAAAGACGGAAGAGGAATCAGCACCGTCTTGATGAGAAAAGTAGATATATGTATACCACGGATGTATACGCACGTGTTTACGGCTCGCACTTCTGACGAATCATTGTTATTATTGTATAGGTTAGGTTTCAGCAACTCTGAATACCGTGATTCTTCGGAAAATTATATTCAACGAATGAAATTGAATATTTTCCATTCCATCTAATGACAAATAGCAACAAGTCAGCACCTATTCAATTAATAATTAATAATGTTATTATCCAATAAATAAAATTCCTCCGATAAAGGCGATATTATTCATGGTTGCTGAAACCGGCACTCATTCTATACATAATAATTTACGAATAATTCAACGAAATGTGATTACCTGCATAGTTTCTTATACAAAAAAAATTGAAGCTGTGTTCGTACATACCTATACAGTTCGAGGGAATAGTTAATGGCAACGATCTGTCCACGAAACTAATACTGCCAGTGCCGGATTTAGGCATTAGGCTGAATAGGCGGCAGCCTACGGGCCCCCACCATTTGAGGCCCCCACCAACTTCAACTTATATTCACTGACCGATTAAGTTTGGATAATTAAGGAAAAAAATATTTGAAGATTGAAAAAAAGTTATGTAGCAAATGCGAAAGCATTACAGATATTTCAAATTTACAGCCAACAAAATCTTTATTTCGAAGATTGTAAATTAAAACAGAGTATTAACAAATTCAGTAAAATTTAATAACCCCGCTCAAATTTCTGCAAACTTGAGTACCATAATTGTAATAGTCGGCGAGAAGTCTGTTTTATCGTTTAGAGTTAGCGACTGCAGTTTTTAAACCGGAAGTGGGATCGGGTAAACACGATCACTCGCACATCTGCGATATGGAAACAGTATTCTGTGCAAATTTCATGAGAATCGGTCTCGGCGGTTTGACTGTAACCTTGTTTACCACAAATCGGGAGTCAGGCGCAGCAAGACTCACATGTCGGAAAATTCCTAAAAAATTCTGAAAATTTTAATTTCAAGCCAACTGAAACGCTATCGTATCTTCAAAATTGACGGAGTTAGCGATTGCCGTTTCCAAACCGGGAGTCTGATCGGGAAACACGATCACTTGCACATCTGCGATGTGAAGAAAGTATTCTGTCCAAATTTCATAAAAATCGGTTCGGCGATTTGACCGTAACCTTGTTTACCACAAATCGGGGACCATATACATACATTCTTGAAGATGCTCGAAAACGACTTTTCAGATGCCAAAACGTGCTCCCTATATGGTTTGAGACGTTTCTCTTGATCCGACGTTTTTCGCGATAGCGAATGTATAAGGCACTCCGTTTTTCAACGATCGTGCCTAAAAAGCAAGAAAAGTATCACTTTAATTTCAATGTAGAACAACATTGACATATTGTACCCAAGAAAGTGCCACTTACTCTAATTTAAAAATTATATCAACATATTATACCCACCAAAGAAACGATGAGATCTAGTACATTATGATACGATAGAAAATTTAATACCGATTATGGTCTTTACTCCTTTAATTAGGCCTCCACCACCTTTCTGCCTACAGGCCCCCACACCCTTAAATCCGGCACTGAATACTGCGTAAAGTGAATCGTTTAAACGTGGCACACGAAAACTTTGCTCCTCAATATGGACGACGTGCTACCACATGTACTCTCCCAAAGATTCATACCCCTCGCCCACAAGCCTAGCTTGCGCTCCGTCCGTAAGTCCGTGCCCAATACAATAGGCATCCGCTATTCAGTTAGTATAGAGATCAGTGTTTTCCTGGTATACCTTCATCTTTGTACCTCAATAATCAATATCCGTGAACTATTTGACAAGGAACGTTTTTGGGCATTGGTTTTCGCTGGCATCCTCTCACGCCTGTATTGAAATAATTTTCTATTTTTTAATTTCACTTATAATATTTACATCTTTGTAATCCTCGTAATAATTGCTTACATAATTCAGGACACGCTGTTTGCATTTACGCATGCATTTACCGCATTTCTTTTCGGATTGCCAAATGAGCACTCTACCTTTGGAGCAAGCATTTTGAATCGGATTACATCTTACAATATTGAAATTCCCGAAAACAAATCCAATAACTTGCACTGAAATAAATCTCAGCTAACTTCGAAAGTCTACCTCTACCGCAAGCATTCCTAAACTCTTTACATTTTCCAACATTGTAATCGTCAAATATAATCCAGTCTGTTTGATAATGTATTAAGGTAAACTGAATTGTGAGCCTGTAAGCAGGTGTCGCTAAGTTTGGGAATTGATTTACTGAAATATATCACCTTACTCAAGAATCGATTGTGCAATTTTATTTTCATATCATTGTGTATTAGGGTGCCCCTTAGTCAGGCCCTCGACGAATTTTAAAGCATTCACCCCCTAGATGAGTTCCAAATAATTATTAAAAAAACTATGCAAAACGTCAGCTCTTAATCTCAATTACAACCCGTGCCTTTGATGATGAACTTTTTCCCATTTAAAAAGCATTGGAATTTTCGATATTGTTACTAATTTTTTTTTTCTGAGCTAGTCAATGGCTCTAAGAATATGAAATCTGCGTGAATTCATTGGGTATCGACCCAACAGCATAATCCCTCATTTTTCAGGCCTGAATTTCAACTCAAGGGGTGAAATATAACAACTCAATTTTCCCATTTTTACTATTTCTATGACGATAGAAGAAACCAATTCCGACCAATTCCAATTCCAAAAAATGAGGGATTATGCTGTCGGGTCGATACCCAATGAATTCACGTAGATTTCATATTTTTAGAGCCATTGACTAGCTCAGGAAAAAAAATTAGTAACAATATTGAAAATTTCAATGCTTTTTAAATGGGAAAAAGTTCATCATTAAAGGCACGGGTTGTAATTGAGATTAAGAGCTGACGTTTTGCACAGATTTTTTTATAATTATTTGAAACTCATCTAGGGGGTGAATGCTTTAAAATTCACCGAGGGCCTGCCTAAGGGGCACCCTATTTGTACATATCAAATATCAACAAACTTCGTTCTCCTCTCTGCAATCCCAAGTAGGCAGGGAGAATTATTGAAATCACTTGAGGATACTTTTACTTTCTACAAACAGCAGACCGTTAGTGATTCAATCATCTGAACAAAATATCCTTTCAAATTTGACATAGAACCGTACAAAAATCTTATATATTCAGTATTAGTCATTTAGTCTACAGGGCATTCCAAGCAACAAATAGGGAAAATGAAATGAGATTTTTTCCCTGACCCACCTGGATTTCCTTGCAACTATCTCAGTTGAAATAACACTTCGAAGGATAAATCATGATTTTTTTTCGGATTTTACCACTTACAGATTACCAGATTACCCCCATTGGAAGAATCAGATTTTTGTCATTCCATTCATTTTACAGATCCTCCTAGCTTGACTACCATGCTATTTATTAGCTATTTCAAGAGTAATTTTACGAAAATTATTTGGTCTTGAACGAACTTCTTAATTTCCAAATCATTTTGATGTTAATTACCAATCCGACGCATTCGATGGGATTTTACCAGAATTTCAAAGAAAATCGCTAACAGAAAAGTGCCACAATGAAAATTGACGGAAATTATCTCGGAAACTAAAAACACGCTCATCCTCGGTCTACGGTGTAAATTTTATAAAAATCGAATATGCCTGATGGCGTGATTTTTACATTCAAGCGGTCACCAGCAAATTATTTTCAGTAAAAATTTAAAACTGCTCATCGTGTTTTTTTTTCATAGCCGTTTACAACATACTGACGGTAACAAAAATTAAATATGAGAGTCACAGCTAGGTCGATTTAGCTGGTAAGGCCGCAAATGTACCCCTTAAGGTGGCATTAAAGACGCTCATCGCCTCGCTCATCGCCTGAAAAACGCGGGGGGCTGAAATTCCTACATCACTCGACCGATAGAAATGAAATTTTGAGGATTGATGTATTATCTTTGCAGAAAGTTGAGCAATTTTTTACTTTTTCAAAATTTCGAAAAATAAATTCGAAATTTCGGAAAATCCTCAAATTTTTAAAAAGTAAAAAATCGCTCCACTTTCTGCAAAGATAATACACCGATCCTCAAAATTTCATTGCGATCAATCGAATGATGTACGAGTTTTGGCTCCCCGCGTTATCCAAATGATCGGCGTCTTTAATGTCCCCTTAAAAAAGTGTAACTCCTATACTACTGCTCAGCCCCATGATCAAATTTGCAGACGATGTATGGAATTGAAAAAGGGATCTCCAGTAAAAAATTTCAGTCAATTCAATTATGTGGTTTTTCAGTTACAAGCGGTTTTTTTCAAAGTTCTAGATAAACTCCCAATGAATATATAGAATAATGCACAACAAAATCACTTCGAAGAAGTTATCAATTCAAAATCGAATAATTTTTGTAAAAATAATTTTTGAATGGCTCACTTGGTGGTCAAGCTAGGTGAATCTGAAAAACAAATGAATAATAATAATCTGATTTTTTCAATGGTTGTAAAAACTAGGTTTTTGAGACGAGAAATATGAATAAATCATGAATAATCCCTCGAAATGGTATTTCAGCTGTAGAAAGATCTGAGGAAATCCAGGAAGTCAGAGGAATTGACCGTTCGATTTGACATGGAATGCCCCTTATACTGCAGTTGTTATTCATTATAGCCTTGGTGGAAAGTTTTCGCTTTTCAAATAATATTATTCCACATTTAATTACTCTGATCTCACATAATGGAGACTGTAAAGCACATAGAAGTCAGATGCTTGAGTTTCGTGAGATGTGTCTATGGCTTAATCAACTTTAAATTAATAGTGCTATATGGGCTGCAAAATATCGAATATTCGGCCACATTGCGTGAAACTTATTCATCGCGAGATTTGTGCGGCATAGTTTTCCAACAGCATTCATCCTTCTAAAATGGAATGAACGAATAAATGAAATGAAAATGAAAATGCACTAATAACAAAATAAGCCAGTGCAACATGACATTGAAATTTGTATAATCAGATGCTAATCTTCCAAGCAATTTGGAGTGTATAATGATTTAACGACACGCAGATGGCATATGTATTCCGAATGGAAATTTGCGATATATCAGAAGAATTGACGCACGAACTTCTTCGCTACATCTACAGCGACCATGTGGACAACTTAGATGCTCTGGCCACACAGTTGTTGACATTGGCAGAACGTTTTCATTTGCAAGGTAATGTTAATTAGGCAAATAAATTCTTTGGATACGTAGATGAAAGATAGGTTCAGAGCAATGAAGGAATAATTTTTCCAAGGTCAGGACATATAATCGCGGTTCGGCTCAAAGAAACTACGAACTGCTTGTTCGATACTTATCATAGGTGGACTGAATAGTTGTGCAACTGCAAAGTATTTCCAAGACTTGTTTCAAGATAGTACAGCATTAAGTAATATTAGAAATATTGAAAATTGGAGAAGAATACAGGCAACCTATTTGTATGGGATTTCTGTATCCACATAAACTCAGTTGGGGTAAGATGAACCAAAATTGTTAATAAGTTTTCACTCTCCCAATAGGATTGAAAGAGCTTTGCGAACGAAACCTGATAGAAACAATCACGCCTGAAAATGTGGCCTCGCTGTTGTTACTAGCTGATGAATTCACTTGTGAATTGCTAAAAAGAGCAGCATTGGCATACTGCGAAGAGAATGCTACAAATATTAACAAAAACCTAGCTTGGAAAATGATGGAGCAAGCTAATCCGGAACTATTTGAAGAGGTATGTAAAACTGGAATACGTAGCTCGTTGTCTGGAAATATGGATGATAGCGAGCTAAGTGATTGATGACGACATATGTACATTACAGTCTTCAACGTTAACTGTACCTATGCACCAAAATATGTTAAGGTTTGCAATTGCAAGTGTTTGCGTGTAACAATGTACAGAGTTTATACTATTTCACATGAATGACATGATTGTGTAGTATTCAAGTAGCTAACGTACAACCTTTTACACATCAGTAACTGAAGTGAAGAACAGTAACTCAATGATACAACTTTGATAATCTTGCATAGAGTGAATCGCCAATTTCTCATATATTCTGCATTATAGATAACTTATCATATAGATTCTGATAATATAGTCAAATCATGGATTTCTGATTCATATCAATGAAAGTTGGGGTACCTAAGATGAGATATATTTCAAGGACAAGAAAAGCACAATATTGTTATTCGTTCGTATAATTGCTCGAAATGAAATAAACAGTTTTAAGATTTCAACCGTTGTTCTAATATCAGCCGAAATACAATAAGACTGTACCTTTTGATTTCTTTATCACCTATTATTGTTAGCATTTCAATCATTAATTTTAAGTCAGGGTGGTGCAAGGTAAGGTAATCTCATACAATGCCGAAAAATAATAGATCAGCTTGAATTGCATTGACCTGTACTAAATTCACCGCGTTATTAAATATTCCAAAATATGTTTAAACCATTCATTACTAACTAGTTTGGTAGTAGATGGTAATTGATACTAATTTTTGTTGAAATATTACGGAAGCCAATTTTAGCACGCTTACGGATACGGCACTGCGACGTTAGAGTTGAAAACATTCACTCTACAACTCACAGGCTTCTAATTGACGGAAAATAAATGATGCAGCTGTTTTTTCCAATTCTCCAGGATCTACGAAAATAGCGAAAGCTCAAGTCTAAGACTGTACCAAGGCTTGGAAGATAATAACCACGAGCAACACTTCTAAGGTCTACTGGACAGAAAACCGCTTATTTTGTCTATTTTTGAAAGTTTTCGTGTTTCTAATGTCGCAATGCCGTATCCCTGTGTGTATGAAAAGTCGACGCTATCGGTGTAAATGTTGTGACAACGTAAGGTTTGCAACGAATATACTCGTCACATATATTTTTATAAATTACAAGTATTATCTACCAAAGGAATTTCTACCCAATAAGCCGCTAATTAATACTTTTGGAGGGATCTTTGGTAATGATTATATTGGGTTACTTATGCCCATTATTATCCTTGATGTGACACTATCTGGACATTACTTCTTCAATTTTTATTGTTTGGTCGACATATTTAAGTTATTAATCCATACCAACATTAAGTGTACAGATAAAATCAGAATATATAATTGAAACAAGAGAAATTAAACGCAGTATTGATCAAATACTTTCATTTACCATTCCAAAGTCCTCACTTGCTCAACATGTCTCTATCGAACACCGTATACAGGGTGAACCATTTTAATTTTCCCAAGTCAATGTCTCGGAAACTAAGCAAGATAGTGGAAAAAATTTCAGACCAAAGTTGTATTGTCGCAAAGGCTTCGTTTGATAATGCTATGGGTTTTGAATTTTTATAGGGGTTTATGCGGTTTTTATGAGGTAACTTTTGTTTTTTAGATGGGAACCCTTATTTCTTAGTGCAGATTCATAATTTACACAAGAAAATACATTACTTTTGTACGAAAATTTTTTTTCTACAAGTTCGTTTTTTTATCTTTTTTTTTGATTGAAAGATTTTTTTTTTACAATATAAAAAACTTTTCTTTTAAAAATATCCGGTCGAAGAAAAAAATTTCAAAACTAATTTTTTTTTTTTATTTTTATTGATTATTCATGGCAAGTCATTTTCAAAATTCATTAATCCCTTTAAGAATGTTGTTACATTATTAGCTTTGCAACGTTATAATTAACTTCATTATTTCATGATGAGAAATGAAGTTTTGAAAAAAAAAAAGTTTCCTACAATAGAAATGTATTTTTTTTGTGTAGAGTATGAGTCTGCACTGAAAAATCGAGGTTCTCGTTTGAAAAACAAAAGTTACCTCATAAGAACCCCATAAAACCTTGGTAAATAAAAATCAAAACCCATAGCATTATCAAATGTCCTCCTCGGAACTATACAACTTTTGTCTGAAACATTTTTCACTATCTTGCTTAGTTCTCGAGATATTGATCTGGGGAAATTAAAATGGGCCACCCTGTATACATAAATATATGTATATCTTCTAAGGTAGGGGGTGTATTTATTATTCGATATCAAACGCGGGTTAAAATAAGTAGAATACAATAAAGCATGACTCACCGAGGTTTGACATTGGCCAGAGAGCACTCGATCGCTTGTAGTCGTAGACTCAAAAAATCGGTTCTAAGTTCCATCAGATCTTCAAGAGTCAGTGCTTGATGATCGCCGTAATCGACAAAATACACCTCGTACCGATCATCTTCAAGTTTGACGATTACTTCGGCTCGATACCATCTTTCGTCGAAGCTAAATTTCGCAGCTACCATTTGCCCAACTTCTACCTGTAAAGTGAAAAACACAAATGTTCAATGTTTACAGTTAAATTGTGGATGTAGTAACAACTTTTTCGTTTAATGGAATTTGTACAACGACATATGTTTATTTCTAGATCCATTTTAGTTTTTTTTCACAGCATTAAGGGTGCCCGAGGAAGTGCTGTGCTAGGGGTATCCACTAGGGTGGTCCTCAATTTCATCCAACTTTTATTCTATACCTCCGATAGGCTTGAATGTCTCGAGGCGAAATAAATAAAAAGTAGCTGAAATTTCAGGTGCCTAGTTTAATTCCAAGTATGTACATCCCCAAAGCTGTCGAATTTTACCATTTGAATAACATATGATTTTTGAGACTTCGTGGTTGATATTTGTTTTCCTCTCGCAGTATTGCGCAGCATAATTTGAATCTTCGCACATATCTTACTTATAGTAGTAGGTATTCGATGAAAATTGTAAAAAATTCTGAGCAATAGAATTTCGTAATAAATTGGTAGGTCGAGATACCTTATTCATTGAAATCTATAATAAAATTGATCAAAACTCGAACGCTATGCGAGATACGACAATAATGCAGAAAACTTTTTTCGTAAAGAATTGAATTCTTTACAACAAAAAAAGTTCGATATGATATTTTTTGTATCTCTTAAAGTTTTTGAAATATTTGGAAAACCGAAGCGGGCAAGAACATTTTTTTCTTTTCAAATGAAAAAATTGTCAAGAAATCTTTGCCACGGCTGTTCCGGGAGTTTTAGAATTTTTTTATTTTAATAAATTACGATTTTTGGTGCTTTGGAGTTATTTTGCATTTTCTATAACTGTATTTGGCAATAATAAGGAAGTATTCCATTATTTACGAAGCAGAACAAATTACAATCACGGAATGTAAATAATTTCGAATGTGAGATTTTCGCTATGATATAGGGAAAAAATATTAACCACGAAGTGCTAAGAATCGTACGTAGTGAAATGCTAAAATTCGACAGCTTTGGGGAGGTTTGTACGATACATACTTAGAATTGAGCTAGGAGCCTGAAACTTCGGCTTCTTTGTTTCAAATACGTTTGGAAACATTCGAGTCCATGAAAGCTATAAAATAAAAATTGGACCAAATTAAGGACCACCCTAGTATCCACACATACACATTCAGACACTTATGAGTGAATTTCACCTATTAAATTTTTATGAATATTTGTATGATCTATTGTGTGTGAATAGTTACTTGGATACAAATTTTGTGTTTGAAATAGCGGAGCACAGCCATGAACGAGTCTGAAGTTTTATTAAAATGTTAATTAAAATCCGGTCCTAACAGCTGAAACACAGATATACACACTGACAAAATAAAAAATTTTGGATGCTGCGTCAGACTATTAGATGCACAACAATATTACAACAGAAATATTTTAGTCAAAATCGAATGTTGAAACGCAATCCGAATTCTGAGAATTCAGACCATAGCATTCAGACCCATTGCTGGTGAAAATGTCCGAGGGTCCCGTTCATTTGACCCGCACGGTCCCACACATTTATATTAAATGAAAATGAATTCCTATCGTCACGAGTCGAAGTTGGCGATTGTTTCAGTAGCTAGCGACTTCTTGATTGGCTATTTTAAGACAAACAATTTCAGATTTACAGTGTATCTGAATTACGAGGGACAGTCAATCACAGTATCTTGAAATACTACCCAAAGAATAGCCCATTGATATGCAAGAATTAAAATTTAATGATCAAAAGCACCGCATGTTTTCATGGTCTCAGTAAAATCGAGATATAGCGGCGCTAGTTTACCCCCTCAGACACTCCAAATACAAAAAAAATCCTCACTGTTTTGAGTGCATGTAATTCTATGTTCTCCTCGTTGTTGTAGTACACAGTCATTTCATCCACTAACTTGTCAAGCGCGACTGCCCCGGGACCTACAACTTGGACCCAGAATTGGCTGGGATTTACCATAGCGCTGACATACACCTCCATCACTCCTTCGGAGACTAGAACAAAGATGAAGAACCAAATTAGTCAGTACTGTTATGTTCATTCTCTGGACATAAAAAATGTGCTTTTTTCAACCAGGTGATATAAATGAAAAATCAGCAATTGCTTCGAAATATAAGGCCAAAGGTATACGAGCATATATCATTTGCTTCAAATAGAAGCACTGACTTAGATCTGTAGGCATAATATTTTGCTAATAGTTGAATACAAATGCTAAATAATTTTGGCATTTGCTAGATTTACTAAGCCGTTCGAAAATATTTTTTTCCCACCAAAATCTTTAGAAAACTAGGGAAGGTAATAATTTTTTTCAATCCATTCTACTAAGCATTTATTGTATAATTCTGCCCTATGGTTTAATTAAATGATTACTACACAATATGACAATTCAAGTCAGTTCAAGGGGGCCAACAGAAAGAAAACTGGCATTTATAACACAAAAAAAAAAAAAAAAATATCTTGTGCTACAAAACATTGATCCGCGAAGTATGCTCTATATAGTATATAAGGAAAAAGATTTGGTAAACGCAATTTTCTTAAAACTATGTTTTTACGCTTTCAAACTGCTCATGCCCCTCAAACCTGGAAGAACCTTTTTCAAATTTAGTGAGGTAGAATATTCAGTCAAGCATTTTCCACGAGAAACGGAGAAAATCTTTGTAATATGAGTCCTCATTTTTTATATCAACAACTAATTAGCTACTGCCATTGACTTCATTATTTACTTACAATTTTACATAGCAATTAAAAAAAGACGTTCTATATTTTCAAAAAAAGAGGCTATGATAACTTGTAATCTGCAGATTTATAGGCACCGTAAAAAAAAATTTTTAAGTCTCCGAATGAGATTTTAAAAACGTATTTGATTTCAATAGTAATTATCGTTTAGATCTGTAACTGTAGGAGCAAATCTTTCGAAATCTGAAATATATGCTAATGATATAATAATAAAACAGTTGGAAATATTTCATAATTGGGAGTTTGCATGAAATTTTTTTATTGTATATTTTGGTAGTACGCGAAAAAAAAATTTGGTCGTATTTTCTCTTTTTTCATTCGAACAAGAATTGTTGTTCATACGATGGATTGAAAAATACAACAATGTGACACACCGAGGACGACACTCATGCGGAGATAAATCTGTATATTATAGCAAAATTACTGAAATTCAATTATCTGTAACTTTTGCAATTATTATTTTCAATGAAAAAAAAAAAAATATGACGTAATTATTTTGAGTTCCTCTACGTTTTGCGGCTATTATAAATTTGATGCAAACTCCCAATTTTCAAACTGTTTGAAAAAAAGGAAAAGGAAATTTCCTCTGCTATCTCTCTTCAACCGAATTAATGGAATCTACTTAAACCAGAGAAAATTTAGCACTAACTTGCTTAGTATCAATACAATCGAATTCGTATTGGTTATATGTATTATTAGCTTCTGGGTCCTGAAATGTACACATAGTATGAAGGGGCCAGGGGATAAACCACTTTAGTCCGTTTTGTATTGAAAACGAGCTAGCTCATTATTACCATTGTTGTGGCATTACAGAGTACTTTCAGAAAATACGACTGTTGAATGGGAAAACCAGCATCAGTCCGAGAAAAAAACCATCAGTGGAATTGCTATGCTGGGGAAAAATAGCGTAAGTAAACATTAATTTGTATTTTTCTCAAAATCAGTCTCAGTGGAGTGAAGTGGTTGCCCTTCATATTTATGTAATAATGGTTAACTCTAATGATATACTACTTGTCTGTGATGAATTTTACTGTCAAGCGAATATTTGCAGAATAAATGCTGAAAGAAGCAATTAGGTACGAATTTCAAATCGAGCAATACCAGGGCAATACAATATAATTTCAGTATATTAAAAAAAAATTTGAAGCAAATGCTACTACTTTCGAGTACGAGTACCGTCTGAATTTTATTCATATGAATAAAAGTAAATGCTGGATTGGCATTGGCTAAAAGAACCCAATACTTGCTTTCAAGTAGAAACCTATACCTGAAGTCTTAGTTTTTGCTTATAAGAAATATTCATAGGTACTCAAGCACCTGCTGAAAATCCATCAAAAATATTATTTTCTAGTTTTTATTCAGATCACTCATAATTAAGCTGTATCTTATAAAGGTTCAAGATGCTGCAACTATAATTTAGCAAATTCTGTATTATAATCTTCATTACTAGGTGTAGAAACGGTATCTGTTCCTTTTATACAAATGAGAAAAAAAAAGATAATGAAATTAAAGTTGTAGAACGTAAAATTTCTTAACTTGTATAAAATTCGTAGATATCGTAAATGAGAAATAAAATAGAATGTGATGAATAAGTGTTAATCACCTTGTGAAGTAGGAGAGTCTGTAGAATCTAGGGGATTCTCTGGTGTGTGAACTGCAGTGTTCCGAGGAGAAATTTTACCACGAGGCATTCTGGTAGACAAACTAACGTCTAACTGTTCACGAATTTCATTCTCTTCTCGTACTTTTTCCTCGATTAGTGCCAAAGCTGCAGCAATATGCTCCGCGGTGCCTTTTATAATTATTCTCCTCTTGGAATCTGTTGAGAAAAAATGATAGTATAAGGCCAGGCATAGTGAGGTGGCCCTTATATGACGAAATTTCGAATTCCTTATAGCGCACTGCCCAAAAAGGCTTTCATTTGGCATTAAAAAAAGTGTGTAAAAGGAAAGCTTATCCAGATTACGTTAACCCGAGCAACATTGCACTTGAAGATTAACAGTGGTTTTAACGGGGTAAAAACAAGCTATTTATTCTCATCTATGCAACTTGACAAAAAATAATTCTGAAAATCCGCGCCTTAAAGCATCTTCAGCGTCATTCGTCTCAGGTCTAACAGGCCCAGTTAGACCGTAAAAAAATGCCCTGGAACTGAGTTACACTATTATTAGTATTAGAAAAATTAAAAAAAAAAAATAAAAAAAATTGTCGTACAACTCAGCTCCAGGAAATTTTTCTAAGCTCTGATGAAGCTTGTTCATTGCGCAAGGTATAATGCTAAAGATGTTGTAAAGCGTTGATTTTTAGGATTTTTCCTGTTCATTCGTGCAGATAAAATGAAAAAGCTCGTTTTTCCCCATCTTAAACGTCTGTTATGAATGTGGCACGGGTGAACATGATCTGAATAGGATCTCTTTTTACAAACTCTTTTTCGCTGTATCAAATGAAAGCCTTTTGGGCGGTCCGATACACGGAATTGGAAATTGCTTCATATAAGAACTTATAGAGACATAGTTTAACTATAATAAAGATTCTGCTTCATCACAGAAAAATAAATCTAACAATACTTTGAGATAAATGGATATTTTGTAAAAAATTATAGAAAAATTTTCATGGATTAAATTCATGAAATATCATATGATTCCGAAAGTTAGCATTACTTCTTACCACGATTATTATAAGTTGACGAAGACTCCACTATGACCTTTGCACCGGAGGTTGCCTGAATGTGTTGAATAACATCGCCGCCTCTTCCAATGATTCTTCCACACGCTCGCTGCGGTACATATGTCTCATACACTTCAATGACTGGCTGATTAGCAATTATATTTTCGATCATGACTTGGGCCAAACGAACGCATTCTGGTTGGCCTCGGATCTTACAGATTCTATCTGGATTATCTTTGTCGTCGGTGGAAAAATTCATTCGAGTTTCAGTCTTCTCTTGAATATCTTTAATTGTAGCTCCAGCACGGCCAATTATAACGGGCACGAATTGCCGCGGTACTTTAACTTCGATTTCGTTCTGCCTGGACGTAGCCAGATTAGTTTTTCGATTATCATTTGCTCCATCATCCTGACAAAGAGAAATTTCTTATTTATATCGCTGCAATTATCGGATATTTGTTCTTTTTAGAGCTGCTATAATATTATCTATCAATACATGTAGACGCTCTTGAGCAATAATGATGTAATTCAAAATTGTTTCATTATACAAAGTATGAAGCCTAAAAAATTGCAATGATGTTTCTGTAAAGTGGTCAATCCACAGTATAGAACATGCAGCAAATATACTTTGTCGAATCAATGAGCGAATTTACCCTGATTGCTGTTATTCTGATTCAACTTGCTTTGTGGATAGTAGTAGTTATCCCAAAACCAAGCAGTAGAATTTTACAGATTTTTACTTGTTCAGTCATACAGTGCATATTAAATTTTCTTTTCCTCAATAACATAACATCTGATTAAGATAGAAACTAGATAGCAGCTTGCTTGGTGAGGGAAACTATACTGATCATGACTCCATAGACAAAAACTCAGTTTTATTAATTTTTTTTGATTTGCAAATACTGATAATCTATGAATAGAGGAAAATATCATTTCATATGTAAAGGGAATTCCAAGCCAATCGGATAGAACGGTGGGCCAAAGAACACATTTTTTTTTTGTTATTCGGTGTTTGGGTGAATAAAGCGTGCCTCTTACATAAAAGAAACTCTGGGCACAAGCCGGAGGTCGAGCGTCAATATCATGCAAGTCTACTGTTTTTTGGAAAGTATAAATGACTGTATATTAAGACGGTTCAGAATTTTCTTCGTCTTGCCGAATCGAATCTCAGTATCTTCCAAACGTTGTTTTTATCTATGCAGGAAAAGATCAGAAAAGTTGAAACGTGTCCGAAGTCATCTCCTTTAATTGAACAAAAACGAAATTACCAGCAACAACCTTTTGTCGCATATAATTTGACAAACAAGTATTTGTTCACCATCAAGCATCATAATCAGTGTTGCGCACCAGGATTGCAATTTCCAATAAACGACATTAAAATTACCAATTCAATGGGTAATTTGTAATTGGCAAAAATTTAATTACCAATTACATTTGTAATTTGAGAGAGCAAATCATCAATTACGTTTATAATTTATAATTCAGAGAAAATCAATTACCAATAACATTTGTATTTGTATTGTATTCGTATTCGTGATTGTATTTGTGTTAAAAAAGAAATCGGTCATCAATTACAGTTTCCAGATGTAATACGACAAAGTTCAATCACCAATTACAATTTCCAAATCTAATTTGGCTCAGAATAGACACTAATTACATTCGGAAATTGTAATCAGTGACTGAATTATTTCCAATGAAATTTAGGAATTGTAATTGACAATTTATTTTTTTTTTAATTACAAATTGCCAGTGGAATTGGTAAGTCATCTTTTCTTAATTACAAATTACAAATGAAATTATTAATTTTTTAAGAGGTAATTACAAATTCGCCTAACACTGAGTATAATTCCCTGAAATGTGTATTTGTTTTCATTTTCACAAAATTACCTAGATCTGAGAGCAGCACTTGGGAAAAAAATTTTGATTTTTGTTACTTCACCTTAACATTACACAAATTGAATTTTTCGAAAAAACAAAATAAAAATAGAGGACTCTCGAGATATTGTTGCTTGACCTCACGCTCATGGACAGAGCTGTTTTCATATAAGAGTCATTTCACATCAAGTACATATGCCATCTTTGTTGATTTTGACTGCTACCAAATATTTGGCTCTACTTACAGACATAAGCCGTCAGGCCAAACCAAACCTCAGCTATTGTCTTAGATTCTGGTATATATTTCCATGCACTTCTTAGTAATTATGTGGTGTGAATATAAATCAGTAGCAAATCATTGCAATTTTTATTTACTTCCTAATTCACAGTGTAATAATAAAGAACGACGTTTTTTATCAGCTGCACTTTTATAGTTGCCTATATGTATTTTCAAAGACGTGATAAAGACATTTGGAAATTTTCGATTCATATGAACACTTAGTTTATTTTAATGGTAATACCATCATCAATTTAATAATTTTCATACTACTTGTAGCTCTGTGTGATTTTACGTTACTGGAGTCAAGTGATGTGACCAGTATTAACAGAATCTTTACGATAATAAATACAGTTGCTGGGGCGATTTCGGTCAAATATATCAGTTACAATACATTTTGTCACCTATTCAACACTTGTTTTCTCGAATTTGATAGATCCGAATTATGATGATCAAGGGTTGGGCAAGTACGTTGTACATAAGTTCTATGGCATGAGACACCAACCACTCGCGGAATAAACGTTATAGAGAAGAATTATAACCAACTTACAATTAGTCAAAAAACGAAACTATTCAGAAGAATTTTTGAGCATGACCTTTTTAAAAAGGAGGAATTCAAGTATAATGTTTGCGGCGGTTAGAAAAGAAGCTTTATCATATTTTTCAATTTCCAGCCCTTTGTAACCTCAGTTTGTGAAGAAAAAAGAGTGCTTCAAGCAGAGCTCGATTGGTCAAGCTTAGTAGGTTGCTTGATCGATTAGTATTGTTCCCATTTAACATGTAAAAGCAGACGCTCTGGTACTCGACTCGTGATAATTTTATGGGAATAGAAATAGTTCTCCAATGTTTGAATAAAATATGTAATGTAGATCCTGTGCGGACGAAACCCGTGGTCAGCAGAATAATTAATCGAATTTCTGTCACTATAATGAAAAATGACTCTTGTTCATTTGAAGTTCGATGTTATAGTGACAAACATTCGATTACTCATTTTGCTGACCATAGGTCTAGCTCACATAGGATCTACAATCAATATTTCATTCATCCAATAGAGATCTATTTCTATTTTGGCAAAATTAATACAAGTTGAATAGCAGAGCGTCACCTTACATGTATTAATAAAATGGGAAGGAATAAAATCGATCAAGCAACCTCTTAAACCTAACAAATTGAGCTCTACTTGAAGGAGAACTTTTTGCTCGGCATAAACTAAGACGGGTTGGAGGTCGAAAAGAAAATAAAGCATACTTTCAAATCGCCCAAATAATGATACTGGAAAATGCATGGAAACAGCTACCGGAATCACCTTATACATTCCAACTCCCCTGAGAATAGCCGGGATGTAAGGCATTGAGGAAAAGCCTGCCGTGTGTGACAAGAACACTTCAATTGCTGACCCAGGTAGGCAACGGCACTATGTAAGTGATGTTTGGTTTGACCAAGATACTTATGTCCACGAATAGTACCAAATATTCGATAGCAGTCAAGATTTGCGATGGCAGAAGCAAAACAGCGACCAGCTCCGTTTGAAATGCCATATATACAGAAACTCATGAGTTTATACATATAAGCATTGTCGTGCATTCATAAGATTATAAGGTTACAGTAAGACAAAGACATGGTCATTGATATTATTATTATTATTATAATTATTACTATTGTTATCAACCTGATAAGTTGAGTATAATATTTAGATAAGAAGTATACCTTTTTATATAATAAATACGTCAGAGCAGCACCAACACCTGTTAGCGACAAACCTATAACAACAGGTAGTACGAGCTGCCGATCCATGAACTTCATTGTTTGATCTGCAAGACAAATGAGACGAATTAAATTTTAATTTCAATTTGAAAACTAATGTTCGTTATATTTACGTGAAGTGATATTAGACGGGTGTTTTAATTTAGAGATACACTGAAGGTGACATAATATAATACATAACCTTGCGAGTAGTATAAAATAAATAACCTAAAAATTGTGTACAACCATCGTATATAATGTTTAGGATTCGACGAGTCAATCATACCGTTTAACTACTTTGAGGGGATGAACTCGCTTGGAAATTTATAATTATGTGGTCTCTATTATTTTCTTAAATTCCAATCCGTTTGTTGTAAGACAAATGTCAAAAATGTATTCCATACATCTAGTAAACGCAGTTTTAAACAGGGCCGTGCAACTCCCATGCATTGAACTGTTAATCACTACAGGCGCGCTACCTGTAGTTGGCTCAAAACACTAAACGATATGGCGGGTTCATTCAAACCGGTCGATGTGGAAGTACGGCTTTTCACGAACGGTTAACGTATCTGTAATTTATTTACGACCAAGGATTTCACACTTGCAACAGCCAAAATAGCGTATTTTCAAAGCTATTTCTTTTTTGTGATTTGATCTTACAAAACCACGCTTATTTTGATCGTTGCATACGTGGTAATGGAATGAAATAAAGAACAAATTTATTCACTGATCACATTATTAATATTTATTGTAAAACGATAGAATGAGAAGTTGAAATTGACTTTAAATTCAGGGAAACAAATTATTCAAAAACTCTTCTTTGGAAATTACAAATGGTAAAATAGAAAACTAACAGAAAAACCTTAGAAAAGAGGAATGAACAGAGATTCTTATGAATTCGAGTAATGGGAAAAATGCTGAAGGCTAAAAAACCACTGATCTCTATATTGTAATAGAGATCAATGTAAAAAACCCATTTGAATTAAAAACAAATGATCAATCTAATGAAGGTATCATTACTAGGAACAAAGCATAAGGCAAAAAAACCGGGCTGATCTAATATGTACAGCAACATTTATACATCACCATCAGGCTTGTCAAAATTGAATAATTGATTTTACTACAAGCTAAAAACTTAAGTACTTCATTTTACAGTATATTACAAACTTAATTACTTCATTGTATCGTACACCGCACACTTATTGTAATCGTAAATCTACTAATTCATTTTGATATAAACTAAAAACCTGAAATCTGTATTATATTGTATGTACATTGAAATCTTATATACTTTTGAAAGACGATAATAATTATAGTCCTCACACATTTTTTTTATGCTGCGAGTGTTTGAATCTATATGATCTTGCTTGTCTGAATACAAGATTTTCAGAATAAAGGGCTCGATCATATTTCCCTGCTAAAATTCGGTTGACATTAGTGCAAAAAGCATGCACCTGCGACAAAATCAGTATTTCGATGAATTTCGATTTTATAGCAGAGGCATGCTTTGTACATGTAGACCAAATTACAGCCTCATTCTGAGACAGTTTTGAGTGTAGCGTTGACAGCAATTGTCTTCTGAAACAATGGGCAGGAAGTGCAGACTCTAGAAATGCTTTACTTTTTTGGACTGATGCGAGAAAAACTGAGTTGACGTTATGAAAATTATTAATATCCGGAATAAGTATTCGACATGGATTATTAGGATCTACTTGAGGATTCTCTTCCAACACACACTTCTTACATTCTGTACAGTTATTAGAATACTTAAATAATTTTTCAGCTATACAACTCGCAGCACAACTATGCATTGTATCGTTAAAAATAGAACGTGAAGTGGATTGTTCGTGGCAATTTTCTACAGGCAAAGGTAAATCGTCTAAAGGCAATTCCTCTGTTGAATCATTATCGGTAACAAGTTGAACGCTTTGATTCTCCATCATGTGACTCAAATCTGTGAGCATATCACCTTGGTCATCCTCACAGTTCGCTCCACGTGAATGAGGAAACGAAATGTTGTTGATAACCAGTGATTGGTATGCTGCAGAGAATTGCGTACATGAGGGGTTCACATTACGCCAACCATGACTTCGTATCGAGCCAAAGAAATTCTCCAAACAATCTTGATTTAGATTTCGAGGAGAAAACGAGGAAAATTTCTCCTCGACTAGGAGTCGCCTCCGGATTCGTTGAAAGCCATCTAATGTTTTGTTCCAATTTTCCAAACATGGAATTACTTTGACAGGACGATGGTTATCACTTGTCACAAACCGCATCTTCCGCAATCTTTTCCGAGCATCTCCCCAGAACACTTTATGTTCGGAGGTGAGTGTTACTGCACTACGTAGATTATTCATCCTTTCTACAGGTTTCGAAGATCCGTTGACTGAATCAAATAAATCGTTTATAAAAGCCAACACCCTGCTGGTATCGGCCGCTTCCCTAGGCATCACAGTCCCGGTTGATGTTTTAGATCCTGCAAAATGCGATAAGATTACAATTTGAACTATAGAATACAAGTGACATTATCATCTTTACCAAGGAATACTAGCTTATATTACGTACCATATTGAGCAGCCATAGCTAGAAAAGTTGCACAGGTTTTACTGAAGACTTGGGCAGCATACTTCACCCTCATTTTTTTTATAGATCGCCGATCCACGTGGCTTCTCGTGAGCCTCCAGAACCTCTGACTGTCTGTTTCCGCATATAGGTCCAGTTCGTGTAGCAGCTCCAAGTGACTCCACTTTGCGAAATGACGCTGCTTGTTGACCTGGACCAAAGGCTCAAACTCCAAGTCTTTAGTTAGTAGATTGTTACGAAGGCATTTTAAGAGATGAGGAGGATCAAAGATAGGTATGATTTTCATTTCATGGATTAAAATAGGGGTAGGGTCGTTTGTGATTCCTTTTCTTAATTTTATGCTACGACATTCTCTTTCTAAATGATTAATGGCAGAAACATTAGAAGTGCCTTGATCACAAATTGTGGCAATGACTTTTAATCCAACTTTCTTCAGAATTTTGACATGTAATTTTATTAACTGGATCAATTGAACAGTTTTTGTTTGTGAAGCACAAAATGTAAAACTGAGGGGCATTTTCCAATTATTTTTTATACCGCGAATCATGAATACAAGCGCATGATCAGCGAGCATTGAAGTTCGCCGAGTACCCCAATCTTCAAAACCTACAATCTTGTCTAATTTCCGGTCATACTGTAAATTGGCATCAAGTTTGATCTCATCCCAGATGAGTGTAACAAATTTGTCTTGAGGATCTTTTAATGACTCTACCTTATTCTTTAAAGCTCTAACAACCTTTTTACTTATACCGGAATCGAGTGGAGATTTATTTAATAATGAAGTTAATGTTCTAGTGGACGGTAATTGAAATTGGGATTGCAGTAAACGATACCCTCTGCCAGAGGCTTTCATCCAAGACAGTGCCAGCAGCTTTTCTTCCAGGGTAAAGCGTCGTCCTCGTGGTGTGGTCCCATTGTTTCGCAGCTGCATTCTAAAAAAAATAAATTGTTTTTTTGTTAATTTCTCAGTGAAACTTTCGAGGGAATTATTTTCAATAAGATTTTTGGCTTGCTGCAGTCTCTGCCTGTACGTCGAAGCTCGCTTCTTGCAAACAGCAACTGCAGCTCGTAAATTCCGGGCCGTCTGCGTTAAATACCTTTCTCGTTTCGAAAGTCCTGCTAAATGAGAACCTAAGGGACGTTTCCGTTTCAACGAAACAATTTTGGAAACGTCCTCATTAGGTCTTCTCACAGGTTCTCCTTGTATTTGTGAAGAACAAATCAAAGGCTCTGCGAGTTCTTCCTCCACGTTGGGCAGAGAATAGCAAGAGCTCTCTAGGGGCTCATATTCCAAGGAATTCCCCGTATCTATACCAGCACTGACGGGTAGCCGCAAACTTGGTAAAACACCCTCTTTCAGAGTGGGCTTCCGAGTTTGCAACAAGTAGTCAGTGCTGCTGAAATGCTGGCTGCACACACGATATTTGTTTAGTTCCGTAACCGTTAAATTACAGAGATCTGGATTTCCCAAGCTTTTTACCCAAAGATTCGCTTTGTCGGCGTTCTTGGGAATTCGGTGAGCCGTTGCTTTTCGGCAATCTGTCTCGCACATAACCACTACACACTTCCACAACGCAGTGGTTTTTCTAACAGGAGGCATCGTAGCCACAAACCGTCACTTTGCCTCTGTTAATTGATTTAAAACCAAATAAATTCGAGAAATTTTCACCAAAGAATTTCACTTTTCACTCCGCAATACTATTCTCTCCGAACTCCAAACATAAAGTGAAATGGCGTGGCGTCGCTTGACGCGTCAGTGGTGTCATGGCGGCCAACGTGGCGCCGAAATATTCCGCAGGGCGGCGCTGGAGGAACGGCATCGCCAGCGCCTCTTTAGGTGGCTCAAATCACTAAATTACCCTGACGCTCCCCCATATAGAGTTGCATGGCCCTGGTTTTAAACGAGTAGAATTGCCAACTGCACTCATTCCGAATTTACAGAAAACTTTGAACTTTCGTTTTAAATTCTAGGGATTGTGGCATGGCCAACAACAGGTAAACTTTTAAATTCGAATAACGATGGATAAATTATACGAAACAATTTATTATTGAATGCGTGTCACATGTGAGATACATTACTTTTACCTCTGCATATGAATGTGTTATGTATACATGTGTCTAAAAGTAGAGTGAACCAGTTGAACTCACATTTCTGCATTTCCATATTACGAATTATAGGTATTGGTTCAGGCGTTGCTAGGGAAATCCATTTATGTCCATTATTGATATGTTACAATACCTGTAAGTTGGTATTAGACTTCATGATGTGGTGTTGATTAGAATAATTAACGTAAGGCACCAAATTTAGAACGTGACCGCACTTTACTCAAGTTTATAAAAGTTGGCGCAACCGTTCGCGTCCAACTCAATTAGGATGCTCTTTTACATTAGACATGTAATCAATTTTGCGCATACATTCCGCGTATTCTGTAGGTATATCTCGCCCAAAAGCACCTCACGTGCAAAAACCTTGCGTCGATTAGTACATCAACGTGAGTTATTATATCTGAAAGAAAAAAAAAACAAAAACATTTCCCCCATTTGAAAAAGTACCGAAAGTATATAAAATAAACTTCGTTTTATCTACAAAAAAAGTAGTGAAATCCGATATTACTGCCAAGTACATCGTCAGATCAACGCCGGCGACTTCTGATAATTTCGAGTGTGGAGTTGGAGCATGAGGGGGGGGGGGGGGGGGGAATAATTTTTTTTCGTTTTTTATTTATTCATTGCTATTTGCGAACGTTGAACCTTTAACAGAGTTTTTAGATATGAATTCACCGATGATTTTATCAGTTTTCAAGTTTTCTGCGACTTCTCGATGTGCATCTAGCGATCGAAGGTGAACTATGGGTTCTAAGACTGCAGAGTTCAGACTACCTTATCCACAAGGGTAACTCGGTCGATATTGTTTTCTGTTTATGGACCTAAATTTGAATTTTCGTCATGATCTCCAAGATTTCTGCATATCGCTGCAGAACTTTGGCCACCCATAACTCCGAAACGGTCGGTCCTAGAGAAAACTTTGTTGCCCGATTTTTAATTGCGACAGTCATAATATAGGAATCCATTTTTTTATTTTTTACTGTTCATCACGAAGTGTTAGGAAAGTGTTGGTTTCGTGTCAAAAACTACTTCGCCAATTTAACAAATTTTCGACCTTTGGACCTTTAGCTGACGTCTGCACACATGATTCTGAACATACGTTGGTCTGTCTGTCTGTCTGTCTGTCGGTCTGTCCCAAACTACATATAAACAAGCGCAGTGTTCTGGAGAATGGTTGGATGGAAATACTTGAAATTTCACAGACTTATAGCTTGTGTTCTGACGAAGATGAATTGCTATCTCCCAGGTTCGGCCTGCAGAAAAAATTATTGGATTTTCAATTAAATATAACAACGAAATTGTGCAGTAATCGGGGGCATAGCCCGATAGAACGAATTGCATTCAAATATTTGAAAATGAATGTTGATGAAAAGTCTAGGGCAACCGGATTGACCGAATTATTTATTTTTTAAATTTTTTGTTATTGTATTCATGCATCTAAACCTGATTTCGCGCCTGATTTTCAATGAAACGCGGCTTCGGCCACCCGTAGCTGCGAAACGGTCGGTTCAAAAGGAAACTTTGTTAGACGTTTTCTGTTGCTCTATCGATTATCTAGATACGTATTTTTTCTTGTATTGATGCATCTAGATTTTCCTTCATTCGACGGCGCCGTTGGCAGCCCGTAGCCTTGAAACGGCCGGTCATAGAGTCGAATTCGTTTCACGTCTTTTGTCGCTATCAAGAAACTCGGTAGAGTCTCGCGCCAAGTACATTAAAAAGAATTTTTCACGCACGGCGCGAGACTCGACCCGAGTCTCTATACCCGCATGATGAGAGCTCTACGGCCTATACGGCGATTGTATTATCCTTATTTTTTCCGACTCGAGTTATATACGAGATTCAAATATTTATCTAAGAATATGGGTTCAAATAGCTTACATTTGAGCCCAATTTTTATGTGATCGGTGGACGGAAAGCTGAGATATAATATTCCGATTTATCGAAATTCTCAATTCGATCAGGAATTTTCGTCCTCTCCGTCGCCATCGTCGTCGTCGTCGTCGCCATCCAGCAGTGTTGCCAGTAACTCTCGGAACGAAGTAGCCGCGCAGTGGCGCGCCTGTAATCCTGAAGTAACCTATAAGGCGGGAAATTTTTAAATCGATAGTCTCGCGCCAAGTACATTAAGAAGAATTTTTAACGCGCGGCGCGGGACTCGATCGAGTCTCTATACCCGCATGAGAGCTTTACGGCCTATACGGCGATTGTACACGGAGAAAAGATTATAGTGAAATTTCCGATGGATTTCCCATAGATGAATGAGGAAATTTGTACGTTGAAAATAGCGAGCGTCGTGGCACGAGTTTTAATTAAGTATAACTCGAAAACTATATACATCATACAGAAAAATGCGGAGCATAAAAAAGATTCAGTTTGAAGTAAACTTCAAAGTGATGACATAAATAAAAATATGGCGGTTCCGTTAAGGTGGAAAAAAAATTACTATCCAATTAGTGTTAAAAATTTCTCAATAACCATACGCCTTTTGGATTTATTTCGAAACAAAAACAACAAAAACTTTGTATCACAAGGATCTAGTATCGACTGATAAAATCTCTAAAAACCGTTGAATAAACAGAACTTTATAATCTAGCTGTACTTTCATTTCTTCAATTTTGCAGAGTTTTGAAAAAGTTGTATTTTTGGTTCGAAATGAATTTGGTAAAAAATTCATATCTCCTAGACGATCCAGACCCACGATAAAATTTATACCTATTCTTTTCACACTATAATGGAGTATTCTCTAAAATTTTGAGCAATAAAAAACGTATGGTTGTTGAGAAATTTTTAAAACTAATTTTGTAATAATTTTCTTTCAACTTTCCAGAACCCCAATATTTTTTTTGCATGTCATCGCCTAGTCATTACTTTAAAGCTTACTTCAAACTGAAACTTTTTTATACCTAACATTTTGTGTGAGATGTGTAGTTTTCGAGTTATGCTGAATTAAAACACGGATATTGTCGATTTCCGCATATATCGTATCAGCTGCTAACTTCTGAACGTTTTTCAATAAAAATCTACAAAAATTCATACGTAGTCTTATTAAGTGCCACAAACATTTCCTAAAGCTTGAACCAATTTTGTTGAGGGACATAATTTATACAATTCATCATTAACAAGACATGGTACGAATCGACATGGTACAACAAGTAATGAAATCCCCTCCCAAAAGCACCTCTGGTGCAAAAACCTTTCGCCAAGTACATTATTGTGATACTTCCCACAAAAATAGTTTGCAGCCATTAAATCTACAAAAGTATTGAAATCAATGGACGTTACGAAGTAAAAATAAATTGGCTCCCAATTAATTTCTGAATGTGATCCAGTATTAGTTTTCGGTAGGAATTTACATTTCGATATACAATTGAAATTAAAGTTAGGAAAAAACGAAGAAAAGAAAAAAAAAATTGGAGGTAGTGGTACTTGGCGGGCATTTTTGTAAAAATTAGAAAAAAAATATAATTTTGCTTTGAAATACACGTGTTTCCAAATTTGTTTTATCTTTTCTTCGTTTTTTCCTAACTTTAATTTTAATTGATCTTTTCTTATGAGTTCGTATGTCGGATGTTATTACGTGTTACGCACATTATATGTATATTAGGGTGGTCCTTATTTGGGGCTCGGACGAATTTTTACCGAGCCGCCCCCCAGATTAGCTCCAAATAATTCAAAAACAATGTGGAACAAGTTTCAGCCGCCTATCTTAAAAATTGGCCAATACCAGAGGGGGGGATTTTCCCCTTTGAAATACACGTGTTTTTTCGATTTTTTAAAAACCTGCGTACTAGAGCGTCTTGAACTATTTCGAAAAATCTCGAATACTCACAAATGCGTTCCTGTTACCCATATTCTACATCCATATGGATAAATCAAACTTCTGATTCAACCTCGGCAGCTATATAGGGGTCATGTCGTAAGAGGAATCATTTTTCTTTTCTTTTCTATAGTTGCTGGAAAACTATTTCAGAAAAAGTTTCTCATTGAAAATATTTATCATGAACTAAAAAATTCTGATCCTAAAATTTTAAGTTAATTTTACAGCAAGAAAAAAGAAGAGAATTTCAATAAATGGGGGTCATCGACCAAAAAATGTTTCCTCTTATGGAATGACCCCTATAGCTGTCAATATTGAATCAGAAGTTTGATTCGTCCATCTGGATGTAGGATATGGGTACCAGGAACGCATTTGTGAGTATTCGAGATTTTTAGAAAGAGTTCAAGACGTTCTATTACGCAGGTTTTTAAAAAATCTAAAAAACACGTGTATTTCAAAGGGGAAAATCCCCCCCCCCCCCCCTCTGGTATTGGCCAATTTTTAAGATAGACGGCTGAAACTTGTTCCACATTGTTTTTGAATTATTTGGAGCTGATCTGGCGGGCGGCCCGGTAAAAATTCGTCCGAGCCCCAAATAAGGACCACCCTAATGTATATATATCGAAATATAAATTCTTACCGAAAACTAATACTGGATCACATTCAGAAATTAATTGGGAGCAAATTTATTTGTACTTGGTAAAGTCCATTCAGGGCCGTCGGGAGAAAATACGGGCCCGGGGATCCAAAGTAACGGGCCCTATACATAAAATGAAAAATCGTGAACGTGAAAGCATGTATGTGATTGTGGTCGATTAATTTGCAAGCGTTGTTTTTCTTCATCAAAAAGAGGTCAACATTTTGGCATTATGTAGTCAGTATTATTGATATAAGTCAAAGTATGATAAAGCTATTTTGAGCGAATATAAAAGATGAGAATTACATTTTTTCATCGCAATACTTTTTTTCTTACATGAATCCTAATCCTACGTAACGCCACCATATACGCGTAACCCTCATAAATATTGTTCAATCGTGCTACGGTCAAAAAAGGCGCTGAATTTGAAAAGATTTGTACATGCATCTACCAAATTATTCCACAAACAAAATGTTTCAATTTGAAATATATTTTTTTATACTTCAACGATAAAAAATTAGAAAAAATGTTCAATGTTCCGAATTTCCGGGCCCCATTTAAAAACCCGGGCCCGGGGGATTCCCCCCTTCCCCTCCCCGTCTCGACGGCCCTGCGTCCATTGATTTAAATACTTTTGTAGATGAAATGGCTGCGAACGGTTTTTGTGGGAATTATCAGATTAATGTACTTTGCGAAGGGTTTTTGCACCAGAGGTGCTTTTGGTAATATCAATCATCTGTCTGGATACGTATTAACGGAAAAAAATCCACTATGACGATCATAGGAACATTCAAAAATCTGCTTTATATGACGACAATGATGTTTGTAATAAAATCAACAATAGAAGTTCTGTTCATCAGAGAAATATTATACTTGTAACACTACGCACATTCAGTATTGCCATACACTGTTCCAAAGGTTCTCACTGCAACAATCACGTGTGGAAAATCAAAATTCCACATTATACGACATCACAGACGAATTCGACTCTAGGACCGACCGTGTCAAGGCTACGGTACAAAAGTCCAGATGCATGGATAAATAAAAAATAATAACGCGAATCTAGATAATCGATAGAGCAACAGAAATTTTTATAGGCAACGCATTTTTAAACGTGAAACAAGGTTTCCTCTTGCATGGACCGACCGTTTCGGAACTAGGGTGGCCAAAGTTCATTTCTGCAGATGCAGAAAGCTTGGAAGTCATATTTTCGTATAAGTCGGTATATATTGTTACCTGCACAGTTGGAAATAATTCCTATAAATGTTAAAATAAATTGTTGTGACTAGTTTTCATGTAAAAAATAACAAGGTATATAGGAATGTAGTTTCAACAGAACCTGTTTTTGTCTAAGTCCTTATACCTGTCAAACTATACGAAACTGACTAATCTGTTAAATTTAACAGTTACAAGATGTAAAATTGCGAATCACATGTTCTTAGTGTTGAAACAACATATATTACCCGTATATAATGACAAAAAACTTATGTCTAATAATTGAAATGGATACAGTAATTTGACAGATTAAAATAATCAATTTAACTGTCTATTCCTGTACTTACGGAAAACAACATTGTTTAAATTTGTTAAATTGACTGTCGATATACCTATGTAAAAGCTCAGCTGTAACACCTCATTCCTGCCGAAAGTTACAAGTTTAATCTGTAAACTATGCGTTCACGAAAATTTGACAAAGCTCGTCGGAACTTGTCTTGCACTCGACGGGCCCTCGTCCTCAGTTGCATTTCATTTACTAAGTGGTGTACGGAGAGAGAGGACTAACAAAGATAAGTCTTAAAACTGTCGTCCGCGGAGAAGCGAAGGTGTTGTCACGGTAAGTTTAACTTTAATTTTTATTTAATAAAATCAATCTCTTGTGTTGTTAAGAAATATCGTTCAATTCAATTTGTATGAAGGAAGCGAACTTGCCGGTTCACAAGGATACAATAGCTGCTTATTTTTGCAAGCATACATTAATTGAGCTTGTGTGGCGGGTATAGTTAACTGGCATACTCAGTACTACCCCCTTTATTTAACGTGCGTACGTGTTATGCTGCTAGTCCCTAGTGTA
Source organism: Macrophya alboannulata (assembly GCA_949628255.1). NCBI lineage: Eukaryota > Metazoa > Arthropoda > Insecta > Hymenoptera > Tenthredinidae > Macrophya > Macrophya alboannulata. The sequence goes on from OX451208.1 coordinate 24,260,391, forward strand.
TACAGAATTCAGAAAACGTCGATCTTCTTTTACTTTTAGATGGAACCCCGCGCCAACACTACTGCATTATATTTTGTCCTACAATTTGGGGAAGACAGGGAGTGGGCGAAAATAAATGAACCCTTCCAATACCACGACATTGTTGCCAATGGTAGATCTCGAAACAATTTGTAGAAGCCTGTGACGTAATTCAATACGCGTAAAAGTGTATTGTATGCGTGATTGTATGAATACTCGTCTCTAAAGGTTCGCTTCGAACCCTATGCACAGGCACGCACGTACTGGTAACGTGCTTGCATGTCTTTATGTATATAGGGTGGTTCTTATTTTGGGTATTTTCGAAATTTGATACAGACGCCCCCAAGAAACCTTACGAATATATTGAAAAAAATGTCTGTAAGGTTTGAGCCCTTAATATTAATATTAACACGTGCCTCAAAGCGACCAAACTTTTAAATGCAAAACACATGTATTTTTGTGCATCGATTGTATTAAAATTGTCATCTCACGAGATAATTGATCAAAAATTCTGAAACTTGGATCAGTTGTTGCCAACAACATGAGGTACAAAAAAGTATTTTTATTATATTTTTTTTTCGAAAATAAACTTCCGTTTTGTCGCAAATAAAAAAAAAAAGTTATGTCCATATTTCGGAAATTTATTTTCGAAAAAAAAAAACATAATAAAAATACCTTTTTGTACCTCTTGTTGTTAACAACAACTAAGCCAAATTTGACAATTTTTGAACAATTATCTCTTGAGATAACAATTTTCGTACAATCGGTGTGCAAAAATACATGTATTTTGCATTTTTAATTTTGGTCGCTTTAAGGCAAGTGTTAATATTATTATCAAGGGCTCAAACTTTACAGACATTTTTGAAGTGAAACTTCTTTTGGCAGGGGACTGAAAATTTTCAAGCGCAACGAAAAGTGTGAGATTGACATACACCTGAATAAGATATACATAGGTATGGGAAGGGGGGGCAAAGTGGGCCCCTCAAGGAAAATAATCATAATATCATTAATTTTTTTACACGTTTACTTCTTTTTAGACCCTTGATAAGTATTTAACATTATTATGCTGCATCCATTAAAATTAAGAAATCCAAAATTTGGGGCAAAGTTGGCCCCCCAAAAAAATTTCATAATTGATATTTTTTATTTTGTATTTTGTATTTTTACAATTAATTATTAAATATTCGAAAATTACTTTTTTCGCGCCTCCATAAAATCTCTCAATTTGAAAGGGCCCACTTTGCCCCCCCCCCCTCCCCTATATGTTTATATCTATAGATTATATATTTACATGTAAGTCTTAAGTCTTAAGTCTTTCCGTTTAACTCGAAAGCAGTTTCATTTCTATCGTGCGTATTACGCTACACACACACTTTTTTTTTAAATATATTTTGAAGGATTCTTGGGGGCGCACAGTGGGACGAAAGCCCGAAAAGGTGGCTGAAAGTCAAAAACGCATTCAATTTGGGTGAAAGTTCGTACTCATGAGTTTTGGGGGTCGCTGATCACGAATCCGAAATCGAAAATCTGAAAAACAAAATGGCGGATTCAAAACGGCCACAAATTTCTTTGAAAAAGCATTAAATTCGGGTGAAAGTTCGTACTGGGGGGTTTTTGGGGTCGCTGATCACGAATCCGAAAGCGAAAATCTAAAAAACAAAATGGCGGATCCAAAACGGCCACAAATTTCTTTGAAAAAGCATTAAATTCGGGTGAAAATTCGTACTCCAGGGTTTTTGGGGTCGCTGATCACGAATCCGAAGTCGAAAATCTGAAAAACAAAATGGTGGATCCAAAACGATAGACATATGTGATAGAATGATGTCAGATTTCTCAAGCTGGGTACACACTTGAGCATATTTGCGCGCACGTACAGTTTGCGCGCACGTACATTCGTGCGTATCAACTTTTTGGTCAATTCGGGTTCTCCGGACGTATGTGTTCGTTCGCGAAAAATCGCGCTCGAGCCGTTTGTGATAATTGTGCCTAGCCAGATACCAACAAAATGCCGTCGAGCAATGACACCATCGTAGCTAGCGCAGCATACATCGTTATCCATAGTATGTTAAAAAAACAGCATAAAAGAAAGAATCAAAATAGGCGATGGTGGATGACACGGTTATATCAGAGCAGAGACCTTTATAGTGGTTCCAGTTTGTTAGCCGATTTGAGTCTACGAGAAAACAGCGGACACTTTCAAAATTTTGTTCGTATGTCATTTGAGGACTTTGAATTTCTTTGCAATGCGATAGGTCCCAAAATATATAAAATTGACACACAAATAAGAAAAGCTATCGCTGTTAAAGAAAAATTAGCTATAACGCTACGGTTCTTAGCGACGGGAGATTCCTATTCCAGTCTTCAATATCCATGCAAAGTATCGAAACAGTTGATATCAAGAATTGTTCCTGAAGTTTGTGAAACGCTTATTGAGGTCTTGAAAGAACACGTTAAGGTAAGAATATTTCAAAATATTTATTTTTTTTATTTATTTTTTTAAGTCACACATACGTAGATATCAGTCAAGGATGAGTGAATAGCTAGTAAAAAACTTATTAGGAATGATTTGTTGATTAAAAATTACCACAAGTTCAAAGTAAAATCAGGTTTTACGAATGTTTACAAATTTTGATACTCGTTATCTTGCATGTTGCAATTCGACATAGGAGTGGGGCAGTTGGAAATTGAACTGGATGAACTCGCATATGAAGGCGATGCAAGTGGTGTGGGTATGGGCGAAAAATCACCAGGAAACTGAGTGACGGGATGTTGAGAAACCGGAGCAGTATTTTGATAATAATGCGCAAAAGAATTATTATGAGGGTTATCGTATTTTCCCATGTCAGCTTGAAATAAAATATTATTTATAGCATTTTTAACTTGAGCTCGGGTTGTAATACTATAATTCCTTAGTTTATTAGCCACGTGTTGGGAATATGTCGTACAATAGTCAGGTGGTATTTCTTTCTTTGTCGCGGTTTCTTTCAAAATTTTAAAAGCCTCTTCCAGCCTTGCATCGTTCCCAGTCTCACATGCTTTTCTCTTGTGTTGTCTCGGAGTTACTGGAGTTACTGGAGTTCCCAGATAACAACGTGCGTGCAAATTTCACAGCAAAATGCAAAAGCAATATCAGAGCAAATATGTCCTCTATTGCTGTAAAAATGAGAGAAATAACTGTTGACCAAAAATTGTCAGCAACATGCAAGCAAGGCTTGCTGTACTTGCTAGCATATTGCAGCAAAATTTGCTGACATAATAAATGACAGCAGTTATTGCTGTACATTTGCTGCAAATTTTCGTCCATGAAAAGTATTCTCAGCAAGAAGTTGACAAAATGACAACAAAATTTGCAGCAAGTGTAACGGACTGTTTGCACAGCCACACTTCGTTATCTGGGTTGTGCGCGATTTAGTCTCAACTACTGCCGGTTCATCTTGATTCAAATTCTGATCCCCTTCATCTAGTACTGTAACCGAGCGTCCAGAGAGCTCGATTCTAAGCCTCCCACCCCTCCTCTCATAATAGACTTGCCCACGAAACGTTATCAAGGTACGCCGACCCCCCACGCCAATAATAGACTCGCCCGTGGCAAGGCGCTCAAACCGTATAAATAGAGCTGCTCAACGCGGCTGTTATCATTCGGCTTCCAAGACTGGAAGGGTACAGACGTGCGTCCGAGCTGAGGATCGCATCTCTAGATACCACGACGAACTGAGCCGCCCGAATCTGACCGATACCGAGGCGTACTGAGCCGAGCGTACCGATCGCTATCAGGGCGTACTGAGCCCATAAATACAGCGACTCGCCGCTATCAGAATCATTCGGCTTCCAAGACTGGAAGGGTGCAGACATGCGTCCGAGCTGAGGATTGCATCTCTAGATACCACGGCAACTGGGCCGCCCGAATCTGACCGATACCGAGGTGTACTGAGCCGAGCGTACCGCTCGCTATCACGGCGTACTGAGCCTATAAAAACAGCGAGCCGCCGCTATCGGAATCATTCAGCTCCCGGTATTGACGGGATGCAGACGTGTCACCGCGCTGAGGTGGACACCTCCTGCTATCAGGGTGCTTTGAGCCCACCGTTCCCGATACATGGTGCACTGAACCAAATGTATCTCTAGTCCCGAGGCGAACTGAGCCAACCCACCGTTCCCGATACATGGTGTATTGAACCAAATGTATCTCTAGTCCCGAGGCGAAGTGAGCCAAACCCACCGTTCCCGATACATGGTGTACTGAACCTAATGTATCTCTAGTCCCGAGGCGAACTGAGCCAACCCACCGTTCCCGATACATGGTGTATTGAACCAAATGTATCTCCAGTCCCGAGGCGAAGTGAGCCAACCCACCGTTCCAGATACATGGTGTACTGAACCAAATGTATCTCTAGTCCCGAGGCGAACTGAGCCAACCCACCGTTCCCGATACATGGTGTACTGAACGAAACGTATCTCTAGTCCCGAGGTGAATTGAGCCTACCGACTAATCCCGATACGCGGCGAACTGAGCCGATCGTATTTCTAGTACCGAGGCGAGCTGAGCCTACCGATATACCCTAACTGGCGAGGCAGTTTAAAACCTACACAACCCTCACCTATTCCTGTATCATTTCCCGTATTATCAACCGTTAAGCAATCATATTATAGCCATTTATAAACCCATATTCTTGTATTATAACCGTTTAAATATCCCTGTTCTTGTATTATAACCGTTCAATTACCCATGTTCTTTTATTATAACCGTTCAAATATTTATATTCTCTTACTGTACCCTGTTAATATTTATAATCTGTTACCATACCTATTTAAATACAACATATCAATAAATTGTGATATTAAAACCTGACCGTTGAATTATTCAAATGACAGTAATTCCCACCGACCGAACCTTCCACCTGAGTTAAAATAACGAATCCTGGTCAAACTCCTGAGCATCCGCACACCGACCATAACTCAGGGCCAAGATCTGCGCCGAAACCCTAGACAAGGCGGACTTGGCGGTTACAGTACATTCTGCGCCGAATCCAAATCTGATAAAGTTTGGATCAAGATTCGCGGCAGCGAATCGCCGCCAAGTACCCGTAGGCCGGCGCGGCAGCCCCGAATCATTTACCCGAGCAAGCTCTTGTTCTTGTAAAAAATGTGTCATATCTTTTGAACCACTGATTATTTTGTCATCAAATTTATAGAGGCCCAAGGTCAACCCCACTTGACCGTGCTGGCGAAAGTTGCACGAAATCGATCAAGCGGTTCCTGAGATATTGACCGTCAAAGTTGATCGAAAAACACAATCTTCTTCTTCTTCTTCTTCTTCTTCTTCTTCCTTGCAGAACGCGTTCCTTGAGACCACGATATCTATCGAACCGTTGCATTTATGAACTTGCAATTTGGAGGGGGTGTTCGTGACACCGAAATCTCGCCCCCTATTGTTTTTGAGCAATAATCGACCACGCATACCAAAGTTATTAACAATATATTAATTATTTTATATACGTATGCACATAGATACATGCATGTGTCTCGGGACCACGATATCTGGAGATAATTATTATTATTATTATTATTATTATCATTATCATTATCATTATCATTATCATTATCATTATCATTATCATTATCATTATCATTATCATTATCATTATCATTATCATTATCATTATCATTATCATTATCATTATCATTATCATTATCATTATCATTATCATTATCATTATCATTATCATTATCATTATCATTATCATTATCATTATCATTATCATTATCATTATCATTATCATTATCATTATCATTATCATTATCATTATCATTATCATTATCATTATCATTATCATTATCATTATCATTATCATTATCATTATCATTATCATTATCATTATCATTATCATTATCATTATCATTATCATTATCATTATCATTATCATTATCATTATCATTATCATTATCATTATCATTATCATTATCATTATCATTATCATTATCATTATTATTATTATTATTATTATTATTATTATTATTATTATTATTACTATCATCATTATTATCATTATTATCATTATCATTATCATTATTATTATTATTATTATCATTATTATTATTATTGTTGTTATATATTATTGATATTATCATTATTATTATTATTATTATTATTTATTTATTTTTTCTTCGTTTATTCCCAAGTTTCTCATGATGAAATCGCACATACGTGCACGGTGCGTAGTATTGTTTTTCATTCATGTTTTTTTTTTTCCACTGACATTACCTGCTTAAAAGTTAGTTTTCATAAAGAGAAAACTTCTAGCGAAGGTTCGAATTTTTAATTCGACTTCAAGTGGTTCATCATAAATTTTTTAAATATTTTATCTAATGAGACCCAAAGTTTCGTTTGCTTTTTATAATTATTATTACTACATGAATATTTCGATAAGTACTGCAATCGCCATGAAAAATAAGACCATAAATATCCCGAGAAAACCAAGAAGCAAAGAAGCTTTATTTATAAGTGTTTTGAATCTGAATTTTTCATGAGCTGTCTAACCGTCACCTGCTCATTCACCAGTTTAACGAACGAACACTATAGTTATATTCTTTCTACTGAGCCCTAACAACTATCAAACACAGAAGCATAGTCAGCACGAATTGTTCATCGTGCCATTGCGGTAGTTATGTTATTCTACAAGAAGCGAAATAATTTTCAGGGTTCTAATATTAATGAAATATTTGATAAAAACAATAATGAGAGAGCACTTAGAGTGATGCTACAAAATTTACCACTTTGCTAAAATTTTTCTCTTCGTAGCATGTACCCCCCCCCCCCCAAAATGATAGAAAAAAAAAAAACCTAGCAGGTACGATATTTCACAAACGAATGAATGGATCCGGTTCGGATTGTGCGAAGCATCGGACACGATACTAGACTACTAGCCAAATCTTCGAAATATCGTCAATATTGTCATAGAAAGTATGGTTTTGCGCGCATAATTTATGTAGATTCAAACAAATTCTTAAACTATATACTTGATTTGAAAGTTTTAAAATGTGATCAAAGCAGAGTCATTCATTGCAGAAATTGCGGAATTTTCGTATGTGTCAAATATAGGTGTGTGTGTCTTATTAGTAATAGTTGTCTATGCATATGTCTGTACGCAGAATTCAGTGTTGTATATCTTGTGAAATACAAAAAGTAATGAAATACCCGGCAAAAACATTGCAAATGTCAAAAATTACCGCCAAGTACAAAAATAGTTTCACCGTCCAAAAACTCGAAATCATCAGTCTCTTTATTTCAGCGACAGATCACAAACATCACTTTTTCATATAAAACAGTACAAAAACCTTGTACGTGAAATCAGACAACAAAGCCAAGCACTCCCATGGTTAATTTCCATATTTCGAAGTCTGTTTTTCCAATGTTATTCAATGGCAATGGATGGAAAACCGATAGATCAATCGTTACCTTTGACAAAACAGCATATCGGCGACGGGAAATATTGCTGAAGGAAGTTATCTCGGATGACGATACAAACTTGGCGGGCATAGATTGTTCTGAAAATGATCAATTGCTCTCGTTTTCTGGTCTGTCCTTTCTAGCCACTCTGTGATGATCACACCGACGACACTGTTCGGCAGATGATCAAAGACTGTTTGAACTTTTATCACACTGATAATATGTATTAACTGAAACTGGAATATATTGAAATTAAACTAATAAATAATTAGTTGAATATTGGTGATAAATTAGACATACGCATCGTGCCAATACTTCCACATAACGTAACGTCTCTCATAGCAGGAACTAATAAGTTCATGAACAGTGGGCTTGGAAATCGGAGTTTTTATTTTAAAGAATGGTTCAATTCGAAATCAGCATAACTTAATTGCACCATCGCAGTCAAGAATTATGCATCAATCGTCCACCAGATTTCACCTATAGTTACATTATGCCAAAATATAAAAATATTAAACCCATGAAATACATATCCTGGCCCAATCCATTATTGGTACAATGGGCTATTGATTTTTCTAACGTCTCCTTGTATGTTTTAACTGCACCAAATATAGATCAAATCGCATCGATTTTTTTGTTAGACAATAACAAAGAGAGTGAAGGGTATTCTCTATCCAAAGATACACTGATTTCTGATTTTATCCCACACTGCAGGAATTGATCATTTTCAGAACAATCTATGCCCGCCAAGTTTGTATCGTCATCCGAGATAACTTTCTTCAGCAATATTTCCCGTCGCCGATATGCTGTTTTGTCAAAGGTAACGATTGATCTATTGGTTTTCCATCCATTGCCATTGAATAACATTGGAAAAACAGACTTCGAAATATGGAAATTTACCATGGGAGTGCTTGGCTTTGTTGTCTGATTTCACGTACAAGGTTTTTGTACTGTTTTATATGAAAAAGTGATGTTTGTGATCTGTCGCTGAAATAAAGAGACTGATGATTTCGAGTTTTTGGACGGTGAAACTATTTTTGTACTTGGCGGTAATTTTTGACATTTGCAATGTTAGAATTAACTTCTTGCTTTTCGATATCCTCCTGAAAATTGAATTTGTTCTATTACTTTGTAGCAATTGAATGTTTTTGTTTCGATATTCTATTCCAGATGCCGTCAAATCCAGAGGATTGGCTAGCAGTATCACAAAAATACGATGAGGTGTGGAATTTCCCACATTGCGTGGGATCACTGGATGGAAAGCATGTGGTCCTGCAAGCACCCGTAAATAGTGGCAGCGAGTATTTTAATTATAAATCGCACTTCAGCATTGTTCTATATGCTCTCGTCGATGCTAATTATAACTTCATATACGTCGACGTTGGCTGTCAAGGGAGAATTTTCGACGGGGGAGTCTTCAAAAATTGCCAATTGGCAAAAAAACTAGCTACAGGCACCTTAGGCTTGCCGAAAAAATCATCCCTACCAGACAAAAACAAAGAAATTCCGTATGTATTTCTTGGGGACGAGGCATTTGCTTTGAGTGAAAATATGATGAAGCCATCCTCAGGTATATATCGTAAAGGATCAGCTGAAAGAATTTACAACTATCGACTTAGTAGAGCACGCAGAGTGGTTGAGAATGTGTTTGGGATTTCTTCGGCCGTTTTTCGAGTTTTACGAAAACCTATGTTATTGGAACCAGAAAAAGCCCAGTTAATTGTCCTAACTGTGGTCTATCTTCATAATTTTTTAAGAAGAAACAATGTTGCTCGAGCGTTATACACTCCGCCGGCAAGTTTCGACTTCGAACGAGATGGCGTATTAGTAGAAGGTAGCTGGAGACGCGAAAATAATGAAGAGATGACTTCCCTACTTCCTCTGACACGCATTCCCCGAAGAGCAACACTAAGCGCTCACGAAATTCGAGAGGAGTTCGAAGAATATTTTATTACCAACGGACGTTTGGAATGGCAAGATGAATAATATGCATAAAAGATGAATAGTACATACATACCAGCTCCGTGTCCATCGTAGCTCGCGGTTCATCTTTGTCTAATAAATAGTGCATTCTATTGAAAGCGTACCATTTTGGAATGTATACTTCTTTATCAGCTGTAAACAAACAATATTCTATTTTTGTTTCACAAATATATATCTTAAAAATCGAGTTTACAATTAAAAAGTAATAATGATACTAGAATAAATAAATAAATAATTAAGTAAGAAAAAATATTAGTTATTCTATATACTATTATTATTAGTTATTTTATTGTTTCTACATTAACAATTTTCCCAAATTAACACTTGAAATAGAAAAAAAGTGACTACCTTTGCCTGTGCCAATGCTTTTTGCCCTTTTTCTTTTCTCGGCGGAAAGATCCAAGTAAACTATTGAGTTTTTGAACGCAATGTGCCACATCAATTTTCATATTCAATGATATGATCTCCCACGCATCAGCTTTTTTATTTCGTGAAAAATGTTGGGGATCCTTTGCGTCCCATAGTACTGGAAACTTTTCATATTCGTCCATCAACTGGAGAGACAATTCGTTACTCCACTCCGGGCCTCCGTTGCTTTTTCGCGTGCACGACATTTCGGACCCAAAGACACGTCCACACTGAGCATTGTTTCGCACGAACATCCTTTGATGGACCGACAAGCGTCGGAGCGCGTGTGTGCGTGCTCAGACCGTACTCGCACGCACAAAAACGACTAACATAGTAGTACACACTTGAGCATTCGTGCGCGCATACCGTGCGTGCGCGCAAATATGCTCGAGTGTGTACGCGGCTTTAGGTTAACATTTATCAGCAGTTTATTTGTGCAGGAAATGGCGAAAGACTATAAATGTGCATCATATATAACATGTAATCGTAAATACTCTCGAAAATAGCGCGCTGGAGTATTTGTTCAACCAATAGAGCATAATTTTTAGTATCAGGATTTCACGGAACTTGACGTATTCTGAAAAATTGCTATCAGAGAATCACAAAATGTTATTTTCCAATCAATCCCAATTAATTGGTAGCATTGTTGCAGACTGGCGACAGCCAGTAAAGTCAACAAAATGATTTTCAAGACGCACTCTTCATCAAAGACTTTCTACACAAAAAGCGTACAAAAAAAAAAAACAATGAGAACCGTTCAAAAATTTTACCGTTCAAAAATTTCACTAACGACGTCGAAGGTCATCAGTGCTAATTAGTCCAAGCATTCACTTTGAACACGTCAAGACAGGAAAGTTTTCCAGACTGGCGACAATATTATAACCTAAATATAATTATATGCATTCACCGCTGCAAAGATAGAAAAATTCACAGTTCAATAGGTCTCGTGAAAAATTTACAGTTCGAAAATTTCACCAACGACGGGGAATGGGTACCCGACTGGATCGGCCGCAGCTCAGGCAAATCGGTATGCCACTCGACAACCAACGATGATGGTGCACACATCAGACGCAGCAAGTGAATACCGCGACCATTACCCCTCAGGATACGGAAATTTGAGAGTGAATAATAACACAATGCATAGATTCATTGATTTATTATTCAAAAAATCATCAATCATCAAATTTCTTATTCAAAGATCATCAATATCTCATTATTCACCCAACCTACCCTTTCTCTCTCTCTCTGTAGCAGCATCCATAGGGTCGAGCCTGGTTAGGTTGGGTAAGGTCTGGTAGGGTTAGGTTAGGTTGGATTGGGTTAGGTTAGATTAGGTTAGGAAAAAAAAAATTTAAGTTTTTGGTTGAGTAGGTCCAGTGGTCCAGGGATGCTGTGATCTACAGATGGTTGGGTTAGGTGAGGTTAGGTTCTTCCCCTAGGGATTGCAGGACCTTGTCGAGGTGGGGGAGCTCGCGTGCGCCGATGACCCGATGAGCTATGCCAGCGGGGGGCTAGTCCCCCCGGCAGGTTCACCCAAGCTGGACAAGTCGGAGGGTAGGCGCCAGACTAAGATGCAATCCAAAGAAACCCAAGCCAAGGTGGAAGGGAAACATCGTGCCGAGGAAGCGGTGTCGTGAACGATCCTCTGGAAGGCCGGGCGAACCTTCCTTGTATGGAGCCTTACCCGCCCAAGCGGGGCTCTAGACGGGCGGACGGTAGAGACCCTTGCCACTCGTGGGACCACAATGGAACAATACCTGAAAACATATACCAAGGCGCATACTAACGCAGAAAAAACGAAGCAAACCGCAGAAGCAGAGGACAGCGATGAAAGAGAAAGCAACAGCCGAAGTGACAGCGAAGAACCAATGATACTCACCGACAGCCTGATGCAAGAATTCGCTGCAGTAGGCGAAGGCCAAGTCAATACCCCGACCCAGGGCACAGCCCGCGGAGGGAGAGCAATCCCGGCAACTACGGACACGAGCGAGCAATTTGACGAAGAGGTAGAGTGGCGCCGGAAAAAGACCCAGATAACAAAATGTCTGAACAGTGATGGCGTATACACCCGCACGAGTGCGGATTTACCCGCACCGTGTGCTCTCACCTGAACAAGCATTTGCGTCATCAATGGAGATGCATATTGCTCGCATGTCGTGCGTGAGATTCAAATGTGACGCATATCGCTAGCAAGTCCTGAATGTGATTTGAGCCTACCAAATAATTTTTCTGGAATAAATGGAAACCAATCTATCGTTAGCTGCATAGAAAAGTCACGTAACTACCAAAATTTTCACGTTTTGAAAATTTGAGTGATAATCAAATAATTATTTGTTCTGAGCTTTTTTACTTTTTGGTAGTTACGTGACTTTTCTATACAGCTAACGATATATTTGAAGAACTTTTATTCAGCGAATTATTAAATCATAATCTACTAATCCATCCACGGTGCAGTGAATTTGAGGCGTCATGGAATAGTAAAATATCATGAAGTGGCTCATGGCTCGAGGATACCAAATCGTGGAGGCACTCTCGTAGCGAGAGAAATTCAGTCTGGTCGCCACCTGGTGGTTATTGCGTAAAGCGCAAATTCGACAATCATCCTCACGATGTCGACAGGATATGCGTCGCATTGTTCCGGCATTATGTGACAGTACCTACATGTGATGGCAAAATGCGACTATCATAAAGCACGCTCCCATGTGCCCATCACAAAGTGCTGGCAAAAACTGTGCGTTCTCGCACGTATGACCTGAGACTCATGCCGTGCGGGTAACGTGCATCGCACAATTGTTATCTGGGGAGGGTCTGCAACAAGCTGATTAGGTACTCTACAGCGATCAGAGCAACCTACGGGAGAAGCAACAACCTAAGGCGGGAGCTCAGAACCAGAGCGGATGCGGCGATACAGAAAATCATCAAGGGACTTGAAGAAGGCCCTGCCAGCATGATCCTGGACGAGGACAAAGATATCCTGGAGTGGCAAAGGAAACTGGGGGACCTGATAGGCCTCCTAGCGAGCAGCTACAGGTTCAGCGAGGCCCTAGAGACTCAGATGGAGACGTATAGGGACGCCGGCAGAAACTACGTAGACAGGTGGTGTAATCTGGAGCCACTAGAAACCAGTCTCGAGGAGAGAATCAGACACAAACAGAGAAAGAGGAGATCGAGGACCGACAACTGGGGGGACCAGGAAAGGGAAATGGTAGGAGCGGTTGAGACGCTAGAAGTATCCCCTAGAGAGGAACTACCCCCAGCCAAAAGACAAAACGAGAGGGTAGACAGAAAATCCGAGGCTGCGGGAAACCTCCTAAACTATACTATGCTTCCGGAAACGGGAAGCCAACGAGTGGAAAAGCTGACGGAGAGAGGTAGAGAAACGACGAACCCCAGGACGAGAACGAAACGACCCATCCCCAAAGCGGGGGGGGGGGGGGGGCTGCATCCGCCCAAAACCAAAACGAAAACGATAGCGGGAACCCGGAACTGAACCAGGGCGGAGAAAAAGAAAGGGAGGCGAGGACCAGCAGGAGCACAAAAGCACTCAAGCTGCGTGCGGCACCCAATCAATCCTACCTGCAGACACTACAAAGTCTGCGCGACTCCGGCGCCATCAGGGTGACGACGCTAAAAGGCATACGGAGAGCCAGAGCCTCGGAGGATGTGATAATAACACTGAACAGGGAGGAAGATGTTCTAGCACTAATCGCCCGCATCAATGAAGTAGGGCTGACAGCGAGCCTCCTAGGAGACAGGAAAAGGAGAATACACGCCAGCAACATCGACGCGACAGCGACGGAGGAGGACGTAGTCACCGCCCTCCAGACCAATAGGCTTATCTACCTGAGGGAGGGCTACGGAGACACACAGACCGCATGCGTTGAGCTACCAGAGAGCGCCGCGAGAGCCCTAGTGAGAGCGGGGACGGTTGGGATTGGATGGACGGCAACCAAAATAAGAGAGTTTAGAGAGAATAGAGGATGCTTCCGCTGTGGTGGCGCGGACCATATCATCAAGAACTGCCGGGAAACCGAAAGGAGGTGCTACTCCTGCGGTAGCAAGGACCACGTGAGGGCGAGCTGCCCGACCGAACCAAGAGAGGACGGAGAAGCGGAGGAAAGGCCCCCACAGACTAGAGCTAGGGGGGAAGGAGCGGAGCAGGTACCCCCGCCCACAGGAAGTATGCCAACGGCAACCAGGACCGGAACACGTACGGAAAGAACTAGGACGATCGGCACCCAGACGACAGAGAGTAGGGGGGTGGATGATGAGCGCACGGGGGGGCCGGGGCCCGTAAGTAATACTAAGGCATGGAACCGAGTAGTGGCTGGCAAAAACGCCACCAGCAAGGAACACTCAGCCGCAACGAGGAAGGTAAAAGGGCGGAAAGAACCCAACGAACGAACAGAGAACCCAAGCCACCTAAACTCACCGCATAGAGGTAGAAAAAAAGTAGCGGTCATAGTATGGGCGAAGGGAATAGGCCACGTGGAAACACTGAAGAAGGCCAAGTCGCAACTAGCCCCCCCTGAGCGAGGCTGACTCCTCCGCGTAAGAGAGGGAAGGGCAGTACGAACGGTGTTCACAATGGCTAGCAAAGAGGCGGCCAGGGACTGGGGGGCCAGACTTAGAGAAGCACTGGGAGAAGCCACCGAGATACGTGTACTGGGAGACAGGAAAATGATCAAGATTAGAGGACTAGACGCCCTAACAGAACGCGCCGGAGTGGTGGAAGCGATAACCGCGTGTAGCGAAGCCAGCCAAGAAGACCGGGAGCAGATCGAAGTGACTAGAATGATCACGCACGAGTGGCAAGCAAAAACGGCATTGGTGCGGCTACCAACGGCAATAGCAGACAGACTAATGGCAAGAAAGGCCATGCGGGTAGGCCTTACAACGGCCAGAATCATCCAGGCCGTGTGAAACGCTGCAAAGTGCTGGAGATGTGGGTGCCTCGGACACAAGGGCGATGAATGCAGAAAGGCGAACAACACGACCACGAGTGAAGCGGAGCCCCAAGAGCTAGAGGCAGAAGTGACCGCGGACATGAGCGCCGCAGACACGCCTGTGGGCACCAGTAGTAGAATCCACACGCTAGAATAAACGACCCCAGGGGGAAAAACAAGGGTCAGCTCAGGATTGTACAAATCAACCTGAACAATTCCAGGCTCGCCAACGACATGCTGGCAACGAAGATCCATGAGGGAAAGGACGACATAGCGATCATCAGCGAACCGGCAAGGGCCCAAGTCCCGGGAGCAAAATAGTGGACCAGCACCGATGGTAAGGCGGCCATCGCGGTGTGCAACATGGCCCTGGCAGCCAAAGTTCCAGCGAGGGGTAAGGGGTATGTAGCGATTCAGACAGGCCAGTGGAGGATAATGAGTTGCTACGTCTCCCCCAACTATACCGAGACCGAATTCAAAGGATACATGCGAGCCGTCACCTGGAAGGCAAGGGAGCTCACAGGCCCAAGAGGGCACCCAGTTGTGATTGTGGGGGACATCAACGCTTGGTCGACCACGTGGGGCTCCAGAAGAACAGACAGAAGAGGCGAAATCGTGGAGGAGGCCATGAGCGAAACAGGGCTGCACTGTGCCAACAAAGGCAAGCGCCCTACATTCCAACAGGGCAACGCCACCTCAGTCGTGGAGGTGACACTGGGCACGGCGAACGCGGTCCAGAAGATTAAAGAGTGGAGGGTGGCCGACAACGAAACACTCAGCGACCACAACTACGTCCAGTACCAACTTGCCAGCCGAGCACAAGGTGCAAACTAAAGCGACAAGCTGCAAAGGCCACATATGACCAGAACAACGAGGAAATGGAAGATGACCCAGGAGGGGAGCGAAAAACTAACGAACGCGACCCGAAACATGGCCCCCCTAGAAGGCCAGAACGCGGAATCTCTCGCACAGAACCTAACGCAGAAAATCCAGAGAACGTGCGACGAGACACTCAGGAAGATAAAGAAAAACAACGAAACCAGGAGACAAGCATACTGGTGGAACGAGGAGATAGCTGAGGCACGGAGAGCCTGTAACAAGGCAAGAAGAAGGATGCAGAGGGCCAGAGCCAGGCCAAACAGACAACAGGAGACAGATGGCGCGGCAGAAGAGTACAGGGCAGCCAAGGCCGCGCTGAAGCGCAAAGTCAAGGCCAGCAAGGGCAAGGCATGGAAAGGCCTAATCGGTGAAGTCGAAACCGACCCGTGGGGAAAACTCTACAAGATAGTGATGGGGAAACTGAGGCCGCGGGAACCAGGCCCGGAACTCCAAGTCGACGCGGAACGAATAATAGACGAACTGTTTCCCGCGGGCGAGGTACTCCACCCCCCCGACGAGGGGGAAAGGAAGCAGGCAAAAGCCGCAATGGAAGAAGAAGACAAGAGAGTATCCACTGCGGAACTGAAGGCAGCAATAAAAGCCATGAAACGGGGCAAAGCCCCCGGTCCAGACGGCATCGATAACGATATAGTGAAGGCGATAAGCATCGAGGGCACCAACCCAGTAAAAAGAGTGATCGACAGCTGCCTCGACGAAGTGAAGTTTCCGAAGAGCTGGAAGGAGGGTAGGCTAGTCCTGGTGCCGAAGGGAGATCCGTCCGAGAACGGGACCGTGAAATACAGGCCGATATGCCTGCTGAACACTCGGCAAGGTCCTCGAGAAAATCATCGAGATGCGACTGAACGCGCACCTCACGAGAGCAGGCACAGAACTGAACCCCGGACAATATGGGTTCAGGAGACGAACCTCAACGACGGACGCCGTGCGCCACGTGATAGAAAAAATCCAGCAAACCACCAGCGGGGGAGGAACCGCGATAGTCGTATGCCTCGATATCAAAAACGAATTCAACACGGCCAGCTGGCCAAAAATCATGAGTGCTCTAGAAGCCAAGGTAACCCCAGGCTACCTGAAGGCCATAATAGCGGACTACCTCTCAGACAGGGAGGTATCCTACCTCACGAAGAAAGGAATCGTGACACGAAGGATGACTAGGGGGGTCCCACAGGGTTCGGTCCTCGGCCCGACCCTGTGGAACATCATGTACGACGGGATCTTTGGCATAAAACTGCCTCTCGGAGTCGAAGTGTCGTGTTTCGCCGACGACACGGCAATCCTGGCGACGGGGAAGACGGCGCAGGAAGCAGGACGCATAGCCAAAAAAGCAACCGTGTCAACCGCGGCAGCAGCAGTGATAGCATAAACCCCACCACTCGACATAGTGGCGCGGCACCGCGAGGCCACCTACAATAGGCTGAAGGGCGAAGATAAAAACGCCCCGACAAGGGAGAGGCGCGAGGCGATAACTGACGCCAAAAAAGAAGCCGACCGCAGAATAATGGACGAATGGCAGGAACGGTGGACGGACGCCTCAACAGGAGCCTGGACCAGAAGACTGATGCCGGGAATAAAACGCTGGGTGACCCGGGAACACGGCAACGTCAACTATTACGTGACGCAAATGCTCACGGGACACGGGACGTTCAACAAATACCTCAAGAGGTTTGGAAGGGGGCCGACAGACGAATGTAGGTACTGCGGAGACGCGGACGACGTAGAGCACACCATCTTCAAATGCCCAAAATGGGCAAGGCACAGAGCAGCAGGCTGGACCAAGGCGAGAGGCAATCCCTTGGGTCCAGACAACATAATCGAGGAAATATTGAGGAGCCACCAGAGATGGAACGAAATAACCTCGACGGTCAGCAGCATTCTCAGCGAAAAAGAGACTGACGATAGAAAGGACGGCTGGTGGGGGCCACCAGCGCCAACACCTGTCCACAAACAAGAGGACGAGCGATCTTGAAGCCCGAGGACGGTAGGAAAAAAAAAAAAAAAAAATCCTACAGCGAACGCACGAGCGAAACGGTGTGAAGCGAACAGGGGACACAGCAAAGAGGGGGAGAAACACACACAGGCCGCACACGTTACCAGAGTAGACAGAGGCCGCTTCACGGCAAGACACCTAACATCCCTTGGAAGAGTGCTCTACCCCGCGCCCCCACGGGGAGGGGCTCCCGATCAGGGGCGACTGCCATTGCCGGTCCGAAGCCCGGTTGAGAAAAGTAGATGGGCCTAACCGTACCTAACCTTACCCCCACCGGCTGTCCAACGCCGGGTGTGAGACGCAATTTCCAGCGGCGGATCCCTTGTACCCGGGTCGAGGAACTCCAACTCGGTGACAGTTTCGGTCAAAAAAAAAAGGTTAGGTTAGGTTAGGTTAGGGGAAAAAAACACTGGTCCAGCGGTCCAGGGATGCTGTGGTCTACAGATCAGATCTTGGCATGCTGTGGGTCAGAACTCTCTTATCTTATCTACTTATATTCTTCAGACAAGCCCTTGCAGGAAACGTATCTGGTCATATGATTCAAAACAGTGTATCATATTGGCGTCTCTCAGTATGTTCGACGCTCACAAAGTTTTTACTGCCCTTGTACACGTTACTGAGAATATCACGGAAATAGATAGATATCACGGAAGATAACTTGCATCCTGTGTTTCGAAGGCTTTAAGCTTGATAAGTTTGGAAAGGGATTTAGAGACTATGCTTCGTGTAGGCAGAGTAACTGCAAATGCAGATACAAATCCAAAGGTGAAATAGCTACTGTTAACACAATTGTAAGCGTAAGTCAGGTAGGAGTAGAATCGGAGTACACCTTGCCCCTCGCTTATCAATTGCGGTGTGCTAATCGGGAAGAATTAAAACTGCAGCGTTTGCTCCATTCGAACTCTACTATAATATTGTAACGGTTCAGGCTGGCTGGTTAATACAAAAAAAATTCAAGCTCAATCACACGACAATAGGTCGAGGGATTAAGCTAATCCCCTAGCTACGTTAGACGCGAAAATGGAGGGGATAAACGCAATATAAGGAATCGTCTGCCAGCAGCGGCAGCGATTCACGGTATAGCACCTGATCGACTCATTATTTAATTTCTCTTGGAGCGATTCACGGTATAGCACCTGATCGACTCATTATTAATTTCTCTTGGAGCGATTCACGGTAAAGCACCTGATCGACTCACTTGCTGTCTAATTTATCTAACTTAACTTCACTTGTCTAAAGGTATTGAAGCGTCAGAGTCAGTACCTACATAAATTCATTTATTCGAGTCAGAAGATATAGAGTCACATTTAATTAGAAACGCAATGGAATAGTAACGAGATAGAATCAAAGACTAGACAAATTATAGCAATTTGATCATAGAGAAGAAAAAGCATATAATTTAAAAGCAAAGCGCTTTAAACTTATTTCAAAGATATCAAATAGTATTGTGTCGCTCGAACATACTGAACAGAAAAGGCTAAGATAGCTAATATTCAATAACACAAAGGTTTAAAGGCCAACACAGAATAAGAATAGATTTAAGGATCACTGTCAACACTTGATTTATTTTCTTTATTTTGTAACTTTCTGGTAAATTCGTATTATTAAATCAGATAATCTAAGATTAACCCAGATTCTGTTCATTTGAGATTTCGTCTGACCTAATTAACTGCCAACAAGCCAATTATTAGGGAACAGATTAGGGAGCGCATTGCATAGTGCGGACGGCATTGGTTTACCCGTGTCCGAGGGCCAAGCTGCAATCCCGAATCTGGCAGACAGTCTTGGAATCATCGCATTCCCGGATCTGAGGTAGCGATTCAAAAAGATAGGGATAACAGGCACGACAGGCTTGGTTCGCCCGGCTCTGTGGAGGGAAGGCGGCCTTGGGAAGTTTACCCCGGGTCCGTAGTCTAGAGACGGCATTGGTTTTTCCCGTGTCCGTATAGCAGCTAATAAAACTCACAACACGCTAGGTGGCTTTGAATGGCAGACCCATTATTTCCCCACCAACAAACATTCTTAAAAGAGGAGTCCCAAAAATCACTACTATTCAAAATCATTAACTAAAAGCAATTATTAGACAAAGAACTCACGCGGACGTCGGCATTGGCTAATTCTTTAACCCGCCAATACCGCGGCACGTTACAATTGGCGCCCAACGTGGGGCTCCTCAAAAAAGGAATTTTTTTGGAAATAAAAAAGTTCATTAAAATCATTAGAATCTTTAAATTCAGTAAATTCGTTCATTCAATAGCTTCGGAAAAATAAAGTCAAATTCTAGATTATAAATAGACTGACAAAGACTTGTATGCCAGGTTTGGGATTGTTGTTTGTTTACGGTCAGACGAAATGTCAGATGAGGAATCTCGTAGAGTAAACAAAACCAAAAGTTCCAGTGTCGTCAATTTAAGTCATCGTGAATTAGATTCAGGTTTTTCGGATACAAGCTTTGTTACTTCCTTGCAATCAACCACGATGAATCCAAACAGTAGCCATACGGATAATCCAGATCCAATTTCCAGATTAATTGAATCCATTGAACGTCTAGAAAGAAAAATGGATAATAAGTTCGAGCAAATGGAACAAACCATGTTAAGATCGCAGGCAGATAGCATAGAAGCACAAACAAAGTTTGAGTCTAAAATAAATAAAAAGCTAGAAGAAAATAACGAAACAAGTCAGGCAAAAATAAACAAAATCGGTACGGATTTAAAAATTGTATCAGACAAATTAAATTACGAAGTTTCAGACTGTAAAAATAAAATCGAGACATGCGAAAATATTTTACGTAGCGAACAAGTAGGAACCTACGAGGTTTTAAAAAGTAAAATTATTGAAAACCAGAAAGCAAGTCAGGATATGTTTACCGAGTTAAATCATAAACATGATAGTCTGAAAATAGGTTTAGAGTCTGACATAAGAAGAATACGACAACAAAGAGGTGGTCAAACTGCTGTGTTTGACAACACTAGTTTAATAACAAAACAATTAAAATTACCGACATACTCAGGAAAGGCTTGGGAAAAACCAGTCAATTTTATTAGGGAATTAGAAGAATATTTTAGTTTTCTAAATGTAGGTGATGACATTGGACTGAGGTTGATAGGTCAAAGCTTAACAAACGACGCAAAGGATTGGTGGATAGCGCGACGCGAGGTAATTCATTCATGGGAAGAATTTAAAAAAACGATTTTTATCGAGGTACTGGGGCAAGGAAACGCAACGAGATGTACGTCGGGATTTAGAGTTTGGATATTACCTACCTGACACTAAGGTAGGATGGTCTGAATATGCCAGTAGAAAATTTGCGGCTGCATGCGGGCTAAATCCAGCGTTACCAGAAGCGGAGATTATCAGTAATCTGATCCGTCACTTCGATGAATCGGTAGTAGAGGCTGCGAAAAGTAGATGCATCCGAGACATAGACAATTTGTTGACTTTTCTTGACCAAATGCAATCAGGGGGCAGGTCGAATGCGCCAAAACACTCGCACACAACACATAATCCAAATCGGTTTGTAAATCACACACGATACGCCGACGAAAAACAAAAACAAAACTCTTGGCGTAGTAGTCCGAGTCAACACACTGGCAATACTAAACCGAGCATGTCGCGAGATGAAAACAATGGGAACGATTCCCATGAGAGTAGAATAAAGGCTAATTCTCAAGAATTAAACAGACGTACAAATTGGACAACTACTAAACAAATAAACGCGATCACCGAAGAGATTTGTGAGACCGATAAAGCAGAAACGGGTGAGCCTAATTCGGAAAACCCGACTGCGCTGTGTTAGGCGTGCCGCATGAAAATACGGCACAGCGCACATTTGAATTAAACGCGGCAGAAATTGAGCAGGAAATTCAAAAATCAAATCCGTTTGAAAACCCCACAGATTACCTAATAAAAGAAAAAGTAGTAAGTGAAACAAAAAATATACAATGTCCAAGTATAAAAGTTTATTTAGAAAGCCAAAGCATTACAGCGTTGTTAGATACCGGTAGTCAAATAACTTGTTTATCTGAGGAATGGTACAAACAACAAATAGATATATTTGAAAACTGCGATAAGTTACCAGTGGTAAATTACCAAATAGTTGGCGTTACCGGTGGAAAACCAGTCAAAGTAAAATTACAAATGTTTGTGAAAATCAAAGTCAGAGAGTTCACTGATCAGATTCCGTTTCTAGTAGTTCCTACACTTCGTCATCCTGTCATTATAGGGATAGATACTCTTGGTAGATGGAAAGCGGATATCGATTTGCAGTCAAACACTTTGAAGATCCAAACTAAAAACAAAGAAAACACTATCGGGTTAGAAAAACAGACAATAGTAGATTCAAAAAATAATAAACTCGAAATCGCGACACTAGATACAAACGAAATGCTAAGTAAAAGGGTCGAAAGCGATGATGAGAATTACGAAGTAACCGATGATGAGATCATTGACAAACTCGCGGAATGTCAATCGTTGGAAAACGAGCATCGACAGACGTTTATAGAATTATTAACGAAATATCGAGCTATTTTCAACAAAATTCCGGGAAAAGTCACGGTTTACGAACATAAGATTAAAATCTACGAAGATCGACCATTCGTACGAAGGTCGTACCCGATACCGATAATGCATAGAGAGAAGGTCGATAAAGAAATCGAAAGAATGTTAAAATATGGGATTATAGAAAGATCGCACAGTGAATATATCAACCCAATCGTGGTTGTTGCTAAAAAATCAGGAGACATAAGGTTAGTCCTCGATGCTCGTTTTATCAATAAGTTGATAGTTCCGGATCGAGATTGTGCTCAGTCTACTGAGGTGCTTTTTCAAAAATTCAATAATTCAAAATTCATGTCTAGCATCGACTTGACGGCGAGTTTTTGGCAAGTACCACTGCATGTAGATTCCAGAAAGTACACCGCGTTTATGTATGGCGGAAAAACCTACCAGTTTAAAGTCACTCCTTATGGTCTAAGTACCAGCTTAGCAAGCCTCATAAGAGCATTAGATATAGTTTTACAAAGTGTGGATGAATTCACTATCAATTTTGTAGATGATATTCTTTGTTCATCGGATTCAGTAAATAATCACATCAAACATTTAGAAAAACTTTTTGAAACCTTTCAAAAACATAATATGACGATTAATTTCCAAAAGTCTAGATTCTTTAGACAAGAAATTGACTTTTTAGGACACAAAATCACGCGGGATGGTATTCAACCGCAACCGGAAAAGATAGAATCAATAAAAAATTTCCCAACTCCTAGGAACCCGAAACAGTTAAAAGGCTTTCTCGGCCTAACGAACTACTATAGTAAATTTTCAAATAGCTATTCTAATCTGACATACCCGCTGTTAAAACTACTTAGGAAAGATGTAAAATGGTCTTGGACGGACGAAACCGACGAGCAATTTAACAAAGTAAAAGAAATGTTTTGTAAAACGATGATTATCCACCACCCGGATCCGAAAAAGAAGTATTACCTGCAGTGCGATGCGAGTAGTTACGCGATTGGTGGAGTTCTCTATCAAATTGACAAGGATAATTTAGAACATAGGATAATAGGGTTTGCAAGTAGAACATTAAAAGGAGCTGAAATAAATTATTTCACAACGGAAAAAGAGTTATTGGCTATTGTCTATTCTTTAGAAAAATTTAGGACATTTATAGTCGGTGCAGAACTCATAATACGAACTGACCATAAAGCGTTGACCTTCGTGTTATCATGTAGGTTAACAAGTTCGCGACTTGCTCGGTGGGTGTTGTATTTGCAAACGTACGATTTCCAGATCGAATATGTTAAAGGTAGTGATAATATAGTAGCGGATTTACTCAGTAGATATCCTCATGATGCTGGTGATGAAAAACCAACAGAAAGTCATGAAAACGTGATAGCTGAATTAGCTAAAATAGTCAGCGAAGAATTGGTGCAGGGACTCCGGTCACTTGCCAAGCTGCAAAAAGAAGATTTACGAATCGCAGATTTGGTCAAGAGGGGAATAACAAAGAATAACGCACATTTCTCCGTTGTCGATGACATTTTATACCAACGGGAAATAGGGGGCAAACTACGAGCTTTCTTACCGGAAAAACTCGTTAGACCCTTAATAAATGAATGTCACGAAGTGTACGGGCACGTAGGAGCTCATAAATGTTATAAAATGCTGCATGAGAACTTTTACTACCCGAAGTTTGGTAAATTGGTAAGAAAGGAGGTAGCCCGCTGCGACCGGTGCCAGCGATGTAAGGTGCCGAATCGCTATAGTTACGCAAGCATGCAAAACATCGTACCTAATGGTGTGGGGGATTTGATATCGATAGATTTTTTGGACCGTTACCGGCAAGTCAAGGTAACTACAAATGGTTGCTAGTGGTAATCGATACATTTAGCAAATACGTACAGTTATATCCTTTGAAAGTTGCTGATGCGAAATCCACCATCCGTTGCGTGTTTGAGAAGTACATTCCGGAATTCGGAAAACCTAAAAAGATACAGTTTGATCATGGCACACAGTTTACATCCGTCAGATGGTTAACCAAATTACAGGAAGAGAATGTAACTCCGATATTTTCGTCAATAAGACACCCACAGGGTAACATTGTAGAAAGAGTAAACCGTGAAATTGGTAGGTTCTTTAGAACATTTTTGTCGGATAAACACACTGCCTGGATCAAATGGATAAAAATCATAGAAACATGCATGAACGAGGTTTATCATGAAACAACCCAGTTTACTCCTTGTGAATTGCAACTAAATGAAAGACCGAAAAGATTTTGGGATCAATGGGTTATTCATAATCAATTTCGAGTCGCGCATGACTATAAGTTAGTTTTAGCTAAAAGTAATATTAAGAAAAAAGGTAGTGCTAGGGCTAAAAGATTTAACGAAACGCATAAGATGACAGAGTTCAAAATAGGCGATTTAGTATTGGTTAGAGCATTAAATGTCTCTGACACTGTCAATAAAAAGATGGCTAAGTTCTTTACTTTATATGAAGGGCCTTATAAAATCGAAAGGAAAATAGCCGATGCAACTTATGTGTTGGTAAACCCCGAAACTCAAAGAGAGCGAGGAAGGTTCCATGTTAATATGTTTAAGCACTATGTAACGTAATATATAAGTTAGAGGTAAACGTTGGCAATTTAAACCAAAGACTAGGATAATTAGCTTGTAAACAGAAATCGGCCAGTTATGCTAGGTAGGGAAAAAGAAACAGAAGAAGACTCACCAAAACAAAGTTCGTGGAACGGGTCGGCCTCGTCAAGGTAATTAGCTGGATGCCTAATCAGTTGACATTCTGACTCGCAAAGATGTACGGCTATATCAGTGTTCAGGATAAAGGGGTGCAAACAGCCGAAGATGACAAGGGAAAAGTGAAGTACGCATCTGGAAGATTCATCCGTGGTTTTGGGCGATACAGATCAGGATGGGATTCTTTAACGCCGAAGTTGGAAGTGTTGATGCAGATGGAGCCAATCAAACGAAAAGTGACTGATCCATCAAAATACTTCACCAACGAGGAAGTCGAAGAGTTGAGGGAAGCTGAGTTGGCTGAACTCGACGAGATGAAGAGGCGATGGCGGTTTCCTATTATCATCAAAGATGTGATGCTGAAAAAGAAAGTAGAGGTGCCATGGTTAAAAAACGTCAAGGAAGTCGGTGAAATCAAAAACGTGGATTTAACCTTACCATGGGTACTGAAAAGAATTGAGCTACCTGAAAGAACAAGGAAAGAAAGGGAGACCTATAGAAATCGGGTAAAAAGGTCAATAAATAAAAATAGGCCGGACTTACCTGCGGCACTCCGCAGACCTGGTTCGAACAAGGCGACTATACCAAGGATCACATTGAGACCGTTTGAACCACCACCAACACCGGATTACGTAAAACACTGGGATCCGACTGATCCGCTCGGACTGAAGAAATTATAAAAAGAAAAACAGCTCTGATTTAAAAGAAAAAAGTGGTAACGAACACCATCCAAGCCTAAGGACAACCGACATCAAGGTCCATCAACACGAAGACTTACTGCATCCAAAGAAAAAATCAGATGACCTGAAGTTTCGATTGATGGAAGGGGGCAATGTAACGGTTCAGGCTGGCTGGTTAATACAAAAAAAATTCAAGCTCAATCACACGACAATAGGTCGAGGGATTAAGCTAATCCCCTAGCTACGTTAGACGCGAAAATGGAGGGGATAAACGCAATATAAGGAATCGTCTGCCAGCAGCGGCAGCGATTCACGGTATAGCACCTGATCGACTCATTATTTAATTTCTCTTGGAGCGATTCACGGTATAGCACCTGATCGACTCATTATTAATTTCTCTTGGAGCGATTCACGGTAAAGCACCTGATCGACTCACTTGCTGTCTAATTTATCTAACTTAACTTCACTTGTCTAAAGGTATTGAAGCGTCAGAGTCAGTACCTACATAAATTCATTTATTCGAGTCAGAAGATATAGAGTCACATTTAATTAGAAACGCAATGGAATAGTAACGAGATAGAATCAAAGACTAGACAAATTATAGCAATTTGATCATAGAGAAGAAAAAGCATATAATTTAAAAGCAAAGCGCTTTAAACTTATTTCAAAGATATCAAATAGTATTGTGTCGCTCGAACATACTGAACAGAAAAGGCTAAGATAGCTAATATTCAATAACACAAAGGTTTAAAGGCCAACACAGAATAAGAATAGATTTAAGGATCACTGTCAACACTTGATTTATTTTCTTTATTTTGTAACTTTCTGGTAAATTCGTATTATTAAATCAGATAATCTAAGATTAACCCAGATTCTGTTCATTTGAGATTTCGTCTGACCTAATTAACTGCCAACAAGCCAATTATTAGGGAACAGATTAGGGAGCGCATTGCATAGTGCGGACGGCATTGGTTTACCCGTGTCCGAGGGCCAAGCTGCAATCCCGAATCTGGCAGACAGTCTTGGAATCATCGCATTCCCGGATCTGAGGTAGCGATTCAAAAAGATAGGGATAACAGGCACGACAGGCTTGGTTCGCCCGGCTCTGTGGAGGGAAGGCGGCCTTGGGAAGTTTACCCCGGGTCCGTAGTCTAGAGACGGCATTGGTTTTTCCCGTGTCCGTATAGCAGCTAATAAAACTCACAACACGCTAGGTGGCTTTGAATGGCAGACCCATTATTTCCCCACCAACAAACATTCTTAAAAGAGGAGTCCCAAAAATCACTACTATTCAAAATCATTAACTAAAAGCAATTATTAGACAAAGAACTCACGCGGACGTCGGCATTGGCTAATTCTTTAACCCGCCAATACCGCGGCACGTTACAATATACATGCCGAACTCGTTGATTCTGTGGATGAAGAGTTGGATGGTAGCGCAGAGTATTTCAAGTTCTATCATTCACTCAATATTCTCCAACAAGCTAGATCGGAGGTGTTACGCCGGAACGATAGACATATGAAAATTACATTCTCGATATAGCTATGCGAATTGTGGAAGCAGGCAATGACCATTCATATATTATACAGTTTTCCACGCCTTTCACAATTTATCTTGGGATTATGGCACAAATAGATTTCTTGAAAAGTCAGATGCATTCGATATTCCAATTTGACGCGACAGGGAGTCTTATTAGGCAACCATTCGCTGAGTCAAAGGCCGTTTACTTTTACGCAGGTGTCGTGAACGTGCGAAAGAAAATCTTCCCCGTTTTGGAAATGATAACGAACAATCATACCGCGTTCTCAATTGGTCAGTGTCTCTCTTCCTTCCGAAACTTGTGGAACGAACATGGGATTAGGTGGCCTCCGTTTAATGTAGCAGTCACAGATTGGTCTTGGGCAAGTATAAACGCAATTATGCGGGCTTGGAATCAATGCACGATGTCCGAATATCTAGATCGCACTTACGGCTCAATATGTTTCGGTCAATCAATGCCTGATAGGGTAGTACCTTTGCATACCTGCTACGCCCATTTTATGAAAATGGTTTCACGTCATATTGAGTCGATAGAGATCAAAGGGGTTAGGTAGAGGCATATCTGCAGATCCTATTGATGAAACAGAAAGGACCTGATTTTGATGCTGCCTTGAAAAAACTTTGTCCCGTAGCAGTATCAAGTGACGAAATTAAGAGTGAGGCAGAATACTTCAACGAGCCTGACCATATAGCGGGTCTTGTCGATTTTGGCACCAAGTCGGTATACCGTGAGCGCCAGGTGAAACGGGTCAGTGAAACGACGATGGCGCTAGGTTTCTTGAAATTTATAAGGGGAACTAACTGCGGGTCCGTAATTGACCGAAAACACTTCTGACATATCTGTCAACCAAATATAATGGCCGCCGCCGCGGACCATGGAGTAAGCAAATGAAATTGCAACTGAACTAGGGATATTCTTAGTGTATTGGCTCTCCCTTTAAATTTGAAGGAAGCTAGCGCCATCGTCATTTCACTGACCCGTTTCACCTGGCGCTCACGGTATAAGACTAGTCTATTTGATGAGAAATTCGTCCCAGTCCTTCAAAAAGTCGAATCAAGTTGTAAGAAGCCAACCAAAAACGAATACGGCGAGACTAACGAGTATCGGTCCGAGAAATTTGTAAAATACTTGATAAAGAAACTTATACCGCCAGCTCCATTTTGGACGATTTTACTAGGAACAAGTAGCAATCATTTCACAAATAGCTTGGCCGAAAATTATTTTGAAACTACAAAAAACTTGACTTGTGAGAAGAACAGTCATATGAAGGCTGGACGTTTCATTGATTTAATGTATTCCCGAGTACAATCATTATTAAAACAAAGCCGTCTGCCGGTGCCGATGGTCAACATTCATAGAAAAGGAGCAAGAGCCAATAAATCGGACAACAAAAAGTCAGAAGAGTACTGGCGGAGAAAAAAACGTCAAAAGGTGAGTAAAGAAGGGAATTATAAGGAAGGAAAGAATTTATTAGAAATGGTTGAAGCCATGAATCGGCCAAAAGACTTGACATAAAACGAAAATGGTACAATCAGAAACCGTGACTATTACTACGTTTCAGAGAAGGCACCGCGAATTTATTTTGTCGGTTTTACGAAACATCCAAGCGATGAGAATAGTTTCATCTACAGGGTGTATCAGGTTGAGCGCACCGAATTATGTGGGTAGATTCCTTGAGACATTCTAAGACTAAATTCCCTTTACCAAAAATTCGAGGGCCTAATAGTTTCTGAGTTGCAGAATATCTTAGTTGACCAATCACAGGGCTTGGATCTGGCCGAGTTAGGGCCGTATCAAAAGAATAACATAGGTAGTGCTCATGGGTCTGGGCCCGTAAAATTTTATTTTCCTTTTTCGCAGGTGACATCGACTCATCTTCAGGAAATGTCCTCGTAAAGCATACGTCTTCCTTATCTGCGTCCTGGCTCTCTGCTTCGTAGTTTTCAGTGTCCAGGTCCTCCGCTTCGTAGTTTTCGGTGTCCGGGTCATTCGCTTCGTGGTTTTCGTCTTTCAGGTCATCCGGTTCGTCGTTTTTGCTGTCCAGGTCCTGCACGATGAACTTGGAAGATAAAAGCAACGCAGATGACCTGGCGCCGAAAGCTACGAAGCGAATAACCTGGACGACGAAAACTACGAAGCAGATGACCTGGCGCCGAAGACTACGAAGCGGATAACCTGAAAGACGAAGACTACGAAGCGGAGGACCTGGACGCAGATAAGGAAGACGTATGCTTTACAAGGACATTTCCCGAAGACGATGTCGACGCCTTCTT
Source organism: Macrophya alboannulata (assembly GCA_949628255.1). Lineage (NCBI taxonomy): Eukaryota > Metazoa > Arthropoda > Insecta > Hymenoptera > Tenthredinidae > Macrophya > Macrophya alboannulata. The sequence continues at coordinate 24,289,827 of OX451208.1, forward strand.
CGAAAAAGGAAAATAAAATTTTACGGGATCAGACCCACGGGCACTATAACCTATTTTATTCTTTTGACACGGCCCTGACTCGGTCAGCTCCAGGCCCTGTGATTGGTCAACTAAGATATTCTGTAACTCGAAAACTATTAAGCCCTCAAATTTTTGGTAAAGGGAATTTAGTCTTAGAATGTCTCAAGGAATCTACTTACACAATTCGGTGCGCTCAACCTGATACACCCTGTATTTATACGGCGAAGATTACGTCCTTTTATACGATCGAAAATGGCTGACGAACTTCACTATTGATTATTGTGCTAGTATTTAGATCCATGCATCTCGTCAATCTCCAAGCATTGCATACATTATTAGTGAGGTAGGGGGAATCATTTTTGAAAAATTATTACTCGATACCACCCCTGATTTTTTTTGTAATTTAGGAAAAGAGTGGAATGGAAAAACAGCGAATTTTAGCCCATTCAACGTTTTTGGAAACCACTGGGTGCTAACATACATCGATCTGACGACGAAACAAATCTGGTTTTTCGATCCTAGCCTTGCAGAAGTGTCCGAGGGAAGGGTTGACCGTTATCGGAAAGCTTTTGCCTCCTGCTATGAGAAAGTTTTACCGAAATCCTGCATTCAATGGTCACTCAGTCACAGTATCCACGTCAAAATGATAGCCACAATTGCGGCATATTCGTGATCCACTTTATCCAGGAAATATTAGCTGGTCGACTACAGATAATGTATGCATCAAATCCCGGCAAGTTGTGAGAAAAACTGCAAAGGGAATGTGTAACCAAATCGCTGGACACATCCAAACATTGCCTAGCTTGCTTGCGGACAAGGAGAGAACCGCCGGCAAGTGACATGGATCCTGTGTTCAACATGTAATAAGTGGACCCACTTCACCTGCCTTTATTATTTGAAAAAGTCCCTTTCCGAGCTACAGGACCCGTATTTTGTTTATAATTGCGATATTTGTGTAAAATGGCCTACTTCAATCAAACATATTCCTAACACTCAGGCAAAATCTGTGGGCAAATAATAGGCAAACGCTATACTCGGTGTTTATGTTGAGTTGGCAACGACCAAAACTTCTTTAAAGTCACCACTAGGTTTAGGTTGGCGACCCTGGCACTCGCTATAATATATTCGTTTTGATATAGACGCGTTTTTATTGTCTAAGGGAGAAGCCGTTAAAAGGATGGACTAAGAAGGGTAATACAGTTGAAAATAAGTCTGAATTTTTGTTGTTTAATCAAAGATAAATTGCTTAATAAAGACACAAGTAACAAAAGAACACCACCGCGTCGTTATATTCATATTTACCTGCTAACAGTTTACATATATACATATGTATACATTAGGGTGGTCCTTATTTGGGGCTCGGACGAATTTTGACCGGGCCGCCCCCCAGATCAGCTCCAAATAATTCAAAAAAAATGTTAAACAAGTTTCAGCCGTCTGTCTTAAAAATTGGCCATTACCAGAGGGGGGGATCTTCCCCTTTAAAATGCACGTGTTTTTCCGATTTTTCAAAGACCTGCGTACTAGAGCGTCTTGGACTCTTTCTAAAAATCTCGAATGCTCATGAATGCGTTCCTGGTACCGATATCCTACATTCAGATGGGTGAATCAAACTTGTGATTCAACATTTACAGCTATGGGGGTCATTCCATAAGAGGAAACATTATTTGGTCAATGACCCCCATCTATCGAAATTCTCTTCTTTTTTTCTGCTGTAAAATTAACTTAAAATTTTAGGATCAGCATTTTTTAGTTCCTGATAAATATTTTCAATGCCAAACTCTTTCTGAGAAAGTTTTCCAGCAACTATAGAGAAGAATAAAAAAATGTTTCCTTTTATGGTATGACACCTATATAGCTGACGAGGTTGAATCAGAAGTTTGATTTATCCATGTGGATGTAGAATATGGGTACCAGGAACGCATTCGTGAGTATTCGAGATTTTTAGAAAGAGTTCAAGACGCTCTGGTGCGCAGGTTTTTGAAAAATCGAAAAAACACGTGTATTTTAAAGGGGAAAATCCCCCCCCCCCCCCCTCTGGTATTGGCCAATTTTTAAGATAGACGGCTGAAACTTGTTCCACATTGTTTTTGAATTATTTGGAGCTGATCTGGGGGGCGGCCCAGTAAAAATTCGTCCGAGCCCCAAATAAGGACCACCCTAGTATACATATATCATACTCCTTGGAACCAGAAGTCGAAACATTCGACGAAAAAACCATGGAGGACACTCGGCTGTTCTTCAAGTTGCATAAATTTACAAATTTACTTCTAGTCTTACTTTGAATATAAGAAAGCGCACTATTAGTATAGCGATGGACGAAGAATGCCATAATAATAAGGTAAAAGAATATCTTTCTTGACAGTAAGAGTTACGTATGAAAGATTTGATGGAATTGCGGGAGGAAAAGAATAATTCGAGTCTCTTAGAATATATAGATGATGATTTTACTGACTAGCCTACAAATATATACTGGCAGCTTAAGTCCGGCCACGAGTTTCTCAATTCTGTCAGAATATGTATAGTATTAAATAAACCTTAAATGACTAATTTGTTTTTCTTAACAATAAGGGTTGAATAGAAATAGTATCATTGTTATTTCCACATTAAAGTCATAATATATTGCATAGGTTCAAGTAAATCCGTCTGCGTTTTAGTTTTTGCGTAAAAAAAAAAATCATTTTCACAAGCACAATGTCTCGGTACATCGTTAGTATGTATATATCAAGCAAGCGTTTATATCATAGAAAACCTTTCTAAAAGCCGCACTTAGCTAGAAAATTGCGAATCATCTATTCATAAAGTTGTTCAATTTAAAAAGATCGCTATTGTGGACCAACTCCCTTCATAGATTCACGTATTTAAATTGTAATAAAATTAGTAATCTTAATTCTTATAGGATAGAGACGTTAACTGCTCATACAAATAAAAAGATATTCAATAAAAGGAAAGTATCTTGAGGAAAAATTGAAAAAAATTTGAAAAAAAAAGAGGAGCACATTTTCTGATATGAAGGTAGATTTAAGTAGTGACAAGTTTCTATTGTATCAGAGATATGACGGTAGCATCCACGTGGCGTGCTTTGGGCAAGTTTTTGTTTTTTGTTTTTGGTATTCAACTTACCTTTCTCTGACGAACGATATAAGTGGTACGCCTTGCCAAAGGATTATTTCAGCCATAGCGCCGCGTGGGAGGGTGATAAAAGATTTTAGAAAAAAAGCGCACCTGGGGAATTTGAAAAGGATGACATTTCATAATAGCGTTAAACTTCGTGTGACGAACAATACAGGTGTTACGCCTTGCCAAAGGTTTATTTCAGCCGTAGCGCCACGTTGGGGGGTGATAAATTTTTTTTGAAAAAATGCGCACCTGGGGAATCTAAAAGAGATGAAATTTCATAGTAACGTTAACCTTCTTACGATGAACGGTACAGGTGTTACGCCGTGCCAAAGGTTTCAATTTGTCTGATACAGATATCTTCAGGGTCATGTGTCTTGGCAGTCACCTCTTCGTCGAGGCCGGGCATGAACTTCTTCAGTTATTGCAAGTAATTCTTTTTTCCAATTTTCTGTTATGTCTGTGGTGGGTAGCTTCTTCAAAAATGTGAAATCCAATGAAGATCCGCTTTTAGCTTCTTGGTCTGCCTTCGAATTTCCTTCAATAGTCTTGTGACCCGGGATCCACATGATAACCAACTTATGGTCATTTCTAGTTAAATAATGAATGTTCTTCTGATTTCCCTTACAATTGGGTGCATGTTGCTGTCGGGTCCAGTTTTCAGCAGGTTCGCTATAATGCTCTAAGAGTCGCTACGTATAAGTGATTGGCTTCGTGGGGTCTGGCCTACAAATAGATCTATGGCCTTGCTAATACCGTATATGCTTCGATGGTATAAATATAGAGTTGTGGTGATTAAAAACTCCTGACCATCTCCGACACCTGTTGAGTGATCAAACTCCGACACCTGCTCTGTTGTTATGAGAATTCTTGGCACCATCTGTGTAAATGATTTCAAAGTCTGTGTATTATACTTGTCATTGATAATTTCATTGAAGGACCTTTGGGGACTGCGCGCCTTCTGTAGTGTTCTTACATCTTCAATGTTCATCTTGTCTGATATGAACTGCGCAAAGAAAGGAATGTGGAAGGTGGTGGGTATCTCCTGTGGGTGACACATGTTAAACTTTCTTTTAAGGGGATGGTGTAGTCGATTTTTACCGGCATATTTATTATCTTGAATATCTCGGAAACGAAGGTCTCAATCGGATTGTCCTTTTGGCAGCGGATGATTGACGAGCAATGAGTTCGAGTTAGTATGAAAATTCAAGAAAATAGAGTCTACGCATCCTTTTCGCAAAAACGAGCTTCGAAGCACCATTCTATAGGGAATTACAAACACACCCATCAAAAAACATCTCTGTTTGATGCAGAAATGAAGTCTGATTCTGAAAACTCGCAGTTCGTTGTAATTAGCGATTGTAAATTGTTGGGAAGCCATGATAATTCTCGGTTCCCGCCGAGGTTCCTGCATTGCCCGCGAGAGAGAGCTGAGCTCGCGAATCGTTGCATCGTCTTCTCCTTCTCATAGCTACTGAGTGAGAAGAAGATGCAACGATTCGCGCGCTAAGCTCTCTCTCTCGGGCAATGCAGGAACTAAGATTTGTCATGGGATCCCAACAATTTACAATCGCTAATTACAACGAACTGCGAGTTTTCAGAATCAGACGTCATTTCTACATAAAACAGAGATGTTTCTTGATGAGTGTGTTCGTAATTCCCTATAGAATGGTGCTTGCGTAAACTCTGATATAAGTCGACATAAGTGACACGCTCATACTTGTCGATAAAAAAAAAAATAATAATAATTCTATTTTCTTGAATTTTCAGGCTAACTCGAACTCGGTGCTCGTCAATCATCCGCTGCCAAAAGGACAATCCGATTGAGACCTTCGTTTCCGAGATATTCGAAAGAATAATTATGCCGGTAAAAATCGACTAGACCATCCCCTTAATAGGGAGCCAATATAAACAATTCTTGATCTGCTCCATCCGGTGGCCTGACTTTGTTGAGTTCTTCCAGTTCACTCGGATTTTCAGACAATAATCACTCTTTTTGAAGCAGGGGTTTCTAGTTAACAATTTTTTTGTTAGAAAAATTCTCCTTATGGCTAGGGGAGGAGTCCCATTTATGTGTACTAGTGAATTGATGGGTGTACATTTTAAGCAGCCTGACGCACACCAGAGCGCTTCATTTCGTGTCACCTCTTATTTGTATAGAGTTTTCTTTGGAGCATCAGCGCAGAGGCAATACCTCCATGCCTGGTCTAATTAACGATTGATAAAATGATAGAAGGGTAGAAGGGTGGGCGCCCTCAGAAAACCCCGTTATACATTTTAACATGCTCAAAAGTTTCGAGCCTTTTGCCTTTAGTTGAGATATAGGTATGTTTGGTCCAGTTGAGCCTAGAGTCCCAGTGGACTCCGAGGTATCTAACCTCATTGGCATCAGGTATTTCCTGGTTGTCAATCGAGATGGTTACCGATCCAGGAGTGGTGGCCTTACTCTTTGCGTGGAAGAACATAAAATTGGTTTTTGAAACAGACACCTTTATATCAAGGTCGGTAAACGGCTTTGTCAACTTTGTGGCATCGTCTGATAATGATTTCGTAATGTCTGATACGCAATTGGAAGAGGCGAAGTATGTGAGGTCGCCCGCGAATGCTATGGATCTAGCCATTACTGATAGGCATTTATCCACCTCTGCAATGTACAAGTTAAATAGGCATGGACTTAAGATTGATCTTCGAGGAACCCCTTTGCTGGTGGTGGCTGTGCTGAGTTCTATTCCCTTGTAATAAGAGGTTACCTCCCTACATCCTATGGTGATCCTTATAAAATCAACAAATTTGGGGTGAATCTTTTGTATTCTTAATTTGTGAAGAAGTTTCTCGATATTGACCTCATCGTAGGTACATTCCAGGTTCAAGAATAGAACTCCCGTATGTTTTCCCTTCTTCTTAGCTATTTCAATGTTGGTCCTGAGTGACAAGAGACAGTCGCAGCATGATTCGTTTCTTCTAAATCCATAGGCACTATTAGGGAAAGCACCGAGGTTCTCCAAAATACAAGAAATTCTATCGTTGACAATCCTTTCCAAGATCTTTAGAAAAGCACAAGAGAGCGCAATGGGTCTGCATATCCCGGGTGATCTGGTTTCGGGATAAGGCAAATAATATATTTTTTTCAGGGCGCAGGAATCGAAGCTTTCTGTAATACTAACTGATAAAAATCCCTCAACCGATTAACCATAGTTAGGAGGAGGGCTTTGATTATCTGGAAGGAAATGTCCCACCCCGGCGAGGAGTTAGCCCTGGTCTTACTTATCGCAGTCGTTACCTCTTCTATTGATATTGGTTTGTCTATTACTTCGTTTGGTTCGGTGTCATACCGAAGGAGGGACTGGAAATCCTTGCAGTATTTATATTATCCTGTGATTTTCTCTTGTGCTGTATTGATTTTGGGATCATTGAGGATATCGTTTTTATTGAGGTTTATATTCACGTGTTGAAAAAACCTCTTCTTAAAGTTCTTAATTTTCTTCCAGATTTCCCCCATAGGTGTTTGAGAGAATGTTACAGAATTTTTTAAAATCTTCCTTTCTTGCCTTTTTGAGGATTTTCTTAGCTTCTGTTTTGGCTAACACAAAATTTTCCTAATTATCGCGGGAGCAGTTCTGTAGAACATGTTTTTGTGCTAGTCTTCTTATATCGACTGCTTCACTGCAGATCTTATCCCACCATACTGTCGGTGTCGGGCTCCTTTTGTTGGTATAATTTCCATCGGGGAGAATAGTGCCAGCTTCAACCAGACAGGTGTATATCATCTTAGAAACTTCTTCGTATTTACCTATGAAATTATTCCTATTTAGACCCATATTATTTTCCCGAAAGCGCTCCTCCAACAGAGAGCCGAATTTGCCCCAGACCACCTATTGGAAAACCTGATCCGCTTTCTACTTGGTTCAAGTGTTGGATGGCCCCCATAAAAATCTAACAGCATAGGAAAGTGATCGCTACCCATAGAGTCGTGGTATACTTCCCAAGAAAACTTGTCTGCTATGTCCGGCGAAGCGATTGTCAAATCTGGCACACTTTTTTGAGCAGAACCTAGGATAACCTTGGTTTGTTCCCCGATATTGCAAATTATTAGACCTACTTCCTCAATTACAGCTTCCAGACACCTTATTATTATTATTCCTAAGGCCAGTGCTGGATTTGCCAATAGGCTGTATAGGCCGCGGCCTAGGGGAGGCAGATTTTGGAGGGCGCTCGCTCGTTTCATTTGACCCTTTTATTTTATGACTGATTCTTTCGTTCATTTCACTTTTCAATACCCACCCCACACAACACTGAATATTTCCTAAATATTTCAGAAATATTTTAACGAAAGATTCAAATCTTTCAAAAATATTTCATTGGAAGATTTCTGAAACATTCCTATGTCCGTAATCTCACGTAATTGCAATATTTCGTTGAAATATTTTTGAAATGTTTTTTCAACATTTCATAAAATACTTCTTGGATATATTTCCAAAAGATTCGGGAAATATTGTTGGAAAAATTTACGGAGGCAGGGTGTATTTCGGTTATAAAGTACATATTTAGGAACGAAACACATCCATAGAGTCTTTGGCTAAATAAGGAAAACACAAGAATCATACAAGTCAATGAAATCAAATCGTCTAAAAACGGTCACCCATCCAAATACTGGCCCTGAGGATAGTTGCTTAACGTCCTTGATTGAGTGATCTCCGGTTTCCATATGGCTCCAATGATCTCCTGTAAGACTAGTTACATTTTTTTGAACTCATAACACCAACGATTATTCATGAGCTTTGCATATTTATATCGAAATATGGTATTTAGCGAACAACAATAACGAATAGCTTATGATGTTTATCGCGACGACAAGATTCTAGGTTAACTACGGGTATCCACGAAAAAAAATTCTCCAATTTTTGTACGACTAAACATTTCTACTTATTTGAGAAGATTCATGAAAATATGTTATTGCTTTTTCGACCTGTAGAATTGTTATAATTTTGGAGTTCACAATGTTGTTGGAATCTTGCATGGCCGATATTTCATTTGCAATGTTGCACAGCTACGTTCCATTCTGGTTGCAGCAATATTACACGTGCAACGTATTGAAAATGATTATGCAATATTGTTGCAAAATGGCTACAATATTACGTGCTACATGGGGAATTATTTGCTAGATAATTTTGTCATTTGATGAAAAAATTGAAATCATATTATCTTTCGAACTAACGGTATTCAATATCAATACTTAGAAATAAGTGTCCTTTCTTCACATATTTGAAGTGTTTCTGAGTATAATATTTTAATAACATATGGTAAGAAATATTCTCCTAGATATTCAGGAAATATTTTTATATTGTATTTTGCAATATATGAGGAAGTTGCTTTTGAAACAAGTTTGAAAGATTTTTGACATATTTATAAAATATTTGTTTGCAATATTCAGAAATACTCCATTGTTCTATTGTATACCAAATTCATGAAACCTTTTAGAAATTTTTCATTGAAATAATTTCAGCGAAATATTTTAGAAATGTTCAAATAAAAACTTCAGAAATAGTTCGAAACATCTTTCAAATAACGTTTCCATCGAAATATTTCATGAAATCTTCAGTGCTGTGTGGGACCTAAACTTAAATTCGTAAAATTGTTTGTTACCTAATTAAGGCCTAGATAAATTATAGATACAAGTGAGTCTTAAGATAGGTGGGAAGGAGGGTGGGGCGGCACAAATTGAAGTGGCCTATACTAAAGAAACGTATAAATCCGGCACTGCCTAAGGCTTATAACCTGACGGTAAGTAGCCAGCCTCGAGTTATAATTCTTATTGGCCCACTTCGCTTGTGGTTTCTGGTCGCGTATGTTTGATTAATATCGCTTTTATTTTGATTTTTCAAGATTTAATACTCCTTTTCTGCAATATGTTTAAAGTTGGGAGACTCAGGTCCAGAACACTTCCCAGATTCTACCCACAGGGTATACCCTTCGACCCGGTCCAGGCGATGTTCACCTTCTTATTATTATTATTACTCCTAAGGCGTATACCCTTCCGGGAAGTAGCCAGCCTCGGGTTATAAAAAGCTTCATTTCATGTTACGACACTGGTATAAATAGTTTTTATTGAGTTAGTACGCGAAAGACCTCGTTTTATTTATTTCAATTTGTTTAGTATGAGTAAAGTTGAGACACTAAGATCCAACACATATCCCAGTCTCACCACACCGGGTACCCTTCGCACCGATCCTGGCGAATCTCCTGGCGACGGCCCAAATCTTGTTCCCGCACTTTAAGGCGGCGCTCTAGTCGATTTTTACCGACATCAACTATTTTTTCGAATATCTCCGAAACGTAGGGCCCAATCGGATTGTCCTTTTGGCACCCGATGTTTGACGAGGAATGAATTCGATCATGATTCACACATGACTCACAGTCTTGTATAAATATTGAAGAGGCATTGATAACTGAGGTGCAAAACCAGCCAATTCTGTGGGATCATAGACTACCGATTACACTGTTACGTCGTCACAAAAAGAAACAGTAAGATAGCGTATGCAACAACAATCTTTAATATTAACATATATTTAAGCTATCGTTATTAAATAATTTCTATAGCCACGGTGAATCATAAACCGTCTGCGATTTCTCTATTTCGAGGAGTACATTTGGTGACCAAATGTGCAGCCATAAAACGCAAAATTTCCCATTTTTACAACCTTACCTACGGGACTTTCAAGGGTTTTTTTCTCTATTGTTCGGTCACGTTCTTTCGAACGTATGTACACGCATAATTATTCCCAGAAGGGCTATGTACGGAGTTTTCCGCTCCTATGTCTAAACCTTTCCGCCAAATCCTCTTGACCAATCCTAAAAACTGACCAATCACAAAAATCAACCAATAAGAAAAATCCACCAATTAACAAACTCCTACACCCCTCCACTTTTCCAAAATCCTACCAATTTTCATTTTAACTAGCAACTAAAAAATCAGTTTAACTCTGACGCTCAACAAATACAGAACAAGGCAACCCACATACAAGAGCAGTCGATAGCATTTCATTCAGTCATAACAACTTAAGACATTTTTGTAAATATCAGGCAGTGTAAATAATGAAGTAACTTCATAAACGTGATACGAACATCTTCGATATCCTTATTATTCATATCCCTGAATAACTCAAACTTAACTAACTACGCAATATTAATTTGGCGCGTAGTCACAAGGCCGAGATCGAACCTCGTTTCGGACCCGACATTTATGGTCCTTCGAGCCGAATACAGAAGAGTCGCATACTACAATCAAACATCACCGGAATGTGAAACAATCATTTAGACAAGTGACAACGAACATCATTTCACTGCCAAGATACTGCAACAAACAAGGAACTACAATTGACAACCGTCAATGAAATCACGCTACGAAGCAGTCGAAAGACAGCAGTCCCAGGAAAGGTACGTGATGAGTCAGCCGGGCCCAGGCAGGTAGTCGCCACCCGCAATTCAACGTAGACCCCTTCAACAGAAGCCGATGGTCACGCTAGACCGCTTCGCCCAAGGCAGCAGGTCAAATCTACAACCCTTCTTCATGGGAATCATCTGAACGCTACATCAAGTCAACAAGGAGTCAGGTAAGCTCTAGATTAGTAAATCACCGTTCCTATCTATCACCATCTCCTTCCCTTCCATCAAAATCTGTAAAGATCAAACATGGCTACTCTAGCTCCGCTAACGACAAAGCGCGGTACATTGAAAAATCAATTAACAAAATTCAAAACCTTCATTGACCAAGCGTTAGTTACTGAAACAGAGATCACAATCGAATCTTTTGAAATTGAAGCACGTTTAGAAAAAATGTCCGGGGTTTTTGAAAAATTCTCTGAAATACAAGCACAAATTGAGGAGCAAACTCAGGATGCAGAACACAGAGATTACGGTTCAGAATTCGAGAATACTTATTTCCAGTACGTCGGAAAGGCTCGTCGCCTAATGAGTTCCCTAAGCGATCAATCTAGCAATAATTCAGCTCTTAGAACGGGCCACGATCCACGATACACTAATAACGTAAAACTACCTAAACTAGAAATTGAAAAGTTCAGTGGTGCCTACGACAAATGGCGAGGTTTCTACGACACGTTTGATGCAACGATTCACAAGAACAGAGATCTATCAGATATCGAAAAACTAAGCTATTTAAGAAATCTCCTAGTAGACGAAGCCGCTAACGTCATTAAATCACTAGACACTTCAGAAGAGAACTACCCGAGCAGAAATTTCATGATGGCACGATATTGGTCCAACACTGCCGCAGCTCTAGGAATCGTGGCCCACGATTGCTATTCAATATTGGCCCGTGATTGTAATGTAACAGTGTTCTGTATTGGGCCAATAACACCGAAATGAAGTTGGACCAAGTTTGAGTCCCGGCACCGGGCCAGAATCCGATGTTACGCTGACCCAACATTGGCTGACGTGCTAGGGTTGTGTTACATTTACTACGCTGGACCGTTATTCGAATGTAACACCGTTCCGTATCGGGCCAATAACACCGAAAGCGAGTCAGACCAAGCTTGGGTTCCGACACCGGGCCACAATCTGATCTTACGCTGGCCCAATGTCGGCTGACGAGCTAGGGTCATGTTTCACTTCCTATGCTGGACCGTAATTGGCATGTAACACTGTTCCGTATTGGGCTAATAACACCGAATAGGCGTCAAACCAAGCTTGGGTTCGACACCGGGCCAGGATCCGATGTTACGCTGGCCCAATATTGGCTGATGTGCTTGGATCACGTTGCACTTACTATGCTAAACCGTGATTGGAATATAATACCGTTTCGTATTGGGCCAATAATACCGAAAGGGAGTCAGATCAAGCTTGGGTGCCGACACCGGGCCAGAATCCGATGTTACGCTGGTCCAATATTGGCTGACGTGCTTGGATCACGTTACACTTACTATGCTGAACCGTGATTGGAATATAACACCGTTTCGTATTGGGCCAATAATTCCGAAAGGGCGTCAAACCAATCTTGGGTGCCGACACCGGGCCAGGATCCGATGTCACGCTGGCCCAATATTGGCTGACGTGCTAGGATCACGTTACACTTAATATGCTAAACCGTGATTGGAATGTAGCACCGTTCCGTATTGGGTGCCGACACTGGGCCAGGATCCGATGTTACGCTGGCCCAATATTGGCTGACGTGCTTGGTTCAATGGTGCCCTAAATGTAAATAACTGACTCCATTTCTCACACATTAGGTTTGTGTATGATCAACTGTGTACCCCTACCTGATTGTTAACTGAACGCATTATACATTCGTCACGTTCTCTACGAAAAGTTCGAGTTTTTTTTTCTAACTATAAGGGGATTTGAACCCGAATCGCTCGCTCTAGCCACTACGCTAATTCGCCGCATGAATGTCTATAATGCTTTTTGTCACTTATACGTAGTGCGCATTTACAATGGGTGTTTTGGCGGCAATTTCGGACCGAGATAATGAACCACGGTATGACCGTCGCATCGGCTGCTGACTCGAGCCCGAACTTGGGCCGGGATACTGAGTTACGGTCTTACCGTTGCATCGGCTTCTGGCTCAAGTTCGATCTCGGACCGAGATAATGGACTACGGTATGACCGTTGCATCGGCTGCTGACTCGAGCCCGAACTTGCGCCGGGATACTGAGTTACGGTTTCAACGTTGCATCGGCTGCTGGCTCAACTTGGATCTCGGACCGTGATAATATGCCTATAAGTCACAGATTTGCACAACAAATTGGCTTTCAATATCGATCAATAGAAAATTCATTCTTTCGTCTGAATTATAATACAAACAGAATGTAGATATTGATTTAAAAAGTGTTTCTTCTTGTGTCCAGAGACCCATACTATTGACTGGTTGATTTCATATATTACTCAAAATAGTTCGGTTGATATTTTGATAAATCCGACGTAACCTTGATTCCAAACGCCATGCGCATTTCTCATGTAATTATTGATTGAAACAAAAAAAAATTGCACTTTATTTTTATTAACTCGAGCTATATTTGTTCCATTATAAGAAATTGCTAGAAAAGAACCAGCTTATTTTCAGCCGCTTCAAAGCTAAAGTATTGATGGGTTCCATTGATGCATCGAAAGCATTGAAAGAAGAGATGAATTTTTTGAGAGGATGCTAATTCTCGAGTATTTGCCTTAATGTACCGATATGTATACAGTATAGCCCACAAATATCAATTATTACTGATTATCCTCCTTGATTGCAGATATTCAATGGTATACGTCTGCAGTGTGTGGTTGATATCAAACATTAGAAAAGATTTACCTAGAATTATTATATTCGCTTAGGGTTCTTTGTGTTATAGTGTCACAGTATCTGGGATAAATGTTCTCAATGAAAGAGTCTAATGTACACTTGACGAGATTGATTATGACCGGTGTGAAGTTGCCACCGCAGTCTCTTGTCTCTTTCCTTGTCTATGTAACCACGATGGATAGAATGAGACAAGAGACTGTGGTGGCAACTTCACACCGGTCATAATCAAACACGTTATGTGTACAATAAAAAACGTAAAAAATGTAAAAAAGTGAAAAAAGACTTTATTTGTCATGTGAAAACGTGAAAAAGTAAAAAAATACTTCATATGTCAGTTGCAGTAGCGGCATTCAAAGGCCCAGCAACAGTTGCTTTAAATGGGAAAATACGTGTATTTTAGACTGTCAATTGTATGAACATTTTTCCGACCTGTGAAAATTATTATAAAAATTCGAGATTAGGCACAAATATTCCTCATAGTATGAAGTATAATTGAAGTAGTATATCAAATTCTTACATCCATAATTTCTGGAGTTATGACCTATATAAATATCAATTTGATATTCATAAAAAAATAAATAAATTGAAAAAAAAAATTTGATATACTGCCACAACTATACCTTATACTGTGGGGAATATTTGTGCCGAATCTCGAATTTTTATATTAATTTTTACTAGGTTGGAAAAATGTTCATACAATTGACGATCTAAAATACACGCATTTTCCCATTTGGAACTTTGATTGCCGTGGGGGCCGGGTTAAAATTGAAATATCGAGCTCCAATTTGGCAGGAATTTCTTTTTATTTATTTAGAACTGATTTAGGGGGATCCCGGAAGAAAAATCGAAAATATCCAGAGGGATCACCCTAATATATATATATATATATATATATATATATATATATATATATATATATATATATATATATATATATATATATATATATATATATATATATATATATATATATATATATATATATATATATATATATATATATATATATATATATATATATATATATATATATATATATATATATATATATATATATATATATATATATATATATATATATATATATATATATATATATATATATATATATATATATATATATATATATATATATATATATATATATATATATATATATATATATATATATATATATATATATATATATATATATATATATATATATATATATATATATATATATATATATATATATATATAGTAACGTTTCCGATACCCCACCCCGGTGAGGTATCGTACGAACATCATCAGCCAATCCGGAGACGATACTAATCCTGATTGACAGTTGTACAAATGAGAATAGCCGCTAGGTGAGGATATAAAAGGCGCGTGTTCGCTACACACAGCAGCTATTCTGGCAAAGCGCTGAGTAGACTCACACCTCGTAATATTCGAGCAAGTGACCTAAAGCAGGCTCTTGTCTCACACTCACTCACATATTCAATTTTACTGTAAGAATATCTAAAGCTGTGTTCTTCATCACAAAATTCATATCTTACTAGATTGTGTAAAGCTCATAATTCTAGATTCAATATTTTCTATTATACATTGATTTTCGCAACAAAATATTTCAATATTATAATCACACGCACCTTAAATCTTGTATATTGAAATCACTTAAATTTAAAGTCGCGCAGAACCAAGGATCTGACGCGCATCAAAACAAAACAGTCATCAGACTGACAGAACAAACACACACACCCATACTATTATATTAAACATTATATCGAGTCAAACACTGAAGCAAAATTATATTGTTTATTTCATTTGTATTCACGTACGGTTTTAGTACAAAAGTAGAGTCACATATTATTTAATAAAATTACTTATTATTTAAGACAAAAGAATCGCGTTTTTGCTCCTTCTTGCCTTAATTAAACACCTTTAAATTTCAGCATTCAAAACCTAGTTAGCATAGTTACAGCGAAGGTAACGATTTGCTTATAGACAGCATTGGTGGAGGTGTAATTCCCATCCGTGTCTGTTGCGGCAAATCAGATCCCGAGTCTGATACGGCAACGGTAGACGTATAATTCCTACCCGAGTCCGTAGCGTAGCAGGTGGCGACGTCGGAGGTTTAATTCCCGACCAAGTCCACGAAACAGGGACAGATAAGGTTTATCACTTTTCCCTAAGAGGAGTTCCAACAATCAGTTCTAACGGACAAAGAACTCATCGGACGCGTCGTTGTTATTGAATCTACGATCCCAACAACTCGCGTAACGTTACAAATGGCGCCCAACGTGTCGGCTCCTCTTAAATGAAATTAGATTCAGTAAATTCATTTAACTTCATTATATAAAAAAAAAAAAAAAAAAAACGTCGAGTCATTGTATAACTTAGAGTCGTTTGCCAACATTAGGTGCATTAAATTGTAATAGGCTAAAAATTAATTAAGGCAAGATGGTGGGCAAAGGCGCGATTCCAAAGACTAGTGATAAGTCAGTAGCTGATAAGGAACAAACAAAAACAAGTAGGGATACAGGATTCCATGAGTCAAGTCTAATTCCAGTAGATAATACAGAATTGGTAAATACAACAGATAGCAATACATCAGAGCTCCTCAGAATGATTGTTTCATCGATGGAGAATCTGAAAAAACAAAACGAAAGATTAGAAAAGAAAATAGACGAAAGATTTGCTGATCTTGATAATAAAATGCAGCTATTACAAACTAAGAGTTTAGAAACACAGGCTGAATATGAAAAAAGAGTTGACGATAAATTAGAAAAACTACGTTCTGAAAGCAAAAAGAAAATAGAATGTGTAGAAACGAAATTTCAAATTCTGGCTGAAACATGTGATGAAGGAATTGTTCAATGTGGCAAGAAAATAAAAGAGACAGAAAATATATTAATAGAAACCACGATGAGCAATCACTCTGAAATTGAGCAAAAAATTCAAACATTATATGATGAAACATTGAGTAGAATTGATGAACTAGATCATAGACATGCACGTCTTAGGATAGGTGTAGAATCAGATATCAAAAAGTTAAAAATTAAAACAAATTCTCGAATAGACAATAACGACAACACAAATTTGATTGCGAAAACTATGAAACTACCAATTTATTCAGGAAAGAATTGGGAAAGACCAATAAATTACATTAGGGGGATAGAAGAATACTTTACCTTTTTAGATGTAAACGACGAACTACGCATGAAGTTCCTAAATCAAAGCTTAATTAGCGATGCAAAGGACTGGTGGGTCGCGCGTCGGGATTCAGTCGAGACCTGGGAAATGTTCAAAGATAAATTTCTTGCTAGATTCTGGGGCGAGGAGGTTCAAAGAGATATTAGAAAAGATTTAGCATTCGGCTATTACCTGTCTGATTTGAAAATGTCACAATCCGAAAACGGCAAACCAAAACCGACGTGGGCAGAATATGCTAGTCGCAAATTCGCTACAGCGTCAGGTCTTCGTCCGAAGATTCCTGAGGATGAAATAGTTCAAAACTTAATTAGACACTTTGATGAACGTATAGTTGAAGCTGCAAAGTGTAGAAATATGAAAGAAATAGATCACTTACTTAATTTCTTAGATGAAATGCAATCGAATGGTAGATCTAACACACCGAAAAACTATCAGTCTAGAATAGGTTTGAGTAAACAGAACTCAGCACCTAGCAGACCATCCGAAGATATAAACAAAGAGAGCTTATGGCAAACCGACAATAAAGACGCGAATGTAAATAAACGGTTACCTCACGACACAAACAAGTTAGCCGATATTCATGAGAACGGTCAAGAAACAGATAATGGCCATGTCCAGAAAACGAACAATAAGTTTGCAAACCGGACAACATCTAGAGTAAACGCGATAGCTGAAAATAAAGAGATCGAACAGGCCGGTAGCGATATTGGTAATAACACGGAAAACTAGATGGCGCTGTGCCTAATGTGCTGTTACGGGCCAAGGCCGTACTGACTTATGATTCGCTCTCACTAAGCTTGCAATTTGGACTGTGGTTCGTCGTTGCCGTGGCGAATAGAAATTCGCTCCTTGAGTCCCGGGAAAGAGGATTTGAATTTGAATTAAAGGTATAAATATTGAAATACTAGTGTTAGGTTAGATAGAGTAACGAAAAGAAACTGTTTATTGAATGTACGCGGTACAAGTATACTAGGATAATATAAGAAGACTAAACTATTTTCTCTAAGAGGATTGAAGTATTAATATGAGAGTTAGGACCCGAGTGCGTACTCAATCTTTCGAAGTCTCAAACGTTACTGCCTCTCATGCTCTTTTTCCAAAAGAAGGTTGAAGTAGAAATTGAAGTCCCCACTTTTAGGGGTTGGTCAAGCACACATCGGATCCTCCCTCTTTTCTGCCCCTAACTTAAACTCAACAGTCCTTGCTTTCCCCCTTTTCGCCTTCCTGGGTATTTCCCCGTACCTGATACGAGGTAGTTGGCATCTCGCAGCGAGGATGGTTGCCGGAGGACCCTCTCATTGTTTTCAGCGCGAGTTATTGCTTCGGGCCTTTCCCATCGCTACAGCAAAGACTTTTCCAACAATTTCCAATTTTTATGGTCAATATCCGTTGGGAGGCAAAAATATCACGTTCGCTTTTGTAAAAAGTGGAAACAATAGACAGGACACTTGAAAATAGAAACTCTTGAGTTTGCTAGTG
This sequence comes from Macrophya alboannulata, assembly GCA_949628255.1. Lineage (NCBI taxonomy): Eukaryota > Metazoa > Arthropoda > Insecta > Hymenoptera > Tenthredinidae > Macrophya > Macrophya alboannulata. The sequence goes on from OX451208.1 coordinate 24,307,939, forward strand.
CACATGTGGTCTGCAGGCAAACGCAGTTCGACCTTTTTCGTATATGAGGGCTGTTTCAGTACTTTATAGATATTTCGGAGAAAAATAGAAAACGAAACTCGAGAGGGGACGATTGTTCGTCAATCTTTAAAGAAAAAGGGAAAAGAGACAAAGCAGCAGACTTGGCTATAAATTTACGTAGACGTCTAGGCTTACATATATACATACTATGTTATTATACCTAGCTTACATATATATACATTCGTATAGAGATTCACACTCATACACACTTAAATTCTAGCTATGATTAATCATGTCGTGGGCAAGGGTGATGTATTGCGGTTCGAATATTGTGTTTGGATTTGGTCCTATCGTCGTTCGCTTCCCTATATTATCGACGCTAAACCGCGGGTGTAGTCAACAGTTCAGGCGTACGGCGTCGGGCGCGTAGCGAGTCCGTGGACGTAACGCCTTCCCCCTAATTTAAAAAGACTTTTCGTATCCGAAAGTCTTTTTCCCTACCTTCCTGTTATTCAGGATCAATGAGCGGAGTTGCCTGGAGTTTCAATTTGTTCGAATGCACAATTCGTGTACGATTCGCGCTAGTTCGAATTTCGGCATTATAATCCCCTAGCATTCGAAGGATTTCGTATAGACCTGTGTACTGTGGGTCGAATTTTGAGACCTGAGGTTCCTTCAAAAGATACACTTGATCTCCAACCTGAAAATTCCTGGGATTTAACTTTCGGTCGTAATAGCGTTTCGATTTCCATTTAGCGGCGTTTAACCGGTCGACTACTGTTGATTGAGTTTCTGAGAGTTTCCTGATAAAATTATCCAAGTGTTCAACATACGTGGTGAAACGTTCTCCGCGGCTAAAGCTAGTCGGAATGTTTGCTTCCCGCCCGAATACTAGTGTGTGGGACGCGTAACCGGTCGCTTCATGAACCGAGGTGTTATAACTAAAAATTGCAAATCTTAACCATGTATCCCAATCTTGTTCGTTACCAAATTGTTTCAGATATTCTACTAACGAGTGATGGCTACGTTCTAAGGATCCGAGAGATTGCGGGTGAAACGCTGTGGATTCTAGTTTTTCGATTTTAAAAATTTTACAAATGGTTTGAATTATTCGACTAATAAAGTTACTTCCTTGGTCAGTATGGAGTATTCTAGGACAACCAAAACGGGTGATAAACTGTTCTGCCAAGGCACAAGCTATCGTAACAGAATCTATTGTTTTGAGTGGGATCGCGTCACAGTATTTTGAGAAATTATCCTGGAAAGTCAATATATATTTGTTACCTCTTTCGGTAACAGGTAACGGTTCCACGATATCCATTTGTACCTTCTCGAATGGTTCACTCGGCGTGTCAGTAATTTTCATCGGCAGGCGCGTTTTATTTCGAACTAGTTTGTATTTTTGGCAATATTTGCACGACCTTACAAATGCGGAAACTTCTTGCTTCATGCCTTTCCAGTAGAAATCACCACGGATACGCCAATAAGTCTTTGAGGCACCTTTATGACCCCCTACTGCTGATTCGTGGTATTCTTTAATTATACGAGCGCGGTCTTCCTCGCCAGGGGTGCTTATTTCCCCTGAGCATATCCTAATCTGAATATCCGAGTCTTGAAACGTTTGTCTAATTACCTGTTCGATCGCTGGCCAGTATAACTGGTCTAATCCGTTTCCTTTCGCCATTACGTTTGCCCTTTTGATATCTAATGTCTCCATGGCACGCTTACTGGCTTCGAATGCTTCAGTAACAAATCGCAAGTATGGTTTTTCGTCAAATTTTGTCTTTACTACGAGATTAAGTACATAACGGTCCCCAAAGGCAGACACAATAGCCTGTCCGAGTTGTGGTCTCGCCGATTTCAACCCTTCCACGTCAACTAGCCCAAGATCCTTCAGCTCTCGGTTGTTCGGGGTGGTCAAGATGCAATCGGCGGATATAAAATTAATGATGTGTCCTTTCCCAATCGAAAGGGTGTTTTTACTGTAAATTATACATGAATTGCCATCTACCAAGTACACAGGTGCCGTAAAAGTAAAACTTGTTACAACATTGTCAATTTGTTCATTACTATGATCGCCTGTTCCATTGGAGTCGCAATCTTCTTCGGGACTGACACATGGGTATTGCTTAGCCTTGGACTCCCCATCCGGGTTACTGTCCCTCTTGGCTCTTTTTCCAGACACCGCGCTAAAGTCGGTATCGCCCCTCCTCTCCCCACTCCGAGTTTGCGACGGACGTGGTGCCGTGGCTACTGTATCGGGGGTCCCTATCCAGCTTAAGGTGGTGTTCGATTCGACGCTGAGGTCCTCTGAATCGACACCCGCTTCGGGGAAAGCTCCCTCTCCGCGAGGGCTTATGGCCCCACCTTCCGTGCTATTTAATTCTACGGAGGATTGATACCTCTCTCCCCTCGGCCTTGCGTACACTGTAAAAAATGTTTTTGAATTTACGACACATTTGCTACACAAAACACTCGCACATTCACAAATTCGGTGCAGTAAAGTGAATTACTATGCATTTTTTGTATATTCACAAACAAATTTTTAATTTTACCAAACTTAATAGGAAAAACGTATAACTGTTTTTGAAATTTACTGAACTGTGTAGTAAATGTGTTTTAATAATAAATTTGCTATACATTATTTCGAATCTTACTGAGCAAGGTGCTCAATTTACTAATCATGTGTGAGAGTAAATTCAGTAAACGGCTTTTAAAATTACAATTTCAGTGGAGCAAACGAAGTTGTTATACATTTTTCTCAATTTCATAATCAAATTGTAAATTTCATAACGTCAGATTCTGAAATCACAAAAATGATTTTCAGATTCACTAAGCTGGATATTAAACTTATTGCAGTCCAAAACTTACTTTACACTATTTCAAATTTGCTAGGTCTTTTTCGGAATTTACTGAAACCCTAAGAGAGTAAATTTACTAAACATTCTTGTAAAGTTATAAATTCAGCGAAGCAAGAGGGATTGTTATGCATTTGTCGCGAATTCGCATTCAAACTTTTCATGTCGCAGAACTAAATCAAAACATCTTCCCTATGGTTTTAAAATTTACTAAATTTATCTTGTAAGCATATTGCGTTTGGGAATTTGATGAATATATGGAATATAAAAACAAAATGGATATAGTATCAATATTAATTTTTTTTATAATATTCCTTACCGGAAAAAAGCTACAATATTTTGATGACATTGGAACATTTCAAATAATAATTTGATACTTCAATAGGTCCTGAACAAGTAGAGAAACGTTGGATAATATAACATGCGATAGTTTGGCGTAGTGGTTATAGGCGTGCGACTTTAAAATAGGATTGCGAGCGGACGTGGGTTCAAATCCCGGTTAGGACAAATATTGCGGCGGTTTTCTTAGCGTGGTCACAATGAGTTTTAATCGATATACGATGTAACTGCGGTCAATTGTAGTTCGTCGAAGGTTCATATTCATTGATTTTCGCTACGTGCACCGAAATAATAATATAAAAAACAAACCATTTTTTCGGGTCCTATAGGACCAGTACAATATATTTGATATACTTCGTTATGAAAATGCAAATACATATGTACATTAAATTTGCAAATCAGAATTTGACTAATAATAGTCAGGTCTATTAAATTCGCTGCACTAACGATTAGTAATATTACTGTAACAGTGCGGTGAATAGGCAAAGTCTGTTTTCTAGAATTACTGAATCTAAGTGTAGTAAAATTGCTATCATGTATCTGCATAAAACTTCCTGTACAAATGTTGTAAATTTCCAACAAAAATTTTTTACAGTGTAATCATGGTGATCGGGCGTCGGCGATAACGGGGTCCCTAACCTATCCCTCCAGCAGCTAGTGGCGAGTTTGGTACTCTGGCACAGCCGTAACCGGCTAGGGATTTCTTTATTCGTTTCAGACTCCGAGGTTACTTCGTACACCTCCCTTCCCGAGTCTTTCCCAATGTCTTTTTCCAACTCATCCAGATGCCCGAACACTAGGAAGATGCTATACCCAAGAACTCTTCGATCATAGTATGTCTGTCTATTTCCTGCGCCTCATCTAAGTCCACCTCTTCTTGTAAGTTGTTTTCGTCATAATCGTTCGGTTTTCGTGTCAACGAAACCGGTGAGTGAGCGTCGATGCTCAACACCTGTTTCGCCGGCACTATGTCAGTCATTGGGTCGTCAGTATCGTTTGAAACAATCTCGTAAAGATTCGGTGGATTCCTGGACAAGGCGTCTGCATTTGAATTGGCGGTACCCTTTTTGTAAGTGATATCGTAATCAAACTCGCTCAGCTTAATTCGCCAGCGAGCTAGCCTGGAGACCGGATCTTTCAGTCCGTTTAACCAAAGTAGAGGACGATGGTCTGTAACTAACGTGAATTTATGCCCATACAGATAGGGCCTGAAGTGTTTTACGGCGAAAACTATCGCTAATAGTTCTTTTTCGGTCGTCGTGTAGTTAGTTTCGGCCTTATTTAGTGTTCGCGACGCATAAGCTATCGGTAAGTCGCGACCTATCGGACCCTGGCTCAGTACGGCGCCTAACGCGTAGTCCGATGCGTCCGTTGTTAAAACAAATGGTTTCGTGAAGTCGGGGTATTGGAGTAAGGGTTCTAAGCATAATTTATCGCGTAGTTTTTCGAAGGCTTCTTGTTGTGAAGGGGTCCAAAGAAATCGCGCGTGTTTCTTGAGACACGAGGTCAAACTTTTCGAGATTTTCGCGAAATCGGGTAGAGATGGGCGTAAGGTGTCGAGAAAGCAGTCTTTGCTCTAGAGTCGCGATCTAAGGGGATCTGGTGAAAACCCAACGCAAGGTCCAATATTGAAAAGTATTTTGCCCCACCGAGTTGGTCTAGAATTTCAGTTATATTAGGCAGAGGGTAAGCGTCTCCGACGGTCTTCTCGTTTAGGGCCCGATAATCGATTACCATACGCCACCTTTTGTTCCCCTCGGAGTCGGCCTTTTTGGAGACAATCCATAACGGGGAGTTGTACGGTGAATCGGAGGGCTGCACGATATCCTTCGCCACCAGGTCGTCTACCTGTTTACGGATCTCATCTCTTTGAAACGGTGGATATCTATATTGTTTTGTGTTTATTGGGCGTTCGTCGGTTGTAATGATTTTGTGGGTCGAAACTGTCGTTGCTCCTAACGGGTCACCGGTCAAATGAAACTGGTAGCTGAAATCTATTAGAACGGGAAGAACGCTATCCTTTTCTTCCTCATTCAGGTGTTCGAGTTGGACGGAGCTCAACAGCTTAACAATGCGTTTTGCTACTGATTTTTCGGCATCGATATGGGAATGAGGCGTCGGCTCAGACCGAATGCGCGAAGGGACAATGTTACACTCCTCAAGCTCAACCGGTGCCAGCGTAAGGCAAATAGCGTGTGAATTAGCGTTTATTGCGTATACACTGGCGTACCCGCCTTTCTGGGTTACTAGGGACTCACCCAGGTAGATGCCCGGGCCCGCATTTACCCGGCGCATATACCCTTCACAAACGTGGTCATTGGAGACCGGAATTCTAACAAGCTGTTTAGCACGCGCAGGTAGTTTTATTGTGTGGTAGTTAATGAATGGGAGGTTCTCCTGACTTAGTCGGATTTCATTCAGTGCAAAGTCGAGGATCGCGCGGTGATTCTTTAAGAAGTGCATTCCTATAATTCCCTGCGATTTTACTGGAAAAACTTTAGGGACCACGTGAAAGTGCGTTTCTATTCCCTTCAACAACATTTTTACTTCCCCCAAGGTTTTATGTATCCCCGATCCTATTCCCGTTAAATGGTATATTTTGAGCCGGTTAACCCACATTCTTGAATCTACCGCGTCTTCCTTTAGGATGTTCAATTCGGATCCAGTGTCAACCATCAACACGGCGACACCACGATTGAATATTATATTTTCTAAGCGGACTTCTGGGACGCGTGAATCGTTTCTGCGTCTAATGTTGAGCACATACCTGCATCGCGGGGTTGCTCGGAAGTTTGGGTCGTCGTTGCGCTCCCCCGACGACCCCCCGGCAAGTTTAAATTACTGCTTGTACATACGAGCGCGTTTCGACGCAATAAACTCCCTTTCTTTCTGGTGTTTTTCTTTTAAATAACATTTTTCTTCAATATGATTCGCACGCGTGCAATATCCGCAATACATCCCCTTTTGCTTTGGTCCATCACTGTCGTCTTGGAGTTCTGGACAATTAGCCCTTTTGTGTCCTGTTCCCTTACAATTAAAACACTGAATGTTCGCTATACTTGACTTTATGTGGGCGATAAGTTTCCGCGGATTAAATTTCGAATTACTTTGGGCTAGGGGTGCGGACTGAGCTGCGGATTCTACGGTAGATTTTTGGTGGATGTCAGCCCAGCATCTCGCTTCTATGTCGGCTTGGGTAGCCAAATCAATCGCCTGCTCTAGAGAGCTAGGGTCCTTTTCCCGGATAAATGAGAGGGTCTGCATATCCCGGCCTCTAATAAAATGTCGAATGGCGGTTTTCCGCATACCGTCGCTAATCATTTTTCCTGCTTCTCCCGGATTTTCCCGCTCGAGGCAATCGGTTATCTCGGTCAAGATGTTGAAAATCCGCGAACCGTATTCGGCGATTGATTCCCCCTTTTTGCGCGTTACATTAGTGAGAGTTTGCAAGGACTGACTGAAGTCCCTTCTCTTTGAAAACGCGCGTTGCAGAGCAGTTAGGATCTCCTCGAGAGATGTAAACGTCCTGCCCTGAACGTACTGTCGCGCTTTCTTGGTTACTTTATTCCTAACGAGCAAAATAAAGTATCTCATCTCATACGCCTCGATAGCCTCTGATGCAATACGACAGTGGTCGACGAACATGGACACTGGCATATTTTCTCCATCATATTCCGGAATGATGGATGAAGCCATTTTAAAGCCCGCACTTGTACCGTGACTTAAGATTGCCGTATCGCTGCCCCCAGCTGAACCGATCGTTGACCCCGTTCCCGTTATTCTATGTGAAAACCCTGACGTTGTAGCTCCGGAGCTACTTCCTGGTTGAGAATCCGTGACAGTGATCGCTAGACTTGCATTATTCTCGGCATTACGCGAGGGTAAATCCATTATCTGATCATTGGGATCGTCCCTATGCGTGACAACGCGCGAGTCACCTCTTCGAGGTGCGCGGGGTCGGCCCCGCCGAGTGGTCGCCCCGGCCGCTGGGAGAGTCCCCGACGAACGCGTGGCCCGCGGCATGTCTAATCTGGACGTTGATTTCACGGGTTATTTAAATTTCAAAACTACTCAACAATAATGATCTGAATTCTGCGATGCAAGGTATCAATTGAAACGGTATTGCTAGACGAAACAAAAGAATAGATAAAAAAAAATGCAAAGATTGGAAGCAATGATTACAAATTTATGGACTGAGCTATATTATTCGTAGGAATTTATTTTAGATATCGTAAAAAGGAAATACATGATCAGACGTCCAGAATAGAGAAGACAAGCGAGGAAAGAGACAAAAACTGAAATCCTACTTTATAAAGCGAGAAATTTCTTGACTTACAGTCTGTTGATCCTGGTGGTCTGCCCCTGTGGAATTAGTAAAATAAAAGCAATCACACAATCAAGCACACACGATTAGAGTCCTTAGTCTCGGTGGTGATCAGATATCTCGCAACAAGGTCGTTGGAGCCTCTGGAGCCCCGCGCCAGCCCTTGGTCGCTGAAACCCAGTGGAGTCCTTTTCCTTCCTTGGATCCGTCGTTAGGGGTACTACTGATAATTCGGCACCACCTCGCTGAACGGCTCTAGCAAGCGAGGGTCTTCGATTCAACTCTTTCTCGCGGCGAGACTACTCGCACAGTTCGGTCGGGCTACTCTATCCACCCTAACGAGGTCCGTGCAAGAGTAACGCTTTGAAGAAGCAGTGAATCAGGAGTTTCGATATACGCAATAAGCTCCGTATCGTCCAGGATAAAATTTAAATGAACGCTTTTCGAACGTCTTTGGTGGTGTGCACACTTTTTAATATCGTAGAACTGTCTGTGACTTTCAGGGAATCGCACGCGGCCGCTGAAAACACACCCTCCGGCATTCGCCCGTCGCTCTCTGGGAAAAACCGCGCAAAACCCAGGAGAGAAGGTTGACGTGTACGATTATTCCGTTGTCCGTTAGAGTTTGAACACAGTATTTATTTATTGTCTCGGCACACACACACACTCAACACTGTTTGCACGAAATAACTATATCCGCGGCAAAAATTAAAGCAGATTATTGCGAATTATTCGAAGACCCAGCTAAAAATCATATTAAAAGAAACAGAACAATTTACAGTAAATTTTGTAGATGACACGCTGTGTATCTCAGACTCAATCCAAACACATTTAAAACACTTAAGAAAGTTATTTGAGACATTTAGAAGCCATAACATGACGATAAATTTTAATGAATGCAAGTTCTTTCGTGAGGAAATTGATTTCCTAGGGCATCGAATTACCAAAAGCGGAATTCAACCGCAACCGGAAAAAGTCGAAGCAATCAGAAATTTTCCTGAACCAAAAAACGTCAAGCAATTAAAAGGTTTCTTAGGATTAACAAATTACTATAGCAAGTTTACGAACTTGTATTCGGGTGCAACCTATCCGTTGCTATCATTATTGAGAAAAAACACGAAATGGGTTTGGAATGACGAAATGAGAACACAGTTTAAACTAGTCAAAGATCTATTTTGCGAGAAAATGATTATAAATCACCCTGATCCGAGCAAGAAATATTACTTAGAATGCGATGGAAGCAATTTTGCTGTAGGTGCAGTCTTATATCAAATATCTGATGAAAATCAACATCAAATAGTTGGCTTTGCAAGCAGAACTTTGAAAGGAGCAGAGATCAATTATTTTACCGCCGAAAAAGAACTCCTAGCGATAGTATTTGCGCTAGAGAAATTTCGAAGTTTTATCATAGGAGCAAGACTAACAATCCACACCGACCACAAAGCTTTAACCTTTTTGTTTCATTGTAAGCTCATTAGTTCGAGGTTGGCACGCTGGGTACTGTTCATTCAAACCTATGACTTCGATATAGAATATATCAAAGGAACGGAAAATGTCGTAGCTGACATACTCAGCAGATATCCACCTGAAAAGAAAGAAAAAAAGATTAGAATCAGTAGCCATAATTGAAACGATAGCGCCACTGGCAAGAGATATCGATACAGATATGGTCAAAGAATTCAAAGATTACTCGATTCACCAGAAAAATGATCCAAAAATTAGGGCAATTTTAGATTCCGATATAATCCAAAAAGGTAACAAATTTGAAATAAAAAACGATATACTGTACCATCGTGAGCCAGGGGGCACTTTACGTGCATACGTGCCTGAAACAACATTAAAACGATTAGTATCCCGTGTGGAAATTGCCCGGATTGGCCCTGTTTTAAGTTGGTTACTGGTCGGGCGCTGGTCAGGAAATTATTTGACCCTGTTCCAAGACGGTTGCTGGTCGGGCGCTAGTCGGGCAGTTATTTGTTCGAAGTGCCTCATCGGGCGCTACCCGGGAGTTGGTTCGGCAATTGTTTCATCGAAGTGTCTGGCTGAACGCTGACCACGACTATAAGTTGAACCATTTTTTCATCGGAGAGCCTAGCCGGGGCCTGGTCGGGCGCTGACCATTACTAGTTAATTCATTTTTTCATTCGATAGGCTAGCCGGGGTTTGGTTGGACGCTAGCCAGTCGAAATCATGTTGTAATTTTTGAGCATCAGCCATGTGATACATTAAATTCCTTCCTTTATAATTCAATCGTTCCGGAAAAGAACTCTAATTGCTCTAGAATAATTGATGGTAAACAAAATCAACAGGATGATATTTCGTCCGATTTCGTCATAAAAATCATGAAAACTTCAACGAAATAAATTATTTAAACTAACTTAATCCGAATGTTATATACAAAAATTATCCGATTGTAATTTACTCCACAGCCGGTTTTTCGTGTAGTATCGGAAAATCACGATTATACGAAGCCAAAATATTTCATTTCAAGACAAAAAGTTTCCGGCAATTTTGAAATGCAGTGCCTATAATTGTATGATTGTTTGGATGTCAATTTTTTGTTTCCAATGATTCTCTCATTAAAATTTTTTTATCATAATTCTGTGCTTTGTTCTTCAGGCCAATACTTTGTTCAAGCATATGTCTAATCCTCAAAATCAAATATATTTTACTTTATTTGTCGTTTTTCATGATTAATAAAAAACCTTTCTAGCTGTAGCATAGCACTATAATCTAAACATAATTTGTAAATAGAATATCATAACGTCGTCGTGGATGATTGGATAGCACGTTGGATTCATAACCGGAGAGTACCCCTGAAGGAGGTTCGCGCCCGCACCTCAGACTGTGAAATTTTTCGAAACTAAAGACATATCTAGTAGTCTTCAAAATTAGTTTCATATGATCCTTGTTCAATTATAAGGTGAAATCAAGTGCAAAACCGAGAAAAATTGTTTTTTTTATACGAATAGCTCAGAGCCGAACTGTGGTCATTCTGGCTAGACTTCCTAACCAGGCGCGGGCCAGGCTTCCTGGCCGGGTACTAAAGAGCCGAGCGTGACGCTTCTGGGCAGGTCATGGCTGGGATCACCCGATCAGCGCCCGGCTAAAAGCCGGGCTCCCCGGCCGGGACCCGGCTAGTGCCCCAGTTCAATTTCCACACGGGATTGAAATGTCACGAACTATACGGACATGTAGGTCCGAACAAATGCTATAAGATATTGAAGGAAGGTATTTTACCATCCAAAATTAGCAAAAATAGTCAGACAGATCGTAGCGAGATGTGACCGTTGTCAAAGAAGTAAGGTACCAAACCGGTATAGTAGTGCAAAGATGCAAAATATCATATCTCTGGGAGTAGGAGATTTAGTTTCCATAGATTTCTTGGGGCCTCTTCCCGCCAGTAAAGGAAATTATAAATGGATACTCATTACCATAGATGCATTCAGCAAGTTTGTGAGGCTGTATCCGCTGAAATCCGCTAACGCGCCATCCACTATAAAATGCATATTTGAACATTACATCCCAGAATTAGGCAAACCACGGAGGATCCAGTGTGATCATGGCACGCAATTCACTTCAGCTACATGGTTAAATAAACTATCAAATGAAAATATAACTCCAGTATTCTCGTCAATTAGACATCCGCAAAGCAATATCGTGGAACGGGTAAACCGTGAATTAGGTCGTTTTTTCAGAACATTCTTAACAGAAAAACACACAGCTTGGATAAACTGGATAAGAATAATAGAAACATGCATCAAAGAGGTATGCCATGATTCCACAGGGTTCACTCCGTGTGAGATTCAACTACAACAAGTACCAAGTAGGTTTTGGGAAAAATGGTTTTTGAATGAAAAAAGAGAAATTTCACAAGACATCAAACTTAGACTAGCAAGAGAAAATATTATTAAGCATGGAAAAAAGCGTGCGAAAAGATTTAATCGAAGTCACAAAGTAGATAAATTCGAAGTGGGTGATAAAGTACTGGTCAAAGCTTTAAATGTCTCAGATACAGTAAATAAAAGAATGGCCAAGTTTTTAGCTCTATACGAGGGACCGTACCGCATAAAGAAACAGATAGGGGAGGCCACCTTCGTGTTAGAAAATCCAAACACGGGTAAGGAAAGAGGCAAGTTTCACATCAGCATGTTCAAGGAATATCTAGAAGAATCAGAAAAGGATTAACGAACGTATACTCGAACAATGGATGGATTAACGACTGTCAATCAAGGAATGATCTAGAAATGGAAATACCTAGAAGGAAGATTCTCGGCTATTTAAAGAGAGTAACTGTGGGACAAGCTCAGTTAAACGTCAACATGTCGTTATACAACTATATTAGCGTACAGGACAAAGGAATTCAAGTAAACGAAGAAGACTTTAATTGCGAAAGTGCGAATAGAGTGTTGTTTCCGTCATTAAACTACCGTGGAAACTTTATAAAAGGGATCGGAAGATTCGTCCACGCACAGCAAACACAGACAACAACATCATTTCTCAAAAGACGTGCTAGAGCTGCAAGAAGAGCTGAAAAGAGAAAACGCAAGGCCGAAACATCCGTACTAAACGAAACAAGCCTGAAAGAAAAAAAACAGAAAAAGGAACCACCTAAGGTAGACGCAAATAACAACAAAACAGAGACTATCACAAAACCCAGCATATTTGATGTGATTGAGAGACCGACGACATCATATAAAAAATCAGAAACCATCATACGAAACCAACGATTAGGAAAATCGAAATTACCAACGTACCGATACACAAGATAACAGACGATACAACGGAATCAAAAACAACAAAAGCTGCGGAAACCATCGCAAAAACGGAGACAAAAGAAAGAAAAAGAATCACGATCCAGGACTACCTAGACAAAAATAAGAAAACGGAAGACAAATCAACAAAACCTGACGATAACCAAACGTTTCAAGAACCAGTAACATTTATGAAATGGAAATTAACAGAACATCGACTGCCAAAATTCAACAGAGAAGAAAGGAAGAGGCATTTGAGAAAACTACTCTGCTTCAGAATCTTCGGAGTACCAGAAATATCTGACGACGATGAGGATATGCAGGAACGTATCAGAGATCCTGTATCACCGATATATGAACCCGGAGATGAGACACCAGAATACGTGAAAAACTATGACTTTCAAGATCCACTAGGACTTAAGGCCCATCCCTAGTCGCCCACCTCCTTTTTGCCGAAAAAGGGGCGGGGGAGGCACATCTCGATTATTATCCGGGCCCAGGCGTCGAAGACGCAAAAATAAAATGCAGAGCGGCGATTCTATTTCAATTCCAAACACATACGTCCGAAAATATGTTTGTTTTATGCGAAAATAGAGCTGCAGCACCGCTTTTAGATTTGTCAAATGTCAATTTCCTCGGCGGCCATTATTATGTAGCTGTACGCCGAGTTTAGGGTAAGTGGCGCCACGAATATCAAGGATATCACTCTCTTAGTGTACTATCCTTGCGTTGGAGCAATATATTCGTGGCGCCACTTACCGCCCTGCCCAGCGAAACTCGGCAAACAGCTACATAATAATGGCCGCCGAGGAAATTGACATTTGACAAATCTAAAAGCGGTGCTGCAGCTCTATTTTCGCATAAAACAAACATGTTTTCGGACGTATGTGTTTGGAATTGAAATAGAATCGCCGCTCTGCATTTTATTTTTGCGTCTTCGACGCCTGGGCCCGGATAATAATCGAGATGTGCCTCCCCCGCCCCTTTTTCGGCAAAAAGGAGGTGGGCGACTAGGGATGTGCCTTAAGCGAGACATGTAAATGAGACAACGAAATACGAGGAAACATCAAGAAGTAACGACTTACCTGCTCAGGAGGGATGCATCGCCGGAAGTCGTTAAGGGGGCAATGTAACGTTTCCGATACCCCACCCCGGTGAGGTATCGTACGAACATCATCAGCCAATCCGGAGACGATACTAATCCTGATTGACAGTTGTACAAATGAGAATAGCCGCTAGGTGAGGATATAAAAGGCGCGTGTTCGCTACACACAGCAGCTATTCTGGCAAAGCGCTGAGTAGACTCACAGCTCGTAATATTCGAGCAAGTGACCTAAAGCAGGCTCTTGTCTCACATTCACTCACATATTCAATTTTACTGTAAGAATATCTAAAGCTGTGTTCTTCATCACAAAATTCATATCTTACTAGATTGTGTAAAGCTCATAATTCTAGATTCAATATTTTCTATTATACATTGATTTTCGCAACAAAATATTTCAATATTATAATCACACGCACCTTAAATCTTGTATATTGAAATCACTTAAATTTAAAGTCGCGCAGAACCAAGGATCTGACGCGCATCAAAACAAAACAGTCATCAGACTGACAGAACAAACACACACACCCATACAATTATATTAAACATTATATCGAGTCAAACACTGAAGCAAAATTATATTGTTTATTTCATTTGTATTCACGTACGATTTGAGTACAAAAGTAGAGTCACATATTATTTAATAAAATTACTCATTATTTAAGAGAAGAGAATCGCGTTTTTGCTCCTTCTTGCCTTAATTAAACACCTTTAAATTTCAGCATTCAAAACCTAGTTAGCATAGTTACAGCGAAGGTAACGATTTGCTTATAGACAGCATTGGTGGAGGTGTAATTCCCATCCGTGTCTGTTGCGGCAAATCAGATCCCAAGTCTGATACGGCAACGGTAGAGGTATAATTCCTACCCGAGTCCGTAGCGTAGCAGGTGGCGACGTCGGAGGTTTAATTCCCGACCAAGTCCACGAAACAGGGACAGATAAGGTTTTTCACTTTTCCCTAAGAGGAGTTCCAACAATCAGTCCTAACGGACAAAGAACTCATCGGACGCGTCGTTGTTATTGAATCTACGATCCCAACAACTCGCGTAACGTTACAATAAATATATATATATATATATATATATATATATATATATATATATATATATATATATATATATATATATATATATATATCAATGTGTCGACCGTACAGATAGGGGACACTACCATTTTTGGGCCCCTAGTTACAATCCTGCCTATACTTCGTCTGTCGTAGCACCCGGGTGCGTACTAGCACGTCGTTGGGTGGGTTGGTTTTGGTATATGCAAAATTTTGGGGTGCCCCAACATTGTATCAAGGAGTCGATGTCCTCGAAATAGTCATTGGATGAATAAGTTTTCTGAGGACAGTCCTCAAAATAGCCAGGTGTCCCCGAAATAGTTATTGCATCAGATATTTCTATATCCTGTGGGTTCAAATGCGCCGAAAAACATATACAGTAGAACCTCGATTATCCGAACCAATTGGGACCGAGACTAGTTCGGATAATCAAAAGTTCGGATAATCGAAACGTGGGTTTTTTTGGGACAAGATCATAAACAACACCTTTTTACATAAAAACAGTACATACATATGAGGTATTCCATGCCAAGTGAACCAATCGTTGACCCTCACCTCTTCAAAAACTGACGCCGATTTTTCTGGTGATGAAGAAGTAGAAAAAAATATTCCCTGAATTTTTTCAGAATTTTCGGATGACAGCCGATGTTCTATATGATTTTTTTCTCTTTTTTTGGTTTTTTATGCATAACTCCCGTTCTTTTTCATCGATTTCCATCAATGAAAAACGAAAATTTTCGTTTTTCGGTCGACTTTCAGAATAAATTTTTTTCATATTTTTATTCTCGCTTTCTGATGCCTAAGACGTGAAAAGTTCGGAAAAATAACAAAAAAATTGAGTTTTGACCACTTATGACGGTCTCGATTTTTTTGAAAAAAATTACCAAGATTCCTACTCTCAAAACGATTTTTTTGAGCCGTGCCAAATCATGGGCAGAGCACTGGATCCAATTTATTCCGTGGTTTTACTGTAAAATTTTTCTCATTCTCTATATCGATGTTGACATTGAATGTTCGAAAAAGTTATTAAAACATCAAATGATCATAATTTTTGCTCAAAATAGCACTAAATTAACATCAAAGATTCATCGCGTTCGTTGTGGATCATTTTTATCCTTTTATTCAATCATTATTCTTATGAAAAATGATCCACAACGAACTTGATGAATCTTTGATGTTAATTTAGTGCCATTTTGAGCAAAAATTATGATCATTTGATGTTTTAATAACTTTTTCGAACATTCAATGTCAACATGGATATAGAGAATGAGAAAAATTTTACAGTAAAACCACGAAATAAATTGGATCCAGTGCTCTGCCCATGATTTGGCACGGCTCAAAAAAATCGTTTTGAGAGTAGGAATCTTGGTAATTTTTTTCAAAAAAATCGAGACCGTCATAAGTGGTCAAGACTCAATTTTTTTGTTATTTTTCCGAACTTTTCACGTCTTAGGCATCAGAAAGCGAGAATAAAAATATGAAAAAAATTTATTCTGAAAGTCGACCGAAAAACGAAAATTTTCGTTTTTCATTGATGGAAATCGATGAAAAAGAACGGGAGTTATGCATAAAAAACCAAAAAAAGAGAAAAAAATCATATAGAACATCGGCTGTCATCCGAAAATTCTGAAAAAATTCAGGAAATATTTTTTTCTACTCCTTCATCACCAGAAAAATCGGCGTCAGTTTTTGAAGAGGTGAGGGTCAACGATTGGTTCACTTGGCATGGAATACCTCATATATATTAAAATTTGACATACATATTAACGTTGAAATATATATTATATGTATTTTGAACACCTGAAAAAAGTAGAATGCTTTTTTTTGTATTTTTTTTATAAAATCGTCAATTTTTAATGTACAACAATGTATCTTTCGCGCCAACGTTCGGATAATTGAGCGTTCGGATAAACTAAGTCGTCGTTCGGATAATTGAGGGTTCGGATAATCGAGGTTCTACTGTATATACATATATATATATATATATATATATATATATATATATATATATATATATATATATATATATATATATATATATATATATATATATATATAGGTCGGACGTTAAATACCATCTTGAGGAGTGAAGCCCCACAGTTTATAGACAAAAAATAGATAAAAATTTTGGCCCTAGAGCGAGATTTTTAAAATGAAATTAACCCGTGCCGGTAAGGTCTCAAAGTTTCCCATTTAAAACACATGCATTTTTACGGATCTCAATTCAAAAATTCACTGTGAGGCCAATTTTAATTCAAAAAATTCCAAACTATGTGAAAGTATCAGGTATGTGTACTACTACATGGAGAAAAATCGAGGATATCATACTGTTGAATCTGCTCATGATTCGACTCCAAAATAAAATTCTTGAGCATTTTGGTTCGGAGTGGAATGATGAGCAGATTCACCGGTATGATATCCTCGATTTTTCTCCATGTAGTAGTACACATACCTGATACTTTCACATAGTTTGGAATTTTTTGAATTAAAATTAGCCTCACAGTGAATTTTTGAATTGAGATCCGTAAAAATGCATGTGTTTTAAATGGGAAACTTTGAGACCTTACCGGCACGGGTTGATTTCATTTTAAAAATCTCGCTCTGGGGCCAAAATTTTTATCTATTTTTTGTCTATAAACTGTGGGGCTTCACTCCTCAAGATGGTACTTAACGTCCACCCTAATATATATATATATATATATATATATATATATATATATATATATATATATATATATATATATTAGGGTAGTCGTTAAAAATTAAATTCTTTCCGGCGCCCAAAAAAATACTTCCTTTCGACGAAAAACTGAGGGGAAAAAACTTTTTTTTTGGTTTTAAAGAATAAGAACACGTGCCGGTGGCCAATTCAAGTTTATTTTTCGATAAAATTGTACATTTTTGAAAATATCTCTTACAGAATTTGGTTTTGAGAAAAATTAGTGGGGACAATTTTGTAGGAAATTAAATTCGCTACAAAAAAGGTTTCCATCAATTTTTCCATAAAGTTCATATTTATCAAGATATTCTCATTCGTAAACTTATAAACTTTATTATGTCAGTCATTTCAGCACTAAAAACTTTATCTTTCCTGAAATGTGAACAATTTTGTAACTTCTATCTACAATTATTTATTTAAATAGGTCTAGTTAATGACTACCAAATTATATTTATTATTATTTATTTATTTTCAAAACGAAAAAGTGCAAATTTATTTCTCATAAACTGTCTTATCAATTCCAAGGTTTGTATAGACGAAAATTAATGCAAGAATACAATGATTTGTTCACGAAAGATAAAGATTAGAAGCAGTTTATGATTCAAATTTTGGATGATTACAGAGCTCGAAACATCAAAAATACAAAAGAAAGCTTACTCAAACCTTGGAATTGATAAATCAGTTTATTAGAAATGAATTTGCACTTTTTCGTTCTGAAAATAAATAAATAATATCAAATATAATTTGGTAGTCATTAACTAGACCTATTCAAATGAATAATTGTAGATAATAGTTACAAAATTGTTCATATTTCAGGAAAAATAAAGTTTTTAGTGCTAAAATGACTGACATAATAAAGTTTATAAGTTTACTAATGAGAATATCTTGATAAATATGAACTTTATGGAAAAATTGATAGAAACCTTTTTTGTAGAGAATTTAATTTTCTACAAAATTGTCCCCACTAATTTTTCTCAAAACCAAATTCTGTAAGAGATATTTTCAAAAAACTACGATTTTATCGAAAAATGGCTTCAATTGGTGTTCTTATTCTTGAAAACCAAAAAAAAGTTCTTTCCCCTCAGTTTTTCGTCGAAAGGAAGTATTTTTTTGGGCGCCGGAAAGAATTTAATTTTTAACGACCACCCTAATATACAGGGTGTTCCAGACCACCCGTACACCCCTTTTAAAATCTAAAATACATGGTTTAGCGAAAAATGCTTCAGATAAAAGTTGCTGAGCTCTGAGGGGCACACTTTGTGATGACCGTGTCTGTGACCTTGGATGTCGTCTTCAAGGTTATTTCGAGGTCAACTTTGTTTTTTTAAATGGAAACTCATATTTTCAACCCCGGATTCGGAAAGAGCGGAAAATTCCACGTTCAGATCATGTATTACACGTAGGGTTTGTTCAACTCCTATGGTGTTGTACACCCATTTATAATGAAGAAAATTTACCATTCTAAGAAGTTCTTCGAGCAGTTGATTGTTTTCTAAGAAGGGTAAGGGCTCCGATCCAACAAAATGGAGCTATTTTTGAGCACTTGATCTAGAATTTCCATTCTCTTTGATTATTCATATTCATCGAAAAGAAAAAAAACAAATTAATAATATTGTGATTTATTATGTCATTATACCGAAATATGTTGATTATGTCATCGTCGTTTAATTAAAGTTATAACATGTCATTGTCATGAAATTTAATTAAAATTAAATAAATGTTCAACCAGGATAAAATTGATGTACTGCTTTTTTTGCGCATATTCAAAATCCGCAATAAGAATACCTCATGCGGTATGATTCTGGTAGGGTAACCGGTAGCGCAAAATATCTCTATTCGATAGAGGGCAACTATTTTAATAATAACTTTTCAGTTTCTTAGAATGGGCAATTTTCTTCATTACAAACGGGTGTACAACACCATAGGAGTAGAACAAATCCCACGTATAATACATGATCTAAACGTACAATTTTCCGCTCTTTCTGAATCCAGGACTGAAAATATCGGTTTCTATTTGAAAAAACAAAGTTGACCTTGAAATAACCTTGAAGACGATCTCCAAGGTCACAGACACGGTCATCATAATGTGTGCCCTTCAGAGCTCAGCAACTTTTATCTGGAGCATTTTTCGCTAAATCGTGTATTTTAGATTTTAAAAGGGGTGTACGGGTGGTCTGGAACACCCTGTATATATATATGGGGCATTCCATGCCAAATCACCGAGGTTTCGGCCCGACCCCCTTCGATTTCGCTGAAAATTTTTTATCATTTTCTACCCTACCAAAGACATTTTTCTGAATTTTTTCAGATTCTTTTACCCATCCCAAAAAAAGTTACGAATTTTTGGAAAAAACCGCTCTTTTTTTTTTAAATGCTAGAACTTTTTCAAAAATTGACAGATGTCAGGATCTATGAAATATTTCAATATTTTCAAAAAAAACGTTTTTTTTCGAAGTCCGAAACCTTCGATTCTCAATTTTTTTGTCTCAAAAAAAACTTCAACTAAGATAGTATTTAACCCCCCCATTTAGATTTTGTGCCGACTTTTCTTTCTATTTTCTTTTTCGATTGAAAAAAAAAAAATTCTAAAATTAGCTTATTTTACATAACTTTGCGTTAAAATTTTTTTGGATTGTTTTTAAAATCTTAGAAATTGAAAAAAATTGTACAAAAACAATCGTTAAGTATATTTACAGCCAGGATTGAGTTATTTTATTAAAGTATCGTTGTTACAATGTTAAATGTTAAGTTAATGTTACAATGTTAATGTTACAATGTTAATAGTTAAGTCTTTTTCTTCGTCGGAACGATCCACACAACACAGTACAGTTAAGAAACCAAGAAAACCATCGTTAAATCGAGGAAAATAATTATAATATTTAAATTTGTCTAGTCATTTATTGTCGACGGACTCGGTCTCGAGGCCTAGCTATCCGGTCTGGACCCGAGGCCTAGATAAGGGTCACGTCACAAAATGGCGCCCAACGCATCCTGGCAGGATCGCCAGGTAATCTCTTTCGAAGGTCGGAATTTCGTGAGCCCCACGTTGGGCGCCATTTTGTGACGTGACCCTTATCTAGGCCCCGGGTCCAGACCGGATAGCTAGGCCTCGAGACCGAGTCCGTCGACAATAAATGACCAGACAAGAAAAAGAAAATAATTAAATGGAATTTTGGGCGCCAGACGAACTATCTTCGTCACTAGACACAGCGAAAAATATGAAAACAAATTAACAAGCGAAAGGACACTGAAATAATAAGCGGCGACTAGCTGCAGTACCGCGGAGAGGGGTCGGGATCATATGAGGGAGTAGCGTACACAATAACGACTCGTGCCATATAAATTTTAACAAAATAAGAGAGATTTATTCAAACAAACAAAAAATACTAGATTGCACAACGTGATGCTAATAACAAAATTAGTATCGCCGCAGCGATCATGCACCTCGGGGTGTCACCCCTCGGGTCTAAAACAGCGGTTTATCGAGCTTTACAACAATTAATCGTCGACAAGATCCGGCTTCCACGTAGGAGAGCAATAACAGGAAAAACTATCGGTTAGCTCGATACAACAATGCCTCGCAGCAACTTAAAACTAGGTAACAAATACAACAAACTGCTTCTTGGAAGCTACTCGGTGGCGGTGTAAAATAATAGAGGAAATAAGATCAACAATAACAAAGAAAACTGAATTATTACAGACTCGAGGTCTCTTCTAGACTGAGGCTAGGCCCCTGCTTTACCGACCACCGTTTTATTTAACTTATTCTACTATTAACTATCCTACTTAATCTAACTCTGCCTCGTGGGCTAGCAATTTTTAAGAATTTAATATTTACTAAGCTTAAGAACTATCAAACAGCCTACCGGCTCGACAGGCTTGCGCCTGCTAGGAAGCCTGACTCTCCTCGTGGGAGGAAGAGAGAGGGCGACAGTCACCGACTCAGGCTGTCTCGCTTGCACTCATGTGCGACAGTACCCGACTGACTAGAAAAGCGTTCGTACTATACTTGACGCGAAAATTTATTTATTTATCAGAAACTTGACTCGACTAGACTCTATCAGGACACAGGTAACGGCCTACCGACTCGGAGATCAGTTTAATTTGATCCACAATAATTAAGCCTCGTGGCTTTGGACAAGGCAATATGGCTGATGGCCGTTGCCGGATTCAAATTACCATAGGCGAAGTGAACTAACGCTTACCGTCTTCCAGCCAACACACGAATAGCACACCCTCGCGGGCGTAATTCATGATTCTTTCCCTCGGGGAATATCCAACCAGGGTCAGGACTCACTCAAACACCCCCAAATCTCTCAAAAATGCCTCGGGGCTCACTCAACAACTCAACAACCAAACTTTCTTAATCGTAAGACACAAAAACAAGGAACGCTCGGACGTATGTTTCCTATATCAAAGCCTACGACAGAGTGACTAGACCGCATGGCGACAGTCCTGCGCACACCCTCCTTACGCATTCATAGTATCGATTTGGCAATCGACCGCAGGATCGCTCACATGGCGGCGTGGTCAGACCACGCGCGAAAACTCAAAATAGGCCACGATAGAAGAATCCCTCGTTGTAGGATCACGGTTCGCAGGCTCTTGGGGGTGGCGGGAATCTCTTCCACCACCTGTATCCCTCGTAGCTGAGTGCCCTCGGCACTCCCCCGTGTCCTTTGGTACAGGAGGTGACTCTTCTTCTTTGTTGGCCTTCCGGAAGCATAGGCGCAGGGGTTTGACTACACCCCTTCGATTACTCCACCAACGTTCGCCGTATTCTCCGCCATCTTTCAGGCCGTATACCGTCACCCAAGTGGTATCGCCGGTCGTATACGAGCTCGAAGACGAGACCGGTCGAACAATAGGGCGACATCATGTTAAAGATTTCAAACCGTACGTCGCGCCGCAGGCCGAGGTCAATCTGAGCGACTCCGAGGAAGAGGAGACGTACGACGAGGAGTCATAGGAATTTTTGCTGATGTTCGTTTCGCGTTTGCTCCGTGTTATACTTTTTTTTGTTGAGGTTTAGAGAAGGGCAGTAGGTAATTAGGTCACCCACCCGATAATGCCGACCAGACGGAGTTGTTTTCTTTTTATTTTTCTTTTTGAGTCTGAGGAATCCGGCGACCCGTAGAGAACTACCGAACCCTCGAGTTGGTCATAATTTGTAGGATTTCCTTACAGTCCACGAGGGCGCGTGTCAGGACGAAGCCATCCGGGCGGCGTGCCGTGACCTGATGGCCAGCACGCGGTCCACCAGCCGTACGGCCCAGGGGGCAATCCCAAGAGATCCCCGGTATGTCCCCGTGGCTCTTCCGAGGGGTGAAAACCCGGTTCCAAGGGTGAACCTGGAGATCGAGCGTTGGGCTAGAGAGGTGGACGTCAGGACCCGCCGGTCCAACGCGTTGCGCCAGGGGGCGAATGAGGCCCGACAAGCGGCTCACATGGCCCAGGAAGCGGCCAACGAGGCCCGACTCCAGGCCCAAGAGGCCCTACGGATCGCGCACGAGGCCGACCGAGAGGCCGAGGCTGCCCACCGGGTAGCCGACGAGGCCATCCGAGCCCTAGCGGCCGCCTGCCGAGCTCGAAACTCGAGATCGACCCCGAGGGCCCACCGGGCTCCCCCGGACCCGGCTGCTCTGCTCCGAGAGCAGGAGGAGAGGGAGGCGAGGGCCGCTGAGCGAGAGGCACAACGCAGGGCCCTCAGCACCTGCTGGAGGTGTCAGGGGGCGGGACACCGGGCCCGAGACTGCAAGAGGCCGATGACGCTGTTCTGTAATGTGTGTGGGGCCGCGGGAGTGACTACCGCGAACTGTCCAGCCACCCGCTACGAGTGGCACATGAAAATCGTCCGCGATCGGGCGGCGGCCAAGGCCAAGAAGGCCGCAGAGGCGGCGTCAGCTTCGAGGCCCTGAGTCACACAACCTCGTGGTTGCCCTTCCCTCTCGGGGGATTGACAATCCTCGGTGGTTGTCGTTTTGTTTTTTTTTCTTCTCTTTTTCCCCTGTCGTGGGGTGGTTCTGCGTTTTTTTTGTTGTCGTTTTCTTTTGTTTGTTTCTTTTCGTTTCGAGCGAGTAGGTCCGGATGGGACCGCTCGCAGAGCCCCGAGGGCCACATTTTAAGCATTGACGCTTTGTTTTTAGTTTCTTTTTGTTGAGTTGGTTCGTAGTCTCTTATGTTATTTTTTTTTGTGTGGTTGGTAATTTTGTGTTTGGTAGTCTATTGTTGTGGCAATCAATTTTTTTTGTTGTTATGGACATTTTTTTTTGCAACATATTTTTTTTTGAATTTAGATTTTCTTACGTTCGAGGAGTCGAACCCTCCTCCCAGTTTTTGCTCTTCTGCCTTCTGCAGAGGGGGGGGAGAACAACGGGTGATGACTTAAAAACAACGGGAAGATTCCCCTAAGAAAACTTAGAGTGTTTCCTCAGAGGAAGCGTGATATCTGTGATATTATATTTAAGCAATACGACTCCGTAGAGTCGATAGCTGTAAGACACGCGGTATGCGGCCGCCACTCGGAGTTCGGCCCATGGGTCAAGTTAGCTAGCGCTTCGGCCCCAGTGGTCCGTCTAAGGGGGGGGGGGGAGTTGTAACATTGCATGTTGCAAGGTACCCGAACTCCCTTAGACAACCTTAAGTAAGGGTATGAGGAGTGCCTGAAACTGTAGGGATGAGGTAGGGTAAGCCCCGAGGCTAAAGTTAACTCCGAGAGGCGACCGTGACCGACTTAAGACTGTGGAGTTAAGACTGATTTTTTTTGTTTCTTTTACACTTTTCTCTACCATGTGGGAGACACGGCCTAAGAGATGGCGGAGAATACGGCGAACGTTGGTGGAGTAATCGAAGGGGTGTAGTCAAACCCCTGCGCCTATGCTTCCGGAAGGCCAACAAAGAAGAAGAGTCACCTCCTGTACCAAAGGACACGGGGGAGTGCCGAGGGCACTCAGCTACGAGGGATACAGGTGGTGGAAGAGATTCCCGCCACCCCCAAGAGCCTGCGAACCGTGATCCTACAACGAGGGATTCTTCTATCGTGGCCTATTTTGAGTTTTCGCGCGTGGTCTGACCACGCCGCCATGTGAGCGATCCTGCGGTCGATTGCCAAATCGATACTATGAATGCGTAAGGAGGGTGTGCGCAGGACTGTCGCCATGCGGTCTAGTCACTCTGTCGTAGGCTAGCACACAGCTAACATAGGTCTGAGCGCTTCTGGTTGTGTTCTTGGGTATTGCGAGCGTTGAGAGTTTAGCGAGACTTTGAGTAGCGAGCCACGAGGCCTTATTTTGTATTTTTGTTGAGAATTGTGTGAGTGTGAGTGGATCGAGTTCGATTTGGAGATCCCACGAGGGAAGAAAGAATGGATTACGCCCGCGAGGGTGTTCTGTTTGTCGCCTGGCTGGAAGACGGTAAGCGTTGGTTCACTTCGCCTATGGTAATTTGAATCCGGCAACGGCCATCAGCCATATTGCCTTGTCCAAAGCCACGAGGCTTAACAATTGTGGATCAAATTAAACTGATCTCCGAGTTGGTAGGCCGTTACCTGTGTCCCTATAGAGTCTAGTCGAGTCAAGTTTCTGATAAATAAATAAATTTTCGCGTCAAGTATAGTACGAACGCTTTTCTAGTCAGTCGGGTACTGTCGCACATGAGTGCAAGCGAGACAGCCTGAGTCGGTGACTGTCGCCCTCTCTCTTCCTCCCACGAGGAGAGTCAGGCTTCCTAGCAGGCGCAAGCCTGTCGAGCCGGTAGGCTGTTTGATAGTTCTTAAGCTTAGTAAATATTAAATTCTTAAAAATTGCTAGCCCACGAGGCAGAGTTAGATTAAGTAGGATAGTTAATAGTAGAATAAGTTAAATAAAACGGTGGTCGGTAAAGCAGGGGCCTAGCCTCAGTCTAGAAGAGACCTCGAGTCTGTAATAATTCAGTTTTCTTTGTTATTGTTGATCTTATTTCCTCTATTATTTTACACCGCCACCGAGTAGCTTCCAAGAAGCAGTTTGTTGTATTTGTTACCTAGTTTTAAGTTGCTGCGAGGCATTGTTGTATCGAGCTAAGCGATAGTTTTTCCTGTTATTGCTCTCCTACGTGGAAGCCGGATCTTGTCGACGATTAATTTTTGTAAAGCTCGATAAACCGCTGTTTTAGACCCGAGGGGTGACACCCCGAGGTGCATGATCGCTGCGGCGATACTAATTTTGTTATTAGCATCACGTTGTGCAATCTAGTATTTTTTTTGGTTTGAATAAATCTCTTTTATTTTGTTAAAATTTATATGGCACGAGTCGTTATTGTGTACGCTACTCCCTCATATGATCCCGACCCCTCTCCGCGGTACTGCAGCTAGTCGCCGCTTATTATTTCAGTGTCTTTTCGCTTGTTAATTTGTTTTCATATTTTTTGCTGTGTCTAGTGACGAAGATAGTTCGTCTGGCGCCCAAAATTCAATTTAATTATTTTCTTCTAGATCTTTTGCCAGTTATTGTCGACTGACACGGTCTCGAGGCCTAGCTATCCGGTCTGGACCCGAGGCCTGAATAAGGGTCACGTCACAATATATATATATATATATATATATATATATATATATATATATCTTTTGCCAGTTATTGTCGACTGACACGGTCTCGAGGCCTAGCTATCCGGTCTGGACCCGAGGCCTGAATAAGGGTCACGTCACAATATATATATATATATATATATATATATATATATATATATATATATATATATATATATATATATATATATATATTGTGACGTGGTATAAGTCTAACCCCGCCACAAGGGCGAAACTATCGAGAAGTCGGTGAGGTGGCGCCTAGGGAGATACTCCAGGAAAATAATTAAGGATTAGGGAAAAATTAGAATTAAGCTAATTTCATTTGTATTTTTGTTAATTATGTAATAACGAGCTCGATACGTCATCTGATCTACCACCGTGGGATCTCCCGCAAACAACGCATCAGTCATCCTGGCCTGAAACCTACCGTATCTGAAATTTACGAAACAAAAAACGGCGTGCAAACCTTCGATTCGCCCTGAAAGCGTCGAGGTCAGCGCCTACTATCGTCCACGAGGATCTGCCTGCCTCTACATTGGTATCGACGGCGTATAGGGATGTACGAGAAGTACTCGAAAATCCTCCCGTCAACCAACAGAGTTCCGTCTACTTTATCTAAATGCTGGAGAATCGGCGTATAGGGCCGCGCGAAAGCGCACTTCACAGCCTCCCGGTTCTTCAACTCATCGGCCAGGAGCCGAATTAGACCCGCAATCATCTACTTTCTTGGAGACCGTTATCGCGGCCGTGGTTGGTCAAGAAAACCCCCGGTACAGCGTTCCGACCGGCAAGCTTTTTATCGTGAGCGAGGCTCCTTGTGTGCCCAGCACGGTACTATTGTCTCGTATATTTCCATTGGATTGACCAATGCAAGGCCTTTGGAGTATCGAAAAATAGTCTGGCGAGCGAGATTACATGTTAATCCAGCGTCAGGGGAAGTTTAAAGGAAGGCGGTAGGAAGAGGGGTACGGCGCACGGACAAGGCACAACAGGTACCTCCTGCGCATCACACCACCAAGCATGCGGTGAATTTGTCAAAATATGACAACCAATCATCATCGAGATATGAAGCACGAAATCACCTCACACATCACGTGACCTATTTTCGCTAGGAAGGATGACCAGAGCAAAGGATAAAGGCTATATAAGTGAGCTACGCTAATTGCTCCGTCTACTCTCGCTTGGATTTCCGACGCAGCCGCCTCACCGCTTCAGCCGACGAATATCGCACCACATATCGCTCTATATATCGCTCCATATATCGCAACACATATCGCATCCTAACATTTATCGTATCGAGTTTTGTTTAATTAATTTAATAGTGTATCAAAGAATTATAGTGTTATCGTTAACCAACGAAGAAGCCGATTAAGGTAAGGTCTTGAACCTTTTTGTAAAGACACGAGGTCGTTTAAGCAAAAGTTCTGTGTTAATTTGGTTTTGTGAGCTAAGAAGCTCGGCTATCGTCTATACTTTGCTAAACAGCCTCGCGTCTAGTTAGCTACGTAGGCTTTTCTATCGTATGTTCTGGCTTTCTATTTTTCTGGCTATCGCTATCGCTTATTATTGTAGTTTTATTATTCAGTTTATCTTGTCTATGACATTTGTAGTACGTAATTCCTTTCCTGGAGTATCCTCAGCGAAGTAGCCGCGAGTCGCTTCGGCGCCGCGTTACAGGTATATTTAGTGTGAATTGTGTAAATTCTGTACTGCTATCGTTTATTAATTTGGTATTGCTATCGTTTAATATTTTTCATATCGTAACTATTGCTTGCGTATGGTTTAGAACCACCCTATCGCTCAGTAAAACATTTATATCGCTAACTTGATTGAATTACGCCGCATATAAATACTGTAGCCACTGTCTCGTTTGTTACTGACTTGCTGAAAAGGAAAACAAAAGGCTTACGCCGCGTTTAGCTGTGTTATGATATACTTTGCTTTTTGGGTACGAAGTATCGCTCTGTGATACCAAGTCTGGAGTCTAATAACTTGTTTTATATCGAGTTTCTCTAACGCATGCTTTCGCTGGTATCGTCTCTTCTTAAATTCTGTCTCGCTTAATAAATTATCTGAGTTGAGCTTGCTATCGTAACAAGGACTTTCTCTCTATCGCTAACAATACTATTTTGTTATTCTGTTAATTTATCATTCTATTAATTTTCTTATCGTATTCATTTTCTTTATTGTACTGCTTTCACTTACTGTAAAAATTACTTGGTTGGTGTAACCTGATATTTTATATCATCTATCGCTCTGTTAAATAATTTCCTATCGCCTGTGTTATTATAAATATCTTCTATCGTATATATTGTCTCTTAATTCAAAGAATATACGGCCGCAAGGCACACTGAAGGAAATTATAATTTGTTAATGGTGTACCCTGCCCCTCTACTTTAAGTATCATAAGGAACTGAGTTAGCTGAGTTGTCGATCGTCGCAATCGTGAGTTTATCGTATCGTATTTTGTTAATTAATCGACGCAATCGCGTCTGGCGCCCAGCATAAGTTTTCTCGTAAATTCTATTTTCTCACGATACAGCGCCGAATTGTGCTGGACCAGGGTCTTTTCCTCCCCGTAGATAGTTCACGTCACAAAATGGCGCCCAACGTGGGGCCACGCCAGTGAGGAAAAATTAATTTTGAGGGTACACCAACCGATAGTAGAAAATTTTTGAAAATTTGTTAATAACAATATCGCCAACGAACCCCGAGCTATCACAAATTGACTTGCCGAACAAAAGAAAAAGGAGAAAAACGAACTTTAAGGGATTAACTAAGAGAACTATTATTTTTCACAATAACAGAAGGATTAAATCCGGAATAATACCTGTTGACTATCTCGCACTGTTATTCTTAGTAACAGAAAGATTTTGTTAATCCTCAAACAATAGCTGACGACTGTCTCGCACTGTTATCAATAACAGAAAAATTTTATTAATTCCGGAACAATAGCTGTTGACTGTCTCGCACCGTTATTCTCAGTAACAGAAAAATTTTGTTGATTCCCAAACACTAGCTGAAGACTGTCTCGCACTATTATTATTATTAATAGGAAGATTTTATTAATCCTGAAACAAGGCTAGAACTGTATCGAATTGTTGACACTTTGTATCGTTTTTACGCTTCTTACTTATTTTTCAACCTTGCTTGTATCGCACGGTAACCGTCACGCTAATCCCTATAACGTGCTCGTGTTTATAACCGATAAATGCCACCACCAACGTCCGAAGACGCTTGGATTTATTTATTGTCAGCGGACGATCTAAGAGAACAATTAATATCGTTAGGGCTCTCGCCTGTTGGAACACTCCCTACCCTTCGTGATCGGTTATTACGCGTTAGTCAACGCCAACGCGGCGAAATGGCTACTCCCGGAACACCAGCCGGTGCGGATAATCCGTTGCACCCAGATGCAACTGAGGACAGCCCTCAGTTCCCTCACTCTCTCGGTACACCTAGAGAAGATATACAAAATGATACAAATAATCCCGAAAACACCGAGAATAACCTATACGTAGCTCCGTCACCAGGCGTAAATCTTGTCTCGAACGACCCTGCTATCGGTGAAGGTCAGCCAACACCTCCAAATGTCTCGCCAATGTTTAATTACACGCCTAGAGTCAATCAGTCAATGCATCAACAGCAACATAGCACCTCGCGAGTTAACTTTCATCCGAGGCCAGCTGCCAATCATGTACCGTCTCCCGCAGCCGCTTACGATGTCATGCGGAAATGGAATATAAAATTTTCCGGTGCTCGCACCGAAGATGCTGAGGCATTTTTATCTCGCATTCAGGAAGGCCGAGTCCTCATTAATTTACGCGACGAGGATATTTTGAACAGCATCCCGTTTTTTCTATCGGGAGTCGCGATTTATTGGTACCGTTCAAAGCGAGCCTCATGGCAAACATGGCAACAGTTTGAAAACGCGTGGCGTATCCGATTTAGTAACCCCGAT
Organism: Macrophya alboannulata; assembly: GCA_949628255.1. Classification (NCBI taxonomy): domain Eukaryota; kingdom Metazoa; phylum Arthropoda; class Insecta; order Hymenoptera; family Tenthredinidae; genus Macrophya; species Macrophya alboannulata. The sequence goes on from OX451208.1 coordinate 24,337,625, forward strand.
CTTCAATATGCATTGAGGGAAGAGATTCGACGAAGAACCCAAGGCGAACATGAGTCTGTAGCAGACTATTTAACCTACATGCGAGCATACTATGACCACTTGCGTCCAGCATGGAGCGATGAGGAGCAAATTGACTACGCTTATCGCAATCTATTACCGCGCTTCCAGATTTTAATTAGGCGCGAAGAGATATATGATCTCGATACTTTAGAGGATTTAGCTACTCGTCTCGAACATAGCTACAGTACCGCGAACCGCTACCATGCGCCACCAACTCCGGAACAGTCTTTGCTCCCAGAATTAGCATATCGCGGAACGCGCCCTAATTCAAAACAGTCTCGATCGGCGCCTACCGCCTGCAGTCTCGAAGTGGAAAATATCGATCTCGTAAACGCCGCTATCGCCATTAATTCTAAAGGTAATAAAAAACCGCCGAACGCCAAGCCGTCTTGGAATAAAAAAGCCAGTATGCCAATGAGCGAACCGATCGCATCTACCTCAGCTACCAGCTCTGATACGGTAAACGGTCCCGTTCCAGCCTCCGAAGAAAACCAGGGAGCTACACCTGGGTACGGGAAGTGTTGGAACTGTTGGAAAACCGGCCACAGATTCCCCGAGTGTACGGAAGAGCGGAAGAAGTTTTGTTACAAATGCGGTAAACCCGGTGTTACTAAGTTGACATGTCCTCGATGTGCGGGAAACCCGCCAGGGAACCGCTAATAGGGGCGAACGCGGAACTCCCACCTCAGCCCGCAAGTAAAATCCCGGATGTATCGTTTTGTATTCCAATTCAAGATTCGGAGAACCTCCCGTTACTTTTTTTAGAATTCAAAATACTCGGTCATAGAATAAAGGCTCTGTTCGATAGCGGATCCTCCCGAACGTTTGTAGGCTCCAGCCTAATCCCACTAATCGAATCTTTGAATCTCCCGCGCACGGAAATATCAACAAGCTACGTAATTACAGCAGCTGGCGAATCAGCGAACATAACCAGCCGAATCGAGCTACCAATCGACTTACAAGACCGGACTTTCGAAATTCATGCTTATATATTGCCAGAATTAAATTTCCCGTGTATCGTTGGTCTTGATTTTATTCATACCGGCCAAATAGTAGCAGATTTTGATGAACTAACATGGCATTTTAAAGACGATCCTACCAAACCGTTTGATTTTGTTGCTGGCACCCGTAGCGATCTGACAACATGCAATGGCTTATTATTACTCTCAAACGAGCAATCAGCTCAATTAGAAACCTTGTTAGCGGCGGAAATACCTCCCGCTTCCGATGAAATAGGAACTACCAACCTAGCCTTTCACCGTATCGACGTTCCAGATCACCCTGCGATCCGACAACGATCTTATCGAGTCTCGCCAAAAATACAAGAAGCTATCGACGCCGAGGTTGATAAATTATTGAAATCCGGAATTATAGAGCCGTCTCGCAGCGAATGGGCAAGTCCAATCGTTATGGTTAAAAAACCTAACGGTTCCTATAGACTTTGTATCGACTTTAGACAGGTTAATAGCATCTCGAAAAAGGACGCATATCCGTTACCCCGTATGGATAGTATTTTGGATAAACTACGCTCAGCGCGATATATTTCAACCATCGATTTAAGCCAGGCTTATTTCCAAATACCACTAGCTCCGGAAAGTCGCGAGATAACCGCATTTATCGTCCCCGGAAAAGGACTTTTTCACTTCACCCGGATGCCTTTCGGTCTGACCGGAGCTCCCGCGACCTTCCAAAGGCTACTAGATCAGTTAATAGGCCCGGAAATGGATCCCTATGCATTCGCATATCTTGATGATATAATAGTAGCGACCCAGACATTTGATGAACATCTCGCCTGGCTAAAACGAGTACTACGAACTATCCATGACGCCGGTCTAACAATTAATCCGGAGAAAAGCGAATTTTGCTGTTCGCAAGTAAAATATCTTGGCTTTATCGTAAATGAAAATGGTTTGCAGGTAGACCCTGACAAAATAGCTCCCGTTCTCGATTATCCAGCTCCAGGTACGATCAAACAACTACGTCGCTTTCTCGGTATGGCCTCTTGGTATCGCCGTTTTCTCCCGAATTTCGCTAGTGTTACAGAACCATTGACGCGGTTATTAAAGAAAACACAACCCTGGACGTGGGGAAAAGAACAGAGTACGGCATTTGACCAAGTAAGAAAGTACTTGACTACCGCTCCAACGCTAACTTGTCCCGATTTTAACCTCCCGTTCGTCCTTCAGACGGACGCCAGTGCAGTAGGTATCGGAGCTGTTCTTACACAGACTAAAGACGAACTAGAACGCGTAATTGCCTACGCCAGTAGGACTCTCTCGGATACCGAACGCCGCTATTCTGTAACTGAGCAGGAATGTCTCGCCGTAGTCTGGGCCATCGCGAAATTCCGCGCGTATATCGAAGGATACCATTTTACTGTCATTACGGACCACAGTAGCTTGCAGTGGCTTCATAAGCGTAAAAACCCCACGGGTAGGTTGGCCAGATGGGCTCTCGAATTATTGGGTTACGATTATACCATCGTGTATCGCAAAGGCGCGTTAAACTATGTCCCTGACGCACTCTCTCGTATCGCCGAGCACACCACCGAGTCGGAAGTAGAAGTAGCTGCTGCTATCGTTCCCGCGCCAGACACCTGGTATGACCGTCGGAAACGCGAAGTCGCTGAATTCCCGAACAGATTCCGAGATTGGAAAATTGAAGATAATGAGCTATACTTTCGTCGTATCGACCCTATTGCTGATGCTGTAGTACCCGATTTAGACGCGTGGAAATTAGTCCTACCGGACGATCAACACTTAAATGCACTCCAGGAAGCGCACGATGCCCCTCAGGCAGGTCACTTAGGTATCGAAAAAACGTATCGACGCCTCGCTGATAATTACTATTGGCCAGGAATGTATTATGATGTCGCGGATTACGTTCGCAAATGCCACACGTGTCAGCGTTGTAAAGTCAATCAAGCAGCCCCAGCCGGTTTAATGGGACATCGTATCGTTGAACAACCTTGGATTGTAGTGGCCACGGATATAATGGGTCCGTTCCCACCTAGTCGATCTGGATTTACGTATATTTTAGTAATACAAGATCTCTTTACCAAGTGGATCGAGTGCCGTGCACTCCGCAAGGCCACCGGCCAAAAGATCTGTGAGGCCTTCGAGGAACTTGTCTTGTCTCGATGGGGAGCACCCCAGGTTTTAGTCACTGATAATGGTACAGAATTTAACAATCATACTATCAAACAACTCGCGACCACCTATGGTATTGTCCACACCACCACACCCCCGTATCATCCACAAGCTAACCCCGTGGAACGGGTCAATAGGGTTTTGAAAACTATGATAATATCCTTCTTAGAGAACGACCATAGAGATTGGGATGTGCATCTATCAGATTTTAGATTTGCCTACAATACTTCGTACCACACTTCCATAGAAACTAGTCCCGCGTTTTTAAATCTAGGACGTGTACCGAAACCAATTAACTTCATCCGTCATCAAAACGCGGCTCCTCCCGACGTAAACATCCACCCACCTGAAGCGTGGTCAAAGAGAATGCAACAGTTACAGCATTTACGCGAATGGGTAACCACCCGTCTCGAAGAAGCTTTTAATAAACAATCTCAATATTACAATCTGCGACGACGTGAGCAAAGGCTCGCTATAGGCGACCTTGTATTGAAACGTCACCACGTTTTATCAGCCGCCGCGCAAAACATCGCCGCGAAACTCGCACCAAAATTCGCTGGTCCCTATCGCATCTCCCGAATCCTATCTCCTGTCGTATATGAATTATCCGAAGTGGATAATGATCGCGTCATAGGCAAAATGCATGTTAAAGATTTGAAACTGTATCGTAATCCTGACACCTGACCTCCAGGGCCAAGATTGTATCGACTGTCTCGACTATACCAGCACCTGTTTTACTACACGGTGAACACCGAATTATATCGCTCCAACTGCCATCGCCGTCAAAGCCGACATGGACTCATCGGAGGAGGAAGACACCCAGTCAGAACTTCGGGGTTGGGATCGCCTCCAACCATACGCATCCCTCCTGGATCTGATGTGTGCCGCGTACCCACAACTAAGGTTGGACATTGTGGCAGCTGCCGCTGAAGTCGCGGAAGATCGAGAGGACAGACAAGGTTACATCACAAATAACGTGACAATTCGCGATCCTCCCGAATTAGTAGACGCGTCAACTCAGTGTGACCTGCCGAGACACGGTTTCAGCACGTCCACCCAGACGGAACCCCCACCTACGATCCGCACTACGGAAACACAAACGGACTTAATGCCGTTTCAACCACGGTTGCCTCCAACCCGAGAAGCTCCGGTCTCGAAACCAACCCCCGCGTACAAGCCTCCTGAACCACAACCAGGAACCTCTCGCGATAGTTACACTCCAACACCGGGAACCTCCGAAATCCCGACAAGATCACGGCCTAAACCGATATATAGTCCCCTTGAACTCCAACAGGGACCCTCCCGACAATGCTCCATCGGTCGAGCGAGACCACTCCGTGATTATTTTGAGGTACAACCGGGTCCGCGCCACGAAAACGCGACACCCTCTGACCGGCTACACACCGCGCCGAGACGTGAGCCTACTGAGAGCCCCGTCCGACGATCTACACGATCCCCAGTATCACATGATGCACCGCGTAATTCGGCTGCCTGTTGGAATTGTGGTAAGTTAGGACACGAGTCACCGGAGTGCAAACAACCCCTCCAAAAACACTGTTTCCAGTGCGGTAGACGCGGTGTCACAAAAGCAGGTTGCCCCCGCTGTTGCCGCGGGTGGGCCGAGGATTACAACCGTGGCATAGCTACCGGGCGAACAGTACGTTCTCGACATTCCACTCCGGAAAAAGCTCGCGACGGCCAGAACAAGAAGCCACGCTCCCATTAAACGTTTTGTTGTCTCGTTCGTGTGCTATCGCTACTCTAACCAAAAAAAAAAAAAATAATAATTAGAATCCATTAAAAGTCATATATATTAATCGTACTAAATTACATAAAAAAAAAAAAAAAAAAAAAAAAAAAAACATGAATACGTACCTTAATCCTAGAGTAATAATCGGTATCTTAATCATAGAATAAGTCATAAGTCGTAGCGTCTTTCGGCGTGATCTATCGTTGAAAAATAAATTCACCCTTTCGGCTTTCATTCTCAATTTTATTTTATTTTGCAAAAAAAAAAAAAGAGCATTTTTTATTTTCTCCTTAGTTTTTCAAAATTGTTTGCAGTAGAATCATCAAAATTTTGAATACCGGCCTTCTGCCGAGTATTATCGTCTCGAAACAAACAGCAAAGTGTCTAAAACAATTCACTGCCGTCAGCGAAAAGCCAAAAACAACTAGTCACCTGAGACTACGACAACTTCCTTAACGTTCGTTCTATCCAAAGAAAAACCGCGCGTGCTCCCGTCCGCTCGCGGAAAAACTGCGTGCTCTATCGTCCAAAAACACATTTTATTTAGTTTAGCGTGCTCAGCACATCATTTTTATAAATTGTTTTATTTTAAGTTAGATTAAGAACCAAAGTCAAATTTGTGAAGCTCTCGGTTTTGTGTTCTCATTAGAAAACTCTTTAGTTAAACTATCGCAAAGGATACTTCCAGGAATAATCGCGCTTTAAGTTCGATGATAAAAATCAAGCCTCACCCTACGTACTAGCTAGTCACGAGTTGTCTATCGTTTTCTTTGGTAAAATCCAAAACTCGTGTCCTCACTAAAGCATCACGGCCTTGTCGGCCTTCCCCTGGGAGGGAAGAGTTGTGACGTGGTATAAGTCTAACCCCGCCACAAGGGCGAAACTATCGAGAAGTCGGTGAGGTGGCGCCTAGGGAGATACTCCAGGAAAATAATTAAGGATTAGGGAAAAATTAGAATTAAGCTAATTTCATTTGTATTTTTGTTAATTATGTAATAACGAGCTCGATACGTCATCTGATCTACCACCGTGGGATCTCCCGCAAACAACGCATCAGTCATCCTGGCCTGAAACCTACCGTATCTGAAATTTACGAAACAAAAAACGGCGTGCAAACCTTCGATTCGCCCTGAAAGCGTCGAGGTCAGCGCCTACTATCGTCCACGAGGATCTGCCTGCCTCTACATTGGTATCGACGGCGTATAGGGATGTACGAGAAGTACTCGAAAATCCTCCCGTCAACCAACAGAGTTCCGTCTACTTTATCTAAATGCTGGAGAATCGGCGTATAGGGCCGCGCGAAAGCGCACTTCACAGCCTCCCGGTTCTTCAACTCATCGGCCAGGAGCCGAATTAGACCCGCAATCATCTACTTTCTTGGAGACCGTTATCGCGGCCGTGGTTGGTCAAGAAAACCCCCGGTACAGCGTTCCGACCGGCAAGCTTTTTATCGTGAGCGAGGCTCCTTGTGTGCCCAGCACGGTACTATTGTCTCGTATATTTCCATTGGATTGACCAATGCAAGGCCTTTGGAGTATCGAAAAATAGTCTGGCGAGCGAGATTACATGTTAATCCAGCGTCAGGGGAAGTTTAAAGGAAGGCGGTAGGAAGAGGGGTACGGCGCACGGACAAGGCACAACAGGTACCTCCTGCGCATCACACCACCAAGCATGCGGTGAATTTGTCAAAATATGACAACCAATCATCATCGAGATATGAAGCACGAAATCACCTCACACATCACGTGACCTATTTTCGCTAGGAAGGATGACCAGAGCAAAGGATAAAGGCTATATAAGTGAGCTACGCTAATTGCTCCGTCTACTCTCGCTTGGATTTCCGACGCAGCCGCCTCACCGCTTCAGCCGACGAATATCGCACCACATATCGCTCTATATATCGCTCCATATATCGCAACACATATCGCATCCTAACATTTATCGTATCGAGTTTTGTTTAATTAATTTAATAGTGTATCAAAGAATTATAGTGTTATCGTTAACCAACGAAGAAGCCGATTAAGGTAAGGTCTTGAACCTTTTTGTAAAGACACGAGGTCGTTTAAGCAAAAGTTCTGTGTTAATTTGGTTTTGTGAGCTAAGAAGCTCGGCTATCGTCTATACTTTGCTAAACAGCCTCGCGTCTAGTTAGCTACGTAGGCTTTTCTATCGTATGTTCTGGCTTTCTATTTTTCTGGCTATCGCTATCGCTTATTATTGTAGTTTTATTATTCAGTTTATCTTGTCTATGACATTTGTAGTACGTAATTCCTTTCCTGGAGTATCCTCAGCGAAGTAGCCGCGAGTCGCTTCGGCGCCGCGTTACAGGTATATTTAGTGTAAATTGTGTAAATTCTGTACTGCTATCGTTTATTAATTTGGTATTGCTATCGTTTAATATTTTTCATATCGTAACTATTGCTTGCGTATGGTTTAGAACCACCCTATCGCTCAGTAAAACATTTATATCGCTAACTTGATTGAATTACGCCGCATATAAATACTGTAGCCACTGTCTCGTTTGTTACTGACTTGCTGAAAAGGAAAACAAAAGGCTTACGCCGCGTTTAGCTGTGTTATGATATACTTTGCTTTTTGGGTACGAAGTATCGCTCTGTGATACCAAGTCTGGAGTCTAATAACTTGTTTTATATCGAGTTTCTCTAACGCATGCTTTCGCTGGTATCGTCTCTTCTTAAATTCTGTCTCGCTTAATAAATTATCTGAGTTGAGCTTGCTATCGTAACAAGGACTTTCTCTCTATCGCTAACAATACTATTTTGTTATTCTGTTAATTTATCATTCTATTAATTTTCTTATCGTATTCATTTTCTTTATTGTACTGCTTTCACTTACTGTAAAAATTACTTGGTTGGTGTAACCTGATATTTTATATCATCTATCGCTCTGTTAAATAATTTCCTATCGCCTGTGTTATTATAAATATCTTCTATCGTATATATTGTCTCTTAATTCAAAGAATATACGGCCGCAAGGCACACTGAAGGAAATTATAATTTGTTAATGGTGTACCCTGCCCCTCTACTTTAAGTATCATAAGGAACTGAGTTAGCTGAGTTGTCGATCGTCGCAATCGTGAGTTTATCGTATCGTATTTTGTTAATTAATCGACGCAATCGCGTCTGGCGCCCAGCATAAGTTTTCTCGTAAATTCTATTTTCTCACGATACAGCGCCGAATTGTGCTGGACCAGGGTCTTTTCCTCCCCGTAGATAGTTCACGTCACAATATATATATATATATATATATATATATATATATATATATATATATATATATATATATATATATATATATATATATATATATATATATATACATATATATATATACATATATACATATATATATACATACATATATATATACATAGATACATACATACATACATACATACAGACATACACACACACACACACACACACACACACAGGGTGGTCCATTTAAGTTGGCACAGCAAGATATCTTGAGAACCACCCATTTTAGAGAAAGATGTTTGGAATAAAAATTTCTTGACTTGAAGGGGGCAACACACTGTGCTATCGTACTGTTCATTCGGTGGAGGTTTACAAGGTCATTTGGAGGTCAACATTGTTTTTTTAAATGGGAACGTGTATTTTTTTTACGGATTGGTAACTTACACGACAAAATGAAAAAGTTTTATTCCAAATTGTTTTTTATACGACATCAATTTTTCAAGATATTTTAAAATTGATAAAATAGGTATCCAATCGATCAGTTAATTACGAACTATAATTTCCAAAAAACTATCATTTTGATAGATGCTCAAAATTATGCCCATCAACTTCAATACACTTTTCGATACGTTTTATGAAAGATGCGTGACAGCGTGGTAAAGTTTCTCTTTCGATGTCTTTACAAGCATTTCGGATTCGCTCCTTCACATTCTCTGGAGTGGTTGGTACGGTGCTGTAAACTGTTTCTTTGAAGTAGCCCCATAGAAAAAAATCAGTACTTGTAAGATCTGGTGACCTAGCAGGCCAATGTACTTGTCCGCCTCTGCCAATCCAGCGATTGTTATCATCACGATTCAATATCTCTCTGGATAACCTTGAGAAATGAGCTGGACAACCATCGTGTTGAAACCACATACTTCTTTTTGTTTCAAGATCAAAATCTTCAAGTAGTCTCGGCAATTCTTGATCTGAAAAACGTCTGTACTTTGCTTCAGTTGATGTATCATCGATAAAAATAGGAACAATCAATTTGTCACCGATATTTCCGCACCAAACGTTTACAGTCCAAGGACGCTGGTGCTGGTGCTGGACTTGCCTTAACCACCTTGGATTTTCTGCACTCCAATAGTGCATGTTATGTCGGTGAACTTCGCCATTATTTTGTGAAGCTCGATTCATCGGAAAATAATACACTTCGAAAAAAGTTGCGAAAAGGCCTGCTAGGTCGCCAGATCTTCCTAATACCTATTTTGTTAATTTTGAGATATCTTAAAAAATTGACGTCGTATAAAAAACAATTTGGGATGAAACTTTTTCATTTTTTTGTGTGAGTTGCCAATCCGTCAAAAAAATACACGTTCCTATTCAAAAAAACAATGTTGACCTCCAAATGACCTTGTAAACCCCCACCGAATGAACAGTACGATAACACAGTGTGTTGCCCCCGTCAAGTCAAGAGATTTTTATTTCAAACATCTTTTTCTAAAATGGGTGGTTCTCAAGATATCCTGGTGTGCCAACTTAAATGGACCACCCTGTATATATATATATATATATATATATATATATATATATATATATACATATATATATATATATATATATATATATATATATATATATATATATATATATATATATATATATATATATATATTGCAACGTTTGGTATTAAATTGATTAATTAATTAATTTAATATAAGACAGAGGCCGTGGTTGTTGCATTAAAATTTAATTTGTTCAGAGCCTCGCTCAATGCTTACAAGACCTGACCAAGTTCCTAACTGTCAGACTCGAATCGTTGCCGACTAGAGCTGCATTCGCAGAGCTGGATTAATTAATAATTAAGCCTGCACCCTGATTTGAAAGAGCTGGATACAATTATCAAGCCTATCGCCCTGAGTGAAATCTTATTAGACAGAGTTGGACTCCAAAAGTCGAACCTGTTCTCCAGACCTGAAACGTTTACTAATCCAGACACGGATAAAGATTTACCAGTGCTGAACAGTAATTCTTTAAGGCTGGCAATTTCCCTGACTCAAAAAGGATGAGATGTTGAAGGTTAATTTTGCCGTTAGATAAAAATCCAGAAACTAGTCGAATTTTATCTAACATAAAATTTAATAAGTTTTCAACCAGAAAATAAATTTCACAAAATAAAAAAAATAATAAAAAATACAAACTTTAGATACAGAAATTAAACTTAATTCTATGTGTTTGGTTTTCCTCTATTTTTGTGATTCTAACGACTTAGCGTGTTGTGTTGTGGCTAGACTCCCGACAGGTGATTCTACCGTGTTGTGTATTAATTTGTACCGCGTTTGCTAAGCTTTGATTTTATTCCAAGACTCGACCGATGACTTGAATTTCTTTTAAATTTGATTTTATGATTCGAGACAATTCTATTAATTTAATCAGCAATTGTTCGACAGCGAAAGAAGCTTATTTTCCGACAGGCGAAATAGCGAATTAGTTTAGAGATTCTATTGGCCTATTCCCCGACAGGCGGAATAGCTAACGAATTGAGAATTTAGTGAGTCATTTCTCCGACTGGTAGAAAATGCTGCGGAGCAGCGCGTTTACGCCATTTTTATACCTGTTCCCTTACTCCGTATCCCTACTCCTCGAGGTTGCGCACGCAGTGTCTTCGGAGCAGGCTTGATACGTTACAATATATTAGGGTGGTCGTTAAAAATTAAATTCTTTCCGGCGCCCAAAAAAATCCTTTCTTTCGACGAAAAACTGAGGGGAAAAAACTTTTTTTTGGTTTTCAAAAATAAGAACACGTGCCGGTGGCCAATTGAAGTTCATTTTTCGATAAAATTGTAGTTTTTTGAAAATATCTCTTACAGAATTTGGTTTTGAGGAAAATTAGTGGGGACAATTTTGTAGGAAATTAAATTCTCTACAAAAAAGGTTCCCATCAATTTTTCCATAAAGTTCATATTTATCAAGATATTCTCATTAGTAAACTTATAAACTTTATTATGTCAGTCATTTTAGCACTAAAAACTTTATTTTTCCTGAAATGTGAACAATTTTGTAACTTCTATCTACAATTATTCATTTAAATAGGTCTAGTTAATGACTACCAAATTATATTTATTATTATTTATTTATTTTCAAAACGAAAAAGTGCAAATTTATTTCTCATAAACTGATTTATCAATTCCAAGGTTTGTATAGACGAAAATTAATGCAAGAATACAATGATTTGTTCACGAAAGATGAAGATCAGAAGCAGTTTATGATTCAAATTTTGGATGATTACAGAGCTCGAAACATGAAAAATACAAAAGAAAGCTTACTCAAACCTTGGAATTGATGAATCAGTTTATGAGAAATGAATTTGCACTTTTTCGTTTTGAAAATAAATAAATAATATTAAATGTAATTTGGTAGTCATTAACTAGACCTATTCAAATGAATAATTGTAGATAGAAGTTACAAAATTGTTCATATTTCAGAAAAAAATAAAGTTTTTAGTGCTAAAATGACTGACATAATAAAGTTTATAAGTTTACTAATGAGAATATCTTGAAAAATATGAACTTTATGGAAAAATTGATGAGAACCTTTTTTGTAGAGAATTTAATTTCCTACAAAATTGTCCCCACTAATTTTTCTTTTCGTCGAAAGGAAGGATTTTTTTGGGCGCCGGAAAGAATTTAATTTTTAACGACCACCCTAATATATATTGTGACGTGACCCTTATCTAGGCCACGGGTCCAGACCGGATAACTAGGCCTCGGGACCGAGTCAGTCGACAATAATGACTCAAGACGGTAAAAAAAGGTGAATTAGTTGAATTTTGGGCGCCAGACGAACTTTCTTCGTCACGAGATAATAACAAAATTAAATCACAAAAGAAAACGGACTGAAAGAATAAGCGGCGACTAGCTGCAGTACCGCGGAGAGGGGTCGGGATTATGTGAGGGAATAGCGTACACAATAACGACTCGTGCCATATAAATTTTACCAAAATAAGAGAAATTTATTCAAAAAAAAAAGAAATAAACTAGATTGCACAACGTGATGCTAATAACAAAAAGAAATAATTATTATATCGCCGCAGCGATCATGCACCTCGGGGTGTCACCCCTCGGGCCTAAAACAACGGTTTATCGAGCTTTACAATAATTAATCGTAGACAGGATCAGGCTTCCACGTAGGAGAGCAATAACAGAGAAAAATATCGCTTAGCTCGATACAATAATGCCTCGCAGCAAACTAAAACTAATTTCCAGAATTAATTAAAATTAACTTACACTAACTCTGCCTACGTAAGCTAAACCAAAATTGCCAAATATGAGAACTGGTTAATTCTGACCTGATGCTCTGAATCTCCTCGTGGGAGAAAAAGAGCGCGACAGTGACGGACTAAAGCTGTCTCACTCACACTCGTGTGTGCAGCGTACGTGCTCTAATAAGTGATCTTACGCGACAGAAACTCGAAAATTTTACTCAAAGAAAAATAAAGAAAAACTCAAAAAAAAACTCAAACTCGAAACTCTATTATGCCTTCTGACACTGGTGGCGGCCGACCGGCTCGGAGATCGGTTCAATTTAATCCCAAATTCTACTCAGCCTCGTGGCTCGCAACAAGGCAAGATGGCAGGTGGCCGTTTGCCGGATTCAAATTTTTACGGATCAAATTGGCTAACGCTTACCGTTGTCCAGCCAAACTCTCGGTCAGTTTTCCTCGCAGGAAAAACCTCTGTGACCTTCCAGGCACTCCAACAGCCACGGTAACGACCCCAGGCACTCACACTCACTCAAAAAGTCCCTCTAAGGGAATCTACAAAATCGCCTCGTGGCTACGACAAACTCTAACAAAATTCGCAACAAGCTCGAAGCTCAGCGATCTACCTGCGAAGCAGGCCTACCGCAGAGTAATTAGACCACATGACGCCGGTCGTGCGCACACCCTTCTTACGCAGTCGAATATTGATTTGGCGATCGACTGCTGGATCTCTACATGGCGGCGTGCCACGCGCGTAAACTCAACGTACGTCATGCTAGCAGAGCCATGGCGAGATAATGGATCGCGGATAGTATTGCCATTAGGTGCTCTTTAGGTGCTAAATAGGTGCCGAATTAAAAGATTAGGTGCTCTCTTCCTTTTCCCTTCCAGAACGCTCCGCTGTGGAAAACTCGCGTCAAGATGATTATTTCGGAATTCTATTTACGCTACAATTAGGTGCTCTTTAGGTGCTTATAAGGTACCCTACTCAAAATCTTGGTGCTCCATTTTTTTTATCGAAAAAGTAGATTTTCAATCTATCGCCCTCGATGTTGGATCGCCAGAACGCTCCGCTGTGGAAAACTCGCGTCGAGATGATTATTTCGGAATTCTATTTACGCTACAATTAGGTGCTCTCTAGGTGCTTATTAGGTATCCCTAAATTTAGGTGAAGTATTATCTTCACACATTACCAGTTGTAACTTTACAAGAAAGTCGATAATCCGATTAACAATCACACGCCACATATTTATATTTTACCTGATGTACAAAATATGAATGGTCATGCGACAAAAGTAGCTAACTATAATTTTTTCGAAACTTCTATTTCTGGCTGATATGATTGTAAATGCCATTTCACACTATGGGTATTAGCTGAAATAATAAATTTCTAATTAAAAATTGCAGATCATAATTTTGTCGCAATATACCCCTCAATATACATCCTATTCAAGTTATCTCGATTCCGATTGCGGTAAATGTAAAATTATTTTGAATGCAACTATAAAGAATAGATCAATATGTCGTGAACAGGGTTGTAAATTATGCATTACTTTGTTTAATGCAATAGCGTATCCATTAGCCATGAATTTTCATTCCTGAATGGAAAATTTTCTTTATAGTCATTGAATTTTGAAGGTTAATGCCAAATATTTCTATTCGACACCAATTGAATTTTAACTTCTATTGGAAAATACAATAACCATTCAATTCTAGACCTCAACGGATATCTCTATGCAAAAATGAAAAATAGATGGTCAATGCATCACTATTCCATCAAAAACTCACAACTTATCATGACTTAATTTCTATCAAATCTGGTTTCACTGTCGTATAAAATTCACTCAATTCTACAGACAATGTATTGTAAGTAGGTATGGCTTGTTTAATTCGAACATAAATTTATGTATTATGACTATAATTCCTTTAGCTGCTGTTAGGAAATAGCCTTTATACTATATTTATAGTTATACTTATAGACGAACGCTTCGTGAACGATGTCAGATAGAAATTTTTGTAAAGAACCCTTTTTATGTCTGGCGTCAAGCCCGCCCATAACACGGTAGCCGCATAAGACTTGAAAACTATGATTGCCAGTCGAATTAGACGATTTTTTGGCTTTAAACCGAAGTAATTTTGCCGCGGCTGAAAATTTATGGTGGTCAAGGAGGGGGGCTACCCTAATATAAGTATAAATCCAAGTTCGCAGGACAAAATCACTTGTAGGCTTCGAGAAAGAATGCAAAAATCGTCAAAAATGAGCTGAAATTTCTGCACGGTTTGCTTCCGCGGCTGACGCTGCGAGAACCGCTGAAGATAGAGCAAAATTATATAGAACCAATCTTGTAGAACACAATTTATCACAAAAAAGTCTGCGAGTGCATGTTTCCATCGTTAATAGCGTCAGCGTGGGAGGCGCCCGAAAGTACGCTTCGGAAAGTCGTTTCTTTAGTGTTTTCGGCCTTTTAAACAACGCGTGCCTGGGCTATAAAAAATTGAATATCGATACTTCGATGTTAAATAATAAGAATCTGAAAAAATTCATTGCTCATCTTGACACTCGAGAGATAATTACACGCCAAGAAAAAAATGATTCATTGGAAACCGAAATTTTGGCGGCTAGGCGAAAAATGTTACTTTTGAACCCCCTTTTTTAACTTTGACACGCCATAACTTTTAAACTAAGCATCACAAAAAATACAAAAAATATAAAATTTTTCTCGGTCTGTAAATAATTTCTAAGGTATCTAGATGAGCAATGAATTTTTTCAGATTCTTATTATTTAACATCCAAGTATCGATTTTCAATTTTTTATACCAGGGCACGCATTCTCCACGAGCCCGAAAACACGAAAGAAACGACTTTTCGAAGCGTACGTTCGAGCGCCTCTTACGCCGATGCTATTAACAATGGACATATGCCCTCGCAGACTTTTTTGTGGGAAATTTTGTGTTCTACAAGATTAGTCCTATATAGTTTTGCTCTATCTTTAGCGGTTCTCGCAGCGTCCGCCGCGAAAGCAATCCGTGCAGAAATTTCGGCTCATTATTTACGACTCTTGAATTCTTTTTTGAAGCCAGCAAGAGATTTTGTCCCGCAAACTTGGATTTATACTCGGGTCCCCCCCCCCCGCCCCCCGCCCAAAACCATCAGGAATTTTTTCAACCACGGCAAAATTACTTTGATTTAAAAACTCTCAGCGACTAGCCTATGAGCTCGAGCAACAGATTCCCTGGTATAGGTATGTATGACATCGGTAGCACAACTGTTAAAGTGAATAAGGCCACTTCATTGTCAGTTCGCGAAGTTCTTTGTGTTAGCGCACAGGCTACAAAATAGGCGAAAACTTTTACGATGAGCGTCAAAAACCCACTTAAACGGGGTAGACCGCCAATTGTGAACAACGATATAGTAATCAGCATAATTTTGAAATATAAAGCTGATATTCTTAGAGAAGATGGTGGTATTGTATCCAAACTTGATCCAATCTGGACCAATATTGCCAAGGAGCTCAATTATGTGAAAACCGAACGCTCATTATACACTTTCGTTTCGTGCAACAAATTTGATATACGAAATAAGCTAACGGACAAACCCATAAATGTAAGTGCAGACAACTCGATTGTCGACTGCACGAACAACAGTGCACTTGAGAAAAGTGGCGATTCGCTAGATACATCTCGCGAAGAGGATAAGACTGCGAAATCGTTTGACATCCACGTTCCGAAATCGGATTTTGATAAATTAATTATCACTAAAGTGTACCCTCGTAAGACGTCTAAGAAAGGCCCTCAGATTCGGACATGTACCAAATTTCGCCCAGGTAAGCATACATTTGTGGGTGTAGATGTATAATAAAGGGCGTTTCGTGCAGTGTCGTGAAAATTGTCGGCAAATTTTTGATCTATTACCAATCACTTTTGTGATACGTGTTTAAATTTTCATTTGATCAAGCATTACTTCTGTAATGGCTAATTAAATCAGGTTTAATTACATAATACCAGAGTAATGGTATATTATGATAATCATCACACATCATCAACACAATGGCCGGAGTAAATTTTAATTTCAAATTACCTCAGTAAAACTGTACTTCAAATACACAAATGTTTCTCATATGGGTGATACAATTAATATAAATATTAGAGTGGGCCAAATATCCGCTTTTTTCGAATTTAATTTGGTCTTAGCAAAAATATTAATCTTTGAGGTGAATAAAAATTGTGTGCACAGGGTCAAAATTTTCGGTCAACATCTTAGGCTTATACTGTCAATTATTTGAACATTTTTTTAACCAGGTGAAGATTAGTGTAAAAATTTGGAATTTGGCACAAATATTCCTCATAATATAAGGTATAATTGCAGTGATAAATCAAATTCTTGCATCCATAATTTCTAGAGTTATGATCTATATAAATATCAATTTGGAATTTAAAAAAAAAATTAAAAAAAAAGTTTGTTGAAAAAAAACGTTGTAAGTGCCATTCTCATAAAAATTCGATTTTTAGCTGAAAGGGGTTGTAAATGCTTTTGTAGATAACGTATAAACAGTCCATTGTGTCAATTGTCTCGTGCCGGTGTTTTTTTGTTGTTGTTGTGAAGTCACTTTGCACATTATAAAATGAGAAATAAATTCATAATTAATAATTGATAATTAATAATTAAGAGATAATTACATGCATACATACATACATACATATATACATACATACATAGCTAAGGCGATTTACAAAAAAAAAAAATTTCATTTGTTCTCGGAAACAGGTTCAAAAGTTGCGTTTAGGTATAAAAATACGCCTGTTAAAATTTGAGCTTTTAATATTAATATTTAGAGGTGGCGCATCGCAAATTTCTATTTCCCATTTAAATAACACGGGAAATGTTTCAGTGGCACACTTCAATTTTTATATCGCAAGTACTAATCTACTCAGAATGATTTTGTATAGCCACTTTTGTTCGGAATTGAACGCTCCACAAAAAAGGTCTCTTGGTCTTTTTCGATAAATCTAACTGTTTCCAAGTTGGTTGTTGGCTATCAATGGTAATTAACCAATAATCAACTTGGAAATAGTTAGATTTATCGAAAAATACCAAGAGACCTTTTTTGTAGAGCGTTTAATTCCGAACAAAAGTGGCTATACGGAATCATTCTGAGTAGATTAGTACTTGCGATATAAAAATTGAAGTGTGCCACTAAAATATTTCCCGTGTTATTTAAATGAGAAATAGAAATTTGCGATGCGCCGCCCCTAAATATTAATATTAAAAGCTCAAATTTTAACAGGCGTATTTTTATACCTAAGCGCAACTTTTGAACCTGTTTCCGAAAAAAAAAAAATTTTTTTTTTTTCGAATCGCCCTAATATATATATATATATATATATATATATATATATATATATATATATATATATATATATATATATATATATATATATATATATATATATATAGCATATGCTTTGCATCACTGCAGACGGAAGAAGACGCTGCCTCGTTTTTGTATCGATAATGCTTTCACCACCACTTTCACAAACAACCATATTATTGATCTGTTCCTGTATAATCTCAACCGCAACTTACAAAAAATAGTGAAATACCCCGCAAAAACATTGAAAATGTAAAAAATACCGCCAAGTACGAAAAGAATGCCATTCGGAAAAAATACAAAAACTTATCAAATCAGGAAATAATGCCAAGCACCACGAGCTTTTGGCAATTATACGTTGTAAAGTCGGACCCCACTGATTCGTGTAGAGATATCGAAAAATCATTTCAAGAGCTACATACTTGGCGGGCACATTCTTTTTTTCCACTATATTCCTAACATCAGGCTCGTTATTATCAACAAAATATGACTGAAAACGATTGAGTTACTTTCTATTCAAGTATTTATTGATATTCAATAAATACATATTGTATAGTATATGATTTGCATCAACAGGTTCCAAAATTATTGATTCATAATCCTTTGATGTTCTGGCTTTCTTCAGTAACAGTAATTCTGAGTGCATTGACAACTGTGGAGACTCGCGAGGCATAATTCATTCAGACCGAAAGATATTTCGAATTCTTCAATCGACAAATAATCAGTTGAGAGTTGAATCGATGCAAATGATCTAGATTTTGAAGATATTAAAATTTTGAGAATGAATTACTTCTCTGCACTAACAAGCCCATTCGAACACCTGTTCACTCTGGCAGATGCAGGCTGAAAGAAATATACTGCAAAGGGTGCAGCGAATAATTGTAGCAGAGTGGGAGAAAGGAATGTGCCCGCCAAGTATGTAGCTCTTGAAATGATTTTTTGATATCTCTACACGAATCAGTGGGGTCCGACTTTACAACGTATAATTGCCAAAAGCTCGTGGTGCTTGGCATTATTTCCTGATTTGATAAGTTTTTGTATTTTTTCCGAATGGCATTCTTTTCGTACTTGGCGGTATTTTTTACATTTTCAATGTTTTTGCGGGGTATATAATACACTATTGCATAGGAAAGAATTTCAGATGCATGTTTTTTACAAGAAAATGTGAAGATGTAAGTATTAAGCACCCCATCAAGAGTTAAGTCAAAGACTCACTCGAGAGGAATATTTCGCAACCGACGCACAGTGGGGCCAAATCCCAAAAAGCTGGCCAAAAGTCGAAAATGTTTCGAATTAAGTTAAAATTCACTACTCGGGGGTTTTCGGGGTCGCTGATTACAAATCCGAAGGCAAAATTCGAATAAACAAAATGGCGGATCCAATATGGCTGACAATTTTTCGAAAAGTATGTTCAATTCAGCTCAAATTCAGTTCCCGGGGGTTTTCGGGGTCGCTGATTACGAATCCAAAGTCAAAATTTGAATAAAAAAAACGGCGGACCCAATATGGCTGAAAATTTTTCGAAAAGTATGTTCAATTCAGCTAAAATTCAGTACCCGGGGGTTTTCGGGGTCGCTGATTACGAATCCGAAGTCAAAATTTGAATAAAAAGCTTCGCTTGATATGGCAATTTATACGGTGGAAATAAATTACACCCGTTCTCTTTGCTTCTATTACGAAGTCCCTGATATTGTGATCTTGATAATTTTAGTTCCACTATAACGGACAGAGCAGCATCGGCAGAGAAAGTCGTTTCTTGAATCGAATCCATAGATTCCTTATACTTCTTAACTTTAGATGGGCTTCCCAAACCCACATCTCGGACAATATTTGCAGCATCTGATTTCCCCGATGACCGGAGGCTCATTTGAGTCGCATAGGCTAATTCTTCAACACTTTTCTGTGCACGTAAATCTTCAGTCCTCCTTCGTTTAGTCCGGTCACTAGACTCCTTAAATTCTGAAGAAGGCCGACCCATTTTGTTGGATTTTTCTGAACCTTGTTTGGTTTCTTCGAAGGAAACAAAAACGCTCAACCATTCAGAAAACTTTTGCAAAAATTTTTCTTCAGTCCTACATGCTTGCTGCCATTTTGTTTTTAAGTCATGCAACAACTTGCGGAGTACAGGTTTTTCACTGTCCGATAAGGCAAAGGGGCGTTTTAATTTATCAGACATAAACTTTTCAATTTCGTCATATGCAATGGTCGCATTATCCTTTAAATGTCCTTTTGATATTAGGAAAATTTCTTTTCTCGTTAAGCCACACACTTCCGAATCATCAGCAACAGATCCTGAAATTGGAAAATATAATATCTATATAGAAGGATAATTCCATATTCAACCTCGTTACTATTATTTATTGGCGAACATTATGACGTTATTATTACTATATAGTACATAATATATAATATTATATAATAGTATGGGAGAGTGGCAAAGCGGGGACTTTAAGGAAATAATAAGTTTTCTTCAACATAAATACGCTAAATCTCCTTTTTGAAATAGTTTGACAAGTAACTGATGATCATTTCAGAGCAATTTTGGCAAACAAAAAATATTTAAAAAATTTTTTTGGTTACGTACCCCGCTATGCCCCCTAATCCCCTATATATAATATGAGTATATTATTATTAAGGTAGGAATAATATTTATAAACGTGAATTGCGTATTGCGAAATTCGAAACGATAACGACCACAAACAACTGCAAGAAGAAGAGCAAAACATAATAATATAATTTTGCATTTTTCTAAACAGTCCCCAGTGACAATGAAAAATAATGAAAAAACATAAACATCAAACACAACAATTTATATCTCAATTACTTTTCTTCATTTAGCGTTTTCGATATTCAAAATTCAGAAAACTATGTTTTTCATTGCAAGAACTCGCGCCAATTATACAAAAGCAGCTAGAAGCAGCTAATTTTAATTTTTTTCATTTAACAATAGTTCCATCTACAATATCCAATAGGTCCGGTCGCAGAACTCTACAGAACTCATGAACTTTTCTCTACGTGTTTGAAATTTTAAGTTGTAATTTTCCGTTCATTTCCGCACAAAACTTTCGTTTATTGTTATCACATGAATGATTATTATTAAATTAGTAATACATGATAATATTATACTTACTTTTAGCTGTCGATTCCATTTTTAATATTTGAGATTGATCAATGTATAACGATTTGGCGTCCCCTTGAACATATAGCTCGAAACTCCGGTTCTCGCGCGACACGTCTAGCTGGATTGAGGGTGACCTTTCAACTGAATTACAATATCAAGTCTAGGGGATCGGCCCCACTGAAGTCTGGACTTCGACCTTCTGACTATTACTCAAACTAACCCATGACTAAAAATTCACGGAAATTAAATTTTATTTTTCGACTTTTGGCCAGCTTTTTGGGATTTGGCCCCACTGTGCGACGCTTCTACATGGCGAATGAGGTTGAAAAAATGGGGATTAGCGTGAATGAGACCACCGTGAGGTTTCATCTGAACCAATTGCGATATATAAGATGCACTACCAGACTTCATTCTCACAGCTCCCTCACGAAAGGCGCAGGATTTATATTTCTTCAATACTTGTTTACATAAGTACCCTGTAAACACCATTGAATCAGTTTGGTGTAACTTTGTGGTCAGTACCCTTTTCTGAATGCATGCAAAAATTAGCACAAGACCGTGTGTTGGCTGGTCATTGATATTTGAAGATTTTGGCCCCCCTCAGCGCCGAAATCTGTTAACCCCATGTAAGTCAAATTCCTCGAAAAAACTGTCACAGACTTCCGGAGATTGATTTCATCGGACAGTAATATACCCCAAAGCTGCAGTGGAGTTTTAGAGACAAAATGTTTCTCGAGTAGTTGCGCAACATCCTCATCAAAACCACATTTCGTCTTGATTAACAAGAAGTAGCTGCGTATCCTTTTTTTTCACGGTAATGGCAGGATATTGTTCTTGCGCAAAAACTCGTTATATCCCAGTGAACGGATATTCATGAGCATACATTCCTCATTATAACGTCGACCTTTGGCGTTGGTTGTACTTGCTGCTAAAATTATTTCCTTCAGTGCTGTTTTT
Organism: Macrophya alboannulata; assembly: GCA_949628255.1. Classification (NCBI taxonomy): domain Eukaryota; kingdom Metazoa; phylum Arthropoda; class Insecta; order Hymenoptera; family Tenthredinidae; genus Macrophya; species Macrophya alboannulata. The sequence goes on from OX451208.1 coordinate 24,359,492, forward strand.
TGAGAGGTCAGGACATTCAATTCAGCAGATTTTGCATCCGGAGTCGTGTCGTGCATGCTTGCCATTTGCGCTGCTTGTCGTTTGATACACGTCATCAGGCGTGTCACGCGCTTCTTCGCTCGGAGTTTCTGTTGTCCTTCACGCCTATTTCTAATCCGCATTGCTGCCAATGTTAACACCGATCAATGGATTTTGGAAAGTCACGGTTCCGTTTTATCGTCAGACGATTTTTTAGCCGTGCTTTGCGTTGCAATACGCGTTTTCTTCATTTGACGCAGACCTCATATTTTCTTTTTTTACTAACCAGAGAGCAGCCTTTACTTCTCCATTTTTCCATGCAGTCGTGATATGCTTCACCAGTTGCACAAGGTGAATATCGACGTCACTTAGACCTTTGCAAACGGTTATCCCACTGAACTTCGTCGATGTGTTTGGAAGCATTTCGATTTTATTTAAAATTCGGTCGAGCTCCATTCCCTGCTGTTTGACGGAGCGTCCATAAACAAAATAGTTGAAGGTTCGGTCTGCATTAGGTGTACCATATTTTTTCCACTTAAGGGTACATGCATGCTATTTTTGATCGTTGTTATCGCGTACAAAAATAGAATCCGACGTCCATTTTCGATCGAAAACTCGGTGGCGCTCCACAATTCTCCGGTCAATTGATTGATAATTCTGTGAAAGTACTCGCACCGTCTTCCCAAATTCCTAATGCGATAAAATTAGGTATTATTTCTGCAAAACTGTAAGTATGGGTGTAAATGACAATTCATAAACTCTAGTAATTTTTAAATCAATTCGTTCCGTTACTAATTATTAAGAATGGTTTTTTTTCCATAGCTAAATGTACTAATTTGAACGAGTCTCATTTCAGGACACCCCAAAAATTGGTTTTTTTATTCGGCCCAATCCGTATGGATTCAACGAGCAAAAAAAATCGAAGCGGTCGATTTTTGCTAGCTCTGGGATGGTAATCTACATCAAATTTATAAAAACCCGTGTTTCTTCGTTTTTCCGAGAAAAATTTGTGGCGCTATGTCAAAATTTGCATCGTGACAGCGTTATTGCGAAGATGAAAATGCATATTTTTTTCAAATGGTCGTCATTTTGGACCAAATCATCCTATTGAAACGTTTTTTTTTTTTCTTCAAAATGTGCGATATTTTATCAGCTTTCACTTGGTTTTTGCGAAATCTAAATTGCTCGAAAACTTTCTGACATGAATGGGAAAACCGAAAAAAGACAGTTTTTCTCAAAATTGATTATCTCGAAAACCCTCCCTTCGATTTTTGCGAACTTTGTATATGTTTTTTGAGGCCAAATAAGCTATCTTTCTGCCGAGCGGTAATATGCCAACATGCTCCGTTCGAGAGATACGGCCTCGCAAAGACAATGGCTATTTCTATACGTTTAAGCCCGATGCGCGTTATGTACAAACTCCAACATTCTTACACACGACTACTTCCACCTATAAATTTTCAAAATCATTGTCTAGTTGGTATGCATTGAAGGTAGAAATGATAAGATATGTGAAATTAGAATTAATTAATAATTGAAGGTAGAAATGATAAGATATGTAAAATTTGAGTTAATTCAAAATTTAAGGTGGAAATGAAAAAATATGTAAAAATTGAATTAATTAAATATTGAAGGTAGAAATGATGAGATATGTAAAATTTCTACCTTCAATGCATATATACCAGACAATGATTTTGAAAATTTGAAGGTGGAAGTGCATCATGCATAAGAATGTTGGAGTTTGTACACAACGCGTATGCTCCATATGTATGTGTTAAACGTGTATATATATAGTCATTGTCCTTGCGAGATCGTATCTCCCGAACGGAGCAAGTTGGTATATTGCCGCTTGGCAGCAAGATAGCTTATTTGGCCTTAAAAAACATACACAAAGTTCGCGAAAATCGAAGGTAGGGTTTTAGAGACAATCAATTTTGAAAAAAGAATGACTTTTTTCAGTTTTTCCTATTCATCTCAGAAAGTTTGCAAGAAATTTAAATTTTGAAAAAAACTAAGTGAAAGCTCATAAAATTCCACACATTTTGAAAAAAAAACGTTTTGATAGGATGATTTGGGCCAAAATGACGGCCATTTGAAAAAAAAGTGCATTTTCATTTTCGCAATAACGCTGTCACGATGTAAATTTTCACATGGCACCACAATTTTTTTTCGGAGAAACGAAGAAACACGGATCTCATGAAAGATGTAGATTAACATCCCAATGCTAGAAAATATCGAAAGCTTCAATTTTTTGTGCTCGTTGAATCCATATGGATTGGGCCATTCAACGGTAGGGACGTACCCTTCCATTTATTTCATATATTTTTCATTTCATTCTATACAATTTTACTTTTTGCAAGTGATTCTCACTCCCTTTCTCGCTAGCTAACTCAATGATCGTACATTACGAACAAAAGTGAGTACAATCACGTTAATTTCATAAGGTAGTTTTTGTGGTTCACACTAGTCAATTGGGTCAGTGCTACCACAATTGTGGCTAGACTTTTAATAAATGGTTGGATTCTATTGCCAAATGTATCGTTAATATCGAATATTTGTAACAATAAATTCCAAAAGAAATTGACTGATTCATGCCAATACATCCAACGGTGTGTATTTTTGTTCCATTTTTTGAAAGAATAATTCATAACATTGGCCTGAACACGGCGAGTGACAGCTCATTTTGTTTATTGAAAGATGCTGTATCAATAAATCACTGCTTAGGTAATTTTTTTTCTGCCACTCTCACGGCCATACTATTGACGATAGAAAAGCGCCGCTACTCACTTATTCATAGGAAATTTTGTGCTCTACAAGATTGGTTCTATGCATTTTTGCGTTTTCTTGAGCCGTTTTTGCGGCGTTCGTGTTGAAAGTGCTCACAGCGCAAACAAATTGTATTTTTTTACGTTATTATTTAATTTTTTGCAAAAACGTGCGAAGGTAGAATCCCAACAATTGAGATTCCCATTATGCACGTTATCTCAAACATTTTGCGAATTTTTTCATGAACTATCAATTTAATGGGGATTCACGGCCGAAATATCGCTCATGCGACCGCCTCATTACTTTCACCACTCCGCGCTCGCAGAAGAGAGAGGGAGCGGGAAACAGAGACAAAGAGGGTCACCACGACGGTCAGTGTTTCATTGGGACTCTTTAAGCGAGGACGCGTTTGAACTTCTCGTGATTTTGACAGGAGCTCGGCGCCGAAAAGTAAGTGCGTTAGTACCGTTCATCACGACAAACGAGTGCTTTGTCTATAATCTGCATCAATAAATGTTCTCACATCCATTTCATAACAATAGCTCTCATATGATTTTACAATCAGTCGACGTTAAATGCACTAACTTTTCATACAATTGAGTTACTTCATCTTTATAATGAAAAGGAAACTTCTGTCCCAATATTTAATATATTTTGCCTTCAAACAAAATATTGTAACCGATAATGTCAGATGCACGTGCGCTTTCTCATCATTAGAAAATTATTATGGCCGTCATATGACTCGTCGTGTAATTGTGGGAAGGTGTATAACCATTTTTAGACACGACCGTTCGTGTCATAGAACTGTAGCCTTGTCCGTTTGCTATCGTAAAAAATATCGGATTGATAATATCAGTGAAATCTAGTTACATCGACTGTCATTATGGTAAATCACACCGGAAGGATAATTTCTGCAAAATATTTCGTATTAGTTCACCATAATAGTAAGGATATCAACTTTAATTATATTATACAGGTTGTTCATTTGAAAGTCGTCCACCCTCAATATCTTGAGAATCAGAAGACATATTCGGATCGACAGGAAACCATTTCTCGGCATTCCATGATAGAGAGCAATTCACTACCTTACTTGTACCCACACCAACCTACAAATCTTAAATATCACCCCAATCTTTGCGATACGTCAAATTGAAGCTCTAAAACCATGCGGTCTTTTGGTGCAATATAAATTAAAATCAGTCGATTCGTTCTCGAGTTATCATGAGACATAGCTAGCTGACATTGAAGATCTGGAACACAGAATGACCAGGGCATGTAGAAGCCATACGTTGATAAACTTCCCTAAAGGTTCGAAACAAATTAGAAAATAGAATTTATAATCGTTTGGAGCATAATGGTGAACATTTAGAACACTATCTTTAGTTACGATCAAAAAATGACCATTAAAAAAAAAAACGATTTATTTCATACTATATTATCATAGCCCCGTCCGTTACCTACATTTTAAGCAGTTAAGCGTTGTGAAATTCCGAAAATTTCGAAAGATAGAGCGAAAAATGTTCATGAATGCATAGAGCGCGCATATCCGTCCTTTAAACTTTGAAGTTCACTTTCTCGGAACTACGTTTTAACGCACGGCGGGCATAATTACTCACGAACCAAGGTACTGAAAGGGCTGAACTTTTCACAGGACCTTCAAAATACCCTTCCCCATCATGCGTACCACGGCTAATACGGTTAAAATTCTGTAACGGATTCAATAAACCAAAAGAGACCGTTTTTTTGTGAAAAATCGCGAACAAAAATGTTTTTCCCCAAACAAAAAAAAAAACGGTTCCTTTTGTTCTATTGAATCCGTTACAGAATTTTAACCGTATTGGCCGTGGTACACATGATGGGGAAGGGTATTTTAAAGGTTTGTATATGGGGCATTCCACGTCAACTCGACCTGGTTTTTACCTTTGACCTCTCGGATTGGGCCCGCGATTTTTTGTATGATTGTTCTCACTTTGAAAGGCACTCAGTTTTTTTTACAGATTTTTTCAAATCGATTTGAATTTTCTACAATTTTTTAAATCGACCATATTGATCGACACAATTTAAAAATCTGAAAAAATTCTGAAAAATCGTGTGTCAGGTATCAAAATTTTTAAGCTTAGAGCCGGAGTGGGGAGATTTTTCCTTCTTACCGTTTTCAAGCTTTTTCCAACAAAAAAACCATAAAAAATTAGAAACGGGAGTTATTTTACTATGGATGGTCGCTGAAACATTTTCATATGTTACACCGGATTTTTTTAAATTCTTTCAGATTTTCCGCAAATTTTTATTTTTTTTATTTTTCCGAAAAAATCTCTTGGGAAAAATCTGGAAAAATTTTCAAGAATCCCGTGTAACATATGAAAATGTTTCAGCGACCATTCATAGTAAAATAACTCCCGCTTCTAATTTTTTTATTGTTTGTTTTTCGGAAAAAGCTTGAAAACAATAAGAAGGAAAAATCTCCCCACTCCGGCTTTAAGCTTCAAAATTTTGATATCTGACACACGATTTTTCAGAATTTTTTCAGATTTTTAAAATGTGTCGATCAATATGGTCGTTTTTAAAAATTGTAGAAAATTCAAATCGATTTGAAAAAATCTGAAAAAAAACTGAGTGCCTTTCAAAGTGAGAACAATCATACAAAAAATCGCGGGCCCAATCCGAGAGGCCAAGGGTAAAAACCAGGTCGAGTTGACGTGGAATGCCCCATATATATTCCACAAACGCCTAATTTTTACGGTTTAATTGAGTGTCCTTATCTACGGAATACGTGCGCCTGTCCCAAATTTTTTTGTTTCTGCATTTAGTTCGAAGTATCAACATTGTTCTTCAGTATCAAATTAACTCTTTCAATCCATTTTGATTTATGAAATTAAAATAATCGAAAAACATCGAAAATTTCAATGTATTTTACATTTAAACTTTCAATCGCCCGGTGGCACGTGTTAATATCATCCGAAAATGTTCGTCTTTGGCAGAAAATTTTTTTTTCTGTAATATGAACCTGTTTCTCGGGTGAGATTGAAAAAATTCCAAAATGACCAAAACAGCGGAGGCCCAAATATAGGTATATATTATAGGTATATAGGGCATTCTACGCCAATTCGATCAATGTTGAACCCCGACCATCTTGAACTGATTTCACGATTTTTTTTGAACATTCTACATAGTGAAAAATGCGTCCAGATTTATTTCAGATTTTTTTATTTCACCGTTTATTTTTTACAAATTTTTGAAGTTGATTGTGAAAGCCCATTTTCAAAAATCTGAAAAAATTCTCAAATATCTAGTGGATGATATGAAATAGCCCTACATTTTGGAAAATGTGGAAAGAATTTTTTCTTCTATTTTGTTTTTCACCAGCTAATTCAGAATTTTGAAATGTCAAAAATTGAAATTGACCGTATCACAGAGATAAATTATTATTTGAAATATAAAAATCGAAGTTTGCCACAAGAACATTTCCTACGTTATTTAAATGGGAAATAAATAATGGCGATGAGCGACCTCTAAAACTTAAAACTAAGAGCTCGGATTTTTCGAGGCTCGTTACTTGATCATAAAGAATAAGTTTTTCAAAAGACCTTTTGGAAAAAAAATCGTTCAAGTAAATTGCACCACTACTTTTCGTCACGAAAGTGATTGTAATGACGATGATTTGAATGATGTCACTGTCAGCTGTAGTTGCGACTCTGTTGAGAATGGAAAATTCACAAAATGATTTATGTCTGCCGAACCAATCGTTCAATCTGGATGCGACGCGGCAATTTTCCTCATCAGGGAATACCCTACGACCCTGTAAAATTTGAAATTTTTCTGTCGAGGTGTTCTTGAGATTACTGGGCTAGTAGGTATAATTGGCTACGACGGACAGACATTGAGACATTTATTCGGAAGGGTGAGTCTAGTATTATAGTGTTTCAGAAAGTCCGTAATATCATCCGTAGGCAAAGTCGTTTTTCGACCGAATACAATACTTTCCTTTCACTGAATTGACGAAAAGTAAAAAATAGTCGGTTCAACCCAATCCAGGTAATTTTGAACCAGCCATGACCCTTACCATTTTTCATTTTTGTCCCTCAAAATGACAAGATAATTTATCCTGGAGCAAAGATGGGCGTGCATTTAATTTGGAAGATACAAGCAAATAAATTCACAAAAATATGAAAAAATTCGACTAATTTTGCCACAGGGCTCTAATAAATCATTTTGGAGATCAAATTTTCAACTTATTATTTTCGATATTATCGTTCGAATAATTTATAAAACCCATATCTTGTGGGATAATTTGATGTTCTTTTCTTCTAATTCATTTGCCAGTGTCTCCTAAACTAAATACACACTCATCTTAGCCAACGGGTGAAATTTTTGGTCTTTTTACAATGAATTTACTATATAAATTTCATTGAAATCGATAATGGCCCACTGTCATTTCGATATTCGAGCGATTACTAGCAAAAAAAAATAAAAAAATTCCTCACAAAACTCTGCGAATTGTGCTTTTTTGTGACGCCCTACAACGTACTAACAGGGGGAAAAAATTGAGAGTGGTGAGGGTCACGGCCAGGTTAAAATGGCCTTAAACGCGCCATATATACGTGTATACGGAATACCAAACGTACTAATTCCATGAGTACTAGACTTGTCTAAAAATGAATAGAGTCGGTGACATCAATATTTTTAGGTCCGTTTTGCGTAGAATCCATCATATGTATATGGTTTGCTCATTTCAATCTGTATAAACAGAAATGGTAGTGTTGACTCGATCTCTAATTATGATGGTTGCATCATCTATCAAGCTATACCAAAATCCCGAATGAACTGTTCATACAACGGTATAATACATCAGACGTTTCAGGCGTGAGAAACTATATGTTGATCCTTTTTTGAATTGTTTAGCATATTTTTGTAGATTCAGTTACAGAGATGGTAGTGCAATCCAGAGTCTGCTACTGGCTTTGTTAATTGTTTACGCTAATTGTAAGTATCTGAAAATAGGAATATATTTATAACAAGTACCATCGTGGATCGTCACTAAAGTTAGCAATCAGCGCTAGCAATATTTATACTTACTTTAGGGGGGCATTATACCTTTGCAGGGCAGGAAAAAGCCTTTCAAAATTTACTCTCGTGGTTAAAACATTACGGTTCATAGACTTTAACAATTTATTTCAATCCGCTGACTGAAAAATGGAATTTCCAATAATTTATTAAATCTTGAATAACACCCCACTTTTTGTGATAGATCAAATTGAAGCTGTAAAAATGCACTCCTTTGGTGCAAAGTAAATCAAAATCAGTCGATTTGTTCACGAGTTATCACTCAATGAAAATCACTTGTAATCGTAACAGATGAATGATACTTTAGTCACTTTTTGACTGTCGCTAAAAAAAATAGTGTTTGAAGCTGGTGAAGTTGGTCAAGTCTATTCTCCAATTCGATTCTGGCCTCTCGGAAAATTTATCATCGGATAGCTCTACATGGTCTAGTTACTCGCTGTGTTCCCGATCTTCAATGTCAGCTGGCTGTCTAATTATGATAACTCCGGAATAAATCGTTCACTTTAAATTTGTCTTGCGCCAAAAGACAGCATTCTTTTAGAGCTTTAATTTGACGCATTACAAAGGGTGGGGTGCTATCAAAGATTTGTAAGTTGATGTAGCTGCGATTGAAATAGTAAATTGCGCCGCATTTCCTAATGCCGAAAAATGGTGAACCTACCGTAAATCGCGTTCGAATATCTCTTCCGGTTCTCAAGATATTGAGATTAGCGGGGGGAGCACTTTTCAAATGAACAACCTGTGTATAGTTACACACCAACTTACATACTTATATGTGCGTGATTCACTTATCTACCATTTATAATTATACGAAATTATGTAAAACTAAGCATTAGTATTCTTTATAATATCGGACCCAAACGATTCTTTTTCGATGTATGTACACTAGGATGGTCCATATTTCAGGTATTTTCGAATTTTGATACCCCGAAAGGCTCAAATGGTTCGAAATAAACAAAAAAAAAATGTTCCCAAAGCTTCAGGTCGCTATCTCAATTTTAACCCGTATCTTCCTGTGATGTAAGATTACCATCTAAATAACACGTGATTTTTGGCATTGAACAGTCAATATTTTATTTTGGCTAAAGCAAGAGTTCATAGAATACGAAACTCTGTAGACTCTATCTTTATGATAGTAGCTATCTCCCATAATTTTGGAAGATTTTTAGAAAAAATGGGCACAAAAAAATCAGGTAATAAACAAAAAATTATTTTTCATCGAGCTGCAACTCCAAAATTACAATAGCCGAAAATCGATAGGTATTTTGGGGGATGGCTTATACCACCGAAAATAAACGGAATCCGGCAAAAGATCAAGGGATCTTTTATTTAAAGAATTAAATTTTGGACACAAAGAATTTTCGTAGAAGTAAATCAAATAATAATTTTATTTTGAAAATTTGGTGTGTCCTAAATTCAATTCTCGAATGGATCAGTTACGGAAAATTCTACAGAAAGCCATTTCCATCCGACATAGGTATGTATGATTTGTGCGGAGTCCTTTATGCATTGAGGTAATGAGGCCCAAGTTGGACCGTCGCAATATCGAGTTTATTTTGGGCTCACTTTGAAGGGAAGGATTGAGGTATTTATACAAAAATTAGAAGTCTTAACGAAATAGAAAACAAAGTACAGTTGATTGAGGAGTGCCGTTCAGCATGTGCAAGGCACCTTGCGCAAAATATCCCCCGCGTATAGTTGTGGAAAGTTCCTGCTTATACACTCTTATCACAAAAGGTTGAATTTTCTTTTCAGTACACATACTTTACCATAATGTAAATTTCGTACGAAGAAATTTTTAAGCATATTTTTTTTAGTAATTTTGAAAATGTAAAAATCGTTTTCATAAAATATTCACCAAAGTCCAGTACCTACCTATGTATAATTTGAGAATTTCGCTCAGCGTACCTAAAGCGGATTTCGAATTCCTGGTCTGCTTTCTTTATTCGGAGAATCTCTTTCGTAAATTTTGACAGGGGCGCGCGTGCGCTGCGGACACACCCTTACCAAGGCGCGGCCTCTTCTACACCGCTATGTACTTAATGACATAATTATTCCAATTACAACTGAAACAAGGCGAGGTTCCATCTCACCGTTGTCTAGTCCTCCGTGCACTCTTACACGTAAGTCTCGCGAGATTTCACTGTCGATTTCACCAAAACTTTGTACAGGCAAGGTTTATCTGAGAACAATTATTTTGATATATTATCACCAATAAAGGTATAATCGGCAGTGAAATTTTTATTTCATATCTTAATTTCATCGCACAGAACGATTGAACAACCCAAGTGATTTTTGTGTTGAACTATTTCCTCAGACATTATACTATGAAGGGGAGAACTGGTGACTCTTAACTAGAGGCGCATATCACCGAACTGGGTTGTTTTACCAGGCGAAAGAGACTACATAACCCGGTTAAAAAATTCACCGCAGTCTTATCCTTCAGTAACATACGTTTCGAGATGCATACATAAGACCGCTCATTTTCATCGTAAGGATTCCCCTTTCATAATTGTACCTAAATGCATATCGGGAAATATACATATAGAGGCTAGCTTGGAATATGAGCTTTATCGGTGCATATTTCTGTCTTTTGTTGTATTTTTAAGCCTTTCCAATTTTACCAACAAATAATAATATCAACAATGGTCCAGTAAAGCATTTGTAACCACTAAATGTCGGGCAGATATAACGAGTGTTCAGGTTTTGATTACATATTGATACCTGAGGATAAAATGCGAAGAATCATCGTACAAACATTAAGAAAAAAACAATATTTGCGAAAACACACAAACTTTCAAAAGATTTGAATTTCCGGATAGTCAGAATTTTTGTATATTTCCAAATTTTTCAAAAACTTGTGACCATCTAAAGATCAAAATTCTCAAATTGCCCAAGCCTTGAAACATTTGAATAATAATTTAATCAAAGTTCCGGTGAGCTTAAAGTAGTTTGTTTTTTATTCTTCAAAGATTTCAAGTTTTCGACAATTTTGATTGCTTAAGAATTTAGATTTTTCAGAAATTTCAAGTTCAAAAAATTGTTTATTTCTTGAAAATCTCAAGTTTAGAAAATTTGGATTTTTCGAAAATTTTGGATTTTGAGTGTCGGAATTATATGAATTTTCGACTTCTGAATTTTTCAGTAAACAGAATTCCGTTTTTAAACCGTTGAAGTCATGTTTTGGTCGTTGGTTAAAATCACCCTCTCAGGGGGCACATGTTTATACAGGGTGTGTTTTTCAAAGTGCTACAAGTGGATATCTCGAGAACGGTTCGAGGTATTGAAAGAAATGATATACGCAAAATTTATAGCACGAACGGGGACTATATCTAGGCCATGTCAAATTTCAATGGATCCAGACACCTCAAGGATCTCGATCCTATTAATCTCAAGGATCTCGATCCTATTAATTTTGTTTCTTCGAATAGTAACCTATAATTTTGATTACGTACAAATATCGATAGGAGACAAAGTAGAGGAGAAAGATCTAGGGAAGAAAAGAACGAAATGTCTGGAGAAAGAAGGAAACTAGAATATATACTAGAATATAATAAGCGTATATGAGGAACACAAGAAAAAGTAAGTCAGTCTGAGTAAGAGTACAATAAGTGTAATAATATAAATAAACAAAGTGTTTCATATAGTGAAAATAATGTTTAATAACCCCAAACTCTTTAACATCTTGGAATTTTTGTCCAAACTTGATACGTTAGAGGTGAAATGTTCTTATTGTTAGACTTCAAAAATCCCCAGTTGTTCAGATGAATATGATAAAAAATTGGTGTCTCACAAAAAAATGTTTGATACGAAACTCGTTTAATTTTTCAAGTAAAACAAAATTACGTAATAAAAAATATAGGTTCCATTCAAAATAACAAAATTGACCTTGATATTCTTGTGCCTTGATCTATTAAAATTTCATATGGCCCAGATAAAGTCCCTCTACGTGCCATCAGTTTTTGGTATGTTATTCTCTGTGCCTCAAAACGTAGAATTTTAGTGAAAACTCGACTTTCAACTTTTTGGGCAATTATAACGATCCTTTTTTGAAGCGCACAGTGAGAAGACTAATATTATGATTTTAGAGATTACATTTTTCTTTTTAAAAGCAATATTTTGTGCTATTTTTTTCGATAATTTTTCCACGAGACATAAATAATGTGTATAGCAGTTCCCTAGAGTGTTACCAAACATTGAAACAGCCCACACAGCAATGGGACGTCCATTGAAAGTCGCAGGGAGCTCACAAATACCTTTGCAAGGTTCCGCGAATCTTCTTACAGAAGTCGCCGGAACGTCTCTAGGACCTCCTATGTCCCAATTTTGAAGCTCTCTCGAATGTCGCACGAATGTCTCACGGAACGTGCGACGGAATTTCCAGAGACTTCGGTACGACGTTCGAATTTTCGATCTGTTATAATATGATATATCGGATAGGTTAGAATCTGAGTACAATAACTGTACTTCTGGAAGAAAGATTTTTGTATTGGAAGTTGGTATATTGTTTTCAAATTATCGACTTAAAGACACGAGTCAAGTTTTTTTCTTCAGAAAATGCAGTCAATTCTCTCCGATTCTGAACTATCCATAATCAGATATTATTGACGATTGACAGAGTTGAATGGGGATAAACGGACAAATGTTATATATCCGTATGATATTGCTTTTCTCTACCGCACCATCTATCGGAATTCGCAAAAATATCTTCTGACGTTCTAGAGACGTTTACAAGACGTCCGAAATGGTTCAGCAAATGTGTACTCTCTCAGACGTCACTTTGCTGATGTTCCAGAAAGCTCAGCGAAGAGACATTAGGGCGACGTCTGTGGGGACAATGTACTGTGTGCGAGTACTATAGGTACTCAAACACTCTTACGAGAACTACTACTAAAAAACTACTAGTAGGATACGAGCCAACGTGGGCGTTACAAATAAAAATTTCCGGGCCGCCCCCCGAATCAACTCTGAATAAATAAAAACTAATCGTGTAATTTTTTCCAAAATTTATTTCAACATTCAAACTTTGACCACAGAGGTTGAACTTTTCCATTTAAAATGCATTTAACATGGATTTAAAATGCTAAAAAACGGGGTTTTGAAATCTTTCGAGTTATTATTTCATTGTAGGACTAACTATGGGTCAAAAAATGTTAAATTCTCAAAAATGAGTCTACTATATAATGCTGCTGCGTGGAAAAAAATTACCACCCCCCTAACCTCAAAATTTTGTATGGGTTATCGCATGCCAATATGATTTTTTTTTTTTTTCAATTTTATCGAATGTTGCACAAAGACATTGAAAATATATGTCTACCGATGTTTCTCGGTTTCTTCACATTTTGCATGGGATAATCCGTCATTACTCAATATCACACTGATTTAAGGAATTCATATGATGTTGAATATGTAATTGCGGATGATTCCATACAAAATGTGAAGAAGGCGAAAAACATCGAGAAACATATATTTCAAATGTTTTCTAGCTACATTCGATAACATTGAAAAAAGAAAATCATTAGGTATATATTGGCATGGAATGACCCATACAAAATTTTGATGACAGGGGGGTAGCAATTTTTTTGCACACAGCAGGATTCCAGTAGACTAATTTGTGAGAATTCAAATTTGTAGGCACACAGTTAATCCTACAATGAAATAATAACTGGAAAGACTGCGAAATCCCGTACATTTTAAATGGAAAAGTTCATTCTCTGTGGTCAAGGGTTAAATGTTGAAACAAAATTCTGAAAAAATTACAGGATTAGTTTTTATTTATTCAGAGTTGATTTCCGGGGCGGACCGGAAATTTTTATTTTTAACGACCAACCTATTGTATACGGAAACGGTATTTGAATCAACTTCACTACAAAAAGAACGGAGCTGCCAAGTGAAACCTTTCAAATTTTCATGTTCATGTGAATAGTACCAAATAACCGGCGATAGTCAATCTCTTCATTTCAAAGGTTGAGAAGAACTGCTAATTGGTGCTAACAATCAGCTGGTGTGGTCCAGTTCTGGGCCAATTATACTTGCACACTTTGGGTGTAGGTTCTAAAATTCAGCTGGATTAGAACATTAGCGAGCGAATGTAAAAGAATTTGTGATATATACCTAAGTACAGTAATGTTCAATGATGGAGTCCGCAGTGGCTCACTATTTTCTTGGACCAAAAGTAAAACAAGTTTACAATCTTGCAATAATTTCATCTGCCTATGCTCAACGAAGCAGTAGCCAACAAACAACTGAACCCAATTGTTTGTTGGCTACTGTTTCGTTGGGCATGGCCACATGAAATTCGCAAGATTGTAAACTTATTTCAGTTTTGGTCTATTTCATTGCGTTAACGTTATGAACTTTATCTTGTAAATATGTAACTCAATAATAATGAAATTATCAAACTTTTAAAGCATGCATATTGTTATGAAGGTACTTTCCACCCATTGTACACGTTAGCACCTTCAATTTACTTTAATTTATATTCCTATTCTTCCGTTTACAAATGGCTGTACAAACTTACTCTAAACAACAATTATTGTAAAATCACAGAGTCTCAGACAAATCGCCGTCAGGTTCAGACGTCTAAACTAAATAAACCGATGTCGAATCTTCGCCACAATTGCCCTGTTTTACTGAATTAGACCCCTAACTAACATATGTATGTTGCATCGTCAACTCTCTATCAAACATTGACCGAGCGAGTTTCAATTTTTATACTTATGACCATATATGGTTTCAGGGAATACTAGAAATTCTACCGACAACTGATAACGAAATCAAGGATGGCTATGACTCAGGCTTCATCGCGACTGGAGGTGCTACAAGTAAGATAAATTATCCACAAACTGTAAAGGAGTTCTTTTCCATAGCATTGCCGAGTATTTATTTGTACAGATTAACGGCTTCACTTCAG